>CM066032.1:562423356-563623356 GCA_033557465.1 Ichthyophis bannanicus
CATGGATCGCTTTCTCCCGCGGGTTGGCGGGAAGCGATCCTATTGGGCTCCCTCAGAGCAAGGGGATGGGTATAGAGTGCGATGTGCAGCCGCGTGGCTCGGCCTTTCCTGCGGCTCCGCGCTTACGTTCGGTGGTGTTTTCTCCGTGCCTCCGGTCGTGGGGGGCGTGCAGTGGCGTTGAGATTAGGATCAGGGGGGGGGGGGATAACCGGTTTTCCGTCGTCCTTCCCCGCAGTGGGGTTCAGCGTTTTAAAAACAAAGAAAAAAAAAAACCAGAGGACGCATAAATTCAACTGGCTTCAATTGGGCAGTGTGAGCATGTCCCTGCCGCAGGGGTGATTCCGTTTGGAGGGGGGGGGCGTTATTTGTGCTTTGCCTCACTGTGGCAATGGTGGGGGTCCCCGACTGTCGTCGGCCGGGTCGAGTCTGGAGTTCGTACCCGGTCCCCGGAGTGGTCCGTGGGTGTGCAATGGGGCCTCCTGCTGCCAGGTGGGGGGGAAGGCAAGGTGGGCTGGCTCTCCCGGCGGGGTGGGCGCTGGCTTGGAGGGGGCGGGGGCGGCGTCGGTCCACTGCAACGGTTGGGTCCGCGGAGGCTGCCAGGGGATGCTTCAGGAGGGGTAGTGCAGGGGGCTCAGGGCGCGTGGTCGGCCCTGCGTGACGGCCAGTGGGTCGTCACAAGCGGCTGGTGGGGTGGGGGCCTGCGGGGACCAGGCTGCTTGCTTTGGTGGTTTCGCTCCCTCCGGGTTGTCTCCCGGGTCCCATTGGGGCTAGGCCCGTGTTTTCCCATTCCATGGGGGCCGGTGCCACCTTACTGCGTATGGGGGTGGCATGTCCGTGGACAGGGGGGTGTGCCTTTCTGCCGCTGGGCAATTGGGGATCGGGTTTTTTTTTTTTTTTTTTGAATTTGGGCTGGTGCGGGCGTAGCCCGGGGCAGGCTGTTCGCCTGGGTGGGGATGCTCACTGGGTCAGCTTTGGGGGGTGTGGGTGCCTCGGGTTGGCGTGCATGGGGGGCTAGCGGCATGGGGGGCTGGGCAGCAGGGGCCGGGTGCGGCTAATTGTGGGCCATGTGTCTTCCTTTGCAGGTTCCGTTTGGCATAGAGTCGGGCGCCCATTGTTGGCGAGCGGAGGCATGGAGTGTCCGGGCAGAATGTCGAGGTGGCAGGTCCGGCTGTGTGTTTGCCGTGTCGATCGCAAGTCCGAGCGCGGAAGGTGAGTTGGGTGGCACCCTGGTGGTTGGGGCAGGTGGGGTTCGGCTCGGGTCGGCGAGTCTTCGGGCAAGCGGTCGGGCATAAGTCCAAGGCTAAGCGGAATCACGGGTCACGCTGTTCGCCGAGCTTTCCTCTTCGTCCTCGCTTCTCATTGGGATTTCGTCTGAGTACGGGGTCGCTGAGCGTGGGCATGGGGAGGGTGCCGGTCCCGCCGTGGGTGCTTTGTCGGCGTCAGCTTTGGGAGAGTGTGCCACGCAAGTTGCGGAGAAACTCATGCCGGAGGCGTGCAGTATATTGACTAATTAAAAAACATTCCCGCTCCTCACTGGAAGGGGCGGAAAGCGTTCGGCCCTGAGAAGCCGCAGGAAGCGGTAAAGCGGAACGAGAAAAACACAGGGGGGCAGGGTGCGCAAGGTTTCACGAATACCGTGAATTGGACCCGGTGCGTTTTTGCGTTCTGGCGAGTGTCTGCGGGCACGGCGGAGCCCGGGCCCTGTATGGCTGAATTGTTTGGCGTATGCGGATGCCATCCTGGCGGGCGTCGCAGGCTCATGATGGTTGGGCGTGGGCTCAACTATGATGAAGGAATTCCGGGATCGGATGGAGGACGAATTAGCAGCTGTCCTGGGGGACGCGCCGATATTAATTATGCTCGAAGCAGATGTCGGCCAAAAAGGGGGTAGGGGGGAGGTGTGGACAGCCGGAGGGCCTGTTAAGTGCCGGGAGGTGCGGGCAGTCGGCGGTTGGCAGGTGTTCGGCACTTTCGTGCCGACGGGGCGCGGGTCCCCGGAGACGCCCAAGTGGCAAGGTCCCAGCGGGGGATGTTTGTTGGCGATTGTAATAAGTAGTCCTGCCCGTTCTCGGTGGACCTGTAAGTTTTCCGACCGCGCCTGCTTTATTTGGTGGGGGAGGACCACTCGGCTGCGAAGTGTAGTAGAAAAGGGGTGTCCGGATCCGCAGGGGGAGTAAGTGAGGGGCAGCGGTGTGGGTTGGCGCCGACTCCCATTGACGCCGGGGCGTTGTGGCCGTGGTTGGAGCGGTATCGGCTGGGGCGGCCACGGGCGGGCGGCACGGGAGTTGTGGTTGGGGTTTACGGAGGGCTTTCGTATTCCGTATCAGGGCGTAATTTCGGGTCAGGTGGCCTGTAATTCTGCCTCGGTGGGTCAATTGGCCGCGGTGGCAAGGGATAAGATTGCGGCTGAGTGTGCGCTCGGCCGATGGCGGGGCCGTTTGTCCACCCGCCATTCTCCCCCTTTGTTGTCTCGCCGCTGGGGGTGATACCCAAGAAGGAGCCGGGTAAGTATCGGCTGATACCCAACCTCTCCTTTCCTCCGGGGGACTCGGTGAATGACCATATTCCGCCGGAGTGCTGCTCGGTGAGGTACGCCCCCTTTGATGCGGCGGTGGATTTGTTGCGACAATGTGGTCGAGGGGCTCTGATGGCGAAGGTGGACATTGAATCCGCGTTTCGCTTGCTGCCGGTTCATCCTTCGGCTTTCCCCTTGCTCGGCTTTCAGATGGATGGTCATTATTATTTTGACCGGTGCATGCCGATGGGCTGTGCGATCTCCTGTGCCTATTTCGAAAAATTTAGTTCCTTCCTGCATTGGGTTGTAGCTCAGAGAACGGTGCGTAGCTCTTATTGTGCATTACCTTGATGACTTTTTGTTCGTGGTGTCCTGCGCAGTCCGCGACTTGCGCGGACTTGTTGCGTCAGTTCGGAGAGATGGCGGGGGCGTTCGGGATTCCCTTTGGCTGTGGAAAAGACCGTGGCCCGGTCACGTGTCTGTGCTTTTTGGGGATCGAGATTGACTCCGTCGCCTTCGAAATCCGTTTGCCGGCGGATAAGGTGGAGCGACTGAAAGCGCTGGTGGCGGCGGTGGGGTCGGCGGCGAAGGTCACGTTGCGGGAGTTGCAGTCACTGCTGGGGCACCTGAATTTTGCCAGCAGGGTGATTCCGATGGGGCGGCCGTTTGCGCGGCGTTTGTCCTTGGCTACGGTTGGGGTGCGGAGTCCGCACCATCGTATTCGGATCACGGCCGGGCTGCGGGAGGATCTGCGGGTGTGGGGGGCGTTCCTCGCTGATTTCAATGGTTGCACCATGGGGCAATCGGAGGAACTGTCCCAATGGGGATTTGCAGCTATTCTCGGATGCGGCGGGCAGTTCGGGGTTTGGCTTGTATTGCCAGGGTTCATGGTGTGCTGAGGCCTGGCCGGCGGCCTGGGCGGAGGCGGGCTTGACGCGTAACGTCACCTTCTTAGAGCTCTTTCCGATTGTGGTGGCCTTCTGGGTATGGCCCGAGCGGTTACGAAATCGGAAGGTGGTGTTCTGGTGCGATAACGCGGCGGTGGTGCAGGTCATTAATCGGCAGTCCCCTAGGTGTCCGCGGGTGACTGGCATTGATGCGAGTTTTGGTCTTTGGCTTGTTTGCACCTCAATGTCACAGCTGCGGGCACGCCATGTTCCGGGAGTGCGTAATTCTATTGCTGATGCCTTGTTCTCGTTTCCAGTGGCGTAGTTTCGGTTGCTGGCCCCAGGGGCGGACGTGGCGGCGACGCCTGTGGCTCGGGGAACCTTTGGCAGATTGGGACCCTGGTCTGATGGGGTTGCTGAGGTCCTCTGTGGCTCCAGGTACGTGGACCGCCTATCGGCGTGGGTATAGCCGGGTGCGGGCCTTTTTACTCGGGAGGGGTTGCGCGGTGGCCCACTTGGGGAGCAGTTGGGGGGGTCCTTCATTGTGTGGGCGCGGGAGCAGGGCTGGTCTCTCGGTTTCTTCGGTCCCGGGCCGCGTTGGCGCGGTTTCTCCTGGTTCCGTTTTCAGTAAAGCGGGGGGCGGTTTGGGGGAACCCGAGCGGGTCGTTCTTGGTGACGCGGTTGCTGGCGGGCTGGGGCAGGAGCGGCCCTCGGTGAGAGATTGGCGTGCCGCGGTCACCCATGAACTGCTCGTGCGGATATGGGGGGTTCTGGAGGAGGTGGCGACGACGGAGCATGAGGCGGTGTTGTTTCGTGCTCTGTTACAGCCTTTTTCGGAGCCTTCCGGGTGAGTGAGCTAGTGCCGCGTTCGCGGCGGGGGGATGATGGTGGAGGTTTGGCGGTTCATTGCGTGACAGTGGGTCACTCTGCGGTGCGGATTTCCCTGTCACGGTCCAAGACTGACCAGACTGGTAGTGGTAGGCAGGTGGTGCTGTCGGCGGCCCCGGGGCTGTTGTCCTGCCCGGTGCGCAATGGGCAGGCGTATGTCCGGTGCGCCCGGCGCTGGGTGGCCCCTTTTTTCGTCATGGGGACGGGGGTCCGGTAACTCAGTATCAGTTTCACGGCGGTGCTGCGCTTGGCGCTACCGCGGTTGGGTGCCCTGAGCGGCAGTTCGCCTCGCACTCCTTCCGTATCGTGCTGCGACAAGCGCCGCTAGCGGCGGGTTTGGATGGTGGGGTGATTCAACGCATTGGTAGGTGGCGCTCTGGGGCGTATGTGGGCTATGTGCAGCCTGACAGAGTTTGAGGGGTGGTGCCGGTGGGGGGGGGGGGTGGCGGGGGGTTGGACGGGGGGGGGGGTTTCTTCATGCTTTGTTTTCTGTTGCAGATGGACGGCTGCAGCTGCTCGCCCGGAATTCTACTGAGAGTGGGTCCTCAGCCGGTGAAAGGTGGATCGTCGGGCACTCCTTCGTCTATTGGGCCGAGAGGAGAGCTGTGCGGCGCCCGCTTGGAGTGCACCTGGGCCTGGCGGTCCGTCATGTGCGGTTGCGTTGGCCTGGAGAGCGCGGCATGCGGGGGTGGCACTTCCTTCCGGTGGTTCGGCGGGCAGCGGATCAACGGAGGCGTCCGTTGGGAATCCTGGTCCATCTTGGAGGCAACGACTTGTCCGGCTGGACGTGTCGGCAACTCATCAGGGTGTTCAGCGTGATCTTCGCGTGCTGCAGCAGGAGTGGCCGGAGGTGTCGATCATCTGGTCGGATATCATCCAGCGTCCGGCTTGCCAGTCTCATCGTCGGTGGTCTCGTGGTCTGACGAAAGTGAATCGCCAGATCTGCGATGGGTTCTGCAGGCAGGTGGCTCGCAGGGTCACCATTCCTGGGTGGATGTTCAGTGTTCCGGACTCTACCGCACGGACGGTGTTCACTTGTCCCCGGTGGGACAGGATCTCCACTTAAATGATTGGCAGGAGATTTTGGAGCTTGTGGTTGGTCGCAGCTTTATTGGGGGGGGGTCGGCGCGAGGATATGTAATACCTCGCGCCGGTGGCGGGGTAGCAAGACAAGCGCTCGCCGAGGCGGTGGGAGTGCTAACTGCTTTAGGAGATGTGGGGAGTGAAGGGCTCCCCGGGGTGGGGGCGAGACAATCCCGGTTGGGGGTCTCGGCCCGGTAGGGGGGTGTGAGAGCCGGCCTTTGCTACTAGGATGGCGAGGCTGGCGGTGGGGGGGGTGGTGAGGAGGATGGTCCGCCTTGCTAATAGTATGGCAGGCGGAGCATCGTCCGGTATGGGGGTGGGGTGGGTTTGTGATACAGGTTGGTTGCCCATGTTGGGCGGTATTACATGTATGCATTGGTAAATAAAGCTGCGACCAAGGTTGTACCATGTTAAAGTGGCTGTGTATTATTATGTTATAACAAAAAGATGTTTGGGGGATTTGAAGATGCGGTAGAGGGCGAGGTGGGCCTCCCGGGTTACCTGAGTTAATGATGAGGCCGCCGGGCCGGTCCCGCGGCCGATTTGTAACTCGGGCCCGGGCCCGGCCGCGGCCCTCGGCACGTGACCGGGGGGCGGGCGGAGGGGGGGGCCGGCGTGCGGGGGGATGGTTGCCATGGGATCGCTGTCCGCGGTTGCGGGAAGCGATCCTATTGGCTCCATCAAAGCAAGGGGAGGGGGTAGAGAGTGCGAGGAGAGCGTGGCTCGGCCTTTTCTGCGGATCCTCGCTGAGGGTCGGTGGTGTTTCCCGCCCTCCCTCCTTTGTTTTTGGTTGGGGGTGTGGTGGGGGGGTGGGTTTGTTGCAGCTGGGGGGGGCGGGGTAGCAAGACAGCGCTCGCCGAGGCGGCGGGAGTGCTAACTGCTTTAGGAGATGTGGGGATTGAAGGGCTCCCCGGGGGTGGGGGCGAGACATCCCGGTTGCGGGGTCTCGGCCCGGTAGGGGGGTGTGAGAGCCGGCCTTTGCTACTAGGATGGCGAGGCTGGCGGTGGGGGGGGGTGGTGAGGAGGATGTTCCGCCTTGCTAATAGTATGGCAGGCGGAGCATCGTCCGGTATGGGGTGGGTTTTGTGATACAGGTTGGTTGCCCATGTTGGGCGGTTATTACATGTATGCATTGGTAAATAAAGCTGCGACCAAGGTTGTACCATGTTAAAGTGTCTGTGTATTTATTATGTATAACAAAAGATGTTTGGGGGGATTTGAAGATGCGGTAGAGGGCGAGGTGGGCCTCCGGGTTACCTGAGTTACTTTGACTTTTTTACAGTAAGGGGCAGGCCTATTTTAAGACTATGTTCCTTGATCTTGAGAAGCAAATGTTTCAGATGGTCTTCACTTTCAGCCAGTAATGTGGTATCATCAGCATAGCAAAGGTTGTTGAGTCTCCCATCAATCTTTACGCTTTTGTTGTCTTCATAAAGTCCTGCTTCTCTGATGATTTGTTCTGCATATAAACAAACAGGTAGAGGGAAAGTATACAGCCTTCTCATACACCTTTGCTTATTTTAAACCATTGTGTTTCTCTTTGTTCCGTTCGAACTGATGCTTCTTGATCAATGTAAAGAGTATGCAAGAGATCGATCAGGTGTTCTGGTAAACCCATGCTTATTAAATGTAGCCCAGAGATTCTCATGGTTTACACAGTCAAAAGCCTTGCTGTAGTCAATAAAACACATATAGATATCCTTTTGGTATTCTTTAGCCTTTTCAAGGATCCATCTCACATCTGCAATAATGTCTCTCGTTCCTCGCCCTTTCCTGAACCCTGCTTGCACTTCAGGTAGTTCTTGTTCCAGGTATGGTTGTAGTCTCTGTTGAATAATCTTCAGTAGAATCTTGCTGGTATCTGGGATCAGAGTGATTGTGCAATAATTTCCACAATCAGTTGGATCACATTCTTTAGTATTGGTATAAGCACAGATCTATTCCAGTCAGTTGGCCATGATGTTGTCTTTCAATTTCCTGGCAGAGCCTTGTAAGTCTCATAACAGCTGCATCAGCTTGCTGTAATACTTCAATGGGAATGCCATCATTTGCCTGGTACTTTGTTCTTTGATAAGGCTTTCAATGCTTCTTCGACTTCTTCTTCTTTCATTACCAATGGTTCCGGATCATAAGATACAGGTTGAAACAGTTGTTGGACCACTTGATCTTTATCAAATAATAACTCTATATTATTTCTACCTTTTCTTGATCTTCTCAGCATCATTCAACATGGATCCTCGAGCATCTTGTAACATTCCAATTTGAGGCTGGAATTTTTTCTTTAACTCTCGTAGCTTTAGGAAAACCAATCTTGTTCTTCCTCTAATAGTTTCTGATTCTATTTACTTGCATGCATCTTTGTATAACTTCTCCTTGTCTTGTCTTGTTGCATGTTGGAAATCTCTGTTGTGCTCTGTGATTGCCTCTCTTTCTCCTCTGGCTTTAGCTTCTCTATGTTTCTGGGCAATTTTCAGAGTTTCTTCGGTCATCCATTTTGGCCGTTTTTGCTTTTTCATTTTTTTGTAGAGATTTCTCACCTTCTTCCAACACAACCTTCTTGATATAATACCATAACTCTGCTGGAGCTCTGTTATTTGTAATCTAAAAGAGCAAATCAATTTTGCAGGCAGTCTTTAAATTCTGGTTGTATATCCTCAGGGTCATATTTTGCTAGATTCATGGGTGGCTTGCTCGTTTTCAACTTTAGCTTGATTTGCAACTAGTAGTTGGTGATCTGTACCACATCCAGGTTTTGTCTTTGTTGATGTTATAGAGCTTTTCCTTCGTTGACTTCCACAGATTTAGTCAATTTGATTTTTGTACAATCCATTGGGTGAAGTCCATGTTTTCAGTCACTAGTTGTGTTGCTGGAAGAAGGTGTTTGAGATGAATAGATCATTGGTCTTGCAGAATTCTATCAATCTTTCTCCAGCTTCATTTCTGTTACTAAGTCCATATTTTCCAACCACTATGCCTTCTTCTTTGCTACCAACTTTTGCATTCCAGTCACCGATGACTATCAGGATATCCTGCTGGCATGTTCTGTCAATTTCAGCTTGTACTTGTTCATAGAACTCATCAATTTCATCCTCTTCTGCAGCAGTTGTTGGGGCATATACTTGAATTATGTTGTGTTGATGGGCATTCCTCGTAGACGAATAGAAATGAAGTGTTCACTGATTGCATTGTATTTCATTACAGTTCTTGATTATAAATGCAACACCATGTCTTCTTTGTCTTTCATTTCCAGCATAGTAGACCATGTGATCTTCAGATGCAAAGTGCCCAATGACAGTCTATTTCATAACTCTGTTGACCCGGAGGCCCACCTCGCCTCTGCTTCTCCAGCCTTCCCCCCTCCACCACCCCCCCCCCCTTTCCCCCTCTCAATAACACCAAAGAGACTAATCATGGTACAAAATTTTGGTCGCAGCTTTATTACACTTGTAGTAACCGCCCAACATGGGCAAACATATTCAACATCTCCCCATATGTTTTTGCACCACTGTATATAGCCCACTCTGTACATAGCTCATACCAATCTAGCACACAATACAACACACACTCAATTTCACCCTCACTGCATGTATAACACACTCACTTTACCCGATTGTTTGCTGTGATACCACCTTGATTATTAAGATAAGGCGGTTTAGAAATACTGTTAAATAAATAAAAAAAAAAAAATAACCCCCCACCCCGGCACCGGACAATACCCCCTCCCGCCATCTTAGTAGCAAGGCGGAGCATTCTCCTCACCCACCCCCGCCGCCTGCCTTGCCATACTAGTAGCAAAGGCTGGCCCCCCAACCCATGTACTGGGCCGAGACCCCCAACCAGGATGTCTCGCCCCACCCCGGGAAGCCCATCGCTCCCCCACTGGTCCCAAATCGGTTAAAGCCCCGCCGCCTTGGCGAGCGCAGGCTCTCTACCCCGCCTCCCCCAGCTGCAACAACCCCACAACCTTAACCCTTGGGAGGGCGGGCGGGAACGCGGCCATCTGCCCGAGGAGCCGCGCCGAAAAGACTGGCCACGCGGCTCCTCGGCTCCTTTAGCCCCCACCTCCCCAGCGCTGGAGCCAATGGGATCGCCCCACCGCCGTGTGGCGATCCGTCTCCCAGGCTCCGCCCCCATACCCCAACCACGTGCAGGAGGCCGAGGCCGGGCCCTGGCACGACGTACTGTCGGCCTCGGGACCCGGCCCACGGCCTCATGCATGTTTGCTGACACACCTGCAGATCGAGTTGCGCACTTCCACTTCATTCTTGACCACTTCCAATTTCCCTTGGTTCATGCTTCATACATTCCATGTCCCAATATGTAAGATATCTTTGCAGCTTCTGACTCTCATTTCATGTGTAGTGACATCAGTAGTCAGATGTTCCGAGGGCTTTGATCCGACCACATCATAAATGCTGGTTTTACTCTGAAAAGTCTTCAGCTTCTCCCCGGTATCCAATCGAGTGCTTTCCGACCTGGGGATCTCATCTTCCAGCACTATAGTGCAATTTGTTTTGTTATGACTATCCATTAGGTTTTTGTGGCAAGATACAGAAGTAGATTACCAGGCCTTTCTTCCATGCAGTTTAATTTTAGTGTTGTTGCCATTGTCACAGAAATGTGATCCTCTGCTGCCTACACCATCCCATTCTGCTGCTGCCCAGATGGGTGGTTTGTCTTGGTCTGGCACCTCAGCTGAGACCTGCCCATCTTGGGAGATCCCTGCCATCAGTTAAGCTGCCAATAGCTTAGCCCTCAGCATCAATGATGCACACAAGCCCTCACAGCATGACAAGCTGCAAACCAAGTGAGGGAAATAACCCTAAGAATAAAAATTGGTATGAATTGGGAGAACAAAAAAGAGGCACTATCCAGGTTTAAGTAAGATGGATCAATGTAAGGCGTCACAATACAAGCTAGACAATCTAAACAAATGGGGAAAGTATATTGAAGATAAAATTTGGTAACTTTCAATATTGCCATACATATGAAAGGAAGGGAAAAGCGGAGGACCCTGACAGTCAATATAATTGAACTGGTGTGCTACGGATGTATCAAAGGGTAAATAACAGGGTGGAGGCCAGGGAAGTTTAGAGTAGAATTGCATTATCATGATAAATAAAAGACTCAACCCCATATCTGTAGATTGCACAACTTATCGGAGGTGGGGTACGGACCAGACCCAGAGGAGAAAAATATAACTATCGTGGGGGATGGTGTGCTAGTAGAAATATTTGACATCTATAGGTGAAAGTATGTCCATATAAATAAACATATGTCTGTGTGAATAGCATAAACAGGAGTAAAAAATACCTTGTGGAAAAGACTGTATTCACACAGCAGGAATCCAATATTAGATGCTTAGCATGGTCAAAATACCATTATTCACAAAACAGCCTTAGAGGAGGCGGGTATGGTGAGCCTGTGCATTTGAACTTCAGTTTGGTGCCAAAGAAGAAGGGATGTCATAGCAACCAAGTAAAGAAAGCCATTGACTAGATCCGAGCAAAAGTAATGTTTCTATATATGAAGTAATGAATTATAAAAGTGGGCCAGAATAAGATCACGGCGATTAGATGAAGTTGATGTTAGCCACCCTGGACATAAAACTCCAAAAGTAAAAAACATGTGTGTAAAAAACTTAAACATTTTTAAATGTAGAGCAACAATAAAAGATATATAGTATAAAACACATAAAATGCAATAAAAAAGAATCAGTAAAAGATGCATGAAACCTGAACAGATTATTCCAGTGAATGGACTACAAACCCAATCTAAATATGCAAAAATCATAAAAATGATGTGTCTTTACAAGTGTTGATAAACATGGAATCGTGTAAGAGCACAACTGATAAAAAAAACACATTAGAAAAGACCCATCTCAAAGAATAAAAAACAGAACAGATTTATATAAGAAAAATAAAAAGCAATGGCCCATACAAAGGATGTAAGTGGTGTTATGAAAATCACTAGGGAGATCTGTTATAAATTGGGGTTAAAAAATGTTTGTAGCCAGCCAATTTTTATGCTATTGCAATGAGGCACAGCCTGCTTGGGAACCGGAGACCAAGTAGACAGTGACAGATCGCATGTTAAGCATTAGGAATCTGATGGATAATACAGCCACCCAGAAAAAAAACTAAAAATTACTGCTATCTAGATTAAAACAAACTATAAATGATCAATAAGTAAAAGAACGAAAACATAAAAATGATGGACAACCAAGTAGTAAGGACTCAAAGTTAAAATTCCAAAGCATAAGAGACTCCCTGGCCTACAGCATACCTAATGCGGTTGGCAACATTGGCCTTGACAGAAAATATTCTTGTTTTTAGATCTATTACAAACAAATCAAAGAGGTGGCGATGGGGTCCTCTTTGGCCCGGATATAGTCAAGTTATACATTGCCTTCTTTGAACATAAATTTCTTACCCGACATCCATTGTATAAATAACAATTAAGGGGCATGTTTACTAAATATCCGCAAAATAGCGCGCCGCAAAATAGCGCACCGGCAACGCGGCACTGAAACGCGCAGAAACGCGTTTTTAAACGCCCCGCACACGTGCGTGTCACCCCCGCACAGGTACGCGGTTCACTAACGGGCCCCGTACAAGTGCGGGCCCGCAAATGTCCGATAGAGGCGTTGGAACGGCGAAAGGAGGGCGGAGTAGGCTCGGGAGGGGCGGAGGGAGGGGGTCTATGGGTGGAGTGTGGGAGGGGAGAGGCGCCCCGCCCCGTATCGGGCCCGAATGTGCCTTTAAAGGGCAGAGAAACCATTTCCGTCAGCAATGGTCAGGAAAACCGGGGAAACCAGCCAAAACGTGAGCAGTGTGATACATGTGCACAGCACAAAAGTGAAAATAACAATAGGAAAATGACCACAACAGAACTATTAAAAATAGTAATTCAGCTGGGGAACAGTTATAGTGATGGGCAAATACAGAAATCACACCCAGCAAAGCTCCAGAAAAAAGAAATGAATCTTGGAAGGGTCTACTGAGAGGAGACTCTTCCAAAAACATTTCCACGTTTGGAGCTTTCCTGGAGTGGTTTGCTATGGTTGCCCATTAATATCACTGTTGCCCAGCGTGGTGATATTTGTCCCACATTTCCCGTGGTCATTTCCGGGGTTTATGTGCACATTTGTCACCAGACAGGGTGCATATGCCCCACAGTAGAATTGCGTAGAGCAGGGTTTGTGACTCCATCCTGCCAGGCTTACTGCCCTCCAGGGGCTGCACTGTCTCTGTGGCCAAAGTGTGGTACAGCGGACAGAGTCATTACCTCTAGGACCAGAGGGCAGAGGTTCAAAACCCAGCTGGGGCACCTGCCAGCCCAGTCCCTATATTTTACCCACCACTCAATAAAGATAGCGCAGACACCCTGTATGCATGGGGAAAACACCCATATTTTACCCAACACCGCACACACACCCCAACAATGGGCATTACCTCCAGCCAAGTCCCCAAATGCAGTCCCATACTGCCACAGTGCAATCAGGTCAACTGCTTTTTCTGAGAGAAGTTCAGGCCAGAATGTTGGGCGGACAAGTACATGTGGTGCAGGGGGCAGTGGCTGCTAACCACAGAAGACAGAGGCCTAGCCATGTGCAGGCTGGCACAGTCCACTTGCAACAGACAGGTCCTGCCAGATCCACAGTCATGGACAGTCCAGGGAATCCAACCAATCTGTGGCTACACAGTGGTGCAGTGCACACAGACAGTGCATACAAGAACAGAAGGTCACAGGTTCAAAGCCCAGCTGGGGCTACTGCCAATCCTGCCCACATTTTGTTCCCACAACTAAACAGTGATAGTAAGGACACACCTTTCATGGCGGGGACATATGCAATGGTAAGACATCTATCTTTTACCCCACTGAGCACAGACACCATGAACAGGGGCAGTACCTAGAGCAGAATCACCCAAATGCAGTCCTGGTGGGCCACACACCAGTCAAGTTCCATGCTGACACTCATACAAATGCCTGTGCTGTATATCTATGCACCACCCCCATGGCATGTAGATGTAGCCCATGCATATTCATGAGGGATAGCAGGAAAACCCGAAACAGTGTGATGCAAACCTGGACTGGAGTTGGGAATCTGTGCCGTAAAGCAGCAGCCATCAAGGGCAGACACACCCACACCCACAGGCCCCAGGGGCCAATGTCTCCTGGCACGGCCGAACAGTGGACCGTGCAGGCAGCACCCAAACCGAGCACTGGCATAACTTACCACGCTCACCCTACACCTGAGGTATACGGGACACAGCTCGGAGACGTTTGCTCGGAGCACAGGCAGGCAGTTATCCATCCGGTACGGACATACTGCTAGATGACCCCACCCAAACAATCTGTTAGGTGTTTGCGGGGCATGCTCCAGGCCTGGCCTCTGACGGTGCTTACCACCCTGGGGAGTGACCACCAGCTGTAATGCGTACCATATCCATGCCTTGCCGTGCTCAGGACCGGTTTGGTGGGCAAGGCTACTTACCCCCTCAATCGTAGCACCATGATGGCAGAGGTGTGGAAGTGTGAGTCTGTCTATACAGTGGGTGTTGGCTGCAAGCCCCTTCAACAGCCCGCACTGCCAGCACTGTTGCCAGTATTGGCCAGTCAATGTGCATAATGAGGTGCAAGGTACCATGGGTATAGCCAGGGCAGGGTGGCGTGGCCAGGATGCATCTGCACTGGGCATAGGGCCCTGGCAGGGACATTGGCTGGGATATTGTAGTGTCCGGCCACCACCTACACAGACAGGGTGGCCAAAGCATGTCCTTCTGGGGGATCACGCTCACCCTGACTGTGCAGTGACCACAGCATGGCTAGGCCTCCCATAGTGCCGTATAGTAGTTCTCTCATATGATAGATATGGGTTTCTCTTTGGGGCCCAGTCACTGATCTATCTGCTTGCTGTGTATGCAGACAGCCCAGTTCTGGGTGCATGCATCTCCATTGGGAACATGCACTATGGACTAACCAGCAGACTGTTTGTAGCTGGTAAATGTCGTGCTATAATGGCTTGCAGTGGCTGTTGGCTTGCTGCAGGGGAATATCTGGTGGTGGAGTGCAGCTTACCATACCCTGGGCTTATGTCTGTCTGCTATTGTGTTATGGCTGTGTATGGAGCTGCCTGCCTGGGGGGGGGGGTGGTGGTGGTGGTGGGGTGGTGGTGGTGGTGGTGGTGGTGGTGTTCCTCAGCAGGACTGGGGTTGATGTTGCCCTCTACTGCCACCTTTGCTGGGCGGTCTAGTGTGGTTCCCTTGCTGGGCTCCATGTTTGCCTCTGGCGGGGGGGGTGTGCCTGATGGCAGCTGACAGGGATATCCATGGTGTTTGTGCTGAACCTAGCTATCTTACACATTAACACTGCTTTGGAACGCCCGCTTGGCCTCCATCAGCCATGGCAGGTGTTGTTGACCTGGTCCTGGCCACCTCATTGCACACTCAGGGTGAGCACAGTACCCGCACGATGTACGGTGTGTGGCTACTCTGTGCCAGTAAAACACCCGGTCAGTGCCCCCTACTAGGCCAAGGTGCTGTGTGGGTGCACCCGCGTCACTTCCCCCAACAGGGCCGAGTGCTGTGGGGATGCATTCCCCATCTTGTGTCCATCTGCGGACAGCTAATTTGCATGTGCAGTGCGTCATGGGTACGGGTGGCCTAACCCTAATCCTGTTGACACCAGCAGACTGTCTGTGAGGTGACGTGTAGGCTATCTGCAGCCAGCCAGGGGCTTGCTTACAGCTATGGAGCTGTAGCGCAATGGTTACATCACTGCCTGTGCAGCCAGAGGTCATGGGTTCAAACCCACAGTGGGGCCCTTTGGTAGGGCTGTCCACAGCTTTATTTTTATTTACTGTACATATGTCTATGCCGGCAAGACCACCCTCAGCTTACTATACCCATTAGGTGCCTCTGAGGGTGCTTCATAGGGCGCCCTGTAGGCCACCTTATGGTTGCCATCCCTATAGGGTGCACTATACATTATCCTGTGTCGCAACATACATGCTGCCCTATAGGGGTCATTCAAGGGTGCCTTGGCGAACGGTGCACTGTAACATGTGCCTTATGGGCCGCCGTATGTTAACATGCGGGGTGAGTGCGTTTGCTAGTAGTGATAACAAAATAAAATTATACAGCCTCCTACAGCACTCCACAACATAATACATACTGCCTCAGCAGGCATTTTTCACTGGGCATTGTGAGGTGTTGAACCCCTGATCCCTGCACCATTGGTCAGTGTTTTAACCATTGTGCGTGGCTCTGTTCCTGTGCTTGTGCATCAGCGCGCCGCCTTCTGCCGCCCAAGGGGACCAGTGCGCCGCCTTCTGCTGCCCCAAAATAACTGTGCGCCGCCTTATGCCGCCCAAAAAGCACTGTGCGCCGCCTTCTGCGCCCCAAAATAACTGTGCGCCGCCTTATGCCGTTCCAAATTTAATTTGCCTCCTCAAACAATGTTAATCATTACAATTACTGCCTCAGCTGACCTTTGTCATTGCGCACACTGGGGGATTGAACCCATGGCCCCTGCACCATTGGTCAGTGTCGTCAACCGTTGTACCACGGCTCTGTTGTTTTGTATACTCAGCAGCGTGCCACTTTGCCTTTCCACGCGCTAATGTCGACCCCCGCACATTAGCGCGACGCACACACGTCCGGTTGCTTACTACCGTTTTTTTTCTATTTTCTGCCTGAACCGCCCACTCCTTATATGGCACAGGCACACTAGCACGGCCCCGCACATTAGGAATGTTTAGTAAACAGACCCCTAAGACTTTTTAAAATGACTCCCTATACTAATAGTGCCCGATATTCATTTGCAACGGCTATACACCTCTATGGCACATAGCTGTACTTGCCAAACTTTAATCCCGATATTCAATGCCTGCGTAATATACACCCCCAGCATTGAATATCCAGGGTCGCCGCACAGCTAAAGATGCCACAGAGCTAACCAGGCAGCTTTTGCTGCACCTATCTTTACCCATGGGTTTCTAACCAGGCAGCAGTGCAGTATCACCATTGACCAGCTAGCAACTGGTAACAACTCTGTTCTGCCCCAGAACACCCTGATGCTAAGCCATGTAAATGCCTTTGAAATTTTTTTTTTTTTTTAGTGCCATCAAGTCAGTGCTGACTCTTGGCAATGTATCACCAGAAGTAGATTGTCAAGCCTTTTCTTCCAAGGCAATAGAAGGTCAAGTGACTTACCCAAGGTCACAAGGAGTGCTAGTGGAAATCAAACCATTGATCTTCTGGGTACAAGGCAGCTGCTCTAAACACTAGGCTTCTCCTCCACTGCCTTTGAACATTGGGCCCATAAGCTTTAGACAAGGATGAAATTCCCACCATCATCATCATGCCTCTACAGCTTTTCTCTTCATCAGATAGTTGGTGTGACACACTGAAATACACATCTTAAATGGAACTTACCATATATTTAACCCCAAAAATTTAACCAAGTAAACTTGTAGTCCCCACCTATAAATATTCCAATATAGGCAATAGAGATATTCTGGAATGAGAAAAAAGGACAATTAAGCTTAACAAAATGAAATTCCAATGTTTAAGGCCAAAATATATTGAAATACATTTTAAAATTAGAATTTAATTAGAATCATTTTTCTTCCATCCATCTCAAATTCTAAGGGCATTACAACAGACACAATAAATAATCGGGTCGGTTTTAAAATGGATTTATACGCTCAGTGGTAGACAGTGAATGTAAAGTCTGCTATCCATATCCAATAAGTGCTTTAAGTTTACTTATTGTAATAAACAGTTGGAAAGTAAGAGACTGGATCTTTTCTTTGGATGCTGAAATGGCTTAACTGTGGAACACTGCATTGAAAGACAATATGGAAAGAGGACAGGAAGCATCTAGCTCATTTCTCACAGTGCCCCATTTCTCTTTCTGTGTTTAGGTGCGTGTACATGTAAATTCTGTTAGTACTTGGAACATTAGCTCGGGAAAAGTACAAGCACAGTTCTGCACCTGCTATAGCTATTTGTAAATATTAATCATGTATAGATCTCTGATTGCTTGTTATTCACATGTAACTATTATTCTGTTCAATGTAACTCAGCTGTTCTATGTACACCGCTATGATTACTCCATATGGCGGTATAAAAATCACACAAATAAATAAATAAATATCTATGGGTTCTTGTCTCATGTATATGTATAACAGTGCTTGCACTTTGGGAAATAGAAACATGGGCATGTTGGAGCACTCTCCACTCCAAGTGCTTCCCTGATATGTGAGTGCAATCAGCGCTTATACTTAGTCCTCTGCAAGCGGTGCAGTTGCACAGGGTGCATTTAGGAGCAACCATTGGCCTCGGCTTCCCCCACGTTGCCTGCCCTTGTCCCGCTGCTGCTTTTCCTGTTCACTTGTGGCAGTGGCAGTGGAGCAGACTCCAGGTTTTAAAAAATACTTGGTTCTTTCTGACGCTTGCATGGCTGGTCTGATCACCCCCCCCCCCCCCCACCCCTCTGATGCGAGTATATTTCAGAGGAGGGAGGGATCAGACCAGGCCATGCAAGCACAGAGTCGGAAGGACTCGCGTGTTTTTGTTTAATTGGAGGTCCGCTGCCGCCGCCACTACCACCAAGGGAACAGGAAAAGCAGCAGCGGGACAAAAGCAGGCCAAGCAGATAGTGCGGGGCAGAGCCGGTTGGAGATGAAGAGGTGTGGGGTAAGATAGGGAGATGACAAATGTGTGATGTGATGGGGAGGGGGAGGGGGAGAGCACACCAGCTTTGCATGTCGCACATACGAGGATACCATACCCCAAGACAGATATCTTCACTCATAACCCCCTCGCATTTATGGCTTGGGATTGGCTTGGGATGGCCCTGTGTGCAGTGATATGGTGGGCAATTGAACTGACCTTGAAAAGTGCCCTCATTATCAAGATGTACATTTTCATTAACATTGGGTTACACGTTTAGAAGAATAGCAGAAAACCGGATGCTAAATATATCATTATGAAGGTAATTTTTTAAGAAACTGTATAACATTGCAAGCTATCCTTGCACGGAAATCATACATTTTAACTGACCTACGTGCGTGGATGGGCCTTTATGCTTGGACTTTAGCTAGTCGCTATTTGCTAAGTGTACACGTTGACCTAGTGGTATGTGCTTTCGCTGCCGATATGCATGGAGTGGAGCTCGGGTGGAACACAAATTTACATGCAAAGATTATAAAATGTGATCATTTATGTGCATTCTTGAGAAATCTAGGCGCAGGTATTTACCCCAGCCCTAAGGTTGGTGTAAGTGATCACACCTAATTTGCCATGCGTATTCCACCACTTAAAACACAATTTTATAAAGTACATACTTGACTTTATAAAATAAGCCAAACTGACTTGGCTAAAAGCACACATTAACCTATATGCACCTTATAAAATTACCCTTCATTTGTTTGGTGCAATTGTTCATTCTTACCTTGATTGCACCAACCACCATTGTTGTGAGCGCTGAATTATAATGACAGCACAGAACTATGGAATACAGCAAGATGAACCTACAGCCAATAAATCATAAACAAATGCCTTTATTTTAGAATATTATTTTAATTGTAACAATAATTTACATAGTAAAACTGACATATACTAAAGTTTTGTACAAGTGCTTAATGTGATAACTCTGGATTTCTCTAAGGCTTTAGGCACTGTTCCATAAAGGAGATTCATAAATAAGCTGAGCTGCCTAATGGTACGTTCTTATATGGTACATTGGGTTAGAGTTGGTTTATCAATAGGCAATATCAAGTAGTGGGAATGGAGTTAATGCCAAGAAAACAAACATTATCAGTGAAGAGCCTGGGACCAGTTTGTTCAAGATGGGGGTTATTCTGTCCCCCAAATAGCTGGATGGACGTCCCAACACGATGTCTATCCCCGCTATTCATGGGCCTCCCCGCCGGCATCTAACTTCCCTGTTGGTTGTATGGGGAAGTAAACGGGGGCAGGGAGGGGGCTGAGTTAGGGCAGGCAGTGGGTGATCGCCGGCCCTGGATGTACAGGGCCGATTCTAATGTCGGCCCTGTATGTCCAGGGCCGGCGACTTGTACGGGGAAGTTATTCCACCTCTGAGGTGGAATAACTTCCCTGGATGTAGTGGATTGGTGGGCCCGGGGCGCAGATGGGGCAGGGGGGGTCGAGGACATTTCCTGCAGCCCGACCCTGGCCGTAGGTGGCCGGATCGGGGGTCGGGCTGAGTGGAATTAGCTGCAGTAGCCAACAGCTGTGATTACGGCTTTTAAACGGAGCCGTCGTGCCCTGGCAACCGGATGCCATGGCGCTGCGGCTCCATTGTAAAGCCCTGACTGAGTTAGTCGGGCATATCCTGTACGTGTAGGCTGGGCTGAATCACAGTCCCAGCCTGTATGTACAGGACTGTTCGCAATTCTGATCCTGCGGGACTAGATGTGCCCCGCGGGATCAGAATTGCAACACCCTCTGTTCATCTGGCACAGACCAGACGTACAGAGGGCTTCGACATCCAGGACGGAATCGGGCTATATTTCTTTAGGGATATGTTTAGAAAATTTGGTAGATGATACAATGATCTACCACAGGGTGGACATACTATATGGAGCAAAAAACATAAGGAAATATTTAATAGAGATTTAAGATTGATCAAGAATTTAATAACTAAAGGCCCTGTTTACTAAGCATTTTCCCATAGACACAAAATAGGACAAAATCTTTATTAAACAGGGCCCTAAAATTTAAAAAATGTATAGATTCATGCACTTTGGGTACAGAAACCCAAAATAGCAGTACTTGAGGAACAGCAAAGTACTAGGTATACCATTCAGAAAAGATGCTTTGGAGAGATCATATCTGATAAATTCAAGGTTACAAAGCAATATAGTATGTCAAGGCTATGCTGATAACCAAAAGAACAATAGGGTGTATAAGAAAAGGTATAAACAAAAAGCAAGTAGGGAAAGCATGCAGAGGTATGGGTTTGAAAATGCATGCCAAGTTCAACATAGATTTGTAGAAAGTGGGGGCGTCAAGGCAATTTGTAGTGGGCTATTTTTGGGAGGACTGGACAGGGTTTATGAGGAGCGTACTGGTGGGGTTTGTGAGTTGTGTGTGGGAGGATATAGGGATATGCATGGATGGGTAGGAATGTGCTTGTATGTTGCTGAGATGTATGTTTCAGAGTGTGGGGGTATGCTTATGGGTCAGGGGGGGTGTGCATGTATATGGAGGGCTATGGAACTATGAGTGGTGCGGGGGCGTGTGGTGTGTAGTGTATCTAGGGAGTGAACATTTATTTAAAAGAGGTTCTTTTCTGCACTACCTCCTAAACAGATTGCAATAAACATACATAAAATGTACAACTAACATCCAAGTAGATAGTTGTGTAGATGACAGTAGTTTGTGCAGGTGTGGCAAAGGTGGGATGTCTATTTTTGAGAGTATCTCATGTTTGTTGGTAACATGTATGGTAAGGGTATTATGTAAGAGGAATTTGTGAGTGGAGAATTTTATGTATGTGAATATGTGGGGGCTATTATGTATGTTAAATGGATGTGGGGGGTGGTGATTGAAGATATCTGTTTCAGGATATTGGTATATGTGTATATATGAGGTGGCATAAGTAAAGGAGTATGGGGATGGATATGTGTGTGTGCTGACTGGGTTTGTGTGTAGAATAGGGATTCTGTGTTAAGGAGGTTGTGGGGTATGTATATTTTTGGAGGGGTATGGTAGTGTGAATGTATAAACGCAAATAACTGTGGCAGTGTTGGTGTGTGGTTGGGATAGCTGTGCATGTAGAGCTATGTGTCTATATTTTCTCCGGATACAAGCAGGGAGATGCAGGCACATTCCTTGATGTTGTCCGCTGACAGACCTAGTGTTGGCTCTCCCCTAGCTCAGAGAAGTCCAAGCATGTGCTCCCCTTCCAGCCTGAGCATCCCGTCACGTCACTTCAGTTTCTTCTTCAACCGCACAGTGATTAGCTGCGGCTCCCCCCTCCTCTGTCAGTTTGCACCGTTTTTCTATTTCTTTCAGTGTTTTTAGGTACTTTATCAACATTGCGCTCTTTCGGCAGTTCTTAAAAAAAAATAAAAAACGGAAAGCGGCTTTTTTTTGGCAATCTCAACCACTGTGGGGTCCTGGCCAACAAAGCTCTTCCCTCACGCTATCGGCAAACGTTCCTGGCACAAATAGAAAACTAAACAAGGAAACTTCAAAAGAGCAATGGGGACTTTTTCAACTTGCTATTATCACTCACTTTCTTTTTCTCAAATTGAGTGCTAAAAAATAAATTATCGGAGGAAAGAGGCCACAGCACAATATCTTTAAAGGAGCAACTGCTTAACAGCATCCTCACTTCACAATTGCTCTTCCCTGCCCTCATGGAGTCTCCTGCCTCACTAATGACCCCAATTCCATCAGACCCAGACAAGACACGATCGGGAGCGGATGAGGCTGTCGTGCAGCGGAGGCAGATTTTCTACCGGTGCCAGCGTCAAAGTACACTGCCCAGAGCCTTAAACATCAAGCCAGAGCTCTAATCCATCTCCACCTCACCTGGCCTCTGCAGGACACTCTGCAAGGCCGGACTCTCTGTTAGGGAGCAGCATAAATCTAAGTCCAAGCATGGCTGTAAGGATGACCTTGGACACACACAGTGTGCCCAGGACTCGTGGCCTCACAAGTGGAAGTCCAAGGGAGGCTCCTCAGAAGTATCTTCTCATTTTGATCTTATCTCCTTCTGCTCCTCTGGCGGGAGATAGGTCATCCCCTAGCAACCCTCTCCTACAGTTATTGCACTGGTTCATCCAGAATAGTGCAGCCCTACTGAGTGCTACCCTTCCCAGTGATAGGCCACCATCCATAGAGGTCCCTTCATTCCAGCCTCCTCCTGTCTCTCTTCAGAAATGCCCCTCCCTCATAAAATGAAGAGTTCCTGAGCACTTGGAACAGTGTGCCTACTCTGCTACCAGTCCACCTTACTCCCACCAGTAGGATACAGAACCCTCCCTCTTGGGAGATGTTGAAGCAACATCCTCCTCAGACCGCCCAGTGGGGGAGGAAACCCCTGAAGATTTTTCCTATCCAAAATTTCTTCAGAAAGTCTGCAGGGCACTCGCTTTTAGTGACTCTCAAGCTTCCACCAACAAAAAAAATTTCCAATCTAATTTACGGGCTTGTAGCACACCTAAGGAGGTCCTGACAATACCAGTTCTCAAAGTCTTGCAAGACACCTGTGTCTGTGCATGCCACGGCTCATCTTCTGGACCTTAAGTATAACGTGCTGCCTACACTGGGGTTCCAGCATCAGCAACTTCCTCATCAGTCAGTAGTCTCTGAAGCCTTGCTTAAGAAGGATAAGTCCTCCAAATCTCGTATCCTGATTCCACCAGGGAAAGATCAGTGGACATTGGACTCAGTTGGCAGAAAGACATTTAAAAGTGGAGTGCTAGACATGAAGATTCTAGTCCACCAGCTTTAGATACTGCAATATCATCATGACCTTCTCACACAGCTGCCAGACTCTGCTACCACTCCAGTGCTAGAACCACATACCCTTCAAGACAATTTACAGGAGCTCCTCTGTCATATCATTTGGGCTACCTATGATGCCTTCAACACTGTTGCCCAGTCCACTGCTACTTCCATCTTTGCCCGTCACACAGCTTGGCATCGGATCTTTGAGCTCTGAGAAGATCTGCATGACCACTTGGAAGATGCTCCTTATCAGGGAGATAGTATTTTCGGACCTAAGGTGCAGGAGGCCGTCTTCAAAGTCAAGACCATTCTTCTACAGTGCGGGAACTCTCAGCTCAACCTCAAGAGGCAGCCCACCAGTCTCACCGCCCGCAATACCCGCAGTACCAGAGAGCATACCATTACCAATATTTCCAACAATTTTACCCTCATTGGCTCTTTCAGCCCTATTCTTGACCTCCACCACAACATTGGCCTGCACCTACTTATGGTCAATGCCCCAGGAAAAGGGACAGGAAACAACCTGTGACTGTCACAGTGCAGTCGCCCAAGGTGGTTCACAGTTTTTCATTATCTACCAGCAGGAGGCCACGTCCAGCACTTCCAGAAGGCTTGGCAGTCCATCACCATGGATTGCTGGGTTCTCAGCATCATTGCATCAGGTTACAAGCTCAATTTCACAGTTACTCCCCTCAGAGGCCACCCAGCCCAGCAATATCCTTCCTCTGCACCTTCCCCTCCTAGCAGAAGAGATTGCATCTCTGCTCAGCAACTGTGCAATCAAGCTTGTACTACTTCAAGAATGCAGCCAGGACTTCTACTCCCAGTTCTTCCTTATTCCCAAAAAGACAGGAGACCTCTGATCAATCCTTGACCTTTGAGAGTTCAACCTATACATCAAGACAGAACATTATCAATATAGAGCCTACCGTTAGGGCTCTCCTCAGTCCCAAAGGTTTTCACAAAGTGTCTGGTGGTGGCTGCAGTGTACCTGCACAGACAAGGCCTGTGCATTTATCCTTATCTGGATGATTGAATCATTTCATGGTCCAACAAGACCTCAACTCAGGTGTCGGTCCATAGGAAATACTTACTCCTGCAACAACTAGGCTTCATTATCAACTTCCAAAAGTCAGAGTGAGACACCACAGTGGCTCGAGCCTTCTTGCTATCCAACAGAGTAACCATCCTCCAGCAGCTCAGCACTCAACTTCCTATAAAGTGCTTCAGCTCACACTATCCTATGCCTCTCATACAACATGGCAGCCTCAGTACATGTGGTTCTACAGGCACGCCTTACATGCACCCACTCCAGTGACATCTCAAGCTCAACTAGAATCAGTATACTCAATCCCTTCGCCGAAAGGTTCCCCTCTCTGGACCAAACCTTCACAGGTTGCATCATTCTCTTCACTGGTGGACCTTCCATTCAACCTCACCAGTGGCTGTCCTTTCCTGGAACAGCAAAATTAGCTCACTAACTACCGATGCTTCCCATATGGGCTGGGGAGCCCATCTCTTTCATTTTACCACTCAGGGTCATTGGACCAGCAGAGAAGTGTCTCTGCACATCAACCTGCTGGAGATGTGCACAGTTCTCTATGCTCTGCATGCCTTCCAACAGTGGATCTGCAACAAGTCAATCCTGATGCACACCGACAATCAAGTCACTATGTTCTATACCAACAAACAGGGTGGCTCACGGTCCCTTACACTCTGCTGCAAGACTGGTCACCTATGGCTCTACGCTCAGTCCATTGGAGTCTTCCTCTGGGCAGTCTACCCCCCATGTGCCCAGAACCAGTTAGCAGACTCGTTCAGTCATCGCCTTGAACCACACGAATGGTCTCTGGATCCCACAGTCCTCACCCCATCTTTCATGCTTGGGAGATGTCAGAAGTGGATCTCTTTGCAACACACAACCTCAAGTGTCCACTCCACTGCTCCCTTCACCACAGTCTGCGCAGATGGGCAATGGATGCCTTCCTCGTCCCATGGGCGAACCATTTCCTCTCCCATTCCCACTCATTCCTCGGACCCTGCTCAAGGCATGCATTGATCAGGCTTCTCTGATCCTCATTGCTCTACAATGGTCCAGGCAGAACAGGTAGCCACAACTCAACATGGCCCCTGGTCTTTACCACTTCATCCTTTCCTTCTCACGCAGCAAGAAGGTCACCTCCTACATCCCAACCTATAGTCTCTATCCCTAGCAGCTTAGAAACTGAGTACCTATTGGAAACGGTCCACCCCATGCCAGTCATTGTTCAAGCTATTCGCCAAACATCTCGTTAATCATCTACACAGCGCTCCTATCATCATAAATGGACTTGGGCTATACTATGAGGTCTGGATCCCATCTCATGCTCTATCAATCATATCCTCACCTATCTCCTTTTCTTGTCGACTCTGAACTTCAAATTTCATCAGCTTACTACCATCTCTCTGCCATAGCAGTGACCCATCGACATGAGGATGGCAAAACCCATCTCCATTCATCCACTAGTGTCTCGCTTCATGAAATGCTGAATGAATACCAAGCCTCCACTGAAATCACCTGCTCTAGCATGGGATCTCAATGTTGTTCTCTCAGAGCTCATGAAGCCCCCTTTTGAGCCTCTGGGAGCTGCTTCATTGAAACACCTCACTTAGAAAACTCTTTCTAGTCACTGTTACCACTGCAAGACATGTAAGCAAGTTCCAGGCCCTTGTCCTTTATCCTCTATATACCCAGTGATAAGGTACTGTTGCGTACCATCCTCAGTTTCTTCCAAAGATTGTCTCTAGTTTTCACCTCAATCAATCCATTGTGCTTCTTACGTTCTTCTCAGCAGCACAGCTGGATTCACTGGAACAAGCACTACACTCTCTGTATTGCCAATGAGCTTTGCTTTACTATCTCCAGTCTTCCCAGCTGTTTGTCACCTTTAATCCTGAGAACCCGGGGAAGCCTGCATTGAAACAGACCATTTCCTCGTGGATTGCAGACTGTGTTTCCTTTTGTTATGTTCAGGCGGGTTGCATGCCTCCCGGACAGGTGGGACCACACTGCCTGCGAGCTACAGCAGCCACTGTTGCTAATTCAGCTGCTATTCCTCCTCAAGAGATATGCAAAGCTGCTACATGGTCATCTGTACACACTTTCACAAAACATTATAGCCTGGATCACTTTTCAGCCACTGACCTTGCCTTCGGCCAGGCTGTCCTATGTAACCTCTTTGCTTAAATCCTTCCACTTCCCAGTTTTCAACCGGGCTGCACACATTGTCAAACTTTCAAGTGGCCCTCAGTTCTGGACTCACCATGGCGTGTGCCTGCATCCCCCTGCTTGTATCCTGAGAAAGCATAGTTGCTTATCTTTAGCAGGGGTTCTCCATATAGAGCAGGGGTATGCAGCCACACCCACCAGCCTGCTGTTCCCCCCATCACAAACAAAGCCAAGTACAAGAAAACGTTTCTGCCTCACCAAGGTCTAAAAAAAACCCCCAAAGGGCAACAGGAAGTGGACAGATGTCTCAATTCAGCTTAACTCGCAATCAACCCATGATGCAAGCAGTGGGCACTTTTCAAATTGCAGACTCAGTTCTCCCAGACCCATCCTGTCATCTTCAGATTCCACTTCCCTTTTCTGCTGCTGGTTTTCCTGAGTACCTCCAGTGCTGCACTTGCCTGCTCTGAGAAGAACTGAAGTGACGTGACGGGTCGCTCAGGCAGGAAGGGGGGCACATGCTCAGAGAAGTCTGAAGAACTTCTCTGAACTAGGGGAGAGCCAGCACTGGTGCTGTCAGCGGACAACAGCATGCAGTAGGCAAACTACAACTGTGTAAATGCCTCTCAGTGGGATATTCAGTGGCAATTAGTGCCATTGAATATCTGTGGGTGCCGCTGCTACATGCCCCGATGCTAACCAGGGCATGTAGCACATGGTGACAGTCAGGTGCAGGAAATACTGGCCTTTCACCGCAAAAGCTAACCAGGCAGCGGCTGAATATTGCCACTGCCTGGTTAACGTTGTGGCAATCCGGGTAACCCAGATATTCAATGCCAGAGCCCGGATATGGCCCTGGCATCGAATATCTGGGTTTAAAGTTCAGCACTGATGGCTAGCCATTGTAGAAGCACTAGTTGCTGGTGCTGAATATCCAGCCCTGGGTATACAGACGTCTTGGCGAAAGCATGTCCATGTAACACGGGGAGCAGAGGAGGTGTGGTCTGTGCAGAGCACCGGAGAAATATGTCGCAGTGTGATTTCAGAATGGCACAAGCATGTCGGATCCTGGTTGCTGAGGCATCCTGGCCTATATCAGCTCCAGACCATGGAAAAGGTGCAAAAAAGTGCCTGTTTCAAGGCTGCAAAGCTTCTAGGGGACAGAGCAAAATGCACTTTCATCGCCACAGTTAGTATCTCCTGACCAATGAAATCTGCATGTAAATACATAGCACAAACATATTACTGCCCCACTGCTGCCAGGACATGCAAGTCTCATAATATAGTCGCGCCCCCCCCCCTCCCTTTGAAATACACCTGCCCAAGAGCGGATGGTTCGGAAGAATGTATCTTTGAAGGATACTACCAAAAGCAGAGAGGTTCCACAAAAGAGTAAAGTAGCCCAAATGCCCTCAAGTATGGAGCAGACAGAGCTTAAAGATCCTAAATTACCCATGTCTAACAATAGCCAAATTAATATGAATAAAATACATTCTCTAAAATGCTTGTATGCAAATGCTAGAAGTCTAAAAAATAAGATGGGAGAGTTAGAATATATAGCACTAAATGAAAGGTTAGATATGATTGGAATATCAGAGACATGGTGGAAGGAGGACAACCAGTGGGACACTGTGATACCTGGGTACAAACTATATCGTAATGATAGAGCTGATCAAATTGGTGGAGGGGTTGCTCTCTATGTTAGAGAGGGCATTGAGTCAGAAATGATTAAAGTTTTGCAGGAAACAAAATCTGCTGTAGAATCTATATGGATTGAAATTCCATGTAAAAGGGGGAAGGCAATGGCAGTGGGGGTGTACTATCGAGCACCTTGCCAGAATGACCAAATGGATGATGAAATGCTCAAAGAAATCAAGGAAGCCAACAAAAGTTACAGCACAGTAATAATAATGGGTGATTTCAACTACCCCGGTATCAACTGGGTCAGTGTCACGGCAGGACATGCTAGGAAGATAAAGTTCCTAGATGAAATAAATGACTGCTTCTTGGAGCAGCTGGTTCATGAACCGACCAGAGGGGAAGCCATATTAGACCTAATCCTTAGTGGAACACCAGATCTAGTACAAGAGATAAGGCTGTTGGGGCCACTTGGCAATAGTGATCATAGCTTGATCGCCTTTGATTTAATTAGTGGAGGAGGGATAGTAAGGAAATCCACAGTACTACCTTTTAACTTTCGAAAGGGAGACTATGATAAAATGAGGAAAACAGTTAAGAAAAAACTAAAAGGAGCAGTTGCAAAGGTTAAGGACGTACATCAGGCTTGGCTGTTGTTGAAAAATACTATCTTGGAAGCCCAGACCAGCTGTATTCCACGCTTTAAGAAAAGTGGAAGGAAGTCCAAAAAAGTGCCAGCATGGTTTAAAGGTGAGGTCAGAGAGGCTGTTGTTGCCAAAAAAGCATCTTTCAGGAAATGGAAAAAAGAGCCAAACGACGAAACCTGGAAACAGCACAAGCACTGGCAAGTCAAATGCAAGGCATTGATAAGGCAGGCAAAGGGAGAATTTGAGAAGAAGCTTGCTGCGGAAGCAAAAACGCGAAGTAAAGACCTTTTCAAGTACATTCGTAGCAAAAAACCTGTGAGAGAGTCAGTTGGTCCATTAGATGATAAAGGGGTTAAAGGAGCACTAAGAGGCAACAAGGCGATAGCAGAGAGACTGAATGAATTCTTTGCTTCAGTCTTTACTGAGGAAGATGTAGGGATGTTACCCATGACTGAAGTGGTATTTAAAGGTGCAGAAGAATTGAAGGAAATATCGATACATCGGGAAGATGTATTACAACTATTAGATAAACTGAAGAGTAGCAAATCACCTGGGCCGGATGGTATACATCCAAGGGTGTTGAAAGAACTGAAATACGAGATTGCAGACCTGCTATTAGTAATCTGTGAACTATCATTAAAATCATCTCTAATACCTGAAGATTGGAGGATCGCCAATGTAACACCAATTTTTAAAAAAGGTTCCAGGGGTGACCCGGGAAACTACAGACCGGTGAGCTTGACATCAGTACCGGGAAAAATGGTAGAAACCATCATAAAGAATAAAATTACTCAGCATGTAGATAGTCATGACCTAATGGGAGACAGCCAACATGGCTTTAGACAAGGAAGATCTTGTCTTACTAATCTGTTATGTTTTTTTAAGGAGTGAATAATCAGGTGGACAAAGGTGAGTCGGTTGATATTGTGTATCTGGACTTTCAGAAAGCCTTTGACAAGGTCCCTCATGAGAGACTTTTGGCAAAACTAAAGAGTCATGGGATAGGAGGCAGTGTACTATTGTGGATCAGGAACTGGTTAAAAGATAGAAAGCAGGAGGAAGTGACGTCACCGACCGGGATGGCGGCTTGATGCAGTAGCTCCCTTCGAGATATTAACAATCGTGCAATAATTTCTCGCACTGAGCCTCCCCACCCCCGGGAACGAACGCAAATTGCGGTTGAAGGGTCGGGGTTTGAGATGTCGACTAAGAAAAAGCTCGACAAGTTTCGTTCTAGCTATGCCCCCCTCCGTTCTCAAAAGGAGCGGGCCGAAAAGGACGACACCGAAACCGAGGACGAGCTTGAGAATGCTGACGAGGCCTGCACTAAAGGGGACCTTCGGCGCTGGTGTCATGAAATCAAAGCAGAGGTCCTGGGGGTGAAGCGTGAAGTGAAAGATCTTTTTGTGGAATTCCGCCAGGACTTGCAGGCTCTGGGGCATCGCGTGGAGGTCCTCGAGGACCACGTGGATGAAATGGCCGCCGCAGCACAGACGGTGAGCGCAATGGATAGTCGCTGGCAAGAGGACACAGAGGACCTGCGGAGAAAACTTGAGGATCTGGAAAACCGATCCAGGCGCTGCAACATCCGCATTCGTGGGGTCCCGGAGGAGGATCGGTTTAAACAAGCGACTACTGTGGTGCGTGAGATCTGCGAGGCCCTGTTGAAAGGAGCCGCTCGGGAGCTGACAGGCCCCGCAACCGGCATCAGTATAGAAAGAGCGCACAGGGCCCTGAGATCTCCTCCAGGGAACCGGCCACGGGACCTCATTGCCTGCCTTACTCATTTTCCACAAAAAGAGGAGATCATGAGAGCGGCAGCTCAGGTGGGCAAGTTGCGCTGGCAAGGTTCCGAGATAGAAGTGTTCCAGGACTTAGCGCCGCAGACGTTACAACGCCGAAAGCAGATGCGGCCGGTTACGGAATATTTGAGGGGTGAGCAAATCAAATACAAATGGCTTTTTCCCTTCGGCATTCAGTTTGAGGCTGGAGGGGCGACTCATCGTGCCAAGTCACTCCAAGAGGCCTGGCGGTGCCTTGATGAGGTTAAGGCCCCGAACTTACCTAAGAACCGCGCGGCCCCCGGTCAGCCTGATCAGATTCGGGAGCAGTCCATTATTTTGGAAAAGTTGAGATGGCATCGGATTCCTACGAAGGGTCATCGTTTGCATCGGACATCTGGGGATGCGAACCCCCCTGGGGCCTCGGAGCTGGGAGAGCCTCAGCTGCCGCCTGCTGCAACCGCCGAGCACTGAAATTTGGTGTCAGCACCGAGAGACAAAAATTTTGGAGACGTCACTTCGGGCTCCAGTGGAATTCAGCTATCTGACTTGGGCCCACACTCAAACTTGCGAGTCTTGTTCGGCCTGGACTGTCTAGCAGTGCCCAGCTCACGCGCTGCCTACATAGACCGTCGGAGCCTGGAGGTTTGGCAGGGGCCGGGCCCGGGAGGGGAGGTGGGGGCCTGCTCAGTGGCACCATTTGGCCTCCCCGCTCGGGGCCTGACCTATATAGGTTTACTGTGGTTTAGGGGAAATTAAGTAGGGTCCTGTTGGGATCATTTGGGTTGGCTCGGGGGGGTACATAGCTCTGGGTTGGAGAGAAATGTCTGTTTAAATGCCTTTGTTTTGTTCTCTGTGTTTTATGCCTTCCATTTCCTATAGCAAGCGGGGCATGATAACGGGAGAGGGGACTGGATAATGGATCCGGGCTTGATAGTTGCAGAGTACTCTGATCTGTTATTTTATAGCAGGGGGGTGGGGGGATTCCGGGCTCGGGTATCATCTCTGTCTCGGAAGGTACGTTTCTTCCTTTGGAGAAGGGTGACAGGCATAGGGCCTGTTGAAAGAGTTTGGGAGGGTGGGGGGATGGGTGTAGGGGGGGTCAACAGCGGGGGGAGGGGGGGGGTTGGGTGGGAGGTGGGTGGGGGAAGGTGGTTAGGGGGTGGGAGGGGGTATATAGGCTAGCTTATGTGCTGGAGTTGCCGGAGATCATGTGGTTGACGCCCATAGATGGCGGGTCTTAAGGTGGGCTCTATTAATGTGAGAGGTCTTAACACACCCCAAAAGAGGAAAGCATTTTTTCGAGAGGCCACGCGCTGCAGTTGGCAAGTTATTTTTGTGCAGGAGACGCACTTACTACCGAAAGACGAGCACTTATTACGACATGGGGCATATACTGATGTATGGTTCAATGCGGAGGGTTCTCATAAAAAGGCTGGAGTGGCTCTTTTGATTCGCAGGGACGTCTCTTTCCAGTTGGGTGGGGTGAGTAAAGGTGTAAAGGGGCGGGTTCTGTTAATCTGGGGCGTGCTACATGGACAGGAGGTTACTTTTTTGAATGTATATGGCCCTAACGATCCTCACACGGTATTCTGGAGCTCGCTGTCTAGTTGGCTTTCTGACAAAGTGCATGGAGCACTGTTGCTGGGGGGGGATTTCAACGAAGTATTGAACCCTCGGCGTGATAGGGCTCCAGGGGGTACAGGAGGGGATACCAAAGGGCGAACCCAGTTGAAGAATTTCATGAGGAGCTATGGGCTGGGAGATCTATGGCGCCAGCTGTACCCGCAGGGGCTTGATTATACGCACTATTCCCAGGTACATCAAAGTTACAGCAGAATAGATTTTTTCCTTGGGGATGCTGCATGGTTTCCAAAACTCTTGAAAGCTGGGATTGAACCCATCACTTGGACGGATCATAGCCCGATCTGGGTGGAGTTTGGCGGGGAGCGGGACACGAGTGGTCGGTCCTTCTGGCGTCTTAATGAAAGCCTACTGCAGGATCCTGCGGTGATCGCTAGCGTCACCGAGGAAATTAAGCATTTTTGTGAAGTCAATGACACGGAGGACGTCTCCTTGGGGATTCAGTGGGATGCCTTGAAGGCAGTCCTCCGAGGGGTGTTAATACAGAGCGCTGCCCGCAAGAAGAAAGCTAGAGGGGAAAAAGAGGCTCAATTGCTTCAGAAGATTGCTGAGCTGGAGCGCCGCCATAAAAGGGGGGGGGAAACTCGTGTACAGGTACAATTGGCGAAGGCTCGAGCAGACTTAATCACGTTGCAGATGGAGACAATCAATTACCAACTACGTCGTGTTAATCAGACGTATTATGAGTTTCACAATAAAGCGGGCCGTCTACTCGCACGGAAGTTGCAGGATCGGGATCGGCGCTCCACCATTCTAAAAGTTAAGGGGCCGGGAGATCGGCTTGTCTTCCGGAATAAGGATATTCGGGAGCAATTCCGTCAATACTATGAGGCCTTATATACTAGTGAGATGGTAGGGTCCTCAACAGCGGCGCTTCAATATATTCAAGAGGGGGGAGGTCTCCCTGTCATTTCTGACTTGGATCGCGAGCTTCTGAATCAGGAGATTACGCTGGAGGAAATTTGCCAGGTGATCAAGGGTTTGCCTTTGAATAAATCCCCGGGCTTAGATGGCTTTCCCGTGGTGTTTTACAAGAAATTTCAAACAACATTAGCTCCACTATTACTTCGGTTATTCAATGCGGTTCTCCAGGGCCAGCAGTTGCCTCCTTCTATGAGTCAGGCGGGAATCACGGTGATAGCAAAGCCCGGCCGGGACCCTGCTAATTGTGGTTCTTATCGCCCTATTTCTCTTCTGAACACGGATGGGAAATTATTGGCGAAGATTCTGGCGAATCGCTTGGGGCGCATATTGCCTACGCTTATTCATTCGGATCAGACGGGCTTTATCCAGGGTCGTACCACGGGCGATAACATCCGCAGAGCCCTCCAGGTGATGTGGGAGGCCCAATCTCAGCAACAGGAACTTCTTCTTTTGGCGGTGGATGCCGAAAAGGCGTTTGATAGAGTAGAATGGGGGTTCATGTATGCGGTACTCGACGCAGTGGGGATTGGCCCTAATATGATGTCCTGGATACGGGCGTTGTATGCTCATCCGGTAGCAACGGTAAAAATTAACGGTAGGCACTCTGAGTTTTTCTCCTTGGGGAGGGGAACGAGGCAGGGATGCCCCTTATCCCCCTTGTTATTTGCCTTAACGATGGAGCCTCTGGCTCAGCATCTCCGGTGCAATGTGGATGCACTGGGAGTCACGGTTGGCTCAGCAGTGCATAAATTGGCGATGTTTGCGGATGATCTCCTGCTATTCATTACGCAGCCTTTGCTGGCTTTGCCCACGTATATGCTTGAGTTGAAGCGCTTTAGGGCGGTCGCTGGGTTCAAGATCAACTGGGACAAAACGGAAGCACTTGGGGTCACCTTGTCAGGTGCCTTAACGGAACACCTGCAGCAGTGTTTTCCCTTCCGTTGGGCGACTAGCAAGATCAAATACTTAGGGGTGTATCTTACACGTCATTTCGACCAATTATATGCGGCTAATTACCCAGAGTTACTGCAACGGTTAAGTAGTACCTTGGAGCGCTGGCATCGGGAGGGAATCTCATGGTTGGGCCGGATAGCGACCGTCAAGATGATGGTCTTACCTCAGTTATTGTATCTCTTCCAAGTCCTGCCTATTAAGGTTCCGCGGCACGTTCTTTGCAGGCTTCAACGGAAGCTGTTCCTATTTGTATGGAGGCATCGGCCTCCCCGCATTGCACGGACTGTTATGTATAGAGCTAGAAGAAAGGGGGGGTTGGGAATGCCGCTGATTGCTGATTACTATCTTGCCGCGCAAATGCGGCAGGTGATAGAATGGCGGGCCTCTGCGTCGTCAAAGGGGTTTCTTCAGATTGAGCAGCATGCCGTCCCGTCCTTTAAACTAGGTTGGTTGCCCTGGTTGTCGCGGGGCACTCTGCAGGGGGACTGGACTCACAATCCTATCATTCGCCACCTATTGGAGGAGTGGGGTAGGGGGTGGCGCCGTATCAATACCCAGTTAGGGACGTCTTTGCTTTCCCCAATGCGAGCCACTCCAGCCTTCGTGCCGGGCAAAGACAGGGTTTTTCAGCTTTGGGAGGATCAGGGTCTGTCCCGATTTGTGCACCTATTAGATGATGATGAGATTAAATCTTTTGCCCAATTGAGAGCAGAATTTCATTTAGAAAACCGCGACTTCTTCGCTTACTTGCAGGCCACTCATTATCTGCGTCAAAAGGAGCTCAGGAACCGCATAGCGGAGGGCCTCAATGATCTTGAGGGTTTGTGGGTCAGCTATCATCGCTCTAGAGGGCTGATCCGCATGCTTTATCTCAGCTTGCGGAGGGCCTCCGAGGGCGAACCCCGCTTAAAATATATGGTGGAATGGGAGACTGACCTTGGGAGGCAGTGGGACGATGATGGATGGACGGCCATTTATAAAGCAGCAGCCAAGTCCTCCATTTGTACCTTAATCCAAGAGAACACTTATAAGATCTTAATGCGGTGGTATTATACTCCTGAGCGCTATCATAAGATGTTCCCTGCAGTGTCTGATCTTTGTTGGAGGGGTTGTGGGGCTAAGGGAACCTATTTCCATATGTGGTGGGAGTGCCCCCAGGTTTCCTCTTACTGGACATGGGTCCGGGATAAAATGGCTCTTATCTTTGGGGTGCGAATGGAGCTTTGCCCCTCTCTCTTTCTCTTGGGGGTTTGGCCAGATGCCTTATCCACCCGTTGGTCTCGTCCCATGCGAACCTGTATTGTGGCTGCCAGGTGCGAGATCGCCTGGAGATGGAGACAAGGGGGAGCGCTAGACCTACATCATTGGACTATCCGTTTGCAGAACGTTCTGCATATGGAACGCTTGACTGCCCTTCGCAGAAATCAGGGGGAGCGGTTCGAGCGTCAATGGCAACCACTCATTGCATACCTAGCAACTCCAGGTACGCGCTAGCACTTTTTCTTGAGTAGGGAAGGGAAGGGAACGAGGGATGTGGGGAGGCCTCCCTAGTGGTTCTTCCCATTTTTGGTTGGGGCGGGGGGAGAGGGGAAGGTATGGGTCTATCTATCTGATATCATGTTGATCGTTACATTCTGGATATGTTGGGGGGGGAGGGAAGTATTTACGATTTTATTTATTATTCTGTTTTATTTCGTATTGCTTTGTTGACTTGCGAAATTTAAACCATAAAAAACCAATAAAGCTTAAGTTACAAAAAAAAAAGATAGAAAGCAGAGGGTAGGGCTAAATGGCCAATTTTCCCAATGGAGAAAGGTGAATAGTGGTGTACCCCAGGGATCTGTGCTGGGTCCGCTGCTTTTTGACATATTCATAAATGACCTGGAAAGTGGAATAACGAGTGAGGTTATCAAATTTGCAGATGACACAAAACTATTTAAAGTTGTTAAAACCCAAGAGGATTGTGGAAAATTGCAAGAGGATCTTGAAAAATTGGAAGACTGGGCATCAAAATGGCAGATGAAATTTAATGTGGACAAGTGCAAGGTTATGCACCTAGGGAAGAACAACCCAAACTATGGTTACACGATGCAAGGTTCCACATTAGGAACCACCACCCAGGAAAAAGATTTAGTCGTCATTGTGGATACCATGTTAAAACCCTCGGCCCAGTGTGCAGCGGCGGCCAAGAGAGCAAATAGAATGCTAGGTATGATAAGGAAAGTAATGGAAAATAAAACAAAAGATATTATAATGCCTCTATATCGTTCCATGGTGAGACCGCACCGTGAATATTGTGTGCAATTCTGGTCGCCGTATCTTAAAAAGGATATAGCGATTTTAGAAAAGGTTCAGAGAAGAGCCACCAAAATGGTAAAGGGGATGGAAGGATACTCCTATGAAGAAAGGCTAAAAAGGTTAGGGCTCTTTAACCTGGAAAAGAGACAGCTGAGGGGAGATATGATAGAAGTCTATAAATTAATGAATGGAGTGGAACGGGTAAATGTAGATCAATTGTTTACCTTATCAGAATATAGAAAGACTAGGGGACATGCAATGAAGCTACAGGGTAAACTATTTAAGACTAATAAAAGAAAATATTTTTTCACTCAACGTGTAATCAAACTCTGGAATTTGTTACCAGAGGATGTAGTAAAGGCTGTTAATGTAGCTGGGTTTAAAAAAGGTTTGGACAAGTTCCTGGAGGAAAGGTCCATAAACCATTATTAAGAAGGGACCCAGGATATCAATGCTTGAACCAATGCAAGCATTGTGGAACCTGTGTCCCTTGGGGAAACTACTAGGTACATATGACCTAGATTGGCCACTGTTGGAAACAGAATACTGGGCTTGATGGACCTTGGTCTGACCCAGTATGGCATATCTTATGTTCTTATGTTCTTATGTTCAAATACTTGGTTCTGCAGGTGTGCAATTTGGGGATATCCACATTTGTGAAATGGCCTACACCTATGCACATATCTGAGCTTTCTATCTTCGCATTTACTGGGAAGTTCATTTTTGGGGTGGAGACGGAGCGATTTCAGATGACACATATGTGCCTCCTTTAACTGCTGCCACTCCCCCGGATTTCTGGAGGTTCTGCTCTGCACATCCCATATTCTTCCTAGACGCCCTTTCTAAAATCCCACTTTAAGTGTTTAGCCCATGCTTTCAGGAACAAAGGGATCCTTTTACTAAAGTGAGCGAAGCAGTTAATGTGCAGTTTAGCATGCACTAAAAGTTAGCATGGGCCCAAGGTAATGGCTACCACAAACTAAAAGCAGCCAGTGTGATAAATATCCCACATTAACTGCTTAGTGCAGAGAGGGACAGGAACAAAGTACGCTATGGTTGGATAGTGGGTACAAACTGCATATTTCAGTTAGCGCACAGTAATTACGGCGTGCTGTCAATTTTGTAATGGCTGCACTTAGCACCATCACAAGAGGAGGCATTAAATGCATCCCTTCTAATTGCTAATGAGCTTAAAGTGCAGTATGGACATTTCTGTGCAGGAACTGTAAGGGACATATTGGCCATGCTCTCTATAGTTACTGCACAGTTTTGCACTTACTGGATCATGTTTACTAAAGCGCGCTACCCGGGCAGCACAGGGGTACTGCACATTTTTGGCACCATACTAAAAAGTAGCACAGGGCCTTGCACTAAAAAACCCATGTTACCCCAGCAGTGTGCAGCCGGGTGGTGCCTGGGCAGTGCGTGGTGTGAGCATTCCCATCATGGCGCTGCTAGCATGGGCCTTAAAAGCCCGCACTGCCAGCATTTGATGGAGAGCAAGTACCACCGGCACAATGAGTGATGATAGTTGCTCCCCACGGCATAATTAACGTCACGAGCAGCACTAAATCTAGGATTATGACTGTCTTTACCCTCCTGCAGCTATGTGGCCCAAACCTGCATTATAAAAGTGGATCTTAATAAACATGCCCCCTGCTCTAGAGCAGGCATATCTAGAAAGCCTGTCAGTGAGCAGCCTCTAGTCTGTCTGAACCTTTCCAAGGTACAGCCTGGGGCAAACCTTTCTGGACGGGCCCCCAACTACTACCCTCCCTCCCCCCCACCCCCTCTCTGCTGCATTTGCTGACTCTGGGCTCTATCCAGCAAATGCCACTGTGAGCCATATCTCAGGCTTCTCTGGGCCAGTGGCAATGCCATCGCAAGAGACAGGCCACAGGGCAGGCAACAGCGGGAGATAAATGCCACGGCTGCGGCAGCTCCACAGATCATCCAGATAGTCTGCAGTCCCTCCGATAAAAGGCTACCAAAATGATGCTGAACACTCTGAGATGGTTGTAGAGCTACACATCCTCTCCGTAACCCTCTTTAGGGCTGCCTCTGCTATGTCTATATCCTTTTAGGATTCTGGCTTCCAGAATTTTCATAATTTATGTTTATTATCATCTTGAACAAACTTTCCTTTCATGAAAAGGAAATGAAAGTCAGCAGATAATGCCACTTTATTGAACTAATTAAACTAGGACTAAAATCAAGGGTCAAAAAATATTTCCCTGATCAATTGTAATCATGAATCCAGTATGAAGATATCTTCAGCAATTTTGTTTGCTAGCTTTTAATTATCATTACTATTTACTTTCCGGGCCAATTGGCCTTCTGCATTTATCTGCAGGCATCATGCAGATAAGAAAAGGAATGAGTGAGGAGATGGGAAGACAAGGGAAGGGAAGAGAAGGGAAGCATTCAATGACACTGCTCTTGAGCCCAAAACACATATGGTGGTGTGCACTATGGTGGCCTGCCAGATGGAAAGGATGAGACAAGGCCTTGTATATTCTCCATGGGCTTTCAGAGCTATGTTGGAAATTTCTCAAGGATTCTGCTGGAATGCTGCCACTTTAGTTAGAGATTGAAATGAAATGGATTCTCTCACATGCTAGAGATCCGAGAAGAATACCAGAAGCTTCAAGGACATAGTTACGAGAGTGTCCTAGAACCTATGACATCAAACAGAACTGTATGATTGCAGCCAAGGTTCTGTCCCTCTCACCAAGAGACTGCAAGAACAAAGCGTACTTCCATCCTTAGAAGGGAGGCAGATCTTTGCCAATTGATATTTAGACAGTCACAATGAGAACTTTTTATATTTTTATTAATAACATTGCACGAAAGAGGTAAATCACTTATTTCATAAAACTCCAGGAGGTATTCAGTTAATCGAATTGCCCATCCAGCTGATGTCTTACTACCTTGTGTTCTGATGCATTTGTCACTACACATACAGTAGAAAGGCAATTAAATTGTTCCATTGTGAGCGAGGGGGCGGAGGGGAAAGTTTTCCCATGGCTAGCAAAAAATAATTTATAAAATACATTACAGATGAGTATTACCACTAACTGCCTTGCAAATAAGCAAGGAATATGTAACATATAGGACATTAACTTCTAATGAAGAAAAACGGTGAATTATGCTCAAAGAGGCACTGCACAAGTTTAAATATGACATTTTTCTGGAATGGATAAACAGTCTCAATTTTGTGATGTTCCAAAACAAATCTGAGCTTCTTAAAAGAATAAATACTGTAATTTCTTACCCCATCAGACAGGAAAGAAAAAACTGAACAGAAAATGCAATATTCGTCCACTGCTTATAAGCAATTGCCTAGAGAAAAGGGAACACATGTATTACCCTAATCTGCCCATGCAGCATTATAATCCCCCCTTGCTTGCTATAGATCACCCCTTTTTAATTGGTTAAGCTCAGGGGTGATCTATTGCAAGCATCACAACATTCAGCATCAAACTTTCCAAAATTCAGCAACAATTTCATGACATATCTACACACAGTTGCATATTCAGTTCTGAAAATGTTATTTTGCATTACAACGTCAATTATAAAGTCTGTTTAATTGAAAAAAAATGTTTTGAGAGGGGTGGATGGAGGAAAAGGGATCTCGGGTGTTGGGTTAAATGGGGCATTGTGAAGCAGCTTAGAAGCATGTTGGTCTGAGGAGGTGGTATATATGATTTTATAAGTGAATAAAATAATGAGAGAGATCAGTTTACAGAGGGGATCTTGGAATGGGGGACAGGAAAGGTGATTTTGGTATGGAGAAAGATGATCAGGGCTGTCAGGAGGAGAGGATGAAAGGTTCGAGGATGGGGAGGGGAAGGAGAACAAGAGAAGATCAGGAGTGAAGGGGCCAATAGAGAAAGAATCAATGGTGGGGAAAAGGTGGGAAAAATTGGAATAGTTATGGGGAGAAGAAAGTTTCAGGACTGAAGTGAGGAAGTAGGGAGAATGAGTAAGGTATAATTATGGGAGGGGGAGGGGGAGAGGGAGATAACAGAATGGAGTTGCTGGGATTAGAGTAGGAGGAGATGATTTATATTGAGAGAGGGGGAAATGGTGCATTCCTACTGCTTCCCTTCTCTAGTCCTGCTCCCTATTACATTCTTGTTCCTTCTCTTTCCCTCTCACCATCTTTGGATCCCCCATCTTCTTTCTATCCATTGCTTCCCTCCATTCTAGGTCCTCTCTCTCAGAGCTCTCTGTCCGCACTGCCTCATCTCTCTTTTGTACAGCATCCCACCCCACACCCCTGTCTTACACACATGCACACACCTCTCACATTCCTTCTTCTGCCAGTGCCCTCTTATAAATCCATCATCAATATCCTTTGCGGAACACAAATACAAATACATGGGACACCAATCCAATTTCTCACCTCCTCTCCCTACATACACACACACATACACATATCCCTCCCCAGTAATCCTTCTTAGCTCCCCATCAGCTCATTCACCCCCATTCCCAACAGATCCGCTCCTTTTCATCTAGAGTCAACCTTTCTCTCATCATCCTTCTCCCTCCTCTCCCCCTCCTCGCACTGATAGTAGAAGAGCAGTAGCGCCTCTGCGACCAGGAACTACAGTGCCCAGAAGAAGTTGGTGAATTCCCAGTAAGGTCTTCCACATAATTTATACTCAGAATTATGATTAGATCCTAATCTAAACCCCCAATAAGGGAGAACGATATCTCTTCAAAATACACCTTTCCATCAAAAAGATATATTTTGATTATTTATTCAAGAAAAAAGATTCAACAATACGTTTTCTTACGTGAACAAGTAAGTGAACACTTTATTCAGTAACTGATGGCACTTGCGCTTCACCAGCAATAATCATGCAGGTGATGATTAATCTCTCATATTGCACCTTGAGGAATTTTCACCCATTTTTCCATACAGAACTGTTTCATCTCCGTAACATTTTAGGACCTCCTTGCATCAACAGCTCACTTCAGGTTTCGTCACAACATTTCAATACAGTTTAGGTTGGGACTTTGACGTGGCCAATCAAAAACACAAAATCTCTTCTTCTCTAGATTTATTTGAATGGTTAGGCTCATTTTGCTGCATGATTCACTTCTGGCTCAGCTTCAACTCTTAGATGGTCTGGCATTCTCATGTATAATTCTCATCTAGAGTCTGCAGGACTACTGAGAAAAGCTGTTCTTGCTGGGAAGGATTCTGCAATTGTAAGTATTTACCTGATGGTAATTTCTCAGACTCTTGGGTTAAAGGGGACTCTGAGTTTAAACCAATAAAATTTCTGTCTATTTTAAAGTTCTGTGGTTTTTAAAAGTCGCACAGGACACTGTTTTAGCAAACCAGCTTCTATTAAGTGTTTCTTTCCCTCCTGACCACCTCGACTCCCGCCCACCCCAGGCATAATCTTAGATTTATAGGCTCTTACTGCTCTTACAGGCACAGAGGTAGTCAAATTCACTTTCAAGTGTAGCTGGTTTTCCTAATCAAATATAGCTTAATTAATTAAGACACTGAAATTAATCCTGATGTGAACAAAGTCCCTTAAACCTATTAGTTATACTTGTGTTTGTACAACTATCTCTAGCAACTTTAAGTAAGTAAATAACTTCAATTTCTTAAGAAAACTTTAAAACTAAGATGCAGACAGCAGTCCATCAGCAAGGTGGGGGTTATCGATTTTCTCCCAGTTGGTGAGGGATCTTACATGTGCAATAGGTGCAAGGAACTCTTTGCTCTCAGGGAACGAGTCCAATCTGTGGAGGCTAGTGTAGTAGACTTGAAGGAGCCAAGGAAGACAGACGGTATATAAATGAGACCTATAGGGACATAGTACTGAAGTCTCACCTCCAGTCTAGCAGCCTCTCTGTTATATGGAGGGGGCAGCGCATGTGAAAGGAGAGCATCACCTTGGTGTGGCAGGAAGTGATTCTGTAGCCAGAACAGATCCTCCAGGTGATGTAAAACCTCTCATACCAAGGAGGTTTTTCCAGGGACATGTGTCCATGAGGGAAGGGTTAGGATGGCCGTTATAGTTGGTGATTCAATCATTAGGCATGAAGATTACTGGGTGGCTGGTGGATATGAAGATCACCTTGTAACATGCCTGCCTGTTGCAAACATAGAGCACCTCACATGCCACCTAGAGAAGGTTTTAGATAGTGCTGGGGAGGAGTCTGCTGTCTTGGTACATGTTGCTGCCAATAACAAAGGAAAGTGTGGGAGGGAGGTTCTGGAGGCCAAATTTAGGCGTTTTGGTAGGAAGGTTAGAATATAAGACATGCCATACAGGGTCAGACCAAGGTCGATCAAGCCCAGGTATCCTATTTCCAACAGTGGCCAATCTAGGTCACAAGTATTTAGCAGTTTCCCCAATGGACACAAGGTTCCACAGTGCTTGCAAGCAGTGGATTTCCACAGTGCTTGCAAGCAGTGGATTTCCTGTGTCCCCTTTAATAATGGTTTATGGACCTTTCCTCCAAGAACTTGTCCAAACCTTTTTTAAAGCCAGCTACACTAACAGCTTTTACTACATCCTCCAGAAATGAATTCCAGAGTTTGATTACGCACTGGGTGAAAATATATTTATTTATTATTTATTTATTAACATTTTTTATATACCGCACTATTCATTATCAGCACGGTTTACATGGAACAAGAAAACTTCAGACAAGTTATATTTATCTGGTTATTACATAAAACAGGAAAATTAACTTGGATAACAGGAGCAACTATTTACAACAAAGCAACAACAAGATCAACTATTTACATACAAGTGTCATATTGTCTGAAAAGTGTACTATTAATCTGGTAAAGTAGTGTAATGTGTTGTTGAGTCAGGGAAGATTATGTGGTCGGAAGGTAATTATTGCTATTTGGGTGTAAATGTATTTCTTTGTTCTCTGGGAAGTATTTGAGGAAAAGGTGATGTTTCAGGGCCTTCTTGAACTGGATGAGATCAGAGATGGCCCTAATGTGTGCTGGAAGGGTGTTCCAAAGTTTTGGAGCACATAAACTGAAGGCTCGGCTTGCTGTTGTAGAGTTGTATCTTAAAATTTCCTTTGGTACAATTAGCATATTTAGTTCCGCGGTTCTTCTTAGTCTGTTGGGTGTGATTGGTTGGATCATCTCCGATAATGAGGTGGGGGCGAGACCTTTGTATGCTTTAAAGGCCAGGAGCAGAGTCTTGAAAGTGATTCTCGCTTGAATAGGAAGCCAATGTAGTTGTTTTAGAAGGGGTGTTACATGTTCTCTTTTGGGTACTCCAAAAAGCACTCTTGCTGCACTGTTCAAGGCGAGTTGAAGAGGGTTTAAGGTAGATTGAGGAAGCCCTTGTAGTATGGAGTTTGAGTAGTCAAAATGGGGAATGATTAGAGCCTGGTAAACAGTACGGAAATCATCCGGATCAATCAGTTGCCGGAGATGTCTGAGGGAGCGGATCTTGAAATAAACTGCCCTTACTGTGTTGGATATGTGAGTCTTCATGTCCAGATTTTGATCCAGAGTCACTCCTAGGTATCGGATATGGGATTTTACTTGAAGCTTGGCATCTTGAACATCCAGGAATGTAGGTGGTATGAAATTCGTGTTCCTTGAGATAAAGAGAACTTCCGTTTTTTTATGTTGGATTCTGAGATTTTGAGTCAGTAGCCAATTTGATATGGAATTAAAACAGTTGGTTAAGGGGGTGAGGTCCATCTTATCTATGCAGAATGGCATGTATAATAACACGTCATCAGCATATATCATACAGTTGACATTAAAAGATCTGATGATGTTACATATAGGTTGCATGTATATGTTAAATAGTAATGATGATAGAGAGGATCCTTGCGGGACTCCTTGTCCTTGATGAAACGGATCTGATGTTTCCCCATTTGACCGCACATGCTGCCATCTACCTGACAGGTATGAGTTACACCATTCAAGTGCGTTTCCACAGAGGCCCTTCTCTTTTAGGCGGATAATAAGAAGCTCGTGACAAACCGAATCAAAAGCAGCCACAATATCCAAAAAGATGAGAACAAAACCCTGTCGGATGTTGTCAATACCAGAGTTTAGGCTATTGAGGAGGGTGGCAAGGAGCGTCTCGACCCCATGAGATTCTCTGAATCCATGTTGACAAGTATCCAACGGCGCTTCAGCGTCAATGTGGTCTTGCAGCTGCCTGTAGACTATTTTTTCAATTATTTTTGCAAGCGTAGGTATGCTGGAAATGGGTCTGTATGAGTCTGTTTTTTGTGGATCTAACTTGAGGTTTTTCAGTAATAGTCTGATGGATGTCTGTTTGAGAGCAGTAGGGAATGAGCCGGTGTCAAATGATAGCTTTATAATCTTGGATATTATTGGAGCGAGATCTTTGCGAAGATCCTTTATCCAAAAGGTTGGGCAAGGATCAGTGTGTGCTGTGGACAAGTTGAGAGATGAGATAATGTCTTCAATCAAAGAGGGAGTAGTGAATGATACTAAAGGAGTTGGGTGCCCTTGAATAATTGGGGCAGAGGGTATTGCAATTTTATTTGTGCGGCACATCTTAGATTGTATGTAAGTAGCGTATTCTTGCGGGTTGATTTCACACTGGTGCTCAGGTGACGGTTCCTTGGCTAGTTTCTTGACTAGACTAAACAGGTCGTGGGGTTTATTTAGAGCACGTCTCAGGGTGTCTGTGTGGTACTGTTTCATTTTTTTCTGAAATGGATTTGCGGTGAGCGTCAAGATGTTGCATGTATGCAGTCTGGTTGCTGTTGGTGTGTGACCTCCTCCATCTCTTCTCAAGCTTTCGTAGTAATTTTAGAGATTCTTTCAGCTCTAATGTGAACCATGGGGCTGTCGCTTTTTTCCTTGAGGACCTATTCTTAGGTGGGCGCGAGGCAATGAAGTTGAGTCTGTTGTTCCAACAGGTGATAATCTCTTCCAAGTTTAGGGTGGTGTCTTTGAAGAGTGCATCAATTTCGGCCAGGATACGTTCCCGATTAAAAGGTTGGAAGAATCTGGCTGTAGTGTTTGTGTGTTTGTTTAGGTCCGTGTCGCTTGAATGTTGTTTGTTTTGAGTGGGAATCTGGAACATAATGAGCTTATGGTCTGACCATGGGACCGCTGTAATTGATAACAGTATGTTTTGAAGTTGATTATGAACTGATTGTGTGACAAATATGAGGTCAAGAATATTGCTTTTTACGTGCGTGGATTGTTGTACTACTTGCTTGTATCCTAGGATTTCCAGGGCATCTATAAAGGCGTATGATTGGTTGTCTTGTAGGGATGGTAAGTTAATGTCTCCTAGAATCCAGTTGGGTCTATTTGGGTTCAGTGTGTTGGAGGCGAGGTTTATAATAGCTGACAATTCATCTGGGGAGGATGATGGAGCTCTGTATAGTAAGTTTATAGAACAGAGGTTATTAGAGATAGAGATGGTTTCCAGGTGGTTGTTGCTAGTAGAGTCGTCCATTTTGAACTGGAGTTCTGTCTTGGCGAGGATTAGTACCCCTCCTCCTCTTCTATTTTGTCTGCTGCTGGTGAAAACTACGAAGTTATTGGGGAGGAGCTGATTGAGAATTATATTATCTTCAGGAGACAACCATGTTTCGGTGACCATAAGGATGTCTAGGTTGTGAGATGTTATTATGTCAGTGACAACTGACCATTTTTTACGAAGAGAGAAAGCATTAATGAGGGCACATTTTAGAGTGCGGGGTTGATTGTGGTTTTCTAAATTTAAATTTGTAGTGTGTTGAAGAGGTATATGTAATAGATAATGGTGATGAGATCGGTGGGCCCAGTTTATATTGTGGTGACTTGTGCCTGACCATTTTCTCCAGTTGTTATGTAGGATGGGTATATAATTGTGTGAAGAGATTAGAGCTAGAATATTTGGTAGCAGACCTATGAGAAAGAGGTATAGGCCTAATGTTATCTTGATGTGGAGGGCCATTCTCGGCCTATATTAATGAGGAGAAGAATACTGCTAGGGAGGGGGGAATTTATAGCAGGAAATTGGAGAGTTGTTTTGTAAAACGCTTGTAAGAGGTTGTCTAGTGTTTAGCCAAGCAATGAACAGATGTTAGAAGAAGCTTGCTTAATGAGAAACAAAATTCTGTAGGAAGGTACTTATTATCTAGCCAGGCAAAGACAATTATATAGTGTTTAGTCAAGCACGGATAAATGTTACAAGAAACTTGCTTAATGCGAAGCAAAATTCTATAGAAAAGTAATTATTATCTAGCATAGCATAGAAAGATAGCTGCATGGAATTTATATACTGAGAGAAAAACAGTCTGGATTACAAGTTGTTTGGCTAAGTATTACAAGGAGTTATCAGTTATCAGAATACTGCTAAATGAGAGAGCAATAGTATTTGCACAGATACAGATTATCTGATCAAGCATAACTATGTTATCAAATTTTGCTTAAAGTGAGATATACAAATGGGAAAGGTTACACATTAAGGTTTACAAAAGGTTACACATTGAGCATTAATTCTTCACCTATGTAAGCTGGTTAGCATAGATTTGGGTGTGGGTGGATTAAACAGGTTGCTTGAGTTACTCTTGAGATTGGTTGAAAAACCTATGATAGGTTGTTCTCTATTAGCACTGACGTGGGTGCGGCAAGGCTATTTTCTAGTGCCCCGCCTAAGGGCCACGACAAAGGGCCCTCTGGCGAGGCCCTCAGGCGCGGGCCCGCCTGATGGCATGACCTTTTAAGGCCTGCTGGAGTGCCCGATTGGGCGATGACGGTGCCGCTGCTCCTCCTGCTGCCGGAGGCTCTATCCCCGGACTGGGGAGAGCTGCTGATGGTGGCAGGGGCTGAGAGGACCACACGCCCGATGGCACGACCTTTTAAGGCCTGCTGGAGCGCCCCGATTGGGCAATGACGGTGCCGCTGCTCCTCCTGCTGCCGGAGGCTCTATCCCCGGACTGGGGAGAGCTGCTGATGGTGGCAGGGGCTGAGAGGACCACGCGCCCGATGGCGCAACCTTTTAAGGCCTGCTGGAGCGCCCCGATTGGGCGATGACGGTGCCGCTGCTCCTCCTGCTGCCGGAGGCTCTATCCCCGGACTGGGGAGAGCTGCTGATGGTGGCAGGGGCTGAGAGGACCACGCGCCCAATGGCGCGACCTTTTAAGGCCTGCTGGAGCGCCCCGATTGGGCGATGATATCTCTCTTATTAGTCTTAAATGGGTTACATTGTAGCTTTATTGTGTGTCCTCTAGTCTTTCTACTTTTTGATGGTGTAAACAACAAATCTATATTTACCCGTTCCATTCCATTCATTAATTTATAGATTTCTATCACATCTCCCCTCAGTCATCTTTTCTCTAAATTGAAGAGCCCTAACCTTTTAAGCCTTTCCTCATAGGGGTATCCTTCCATCCCTTTTAACATTTTGGTGGCTCTTCTCTGTATCTTTTCTAATTCTGCTATATGCTTTTTAAGATATGGTGATGAGAATTGCACACAATATTCAAGGTGTGGTCGAACCATGGAACGATACTGAGGCATTAAAATATCTTTGGTTTTATTCTCTATTCCTTTCCTTATGATTCTTGGCATTCTATTTGCTTTCTTGGCTGTCACTGCACACTGGGCGGAGGATTTCAATGTATTATCCATGATGATATCTAAATCTTTTTCCTGGATGATGGTTTCTAAGGTGGTACCTTGCATTGTGTAACCAAAGTTTGGGTTGTTCTTTCTTAGGTGAATAACTTTGCACTTGTCCCCATTAAATTTCATCTGCCATTTGGATAACCAGTCTTCCAGTTTATCAAGGTCTTCTTGCAATTTTTCACAATCCTCTTGAGTTTTAACAACTTGGAAAATTTTGTGTCATCTGCAAATTTGGTCACCTACCTCACTTGTTATTCCCATGTCCAGGTCATTTATGAATATGTTAAAAAGCAGCGGGCGCAGCACAGATCCCTGGGGTACTCCACTATTTACTTTTCTCCATTAAGAAAATTTGCCATGTAGCCCTACTCTCTGCCTTCTATATTTTAACCAGTTTCTAATCCACAATAATACAATACTACACTTGAAATCCAGTTGAAATCCAGAACTTCCAGAATAGTATTCTCTGAAATGCTTCCCATTCAACATACAGGACTTGAAAGGCAGACAGATCTCTGGAGTCTCGATGCATAGATAAGACGATGGTGCAAGGAATAGGGATTTAGATTTGTTAGGAACTGGGCAACATTCTGGGGAAGGGAAGTGCTTTTCTGAAAGGATGGGCTCCACCTTAACTGGAATGGAACCAGACTGCTGGCATTTACCTTTAAAAAGGAGATTTTCAAGTATATGCCCCAACAATAGCTGCAGAAGAGGATGAAATTGATGATTTCTATGAACAAATACAAGCTGAAATTGATAGAACATGCAAACAGAATATGCTGATAGTCATGGATGACTTGAACGCAAAGGTTGGCAACAAAGAAGAAGGCAAAATGGTTGGAAAATATGGACTTGGCAACAGAAATGAAGCTGGAGGAAGTGTGATAGAATTCTGCAAGACCAATGATCTATTCATCTCAAACACATTCTTCCAGCAACACAAGGGGCGACTGTATACATAGACTTCACCCAATGGATTGTATAAAAATCAAATTGACTATATCTGCGGAGGTCAACAATGGAAAAGCTCTATAACATCAACAAAGACAAAACCTGGAGCTGACTGTGGTACAGATCACCAACTACTAGCATGCAAACTCAAGCCACTTAAGAACGTAGCAAAATATGACCTTGAGAATATACCACTGGAATTTAAAGACTGCCTGCAAAATTGATTTTCTGCTTTAGATACAAATGACAGAGCTCCAGAAGATTTGTGGAATGACATCAAGAAGGTTGTGTTGGAAGAAAGCGAGAAGTCTCTACAAAAGATGAAAAAGCAAAAATGGCCAAAATGGATGACCGAAGAAACTCTGAAAATTGCCCAGAAACACAGAGAAGCTAAAGCCAGAGGAGAAAGAGAGGCAATCACAGAACTCAACAGAGATTTCCAAAGTGCAGCAAGACAAGATAAGGAAAAGTACTACAATGATGCATGCAAGGAAATAGAAGCAGAAACTTTTAAAGAAAGAATAAGATCGGCTTTCCTAAAGCTACGAGAGTTAAAGAAAAAATTCCAGCCTCAAATTAGAATGTTTCAAGATGCTCAAGGATCTCTGTTGAATGATGTTGAGAAGATCAGGAAAGGGTAGAAAGTATATGCAGAATTTTCATCAAGTGGACCAACAGCCTTTTCAACCTGTACCTTATGATCCAGAACCATTGGTGATGAAAAAAGAAGTTGAAGCAGTATTGAAAGCCTTATCAAAGAACAAAGCACCAAACATTGATGGCATTCCCATAGAAGTATGCAGCAATCTGATGCAGCTGTTACCATACTTACAAGGCTCTGCCAGGAAATTTGGAGGACAACATCATGGCTAACTGATTGTATTTATACCAATACTAAAGAAAGGTGATCCAATTGACTGTGGAAATTATCACACAATCGCTCTGATCCCACATGCCAGCAAGATTCTACTGTAGATTATTCAACAGAGACAACAACCATACCTGGAATAAGAACCGCCTGAAGTGCAAGCAGGGCTCAGGAAACGGCGAAGAACGAGAGACATCATCGCGTATGTGAGATGGATCCTTGAAAAGACTAAAGAATACTAAAAGGTTATCTATTTGTGCTTTATTGACTACAGCAAGGCTTTTGACTGTGTAAACCATGAGAAACTCTGGGCTACATTAAGAAGCACGGGTATACCAGAACACCTGATTGTTCTCTTGCACAATCTTTACATTGATCAAGAAGAACAGTTCAAATGGAACAAGGAGAAACAGAATGGTTTAAAATCAGCAAAGGTATATGACAAGGCTTACACTTTCCCTCTACCTGTTTAAATTATATGCAGAACAAATCATCAGAGAAGCAGGATTGTATGAAGACAACAGAGGTGTGAAAACTGGTGGAAGACTTATCAACAACCTTCACTATGCTGATGATACCACATTACTGGCTGAAAGTGAAGACCATCTGAAACATTTGCTTCTCAAGATCAAGGAACATAGTCTTAAAATGGCCCTGCACCTTAATATAAAGAAGACAAAGATCATGACAACTGGCAAAATCAATAAGTTCATCACTGATGGAGAAGAAATTGAAATTGTGGACAACTTTAACCTACTTGGATCAACTATCAATAAAGAAGCAACAAGCTGTCAAGAAATCCAACGATGCATTTCTCTTGGCAGAATGGCTATGAAGGACCTAGACAAGATTCTCAAGAACAGAGATGTCTCTCTCCATACAAGGATTCAACTCATTCAAGCCATGGTATTTTCAATAACATCATATGGATGCAAAAGTTGGACTGTGAAAAAGATAGACAGAAAAAAAATTGATGCCTTTGAATTATGGTGCTGGCAATGAATACTGTGTATACTATGGACTGCCCAAAGAACAAACCATTCATTACTAAAGGAGATCAAACCAAAGCTTTCTTTAGAAGCTCTAATGACAAGACTTTGACTTTCATATTTTGGACACATCGTGTGAAGAGAGAGATCATTAGAGAAAGACATCATGCTTGGCAAGGTAGAAGGTCCACACAAAAGAGGGAGGCCAGCAATGAGATGGACTGATACAATAACAGCAGCTACGTGTGCCAGTCTGTCAACAATGAGCCGCCTGACTGAAGACCGAACACAATTTAGGATAACTATCCAGAGGGTCACCATGAGTCAACACAAACTCGACGCCACTTAACAACAACAACAACAACATCAGAGGACCTGAAAGAAATATTGATAAACCAAGAAGATGTATTACAACTTTTGATAAATTGAAGAGTAGTAAATCACCTGGATTGGATGGTATTCATCTAAGAGTATTGAAAGAACTGAAATATGAGATTGCAGACCTACTATTAGTAATCTGTGAACTTTCATTATAATCATCTGTTGTACCTGAAGATTGGAGAGCGGCCAATGTAATGCCAATTTTTAAAAAGGGTTCCAGGGGTGATCTAGGACACTACAGATCAGTGAGCCTGATGTCACTACCAGATAAAATGGTAGAAACCATTATAAAGAATAAAATTACTGAAACATGTAACTAGTCATTGTTTAATAGGAGAAAGCCCACATGGAATTAGTCAAGGAAAGTTTGGTCTTACTAAACTGTTATATTTTGCAGGTGTGATTAAACTGATAAATAAAGATAAGCCAGTTGATATATTATATTTGGATTTTCAGAAGGCCTTTGGCAAGATCCCTCATGAAAGACTCTTGACGAAATTAAAAAGTCATGGGATACGAGACAGTGTACTATTGTGGATCAGGAAGTGGTTAAAAGATAGAAAACAGAGAGTAGGGCTAAATGCCAATTTTTTCAATGGAGAAGGGTGAATAGTGGAATACCCCAGGGATATGTGTTGGGCCTGCTGCTTTTTAACATTTCATAAATGACTTGGAAATGGGAATAATGAGCGAGGTGATCAAATTTGCAGATGACACAAAATTACTCAACGTTATTAAATCACAAGAGGATTGTGAAAAATTGCATGAGGACCTTGTAAAATTGGAAGACTGGATATCCAGACAGCAGATGAAATTTAATGTGAACAAATACAAAGTTATGCTCTCTGTTAAAATGGTAAATAAAAGGTAAAGGAAAAGGAGACCATGGTTTTCAAAATACTTTTTCACTGAAAGGGTGGTGGATGCTTGGAATGCCCTCCCGATGGAAGTGGTGGGGACAAACGGAGTTCAAAAGGGCATGGGACAGACACAGTGGATCCCTTTACAGCAACAAGAAAATATCAAAATAAACGGAACCATCAAATTCCTCAACAAATAGGGGTGTCCTACATGGAGTTGTGGGTTCACCCCTAAGCAAAGACATGGGGAGGGGTGGCCTGCACAGAGTGGCAGGTGTACCTACTCTTGACATTGTACTGGGCAGACTAGATGGACCATACTGGTCTTTATCTGCCGTCATTTACTATGTTGCTATGTTACTATGTTACTATGAAAGAAGTAGCTGAAAAGGTGAAGAAAAAGAGGGAGGCCTTCTGAAATACAAGAGATCACAGAAAGAGAAAGACAGGTGTATTTAGAAAAACTCTGAGAAGCTAGCAAAGTAATCAGGAAAGCAAAGATTCAAAAAGAGAAGGAAGTAGCCAATGCAATAAAATGTGGGGATAAGACATTTTTCAGATATGTTAGTGAGAAGAGGAAGGGCAAAAGTGGTATTGTCTGACTCAAGGGTGAAGGGGAGGAATATATAAAAGCTGATGAGGATAAAGCGGAATTGTTTAACATATATTTCTGTTCTGTGTTCACAGATGAAGAACCAGGAGCAGGACCTCAGAAAACACCCACAAACAAGAATAGCATGATCGCGTTTGATCTAATTAATGGAGGAGGGATGCTAAGGAAATCCACAGTACTACCTTTTAACTTTCAAAAGGGAGACTATGATAAAATGAGGAAAATAGTTAAGAAAAAACTAAAAAGAGCAGTTGCAAAGGTTAAAGGCTTACATCAAGCTTGGGTGTTGTTTAAAAATACTATCTTGGAAGCCCAGACCAGCTGTATCCACGCTTTAAGAAAAGTGGAAGGAAGTCCAAAAAACTGCCAGCAGGGTTTAAAGATGAGGTCAGAGAGGCTGTTGTTTCCAAAAAAGCATCTTTCAGAAAATGAAAAAAAGAGCCAAATGACGAAACCTGGAAACAGCGCAAGCACTGGCAAGTTAAATGCAAGGCATTGATAAGGCAGGCAAAAGGAGAATTTGAGAAGAAGCTTGCTGCGGAAGCAAAAATGCGTAATAAAGACTTTTTCAAGTATATTCGTAGCAAAAAATCTGTGAGAGAGTCAGTTGGTCCATTAGATGATAGAGGGGTAAAAGGGGCACTAAGAGGCGACAAAGCGATCGCGGAGAGACTGAATGAATTCTTTGCTTCAGTCTTTACTGAGGAAGATGTAGGAATGTTACCCATGACTGAAGTGGCATTTAAAGGTGCATAAGAATTGAAGGAAATATCGATACATTGGGAAGATGTATTACAACTATTAGATAAACTGAAGAGTAGCAAATCACCTGGGCCGGATGATATACATCCAAGGGTGTTGAAAGAACTCAAATATGAGATTGCAGACCTGCTATTAGTAATCTGTGAACTATCATTAAAATCATCTGTAATACCTGAAGATTGGAGGATGGTGAATGTAACACCAATTTTCAAAAAGGGTTCCAGGGGTGATCCAGGAAACAACAGACCGGTGAGCCTGATGTCAGTACCGGGAAAAATGGTAGAAACCATCATAAAGAACAAAATTGCTGAACATGTAGATAGTCATGGCTTAATGGGAGACAGCCAACATGGCTTTAGACAAGGAAGATCTGTTATGTTTTTTTGAAGGTGTGAATAAACAGGTAGACAAAGTTGAGTCAGTTGATATAGTGTATCTGAATTTTCAGAAAGCTAGTGACAAGGTCCCTCATCAGAAACGTTTGGCAAAACTAATGAGTCATGGGATAGGAGGCAGTGTACTATTGTGGATCAGGAACTCATTAAAAGATAGAAAGCAGAGGATAGGGCTAAATGGCCAATTTTCCCAATGGAGAAAGGCGAATAGTGGTGTACCCCAGGGATCTGTGCTGGGTCCGCTGCTTTTTGACATATTCATAAATGACCTGGAAAAGGGAATAACGAGTGAGGTTATCAAATTTGCAGATGACACAAAACTATTTAAAGTTGTTAAAACCCAAGAGGATTGTGGAAAATTGCAAGAGGATCTTGATAAATTGGAAGACTGGGCATCAAAATGGCAGATGAAATTTAATGTGGACAAGTGCAAAGTTATGCAACTAGGGAAGAACAACCAAAACTATGGTTACACAATGCAAGGTTCCACATTAGGAACCAGCACCCAAGAAAAAGATTTAGGCGTCATTGTGGATAACATGTTAAAACCCTTGGCTCAGTGTGCAGCAGCGGCCAAGAGAGCAAATAGAATGCTAGGTATCATAAGGAAAGGAATGGAAAATAAAACAAAGGATATTATAATGCCTCTATATCGTTCCATGGTGAGACCACACCTTGAAGATAGTGTGCAATTCTGGTCGCCGTATCTTAAAAAGGATATAGCATTATTAGAAAATATTCAGAGAAGAGCCACCAAAATGGTAAAGGGGATGGAAGGATACCCCTATGAAGAAAGTCTAAAAAGGTTAGGGCTCTTTAACCTGGAAAAGAGACGGCTGAGGGGAGATATGATACAAGCATATAAATTAATGAACGGAGTGGAACTGGTAAACGTAGATCGATTGTTTACTTTATCAGAATATAGAAAGACTAGGGGACATGCAATGAAGCTATAGGGTAAACTAAGACTAATAAAAGAAAATATTTTTTCACTCAAAGTGTAATCAAACTCTGGAATTTGTTACCGGAGGATGTAGTAAAGGCTGCTAGTGTAACTGGATTTAAAAAAGGTTTGGACAAGTTCCTGGAGGAAAGGTCCATAAACCATTATTAAGAAGGGACCCAGGATATCAATGCTTAATCCAATACAAGCATTGTGGAACCTGTGTCTTTTGGGGAAACTGCTAGGTATGTATGACCTAGACTGGCCACTGTTGGAAACAGGATACTGGGCTTGATGGACCTTGGTCTTACCCAGTATGGCATATCTTATGTTCTTATAAGAAGTAAGGGGCATCTTGAACAATTTTCAGAAGAATGTGTTCGTGAGAACTAGCTAAACTTAAAATAGACAAAGCGATGGGACCAGATGGGATACACCCGAGAATACTGAGGGAACTTGGGGACGTTCTAGCAGCTCCACTGACTGACCTTTTCAATGCCTCATTGAAGTTGGGAGTGGTGTCAAAGGACTGGAGAAAGACACATGTGGTCCCTTTACACAAAAGCAGAAGTAAGGATGTGGTTGAAAACTACAAGCCGGTTAGTTTAACCTCGGTGGTGAGTAAATTATTGGAAGCGCTGCTGAAAGAGAAAATAGTGAGGTTTCTGGAGTCCAGCGGATTACCGGATCCGAGGCAGCATGGATTCACCAGAGACAGGTCTTGTCAGACAAATCTGATTGCTTTCTTTGACTGGGTGACCAGGGAGTTGGACAGAGGGAGAGCCCTAGATGTGGTGTATTTAGATTTCAGTAAAACGTTTGACTTTCCAGTTCCAGCCTCGAATTGGAATGTTACAAGATGCTCAAGGTTCTATGTTGAATGATGCTGAGAAGATCAAAAAAAGGTGGAAGGAATATACAGAGTTTTTATATGATAAAGATCAAGTGGACCAACAGCCGTTTCAACCTGTACCTAATCATTGGGAACCATTGGTGATGAAAGAAGAAGTTGAAGCAGCATTGAAAGCCTTATCAAAGAACAAAGCACCAGGCATTGATAGCATTCCCATAGAAGTATTACGGCAATCTGATGCAGCTGTTGCCATACTTACAAGGCTCTGCCAAGAAATATGGAAGACAACATAATGGCCAACTGACTGGAAAAGATCTGTGTTTATACCAATACTAAAGAAAGGTGATCCAACTGACTGTGGAAATTATCGCACAATCGCTCTGATCCCACATGCCAGCAAGATTCTACTGAAGATTATTCAAAAGAGACTACAACCATACCTGGAACAAGAACTACCTGAAGTGCAAACAGGGTTCAGGAAAGGGCGAGGAACGAGAGACATCATTGCGGATGTGAGATGGATCCTTGAAAAGACTAAAGAATACCAAAAGGATATCTATTTGTGCGACTATAGCAAGGCTTTTGACTGTGTAAATCATGAGAAACTCTGGGCCACATTAAGAAGCATGGGTATACCTTAACACCTTATCGTTCCCTTGCACAATCTGTACATTGATCAAGAAGCAACAGTTTGAATGGAACAAGGAGAAACAGAATGGTTTAAAATAAGCAAAGGTGTAAGACAAGGCTGCATACCTTCCCCTTACCTGTTTAATTTATATGCAGAACAAATCATCAGAGAAGCAGGATTGTATGAAGACAACAGAGGTGTGAAGACTGGTGGAAGACTCATCAACAACCTTCGCTATGCTGATGATACCACATTACTGGCTGAAAGTGAAGATGATCTGAAACATTTGCTTCTCATAATCAAGGAATATAGGGCTATGTTTACTAAACGTGAATAACGCGCGTAGTATGATGTTAACGACCGTAAGTGCCGTATAACGCGCGTACCGACGCGCTAACGACCGTTAACGTCATACTACGCGCGTTAACCGTAGTTAACGATCGTAAAGCTCCGCGGCGCGTTAAAACAGCGCAGAAGGTGGAGAGTGGGCGGAGAGAAGGGGTCAATGGGCGGAGAGTGGGCGGAGAGAGGCTCCCCTCATACTAACGCGAGGAGTGTCAGAGCTCACTTCCAACGCAAATGAAAACCTGTCGTTAAAGGCATTAAAGGGAAGAGAAACCATTTACGTCAGCAATGTACAGAAAACCGGGGAAACCCACAAAACGTGAGCAGTGTGATACATGTGCACAGAACAAAATATCACATAAAACGTTAAAAATGACCACAAGAAACATTTTAAAAAGCAGAATTCAGCTGGGCAACAGTGATAGCAATGGGCAACAAGGAACAACACTCCCTGGAAAGCACCAAAATAAAAGGAAATGATGTGTGGAAGGGTCTACGCTCCGCAGACCCTTGCAAAGAGCAGTACATTGTAAAGGAGCTGTCCTGGGTGTGTGGTGTAATGTTTCCCAATGATATCATTGTTGCCCAGCTTGGTTATGGGTGTGTGCCCCTTTTGTGAGGTCATTTCTGCGGTTTATGTGCACCTTTGTCTGCATACAAGGTAAATGAGGCCACAGTAAACCTGTTGCAGAGCAGGGTTTCTGACTCGTCAGGCCGGTTTAACTAACTCCAGGGACTGCACTGTCTCTGTGGCCACAGTGTGGTGCAACAGACACAGCCAGTGCCTGTAAGACCAGAGGGTCACAGGTTCAAATCCCAGTTGGGGCTCCTGCCAAACCAGTCCCCATAGTTTTACCCACCACTAAACAGTGATAGTAAAGACACTCCTGTAGTGCAGAGAACATACGCATGGCCTATATTTTACCACACCAAACACAGACACCAGAAACAGGCACATTACCTATAGCAGAGTCCCGCAAATGCAGTCCTGGAGGGCCCCACAACATTCCGGTGTCATGCTGCCTCTAATAAAGATGCCTGTGCTGCATAGCTATGCACCACCCCCATGGTATGCAGATGTAGCTCATGCATATTTATGAGAGACAGCATGAAAACCCGAACAGTGTGTGGAACACCAGGACTGGAGTTGGGGAACTCTGCCGTAAAGCAGCAGCCAACAGGGCCACACACCCACCCACAGGCCCCATTGGCCAATGCCAGCTGGAGAGGCAAGACATTGGGCCCTGCCTGTATCTCCCAATACTAGCAGTTGCATACCTTAGCAATGCCACCCTACACCTGGGTATATGGTACACAGCTATCAAACGTTTCCTCTGATAACTGGCAGATATCAATTCCTACGTTAAGCACATTTTGCTCATTGAGCTCCACCATAACAATCATTCTGATGTCTGCGGTGTGTGCTGCAGGTCTGGTCTCTGACAGTGTTCACCACCCTGGGGAGTGACCCCCCAACAGTCTTGTGTACCATATCCATGCCTGTACTATGCCCAGGACTGGTGTGGTGGGTATGGCTGCTGACCACCTCTATAGTAGCACAATGCTGGCATAGGTGTGGGGGTGGCTGTCTGTCTATCCAGTGTGTGGTGGCTGCAAACACCTTCAACAGCCCACACTGCCAGCACTGTTGCCAGTATTGGGCTGCCAATGTGCATAATGAGGAGCAAGGTACCATGGGTATAGGCCGGACAGGGTGGCCTGGCCAGGGTGCATCTGCACAGGGCATAGGGCAGTGACAGGCACATTGTAGTGCCCGGCCACCAACTACACAGACAGGGTGACCTCAGTATATCCTGCTGAGAGATCACTCTCACCCTGACTGTGCAGTGACCACAGCATGGCTAGGCACTCCCATAGTGCTATCTAGTATTTCTCTCATGTGATACATATGGGTTTCCTTCTGGGGCCCAGTCACTGATGTATCTGCTTGCTGTGTATGCTGACATCCCAGTTCTGGGTGCAGGCATCTCCACTGGGCACTAGCAGACTGTTTGCAGCTGGTAGGTGTTGTGATGGAGTGGCTTGCAGGGTGCAGTGGCTGATGGCTTGCACCAGGGGAATATCAGATAGTGGTGGGGTGCAGCATACCATATCCAGGCCTAATGTCTGTCTGCTATTGTGTTATGGCTGTGTACAGAGCTGCATTGACTGCCCTGTGGGGTGTCTGTTCCCCAGCAGGACTAGGGTTCATGTTCCCCTCTACTGCCACCGTTGCAGCACGGTAGACTGTGGATCTTTTGATAGGAGACCCTGTTTGCCTCCCTCAGCCCTGGGGGAGGGGGTGTGGTGGTGGTGCATGGGGGCTGTACCTGACTGAAACAGACAGAGATGTCCAAGGTGTTCCTGCAGAAACTTCCTATCTCACACAGTAACACTGCTTTGGACCTGCGCCATGGCCGGTGCTGTGGACCTAGTGCTGGGCGCCTCACTGCACCCTCAGGGTGAGCACAGTACCCGCACAATGTGACGGTGTGTAGCTGCTCTGTGCCAGTACAACACACAGTCGGTACCCCCTACCAGGCCGAGGTGCTGTGGGGGTGCATTCCCCATGGTGTGTATCTGTGGACAGCTGCTTTGCATGTGCAGTGCATCATGGGTGTGACTGGCCCAATCCAACCCTGTGAAACACCAGCACCTGCTCACAGGCTCTGATAAACCATAGGCCATCACACGTACATCTGTTAGCATAATGCATAGGTGCAGGACACCCTACAAAGTCTGTAATATAAGATGCCCACACTGGTAAAAACACACGTACCCACGCACGTAAACAAACACGTACCCACGCACGAATGTACGCGCGTAGCTACGCACGTACCAACGTACGTGGCTAGGCACATTCCGAGGGTGTTTTTCTGACACCAATACTCAGCGTAACGAAAAGCATGCCTCTTCTTTCCTTCTGTAATGTACAGGGTGATGCCTGAGACAGCCTTCTGTGTTAGGCACACTGGGGGCTCGAACCTATGCTGCCTGTAACAGCGGTCAGTACCGTAACCATTGTGCTACAGCTCTGTTTCAGTGCTTTGTGTCTGTACGTCTTCTTATGATTAACGCGCAGTAACGTGGCACGGCGCCCGGTAACGCTCGTTAATTTTGCTAACGCGCGGTAGTGGTAACGATGTACCGCCCATGTCCTTATTTGGGGTTTCTTTCACTACCGCGGCTCCTACCGCGAACTGCACTAACGCAATTTAGTAAACAGACCCCATAGTCTCAAAATGGGCCTGCACCTTAATGTAAAGAAGACAAAGATCATGACAACTGACATAATCAACAGGTTCATCGTTGAAGGAGAATAAATTGAAATTGTGAACAACTTTAACCTACTTGGATCAACTATCAATAAAGAAGCAACAAGCAGTCAAGAAATCAGACGACACATTGCTCTTGGCAGAATGGCTATGAAAGACCTAGATAAGATTCTCAGGAGCAGAGATGTCTCTCTCCATACAAAGATTTGACTTGTTCAAGCCATGGTATTTTCAATAACATTATATGGATGTGAAAGCTGGACAGTGAAAAAGACAGACAGGAAGAAAATTGATGCCTTTGAATTATGGTGCTGGTGGCGAATACTGTGTATACCATGGACTGCCCGAAGAACAAACAGTCGGTACTAGAGGAGATCAAACCTAAGCTTTCTTTAGAAGCTCAGATGACAAGACTTCGACTTTCATACTTTGGACACATCATGCGAAGAGAGAGATCATTAGAGAAAGACATCATGCTTCTCAAGATAGAAGGTCAACGCAAAAGAGGAAGGCCAGCAATGAAATGGATCGATATAATAACAGCAGCTACGGGTACCAGTCTGTCAACAATGAGACGCCTGACTGAAGACCGAACACAATGTAGGATAGCTATCCAGAGGATCGCCATGAGTCGACTCCGACTCGACGGCACTTAACAACAACAAAACCTTTGACACCGTTCCGCATGGCAAATTATAAACATACTGAGCACCCTAGGATGGACCCTAAAGTTACTGCTTGGGTTAGAAATTGGTTGAGTGGGAGGCGACAAAGGGTACAGATAAATGGAGTTCACTCTGAGGAGAAGGTTACTAGTGGTGTGCCACAGGGATCTGTCCTTGGTCCGATTCTTTTTAACATCTTTGTTAGTGATATTGCAGAAAGGCTGTCAAATAAGGTTTGCCTCTTCGCAGCTGATACCAAAATCTGCATTAGAGTAGACACCCAGAAAGGTGTAGATAACATGAGGAGGGTTCTAGCTAAGCTTGAAGAATGGTCTAGAATTTGGCAGATGATATTCAATGTTAAAAAATGCAAGGTCATCCACTTGGGCTGCAGCAATCCAAAGGAGCGATATAGTATAGAGGTAAAATACTTCTGTCCACAAAAGAAGAGCGGGACCTAGGCATGATTGTGTCTGATGATCTTAAAGTAGCTAAACAAGTAGAAAAGACAATGGTGAAAGCTAGAAGGATGCTTGGGTGCATAGGGAGAGGAATGGCCAGCAGAAGAAAGGAGGTGATAGTGCCTCTGTATAAGTCTTTGGTGCAACCTCATTTGGAGTATTGTGTACAATTCTGGAGACCGCACCTGCAAAAGGATATAAACAGGTTGAAGTTGGTACAGAGGGTGGCTACTAAAATGGTTAGTGGTCTTCGTTATAAAGGATATGAGGACAGACTTAAGGATCTTAATATGTATTTTTAGAGGAAAGGAGGGATAGAGGTGATATGATTGAGACGTTTAATTACCTCCGTGGCATATATGCCTCATTCAATTGAAAGCAAGCTCATAGGCTGAGAGTGAAAAGGGATTAGACTCAGGAGTAATATGCTGAAATATTTCTTTATGGAAAGAGTGGTTGATGCATGGAATAGTCTCCCAGTGAAGGTGGTAGAGATGAGGACAGTATCTGAATTCAAAAAAGCATGGGACAAACATGGAGGATCTTTGAAGGGAAAAAAGGGGACTGTTGTAGTGGTTGGTATGGAAGGGCAGACTAGAAAGGCCATATGGTCTTTTTCTGCCATCATATTTCTATGTTTTTATACACCTAGGAAAGAACAACCCAAACTGCAGTTACACGATGCAAGGTTCCACATTAAGAACCACCATCCAGGAAAAAGATTTAGGCACCATCGTGGATTATTCATTGAAACCCTCTGCCCAGTATGCAGTGGCAGCCAAGAAAGCAAATAAAATGCTAGGAATCATAAGAAAAGGAATGGAAACAAAACCAAGGATATTATAATGCCTCTGTATTGTTCTATATTGTGACCGTAGCTTGAATATTGTGTGCAATTCTTGTTGCCATATCTTAAAAAGGATATAGCAGAATTAGAAAAAGTACAGAGAAGAGTTACTAAAATGGGGCTGGAAGGATACCCCTATGAGGAGAGGCCTAAAAGGTTAGGGTTCTTCATTCTGGAAAAGAGATGGCTGAGGGGAGATATGATAGAGGTCTATAATTTAATGAATGGAATGGAATGAGTAAATGTAGATCGGTTGTTTACTCCTTCAAAAATGCATTGAAATTACAATATTACCAGAGGAAGTAGTCAAAGCTGTTAGTGTAGTTGGATTTTAAAAAGGTTTGGACAAGTTCCTGGAGGAAAAGTCCATAAAGCATTATTAATGAGGATCCGGGAAATCCACTACTTACACCAGGATAAACATTGTGGAATCTGTGTACCTTCTTTGAAACCTGACAGGTTCTTGTGACCTGGATTGGCCATTGTTGGAAACAGGATACTGTGCTTGATGGACCTTGGTCTGACCCAGTATGACATTTCTTATGTTCTCATATAAAAACGAATTAATGGTTCCTTCAATGATATCAAGCCATCCAGGGCCTGATTTAGTAAAGTAGCCCCACACCATAATATCTCCACCACCATGTTTGACAGTTCCGACAAAACTCTTACATTTGAAGACATACAGTATTTGTTTTTTTGCCAAAGTGTTTTTGACTCATCTGTACAAAGATGATTATTCTAGAAGTCTTATGGGTCATCCAGATGATCTCTGGCAAATCTGAGGTACGCAACAATGATCTTTTTCGAGAGCAGTGGTTTCTTCCTCGCTGTCCTCCTATGAACACTATGCTCATTCTTGATGCATAAACCCTCATATCAGCCATAATGAGGGAGGCCAGCAGATATTTAGATGTTAGTCCAAGGTTATTTATGACTTTGTGGATGATTTTCCAGTTTGTTCTTGGGGTTATCTTGGCACAATGATTACTCCTGGGTAGAGTCACTGTAGTCTTAAGCTTGTTCCATTGTCTGACAGTGACAATGTTTAAAAATGGACTTTAATCATGTCCAGACAGATGAGCATCAACTGTTACTTTTTGTAGGTCCTCTAAAATTTATTTGATTATAGCTTGATGAATTCCTATTAATATTTATGGTGAAAACCAAATGCAAAACCTTTTGGACTTTTATATAGAGAAGATGCCATATAGCCATACAGATTTACTCTGCGGGATAGTTTATGTCTTATCCAGTTATTTAAGCACCTGATTCTAATTATGCAAATAATGTGCTAAGGAAACTAAGGGGTATGTTTACTAAGCAGTCTTAACGTGCGCCCGGCGATAGTGTGCAGGCTGCCATAAAAGGAGTGAGCGTGTCGGTCTTAATGTAGCAAAACGGGATTATCGCGCGATAACACGCGCTGCGCACATTATCGTGCGAGATGCCACTAAGCACGTTAACGCATGGTAATCTTAAGTAGACACGCAGAGATGCAAACACAGAAACAGAGGTGTAGCACAATGGTTAATACACTGGCTGATGGCACAGGGGTCATAAGTTTGATCCCCCAGTGTGCTTAACCCATGAGACAGTAGCTTTTACGTGCAAGTATTGATTTTTGAGGCATTTTATTTGTAGTTTAATCAGTGCTGCCAGCAAACACACCCGCATGTGCCGTAACCTAAGGTGCCGCATAAGGCACCCTATAAGGCACTCCATAGGGCACATTATAAAGTGCACTGTCCACCAAGGCACCCTATAATGTCCCCTATAGGGCACCCTATAAGGCGCTTTAGAGGACACCCGATAAGGCACCTTATAAGGCGCTTTATAGGGTTCCCTATAAGGCGCCTTATAAGGCGCTTTATAGGGCGCCTTATAAGGTTCCTTATGGGGCGCCTTATGGTTACAGTACACTGAGGGTGTTTTTGCTGGCAGCACTAATGTACATTAAAAATAGACAATGCCTCGGACAGCCTTATCAAATAATTCTACCATGGGTTTGAACCCATGACCTCTGGCCCCACAGGCAGTGAAGTAACCAGTGGGCTACAGCTGCAAACAAACCCCTGGCTGGCTGCAGAAGGATTGCATGTCACCACACAAACTGTCTGCTGTGGTTACCAGGATAGGGTTAACCCACCCATACCCATGATGCACTGCACATGCAAATCAGCAGTCTACAGATGGGCACAAGATGGGGTATGCACTCCCACAGCACCTCGGCCTGGTAGGGGGAACAGACCGTGTGTGGTACTGGCACAGAGTAGCTACAGACCGTCACATTGTGCGGGTACTGTGCTCACCCTGAGGGTGAGGTGGGGCGCCCAGCACCAGGTCCACAGCACCTTTCATGGCTGAAATATGCCATGCTGCAGGTCCTCATCAGTGCTACTGTGTGTGATAGGTAGTTCCTGTAGACATACCTAGGATACATCTGTGTCCTTCTGTATTTTTCAATCATGTTTAGCCCTTATGGGCTATGATGCACCCAGAATAGTGCATATCCTGTGTTGGTGCCATGGTTACATGATGTAGGTGAAGGGGGGTGTTTGGACCCATAGGCAGATTATATACCACCACACAACCCACACTCTTGGGCTCAGGGTGGGAAACAGGATCACCCACCAACAGATCCACGTTCTACCTCCCTGCAATGGTGGCAGTAGAGGGGACCATCAACCCCAGCGGATTGGGTTAACTCTACAGATCAGTCAATGCAGACCTGTACACATCCATAAAGCAATAGCAGACAGACAGTAGGCCTGGAAATGCTCAGCTGCCCCCCCACCACTATCTGACATTTTCCAGCAGCAAGCCTCCAGCCGCTACACCCTGAAAGGTGCTCTACCTAGACACATACTAGCTGCAGACAGTCTGCTAGCTATCCCATAGTGCATGTTCCTGGAGAAGATGCGTGTACCCAGAACAGGGATGTCAGCATACACACCAAGCAGATAAGTCAGTGATTGGGCCCCAAAAGAGAACCCATAAGTATCACATGAGAGAAATACTATACAGCACTATGGGGGAACCTAGCCATGCTGTGGTCACTGCTCAGTCAGGGTGAGAGTGACCTCCCAGCAGGACATGCTGTGGCCACCCTGTCCGTGCAGGTGGTGGCCAGGCACTACAATGTCCGAGCCATTGCCCTATGCCCTGTGCAGATGCATCCTGTCCGGGCTATACCCATGGTACCTTGCTCCTCATTATGCACATAGGCAGGCTGACACTGGCAACAGTGCAAGCAGTGTGGGCTGAGGAAGGTGTTGGCAGCCACCACACACTGGGTAGACAGACACACACTCCCACACCTATGCCAGCATTGTGCAACTATAGAGGCTTTTGGCAGCCCAGGCCACCGCACCAGTCCTGGGCACAGTGCAGGCATGGCTATGGTATGCAATACTGTTGGGGGCACTCCCCAGGGTGGTAAACACTGTCAGACACCAGATCTAAAACACACTCCACAGACATCAGAGAGGTTGCTATGATACAGCTCAATGAGCAGATTGTGCTTAACCTAGGGATTGCTATCTGCCAGTAATCATAGCAACCTTTTGATATATGTGTACCGTATTCCCAGGTTTAGGGTGGCAGTGCTATGGTATGCAAGTGCTAGTATTGGGAGCTGGTGCTGCACGCAGGGCCCAACATCCTACCTCTCCAGGAGGCTTTGGATAATGGCACCTGTGGGTGTGGGTGTTTCTGCCCCTGTTGGCCGCTGCTCTAGGGCAGAGGTTCCCAACTCCATTCCTGGTGGGCCAAACACTGTTCGGGTTTTCATTCTGTCCCTAATGAATATGCATGGATACATCTGCATACCATGGGGGCGGCGCATAGAAATGCAGCACAGGCATCTTTATTAGGGACAGCATGACGCCTGAATGGAGTTTGCCCTTCCAGGACTGCATTTGGGAAACTCTGCTCTAGGTATTGCACATGTCTATGGTGTCTGTGCTCTGTAGGGTAAAATATAGGCATTTCAGGCATGTTTATGTTATCTGCAATAAAGGTTCCCTCTTTATTACCACGGTTTAGTACTGGGTAAAATATGGGGACTGGGTTGGTGAGAGCCACAGCTGGGACTTGAACCTGTGACTTTCTGCGCCTGAACACACTGGCTGTGTGTACTGCACCACACTGTTGCCACAGGGACAGTTCATTCCCCGGGGATACCATGACTGTTCGTCAGACAGGGCCTGTCTGTTGCAGTGCATGGCACCCACCTAAACAGGGCTAGGCCATGGTCTGCTGTGGGCAGCTTCCACTGCCCCCTCCACTACCAGTACCCCTCTGTCGCCATGCTGACATGCCCTTCTGCTGGTGGTGCTGGTGGTGCGCAGTCTAAGGTCATCCAGTGTGCCGGTAGGCGGCTGTCTATGGTGTGGGTTCTGGGGTAGGGGTGCCTGCATAGACGTCCACACTTCCCCTCAGCACCGCCATGTTCTGTGTCCTTGGGGGTACCTGCTGGGTACTATCCCCTGTGACACTGTGGGAAACACACTCGTGCCCATGTTGGGCCCTCATTAGTTGCTGTCTAGCGGCTCTACTGTTTCAGCGTTCCTATGGGCCACCTAGGCATCACCCTAGTCCGCACCGTGGCCCAGCTGCACCACAGCATGTGCCGCCTGCAGCCCTCTGTATCCCCTTTTCCAGCATCTGTCCAGTTGCCTGTTCCAACATGCCCACCCTGCTGTTGCGGGACATGTGCACGCCATAGGAAGCCTGTCCAATAGATAGGGAAAACCCTGATCAGCGCTATTTCACTGTGGGATCATTCACCTTTAATGGGGACAGAGCATAGCCCCTTCCAAAATTGATATTCTTTTTTTGGAGCTTTCCCGGTAGTGTTTTTGATGTTTCCCATTAATATCACTATTGCCCAGCTTGGTTATGTTTTTTTCCAGTTTGTTCAGGTCATTTTTAATGTTTATTTGCCCTTTTGTTCCATGCACATGTATCACACTTATCATTTTTTGTAGGTTTCCCTGGCTTTGCTGTACATTGCTGACGGAAATGGTTTCTCTTCCCTTTAAATCTGCTCTAATGCGAGGATTTCACTCGCCTTAGTTTTCAGCCCAGGAATCCACAGCGTTAGTGTGCAAGGAGCCTCTCCCCTCCCACTCTCCTCACATTGACCCTCTCTCTACACCCCTGGAGAGCCTTCCTCCGCCCTCCGGGAGCCTTTCTCCGCCTTCAGCGCTCGTTTCTATTGCTGCGCGCGTTAACGCGCGATAAGGCGCCTTATGGCCTGGTAAAGCACCATTATCATGCGATAAGGCGCCTTATCGTGCAATAACATGACAGCAGCACAAATAGCGCCCTTTAGTAAACATACCCCTAAGTCAAACTAAAACTGACTCCCTGATGGAAGATTGTAATACAAAAGAGCTTGAGAAAGAAGCTCTTTTGTATTACAGTCTTCCATCATTTGGAAGGAGTGGCCTAGTGGCTGCAAATTACTTCAGGCTGGAGGACCAGGGGTTTGAATCCTGCTAGAGGACAGCAACCTTGGGCTGGAAGGACTGGGGTTTCCAGTCCCACAATTGTTCCTTGTGGCTTTGGGCAAGCCACTTAACCCTCCATTGCCTCAGGTACAAAAATATAGAATGTGAGTCCTTCAGGGACAAGAGAAAAATATATATACAGTACCTGAATGTGCCCTGCTTTGACTGGTAGCAAAGTTGTATATAAGCCTAGTTAAATAAATAAATATCTAGAAGTAGACTATGCAACAATCTAGCACAAATTATGGGAGAAAAGATCAGCAAAGAAACCTACAAAAGTATGAAACTGACACTGCAAAGTGCTTTAACAGCATGGAATAAGATACAGGCTATCAATCAGCCTGCAATCCCCATGCTTTCATACAGTGGTCACAAGAACATAAGATGTGCCATTTTGGGTCAGACCAAGAGTCCACCGAGCCCAGTATCCTGTTTCCGACAATGACCATTGAGGTGATAATACCTGGTAGGATCCCAAAAGGTAGACAGATTCCATGCTGCTTATCTCAGGGATAAACAGTGGATTCCCTCAATCCACTTTAATAATGGTTTATAGACTTTTCCTCCAGGAACCTGTCGAATCCTCTTTTAAATCCAACTACACTAACAGCTTTTACTACATCCTCAGGTAATGAAGTCCAGAGTTTGATTACACGTTGAATGAAAATATATTTTCTTAGATTAGTCTTAAATGTGCTACATTGTAGTTTCATTGCCTGTACTCTAGACTTTCTACTTTCTGAAGAAGCAAACAAATGATCTATGTTTACCCATTCCACTCCCTCCTTTCCCCCAAAGATGGTCCTGCACCCTGCATGTGAGTACCGACACCTTTATTCCAGGAATAAAGCACTGTTCTTCATAATGCATACAAGCTTCCCCCTGCTCATGCTTTCAAACATATAGCCATTGCCCCACTTCTAATTTACATAGATGGTCACTCGCAGCGCATGCGAATGCAATTAATGCAAGTTATACACCGCAAGATCCATTGCATACGTTGTTAGTAAATGATTTTGCATGCCTCTTGATTCCTGCTCTCTTTCCCCTTTATAGCAAGTAACTCAAACCTCTTCTCTGCCCTAGTTTGAAACTGTGATTCCCTCCCATGCTAGGAATGTAGACATTACACCCTCGGCTCTCTTCTGGCTATGAGGAAACAAATAATTAAGCCCATCTCTGCAACCAGCCCAACTCTGAACCTTTGACAAAGAAAGTACCCCAAAAACAGATAATATCCCCAACTATTTTTCTCCAATGGAGATATCTTTGTCTATTGCACATGTTGTGAACGATGATTTTTTATACAAATGTCTCTTAATTCCCCAAACTCATGATTGAGTACGATGTTAGACTATCCTTTAATATGATTTAATTTAAAAAGTCACAATAATTTCAGAATCAGCTACAGAATAAAAAGAAGCCTAAACCTTTTTTGACACAGACTGGTTTAACTTGTTTAGTTTTACTTGAAAACCACTGAACTATATTTTCTGAAATTATGTGCAATGACTTGTCCACTAATTTTCAGGGTTTAAAAAACCCTCAGAGTTCTCTGAAAATCCTCAAGCCAGTGAATATTCAGTTCGGTGGAGAAGTGTCACTAGTCCCATTACTATAAAGGCACTGCCACACCACCATACACCAGATCATCCAGTACAGAACAGGAAACACTGGAGGAAGCAAGAAAAATTAAACAGTAGAGCACACTGACGATGTGAACGCTGTTGCTTACCTGCTGTAGGTCTCCTGTAAAAAAGCTGATAATAGTGGTTGGGATAATCATAAAGCATGCGTTGTAGAAAAGGACTCCATATTTTCCCAGCTCCTGTTAAAAATTAAAAGCATCTGTTAAAAACTGAAACATTGATAAAAACTGCAGTACGATGAAGCATGTTTACTAAAATGCGCTAAGTTAGCGAGCATGGAGGCCTGCTTTTTAGCATGGGACTCGTGCTAACTGATGAGGGCTTGCTGAGAACTGTCCATGCAGGTAGCATAAATTCAGCTCTGCACCCACGCTTAGCCATTCTCTGCCATTAGTAGGAATGCACTTACCACTGCCCACTGAAGTGATGGTACGTGTGCCCGCGCTCTCTGCAATATTGCTAATGGTCCATCCCAAAGACACTCATGCTAACCAAAAGGTGCACACTCCATCCTTGAACTGCCCATTTTCCACCCCAACCCATGATAAGTGGTTAGCATCGGATTTTTATAGTGCATGGTAATGCTTGCCACAGTTCTCTTAGCATGCAGTAAACCCCCCACTATCCATTAGTGCACTTCACTAAACATACCCTTTTATATGCTAAGGGGGTTATTTTAGAAGCATTCCCATGTTTAAAAAGTGGCATTTACACGTGTGGATTGGCTGATACATGTAAATGCCATTTCACATCTTTTTCAAATCCCATGGGAGAGTGGGGGGGAGCAGGGAGAGAGAGTGATATGGGTGGGCTTACAATGGAGATGTGGATTCCCCATTTCATATAGGGAATCCAGGTGTCATTGCCAATTTTTGGGCATTGACATTTACACCTGTCCCTAGATGCAAATAAATGCCTCCTGACAGGGGCAACTCTGAATGCTGAGGTTTCCTCCTCATCCTTGCTGAATGCCCCAATCCTGACAGGAATCCCCCTCCCCAATAGAAGGACCAATCTCCAAGCCTGGCTTACTGGGGGAGGGGGGTCATTGGTAGTCCTTAGAAACAGAAGCAATGCCCACTCGCTCCTGCTCAGCATGCGGTAGGATCCCAAATGGTACTGATGACCCCTAGTGAGTATTGCAAAGTACCATGAGTTTTCTTCTAGGGGTCTTCCTGCCAGGATCAGGACAATGATCAGGGAAGGTATACTTCCGGGAGCGGAGTATTGATCAGGGGTAAGCCTCCGGATAAGCCTGCATCGCTGGAGCAGCAATTTTAAGAAGCTGCTCCCATGTCTATGTGAGGAAGGTGTCCATATGTTTTTTCCTCTGTGCAGCTTTTTAAAATCACTGCTCCTGCAGATGTGGAGAGGCATACCCGTGCGGTCCTGCACCTATTTTACAAGGGGCTCTATGTTTGGTAGAACCTCTTGTAAAATACTGTCATAATTCTCCATGTTCTGAGATGGATGTAGGAATTCCCCTCTCCACATCCTTTCTAAAAATGTCCTTTAAGTGAATAGCTTAAACTATTAAGTTGCTTGTTGCTTCATCATGTGTGCCCCCTCTGATAGTTTTCTTCCTGGGTCTCCATCCTGAGTTCAGCCTATTATAAGGGTGACAACTATTCTCCTAACCGAGGAGCACTTTTACTAAATCATAGTAAGTTTTTGTACTTACAATGCATCAGGAGCAAAAATGAATGCCCGATAAGTACATAGGCTATATGCTAGCTGTACGTTGGCTATATACTAGCATAGCCAACATGTCCTCTAAAGCTATTGCACAGAAAAGTTCCTTACCATGCATTAAGTTCATTCATAGTTAGTGTGAGTGCACCAAACACCTCCTGTCAAGGTGTCGCTGTGCACCCATATTAACTGCAAAAGTGACAGTGCATTATAAGTCCTGTGATAAGGAAGCTTATCATAGCTCAGGAAGGAGCTATAGTAAAGATGAAGTGACTCTGAACAAGCAACCTGTCAGTTCTGGTAGAAATAAGAAAACAGAATTTTTCTATAAAAGACTACCAGTCCCAGAATGCATCAGGTTTCCAACAGCCATTAGAGGAGCTGAAGTGGAGAAACGTGTGTTCAATAAGGAGGGCTATGAGGTAATCCCCAAGCACTCATCTCAAAGGGCAGGGCCTGATTCAGCACAGCTGCGCTGTGCTAGGGTGGAGCACTCATCTAGGCAGAATAAAGGTAGAGTTTATTCTATAGAGAATTATCCTCATCCTCAGTTTCATCTGAGAGAGCCTCAGAATCAGCTTGGATATCCTCAGCTTGGACGTCTTCATCATCTGGAGGATCATCAGGAACAGAAGCCAGACCGGACGGACAGAGAGGGCAAGAAACCCTTTGGAAGAAAGAAGAGAAAAGCATTTGAGAGGTCTAAAGGAGTCCAGAGCAGTATGTATACTGGAAGGTATTCCAAGGGCCAGCATACACCACTGGACTGGGGAAAGCCAGAGGGATGGTGTCCAGGGATCTGGATTGGAAGGCTGGACATAAGAACTGGACTACATACTGGCCAGGCTATTTAGAGAGGAACTCTAACAGCAATGTAAGCTCAGGTATGAACACTGATCTATGCCCTAGCTATAACCTTGAAAGACAGCAGGGAAACAAGTATTCTCCTGAGAGTGCTACATTGAGAAATTCCTCTGTGCCGATCCATGATATTGAACCCATGATTGTTGAAGAAGGGGGAGCGGTCTTAGATACAGGCTGTGAATATATGGATTGCTCTCTGTCTAAACTCCTTTGGTAATTTTCTGTTACAAAGTACAACAACCGTCACAAAGAAATACAAACTTGTTCTTTAATCTACTCAGAAAAGCTCCTGAAGTAGGATTTGAGCCACGCAGTAGAAAGCAAGCCAGCTAAGGGGTTTCAGCTGGGTAACTGCTAGCAATTGAGCCTTACCTAATTGCTTGTGAGCTCTGAGGGGATCACTTCTGAATCTATGTGTGAAGATATAAGAAGTTAACCTGAAAAGAACAGTTTTTCCCTTCTTTGTGGGTTTTGCTTGTTGTTTGAAACACTGCTAAGAAAATATTAGCTAATGCCTACAGAAAAGACCAGTTTGTTACCAACCAGGTCTTTTATTCTTTTCATTTGATTGCCTAACAAGTTCATCTGTGGTTTTCCTGATTTTGTTTTTCTAAGTTTAACACTGAAAGCAAGTATCCTGTTTTATGTGCTACCAAGCATATCTGTGTTGGGAGAAATAACCCCATAAATAAATATCTTATTGGCTTTACACTCAAGCACAACTAATTATTGTGAGTGGCTGTGTCTGGTGTGAATGGACTGCATTTCCCACAATCCCTTGCAAATCATATTGATATATGCCTTTGCCAAGACTGTGAACATTCTCACCCAGGCAGCCGTCTGACAAATGGCGTAGTTTTTCAGATTGCTTTTGCGCAAAGGGATTTACTTGCTAAGGATTACAACTTAAGTCTGAAGGAAAAGACAGTTCAAGCTTAAAAGCTGAAAGAAAAGATTTTTCCTCAACTGCACTTTGGAAGAGAGGTGGCTGTTCTAGGTAGCTGTTCCAGGAAGAAAAGACCCTGTGCAGAGCTGGATTCATCACTGGCATAAGGTAACAAGTACCTGGGCATGTCTAGTGGTGGATGGGAGTAAGGCACAGGGGTAATTGAAAAAAAAAAGTAGAAAAAAACACCTGTTTGGAAGGTGGTGCACTGTGTTTTTTTTCTTTGTGTTTTCTTGCAGGGATCAAGATGGATCCAAGGGAGATGGCTAGCTGGATGGCAGCCCAGTTTAGCAGGCAACAGGAGCTAGCACAGCAGGCTCAGGACACTGCTATGAAAGCCTTAATGGACCAGCAGAGGCCAATGCTTGATCTGGTGCAAGCCCTAGTTAAACTGCAGAACCAAAGTGGACCAGATGCAAGACCAGCAGAAAATACTGGTACACCACATGTCGACAGTGTGGGACTCAATCAAGGAATTGGGGCATTTAGTTTTGGGAAGTTAACTCCAGATGATAATGTTGATGATTTTCTAGAGTCTTTTGAAAGAGTGGCACAAGCATTAGCATGGCCAGAGACCCAGTGGGCAGTAAGGCTGGCAGCCTCATTAACTGGAGAGGTGCTTGCAGCTTATAGAGCAATGCCAGCAGCCCAGGCTTTGAATTATAAGGATGTAAAGGCTGCTATTAGAGATCGCCTAGGGTTGTCTATTTCAGAGTATAGGCGAATGTTTAGAGCTACTACATTAAGAGTGGGTGAGACACCCAGGGCTCTGAGTCAGAGAATCAGAGGATTAGCTGTAAAATGGTTGGAGCCTGAGCAAAAGACGGTAGAAATGTTATTAGACATTATTATGCTTGAACAATTTATGTCTGCTGTGCCTAAAGATTTGCACACTTTCCTTATACAGCAAAATTGCCAAAATCTTGGAGAGGCAACCATGCTAGCAGAGAGATTCTTGGAAGCCACGCAGGCTTGCCATAGAATGTGTGGCCCTCTGAAGATTGGTGCTGAGGCAAGATGTGCTGTATCAGAAAAGAAAATAATTAAAAATGTTTCTGAAAATAAATGTACTGTGCCAAAGCAGATGACACAGTGGAGTGAAAAGAAATGTTTCAAGTGTGGAAAATGGGGACATTTAGAAAAGGGATGCCAGACACACACTAGCTTAATGGGTGTGGATTTAAAACAGCCCAAAGAAGGATTTCTTTTGATGGTTGATGTGCAAGGAATTACCATAAATGCTTTGTTAGACTCTGGGACAGACCAGAGTATGATGTCAAAAAGGCTTTGGAAGAGGATAGAGGCCCAAGAAGGATTTGTGCCTAGAACCCCTGAAAGCCAAGTTCACATCAGATGCATTCATGGTGCTGCAACATCATATCCCACCTATAGGCTAAGGGTTAAGTGCCTGGGGGAACAAGAGGAAGTCCTGTTAGCAGTGGTGCCTAGGCTACCCTTTGATTTGGTTCTAGGAAGAGACTGGCCAAGATTTAAGCAGGGTCTAGTGGAAGGGCTAGGAAAGAAGGTGGGAGAAGGAATAATGGAAATAGCTCCCGGGCCTTTCTTTGGAAGTCCTCAGTCCCTAGCTAAAAAGATGGTTAAGCTTCCAGAAGGCCAAACTATGGGTAATAAGAGGGGCCTTGTATCCACCCGCTCGCAGGCTAAGGTAGAGAGCCAGCAAAAGGAGGAGGGGGAGCAGGCAGAGTTATTAGGAGACTTACCCTCTCATGATGATTTAATAACCCCATCATCTGGTAAAGTAAGAAAGTTGAAAGCACAAAAGCGGCGTGAGAGACTTTGCAGAGCACAGGGTAGGGCTGAGATGTTAGCTAGTCAAAGTTTACCCTGGGTGCCAGCTGAGTTAGTGGCAAAGTTTCCTAATTTTCCACAAGAGCAGCGAGCTGATCAAGCTCTCACCCGAGCTTTTAAGTATGCTCAGGAGGTCAGGGAGGAATTGCCCAGATTCAGACTAGATAATGAAATATTATATAGAGAGAGTCAGGACCCCAGGAATGGGACCATACGTAAACAATTGGTGGTACCCACAACTTTCAAAGGACTAGTACTTAGATTAGCACATGATCATCCAGTTGGAGGTCATAAAGGGATGCAAGGAACGCTGGATCAAATACTTATGCGTTTTTACTGGCCAGGTATTTTCAAAGAAACTGCCCAGTTTGGTGCTGCATGTTCAGCGTGTCAGCGAGTTACAGTGGCTCACCCACCGGTGGTGCCATTGATTCCCATGCCAATTATCACAGACCCAATTGGTCGCATTGCCATGGATATTGTAGGCCCATTAGTCAAAACGCCCCGAGGTTTCCAATACATCCTAGTTATGGTAGATCAGGCAACAAGGTTTCCCTGGGCCATACCATTGAGGAATGTGTCTGCAAAAACAATAGCTTTAGAGCTAGTAAAATTGTTTTGTGAAGTGGGATTCCCAAGAGAGGTGTTGACTGACTGAGGGTCCAATTTTGTATCCAAATATTTGGCCCAGGTCTGGGATGCCTTTGGCATTCATCACGTGAAAACCTCAGCCTACCATCCACAATCAAACGGTTTGGTGGAGAGATTCAACCAAACTCTCAAACAAATGTTGAGAAGGGGGTTAGCAGGAGAGGTAAAAGAATGGGATATGTTATTGCCCTTTGCCTTATATGCCTGCAGGGAAAGAATTCAGGTGTCCCTAGGTGTAACTCCATATGAATTGATGTATGGTAGGGCTCCACGGGGTTTGTTAGATATTTTGAGGGAACAATGGATTGATCCTGAACCGGGAAGTCAGGAAGTGCCACAGTTTCTACGTGACTTGAGAGCACGTTTGAAAAGGACCTCGCAGGTTGCTGAGAGGAACCTGCAGGACAGTCAAGTGCGCCAGAAAGGGTGGTATGATAGGAAGGCCAAAAGCCACTAATTAAGCATTGGTGAAAAGGTTTTGGTTCAAGTAGCAGGTACAGCCCCAAAATTTGAAGTACAGTGGAAAGGGCCATGGAAGGTTGTTAAACAAGTGAGCCCAGTGTCTTATATGGTAGAAAATGCAAGAGGGCGTAGGCAGACCTACCATATTAATGTACTTAAGTCTTGGAAGGAGAGGCCTGTAAATAATAATGACCCTGAAGCCAGTCAGGAAGTAAGTGAGCTTCAAAAAGAAAACACTCTTGTAGGTATTACGGACTGTAGAGAAGAAGTTTAATCAGTTAAACCAGTCCGTAATAACTTAAGCAGGGGGGTATGTGATAAGGAAGCTTATCATAGCTCAGGAAGGAGCTATAGTAAAGGTGAAGTGACTCTGAACAAGCAACCTGTCAGTTCTGGTAGAAATAAGAAAACAGAATTTTTCTATAAAAGACTACCAGTCCCAGAATGCACCAGGTTTCCAACAGCCATTAGAGGAGCTGAAGTGGAGAAACGTGTGTTCAATAAGGAGGGCTATGAGGTAATCCCCAAGCACTCATCTCAAAGGGCAGGGCCTGATTCAGCACAGCTGCGCTGTGCTAGGGTGGAGCACTCATCTAGGCAGAATAAAGGTAGAGTTTATTCTATAGAGAATTATCCTCATCCTCAGTTTCATCTGAGAGATCCTCAGAATCAGCTTGGATATCCTCAGCTTGGACGTCTTCATCATCTGGAGGATCATCAGGAACAGAAGCCAGACCGGACGGACAGAGAGGGCAAGAAACCCTTTGGAAGAAAGAAGAGAAAAGCATTTGGGAGGTCTAAAGGAGTCCAGAGCAGTACGTATACTGGAAGGTATTCCAAGGGCCAGCATACACCATTGGACTGGGGAAAGCCAGAGGAATGGTGCTGCAGAGCTAGGAATCTCCAGAGGGTACCTGTGAGGGAGACGGCTGCACTTGGAAGGGACCCTAGGACCCGTGCCAGAAGGTATGTGAAGAGAGATCCAGTGTCCAGGGATCTGGATTGGAAGGCTGGACATAAGAACTGGACTACATACTGGCCAGGCTATTTAGAGAGGAACTCTAACAGCAATGGAAGCTCAGATATGAATACTGATCTATGCCCTAGCTATAACCTTGAAAGACAGCAGGGAAACAAGTATTCTCCTGAGAGTGCTACATTGAGAAATTCCTCTGTGCCAATCCATGATATTGAACCCATGATTGTTGAAGAAGGGGGAGCAGTCTTAGATACAGGCTGTGAATATATGGATTGCTCTCTGTCTAAACTCCTTTGGTAATTTTCTGTTACAAAGTACAACAACCGTCACAAAGAAATACAAACTTGTTCTTTAATCTACTCAGAAAAGCTCCTGAAGTAGGATTTGAGCCACGCAGTAGAAAACAAGCCAGCTAAGGGGTTTCAGCTGGGTAACTGCTAGCAATTGAGCCTTACCTAATTGCTTGTGAGCTCTGAGGGAATCACTTCTGAATCTATGTGTGAAGATATAAGAAGTTAACCTGAAAAGAACAGTTTTTCCCTTCTTTGTGGGTTTTGCTTGTTGTTTGAAACACTGCTAAGAAAATATTAGCTAAAGCCTACAGAAAAGACCAGTTTGTTACCAACCAGGTCTTTTATTCTTTTCATTTGATTGCCTGACAAGTTCATCTGTTGTTTTCCTGATTTTGTTTTTCTAAGTTTAACACTGAAAGCAAGTATCCTGTTTTATGTGCTACCAAGCATATCTGTGTTGGGAGAAATAACCCCATAAATAAATATCTTATTGGCTTTACACTCAAGCACAACTAATTATTGTGAGTGGCTGTGTCTGGTGTGAATGGACTGCATTTCCCACAATCCCTTGCAAATCATATTGATATATGCCTTTGCCAAGACTGTGAACATTCTCACCCAGGCAGCCGTCTGACAGTCCACATCCACTTTTAACTCGTAACCTACCCAGTTCATGCCTTATTTATTTATTTAGCAATGCTTATACACTGCTTTTCACTGGGACAAAGTGATGTACATTCAGGTACGGTATATATTTCCCTTATCCCTGAAGGGCTTACAATCTATGTTTAGTACCTGAGGCAACAGAGGGTTAAGTGGCTTGCCCAAGGCTACAAGGAGCAGCTGTGGGACTAGAAATCCCAGTCCTTGCAACCCAAGGTTGCTGTCCTCCAGTGGAATTCAAACCCCCAGCCCAAAGCAACTTGCCCCAACCACTAGGCCACTCCTCCTCCCATCACACGTTAAGCAGTTAACACAGGTTTTTGCCTCGCTGTCTATTTTTAATGCACAGTAGCTGTTGCCACAAACCCACACTAATGGTTACTGGATTTAAAATGCACATTAGTAAAAGGGCCCCCACATCATTTAGCACCTCACATATTAATAGTGTTGCCTTCCCAAAAAATAATCTAATTACTGAGGGGGCAATCTTCAAACTTACTACCTGGATGCAAAGTCCATGCATCCTTTCCACTTCTAAATCTTCCACAGGTGCAAAGAGACACACGGACTTTCCACTTACATTTGTGCAGTTAAAATTTTAAGGGAAAATAACAGGTGTAGATTTGAAAACACAACTTATGTGCTTTATATTCCAGTTCCACTCAAAGCACTATCTAGGAAACACTGCCCCTAAATGTGCTTATGTGCATTGGGAACTAAACACACTTTAACCACAGGGGGGTAATTTTTTGAAAGAGCTCCTAAGGTGAGACAGTCAGAATTTGCTTATTCCTATGCTATAAAGACAAGTAGGAGCCTATTTGTCTTTCTAAAATACTAGTTTAAATCCTGCCACAATGGCACCTTCCTTGAAATGAAGATAGTATGTCTGCGCGAAAGCAGGTGTAAATGCCTGTGCGTAGCTTATCAAAGTACACACATAGATAAAGGTATTTCATAATCTACACATGTACTTCCTGACTCCCACCCATGCTCCACCCGAAATCATGTCTCCGGCGATACCTACTGTAGAGGTATATGTCTGCACTCCATCTCATGCACCTTTACACATCACCCAGTTCTATATAAGCCATTTTAGTAGGGCCGGTGCTACCATTAGACAAGCTAGGTGGTGGGCTAGAGCACTGAACCTCTCGAGGTACCAGTTGCTGCTGCCCCTCTTGGGGGCCAGCAGAAGCGGCAATATCAAAGGAATCATGATGCAGCACTAATCAAAGGCTCTGGTGCTGTGTTGTGGTTCCAGGCTGCTTCCACCCCCCCCCCCTCTGGTGCAAACTGGAAGTCTGTGGGGGGAGGAGGGGATGGAAAGCAGCCAATAACAGAAGCCAGGAACTGTGGCCCAGTGCCAGAGCCTTTGGTAAGCACTGCGTTGTAGTTCCTGTGCCATTGCTGCTCCTGCTGGTTCCAGAGAGGGGTAGCTGCGGTGGCAAAGGGGGTGGGGGACAGGATGAAGAGGTCCACCTAGGGTGCCTCCAATGCACCAGCCCTGCATTTTAGGCATGTATATTACCACTCATGCACAAAATATGACTATAAAATTCTCCCTAGGGATTAATTCCATAAGAGGGTGCCTAGCACACCTGTGGGGACCTCCCAAAACATACATGGACCTTTCCTGAATACGCTTTATACGTCTCCACAGCTAACTACACCCCCATTCCGTCCCTCCTGGACACATTCTGAGATCCCTGTGTTAGTGAGATAAATGTCCACAGGCACTATACTGGGGTACTCTCATAGACATTTTCAGCACGTACAAACCCTTATTCGATTTCTGGAATGACCTCCATAGTAAACACATGTGTATGCCCAAAACTGCTGGCACATGTAGGTTTTAAAAAATGTGCATTTTGGCCGGCCCTTTACAAAAGAGATTTTATTCTCTTTAATACTAGTTTATTTCTTACTTCAAATTAAAATTACATGTAAAATGTGGCCCCTGTAGTTCATTGATGGCATTTGTACATGCAGGCTTGCAAAACAGGCAAGCGACACATGTATGTGCCACCACTTGCATGTGGAAGTTGGTATTTCATAGCTTCCATGTGTAAGTGTTGGCACTTACCTGTGGGAGGTGCCAAGTTGCCACCGTTGATTTTTCCGGCATGTAGGTTTGTAAAATGACTCCCCTGGCTCCATATTTCGGCACATACATGTGCACTCCTGCACCTTTCTATCCAATATTTTAGAAAAGGTTTCACATTTAGCAGAGCCCATCCTGTAATACCACTAGAATTACAAACATCACCACCTCAGCATCTCAGTTCCGACCCCCATGTCTTTCCTAAAATGTGCCTTCATGTTTCTCAGTCTGTTGATGCAAATTATGTACTTGCTTTCAACACTGTGCAGTGCATTTTCCTGTCGGTCATTAATTAATTGGTTGCTGGCACTATACAATTATCAAGCAGTACTATCCCAATCAGTCGTTACTATGCAAAGTTAAGCAAACACCAAAGGTCACACTCAATGCTAAGTTGTATGGTGACACTGCCTCAGGGGCTCGTGTGCTTCTTGTTTCAATACTACAACTCAGCTTCCTTCAATGATACGACTGTAGAGAAAACTTGAAATGAACATCCAGACTTTCACTAAGGGGTATGTTTACTAAACTGCGGTGATGTCATTCGCGTTAGGTTCTGTGGTAAAGGTAGAGTTGCCCATATAAAGGCGTGGGCATTGCATCGTTACAGCAAGCTGTAGCAGCTAACGTGCGTTACAAGGTGCCTTAGACTGACGAGCGTTACAAGGCGCCTTGTAAGGCACCTTGCAAGGCACCTTGTAAGGCGCCTTATAAGGTGCCTTGTAAGGTGCTTAGTAAGGTGCCTTGTAAGGTGCCCAGTAAGGTGCCATGTAAGGCACCTTATAAGGTGCCATGTAAGGTGCCTTGTAAGGTGCCCAGTAAGGTGCCATGTAAGGTGCCTTGTAAGGTACCATGTAAAGTGCCTTATAAGGTGCCTAGTAAGGTGCCCTGCCAGGTGCCTCATAAGGTGCCCTATAGGGCCTCCTAAGCTAAGCGGCATATTAGGCACCCTTGGACAAGGCACCGCAGAAGGCACCCTGGGCTATGGAACCATAGGTTAAGGTGGCCTAACAAGATTATGGTGTCCTAGGTTAGTGTGCCCTAGGGACTGCAAGGTGCCTCGAGATGACATGCATGACTTGTGCGGAACAGAGCCAGATAGATAGAGCACTCAGGAAAGGCAATGAACAGGTGAGTGAAGGAGGGAGAGGTGGGAGCCGCTGGACCTGCCATATCTGCAGGCATCCCATGTGCCTGCCAGTACTGATGACAAACATGGTGGGGCAGCTGTACCACAGCACAGGGTGTTGGCAATGTAAAGTACCGGAAAAACAGTTGGTGGCAGACGATGGGAATACATGTCACCCAGTGGAGGCAGAGGTGGCAGGATAGTTACAATGATGGGTGGACAAAGGAGTGGTGGTGCCATGCAGATCAGGCACAAGTGAGGCAAGCATGAAGAGGCGCAATGCAGGAAAGGGTAGCAGTGCATGACATGGGGTGGCAGCCTGCACTGACAGACAGGACTCTACACAACTGACAGACGCAGATAGACAGACCGAAGGAATGTTGGAAATTGTGGTGAGGGTATTATGGGCTGGAAGCACAGATCTGCAAAAATATGACCTCTACAGGCATGTACACTATTTGAGTAGGACAGGCATGAGAGGAGGGAACAATAAGGAACTGAACCCATGAACACTGCCAAGAATGACATTGTATTAACCAGTAGGCTATACCTCCATGTTGTATGTCACAGCAATGTCTGGGTACAGAAGGACTGCAGGTCACCGCACAAACTGTCTGCTCTGACTGCCAGGATAGGGTAACCCCACCAGTAAGAACATAAGAACATAAGATATGCCATACTGGGTCAGACCAAGGTCCATCAAGCCCAGTATTCTGTTTCCAACAGTGGCCAATCTAGGTCATATGTACCTAGCAGTTTTCCCAAGAGACACAAGTTCCACAATGCTTGTACTGGGTCAAGCATTGATATCTTCGGTCACTTCTTAATAATGGTTTATGGACCTTTCCTCCAGGAACTTGTTCAAACCTTTTTTACCCATGATGCAATGCACATGCTGAATAGCAGTCTACAGCTGATCACCAAATGGGGTCTGCACCTCTCCGGTACCTCAGCTTGGAAAGACGAACTGTCAGTGCATGATACTGGCACAGAGTAGCTACAGACCATGCCATTGTGCAGGTTCTGTGTTCACCCTGAGTGATAGGATGGGTGCCCAGCACTAGGTCCGCAGTACATGTGTTGCTAGAGATAGGTCCTGCTGTACATCCCCATCACTTTCAGTTTATTTATTTATTTACATTCTCTTATATACCGTGCTATTCTGCATCAGTGCGGTTTACGTTGAACAGGGTATTATAACTTGGAGATAACTATTTTACAGGGAACATGGGCTATGGAGTGTTAAGTGGCTTGTGTGTGACAGTTGTTCCTTGCAGTGCAGCCAAAGGTAATTTGGTGTTCATCTGTATCCTGCAGTCACAAGTGGCCCAATGGGACCAGACACCAGCCAGATTGGTGTGTACCGTGTGTTAGGGTCTGGCTGACATGGGCAGCTGTTATCAGGGCAGAGGGGTTCCTAGAATTGTATGAGGTGTGTGTAAGAGTGCCTTTATAGGTCACAGTGGTATACACTACATACCCCAAAGTGCCCACATTACCCTTTTTGTAGGTAAAGAACAGGTGCCCCCACCCCAGGGAAGCAACCTCCATCCTGTTTGTATGAGACAGCCCTGCAGGGTTGGTGGGCCAGAGCCATACATATGACTTGGGCAGTGGCAGACCAGCAGCAATGCTAGGGTTAGGTCTGAAAAACCCCAACTGCCTCCCACCAGCAGACAGCACAGTCAGACTGTTCCTTATAGATGTTCTGATCATTCACAACCTAACTGTAGACAATTCACCAGCCAGTCCATAGTGCATGCTCACAGAAAAATTATATGCAGCAAGCAGGCATCTCAGTGACTGGGACCCCCAGCACTGGGGAAAACAAATATATTACTGGAGACAGATAGTGTAGAGCGCTATGTGGGAACCTAGATCTGCCATGGTCACTGCTCGGTCAGAGTGAGTGCCCTCCCAGCATGCCATGCTGTGGCCACCCTGTCCATTCAGGTGGTGGTCAGGCACTACAGTGTCCCAGCCATTGCCCCATACCCTGTGAAGATGCATCCTGGCCAATCTGCCCTGTCCGGGCCATACCCAAAATACCTTGCTCCTCATTATGCACCTATTCAGGCTAACATTGGTAACAGTGGGACATTTTGGGCCCAGTGAAGGGTGGGAAGCCACAGAACAATGGATATACATACACACATGCTCACTCCTATTGCAGCATTGTACAAAGATAGGGGTGGTTGACAACCCTGCCCACCACACTGGTTCTGATCACAGTGCCGACATTGCTAAACTGTGCAGGGGGTAGTAGTAGTGCTCTGGTGATAACTTCAGCTCAATGCTGGGGCCAACAGCCTGACTCTCCATGCATCTTTGGATTGTGGAGCCTGTGTGGGTGGGTGTTTGTACCCCTGTTTGCCGCTGCTTTGGGCTTTGCACATGTTGCTGTTGTATCTGCATTGTAGAGTAAAACATAGGGACATGCTCTGCAGGAACCACAGCTGGGGCTTGAACCTGTGACCCTCTGTTTCTGGACACACTGGCTGGGTGTACTGCACCACACTGTTGCCACAGATACACAATAGTCCATGGGGCTACCTGTACTTTTCCTCAGCCAGACTTTGTATGTTGCACTGCATACCATGTACTGATGCAGGGCATGGCCTAGGTCTACTGCAGGGAGGTGGAACTGCTCCCTCCAGCACGGGCACACACCCCACTGCCAAGCTGACATGGCCATTTGCTGTCGGTGCTGGTAGTGTGCAGTCCCAGGCCATCCACTGTGTAGGTAGGCGCCCGCCTAGGAAGCAGATCCCGGGGTGGGGGGGCATACATGGACATCCTCACATCCCCCCCCCATCACTGCCTACCAATATTATGTCCCTTCCATATGGGGCGGGATGGCTGGGGGGATGTCAGGTCAGTGCCCTAGCAACTATTGGCTAGGGTGAACCAGGTAGATATAGGTGGATTGTGTTTGGCCTTGGTCAGCTGCTGTCTTGCTGATTTCCAGTTTCTATGTTCCTATGTGCCACCTAGGTGCCCGCCTGGTCCACCCAGTGCCCCAGCTGCCCATGCTACATGTCCCGCCTGCGGCCCCCTAAGCCCCATTTGCACATTCATACTTTGGCACTATGGTGATGCTAAAAATGGAGCACTACTATCACATTTCTTGGCCTCTCTGCCTAGGCTGTACATTGCTGACACTTAAATGGCTTCTCTCTCCTGCAAATGTGCATCTAATGGCAGGTTTTCATTCGTGGTAGGATTCAGCCCTTCAGTTCAGCACATTAGTGTGAAAGGGGCCTCTCCCCGCCCACTCTCCACCCATTGACCCCTGCTCTCCGCCCTCTCTCCACCTTCTGCGGTGTTTACCGTGGCGGGGATGTTAACGATCGTTAAGTAACGTTAACGCACGTTAACGTTACATACCGCACGTTAACGTTACCTAACGATCGTTAACATTACATAACGCACGGTATATAACGTTACCGCAGTTTAGTAAACATACCCCTAAGAATTGCAGGGCCGCGTTAAACATTAGACGAACTGGGCGGTCACAGAGGGCAGCGGTTTCTAGAGAGGCAGCAAAGAACAGCTGCAGTCAAAGTGTAAAAACAGATCCTGACAGCCAGACGCTCAAAGAACTATCAGCACATACTTCTACCTGCAGGGAGGGTGGTTAATTTTCATCTAACCTATTTACTGGTCCACAGCACACTCCACGCTAATTCTCCTCGCTATAGAAACATAGAAACAAAGAAATATGACGACAGAAAAAGACCACATGGCCTATCTAGTCTGTCCTTCCATATCAACAACTAAAACAGTCCCCTTTTTACCTTTAGAGATCCTCTGTGTTTGTCCCATGCTTTTTTGAATTCAGTTACTGTCCTCCAGGGGCGGCCCAAGGGGGGTGCGGGGCCATGTGCGGAGACTCGGTGCGGGGCCTCATTTGCATAAGGTGTCTCATTTGCATAAATATTTGCATAATGTTACCATACACTAACTTTTAGTAAACATGCCTCTTAATGAGTATATGGATAAAGAAAGACTAAAAGGTTTCTACATTACTATAATCCAGTACCAACCGCCAGGCACATTAGGAACTACTACAAACACTGCCCATTTAGAACCCATAGCAAACCCGCCATATCCTAACAGCACTACCAGGACTCACAAAGCACCATACCCTAACTATCAAAAGGCAACACTGCAAATATTAAACCAATACATTTCAGAGAACAACAATACATGACCTACTGGGGAAAGAACAAGTGGCAATGTCAAATAGGAATTATATAAACAGAATACCTCAGCTCAGTTACACATGCACAACATAGACCATCACCAAACAAGGAATCACAATTTAGAAACAGGAAGACAATAATTAAATTGGGAACCCCAAAAGCCAAACTTGGAATATACAACAACACTGTAGAAATAAAACTATAAATTAATTTCCTCTTGTACTAAACAAAGCACAAAAATTAATGATGCACATTTCCCAGAGCTGACATATTCCAGTTAATAAATTCAAAATAAAGAGATATTTTTCTACCTTTTGTGCATTTTTTTTCAGTTGCAATTGTTCCAGCCACTTTCTTCTGGTTTCTTCGTGTCTTCTGCTAACTCTCCATCTGCTGTCCATTTGTCCTTTCTTCTGTCTTCTTGTTTTTTTTTCCATTCTCTCTCTACATCTGCTTTAACATACTAATCTTTCTCCTTTTGCTCTTTCCTCATTCCTATTTCATCTACTCAAAATTTACCCCTCCATCCTCAATCCCCACTTACTCTCCCAATACCCGGCCAATTGTAGATTTTTTATCCCTCCCACACAAAATATTTTTCCCCTCTCCATTTTACTCTCCCAGCCCCATCCCATTCTAATCCTCCCCCAACACCAGCTCCCTTCTAGTTCCAGCCTCACCCAGCATCCATTCCCTTCTAGTCCCTGCATCAGCCCATTTCCAGTCCTAGCCCCCATTAGCCCATTTCCAGTCCTAGCCCCCCCCCATCAACCCAATACCAGTCCTAGCCCCCCCATCAACCCACTTCCAGTCCTAACCCCCCATCACCCCATTTTCAGTTTAAGCCCCCCCTATAACCCATTACCAGTCCTAACCCCCCATCAGCCCACTTCCAGTCCTAACCCCCATCAACCCATTTCCAGTCAGCCCCCCATAGCCCATTGCCAGTCCTAACCCCCCCCCCATCAGCCCACAGTCCATTACCAGTCCTAACCCCATCAACCCACCTCAAGTCCTAACCCTCCCCATCAGCCCATTTCCTGTCCTAGCCCCCCCCCCATAGTCCATTATCAGTCCTAACCCCCCATAGCCCATTACCAGACAGCCCCCATCAGCCAACAGCCCATTACCAGTCTTAACCCCCCCATAGCCCATTGCCAGTCCTAACCCCCCCCATCAGCCCACAGTCCATTACCAGTCCTAACCCCATCAGCCCACCTCAAGTCCTAACCCCTTCCCATCAGCCCATTTCCTGTCCTAGCCCCCCATAGCCCAGTACCAGTCCTAACCCCACCCCACAGCCCACAGCCCATTAACAGTCCTAACTCCATCAGCCCACCTCCAGTCTTAATCCCCCAGCCCATTTCCAGTCCTAGCAACCCCCCAACCCATTACCAGTCCTAGCCCCCCATAGCCCACTCCCAGTCCTAATCCCACCAGCCCATTTCCAGTCCTAATCCCCATCACCCAATTTTTAGTTTAAGCCCCCCCCAGAGCCCATTACCAGTCCTAAGCCCCCATCAACCCACTTCCAGTCCTAATCACATCAGCCCATATAGACTTAGCTCCCCCATAGCCCATAGCCCCCCCATAGCCCATCACCACTCCTAACCCCCCCATAGCCCATTACCAGTCCTAACCCCCCCAACAGCCCACAGCCATTACCACTCCTTACCCCCCCAGCCCATCTCCAGTCCTTACCCCCCCAACAGCCCACAGCCATTACCACTCCTAACCCCCCCCAGCCCATCACCACTCCTAACCCCCCCAACAGCCCACAGCCATTACCACTCCTACCCCCCCAGCCCATCACCAGTCCTAACCCCCCCAACAGCCCACAGCCATTACCACTCCTAACCCCCCAGCCCATCACCAGTCCTAACCCCCCCAGCCCACCCCAGCCCAGCGAATTTATTTTTACAAAACAAGCTATCGCTGCCTCTGCCGGGGCCGGGGCCGCCGCGGCAGAATCGAGTGTGCCGCGGGGCCCCCCCTGCCCAGCAGAGCCTGCCCTCCCCGGTATCACCTCTCTCAGCTGCCTCCCTCCAGTCACACGCGCCGGCTTTCAGAGCGCGAGGGAAGAGTTTTTCCCTCGCTGCGCGGTTTAAGCCCGCGGGGGCTGATGGGACTTCCCATCAGCCCCCGCGGGCTTAACAGAGCAGCGAGGGAGAAGAAACTCACCTCGCGCTCTGAAAGCCGGCGCGTGTGACTGGAGGGAGGCAGCTGAGAGAGGTGATACCAGGGAGGGCAGGCTCTGCTGGGCAGGGGGGGCCCCGCGGCACACTCGATTCTGCCGCGGCGGCCCCGGCCCCGGCAGAGGCAGCGACAGCTTTTTTTTTTTTTTTAATTTTAATGTTGGATGATGGATCAGAATGTTTTTTGCGCGGGGCCCCCTGAAACGCAGGGCCCTGTGCAAAAAACATTCTCGCTCAATGGACGGGCCGGCCCTGCTGTCCTCATCTCTACCACCTCCACTGGGAGATTATTCCATGGATCCACTACTCTTTCCGTAAAGAAATATTTCCGCATATCACTCCTGAATCTATCTCCCTTCACCCTCATCCCATGTCCCCTCATAGCAGAACTTGCTTTCAATTGAAAGAGGCTCTCTCCCTGAACATTTATGCCACGGAGGTATTTAAATATCTCAATCATATCACCTATATCCCGCCTCTATCCCGCCTTTCCTCTAAGGTGTACATATTAAGATCCTTCAGTCTGTCCTCATATGTTTTATAATGAAGACCACTATTCATTTTAGTAGCCACCCTCTGCACCGACTCCATCCTGTTCAGATCCTTTTGAAGGTGCGGTCTCCAGAATTGCACACTATAATTCAAAATAAGGTCGCACCAAAGACTTATACAGAGGCATTATCACCTTCCTTTTTTCTGCTAGTCATTCCTCTCTGTATGCACCCAAGCATCCTTCTAGCTTTTGCCGTCGCCTTTTCTACCTGTTTAGCTACTTTAAGATCATCAATAGAAACATAGAAATATCTTGCTGACTCCTTGATTCTCCACTCCTCACACCGGGCTCTTTGTACTATACACGCTAACCAATTACACCTTTCCCTCTGCCTCCCAAGCTTGCTTATCACCCACCCGCTCCTCTGCATTCTGTTTTATAGCTCCGGCCTCCTGGAATTCCCTTCCTCCTGCCCTCAGACTGGAACCCTCCTAGAACAAATTTAAAGCCCTTCTCAAGACACATTTATTTACTTCTGCATTTGACTTACTTATTCCCTGACCCTCTACTTTCTTCCTGTACTCCTTGTCCCAGTATGAGTGTTTCTAATTGTCCTATGATGTTATGGAGTTCCTTTTTATTTTTGTTTTTCATTTTGTACCCTGCCCTGCTCCAAATGTGAAGGTTGGGTAAGCAAATAAAATAAACATAAATATAAATTAATAGCCATTTACCCAGCCAAGTAAATGGATTTTGGAAATTGCCCTTATTACATAAAATAAAGTTTAACATTTAAAAGTTGTGATCTCCATCTATGAGTTTTTACTTAATTGTTCTGGAATGGGTGAGGTTGGGATAATCATGAACTGTGAAAATCTCAGAGGAGGTCTAGGGGCATGAAATATAATTGAAGGCAGCACAAGGCTGAAAGTTCACTTAGAGCATCTAATGCAATTGCAACCAGCCTTGTACAAGTGTTGCTTCGAATGACAAACAAGTTTGGTAAGTGAAAGTCTGGATGTTAATTTCAAGTTTTCAATACAGAATTACATCATTGAAGAAAGCTGAGTTACACTATTGAAGCAAGAAGCATATTGACTTCTGTGGCAGTGTCACCAGAAACTTAGGGGGATGTTTACTAAACTGCGGTAACGTTACATAATGCGCGTTAACCTAAATTAACGATCGTAAAGTTCCGCGGCGCGGTAAAACACCGCAACGGTGGAGAGAGGGCAGAGAGAAGGGGTCAGTGGGCGGAGAGTGGGCAGGGAGAGGCTCCCTTCACACTAACGCGCTGATCTGAAGAGCTGAATCCTAACGCGATTGAAAACATGCCGTTAGATGCACATTTGCAGGGGAGAGAAACCATTTCAGTGTCAGCAATGTACAGCATAGGCAGGGAAACCTACAAAAAGTGATACGTGTGATACATGTGCCCAGAACAAAAGGGCACAGAAACATTGAAAATGACCCCAACAAACTGGAAAAAAACCATAACCAAGCTGGCCAATAGTGATATTAATGGGCTCCACAAAAAAGATATTACTCGTGGAAGGGTCTATGCTCCGTCCCCATACAGGGTGAATGAGCCCACAGTGAAATATCGCTGTTCAGGGTTTTCCCCTCCATCGGACAGGGTTCCTATGGCGTGCACATGTCCCGCACCATCAGGGCGGGCATGTCGGAACGGCAACTGGACAGATGCCGGAAAAGGGGATACAGAGGGCCGCAGGCGGCACATGCTGTGGTGCAGCTGGGGCACAGTGCGGACTAGGGTGATGCCTAGGTGGCCCATATGAATGCTGAAACAGCAGAGCAGCCAGACAGCAACTGCTGAAGGCCCAACATGGGCACGAGTGTGTTTCCCACAGTATCACAGGGGATAGTACCCAACAGCTACCCCCAAGGGCACGGAACATTGGCAGGCGGGGCTGGGGGGGAGCGTGGACGTCTATGCAGGCACCCCTACCCCAGAACCCGCACCATAGGCAGCCGCCTATCTGCACACTGGATGGCCTGAGACTGCGCACCACCAGCAGAAGGGCATGTCAGCATGGTGGCAGAGGGATACTGGTGGTGGAGGGGGCAGTGGCAGCTGCCCAGAGCAGACCGCGGCCTAGCCCTGTGTAGGTGAGTGCCGTGTACTGCAACAGACGGGCCCTGTCTGATGAACAGCCATGGTATCACCAGGGAAAGTACTGACTCTGTGATAACAAGGTGGTGCAGTGCACAAAACCTGTGTATTCAGAAGGTCACAGGTTCAAGTCCCAGCTGTGGTTCCTGCCAACCCAGTCCCCATATTTTACCCACTACTACAATGTGCTAATACAGACAGCACCTTTATTGCAGATGATGTAAACATGCCCAAGACACCTACATTTTACCCTACAGAGCACAGACACCATAAACATGTGCATTACCTAGAGCAGAGTCTCCCAAATGCAGTCCTGGAGGGCCAAACACCATTCCGGTTCCATGCTGCCTCTAATAAAGATGCCTGTGCTGCATTTCTATGCGCCACCCCCATGGTATGCAGATGTATCTCATGCATATTCATGAGGGACAGCATGAAAATCCGAACAGTGTTTGGCACCGCAGGACTTGAGTTGGGAACCTCTGCCGTAAAGCAGCAGCCAATAGGGGCAGACACACCCGCACCCACAGGCTCCATTATCCAATGCCTCCTGGAGAGGCAGGATGTTGGGCCCTGCGTGCATCTCCCAATACTAGCACTTGCATACCTTAGCAATGCCACCCTAAACCTGGGAATACGGTACACAGCTATCAAAAGGTTGCTATGATCACTGGCAGATAGCAATTCCTAAGTTAAGCTCAATTCGCTGATTGAGCTGCATCATAGCAACCTTTCTGATGTCTGTGGAGTGTGCCTCAGGTCTTGAGTGTGACAGAGTGACCCCAACAGTATTGCATACCATAGCCATGCCTGCACTGTGTCCAGGACTGGTGTGGTGGCCTGGGCTGCCAAACACCTCTATAGTTGCACAATGCTGGCATAGGTATGGGGAGTGTGTGTCTGTCTATCCAGTGTGAGGTGGCTGCCAACACCCTCCACAGCCCACACTGCTAGCACTGTTGCCAGTACTGGCCTGCCAATGTGCATAATGAGGAACATGGTACCGTGAGAATAGCCTGGATAGGGTGGCCTGGCCTGGATGCATCTGCACAGGGCATAGGGCAATGGCTCGGACATTGTAGTGGCCGGCCACCACCTGCACGGACAGGGCGGCCACAGCATGTCCTGCTGGGAGGTCACTCATACCCTGACTGAGCAGTGACCATATATGTTATAAAAATAAGTCGTTCACTTCTAACTCAAAAAATAGAAGTATAGAAAATACTTAATCTTTAACTTTATCAAAAAAACTTAACAAACTCAGCTCATTTATGAAACAAGGTCTCAGACTTATTCGGCATGACTTTCCGACTTACGTCCTAGAAAGTGATATGCCTAATTGCATCAATGACCTTATGTAGATTCACAACAGGTGAGCCAGTCCAATACATTAACGTTTCCAACCACTTAGAAACTGCTACGTTCTACTTAATGGATATTCCAATTATAACATGACTGGACTCCTCCGTTGTATAAAGGCTACTTTTGATCCCGATGCTTGCCTCAGGTACCAATCCTGCGTTTCACATCTATGGTTCCTCAGGGGATCCTGTATCTACTTTCATTAAAGTGCGCAGATGCTGCCTACGTTCAATCTTTAAAACACGACCCGCTTCTTCAAATACTTTCACAATCTTCCTCTCGGGCCGAGAAAAACACCGCGCCGGCCCGAGAGGAAGATTATATATTATATAGTGTTCTTGGATGTAGTTATACAGAGAGGTTTGTCAAGCTGGAATACTACAGTATATAAAAAACCTACAGCTCGTAATACGTCCCATTCGATTAAAGAACAGCCTGCCTTATTCTCAATTCCTGCGCTATCGTCGAAATTGTTCAGAAGTTACAGATTATAAGCAACAGTCTAAACGATTGCTAAAGGATTTTTCTGAACGTGGATACCCTGTATGTGTGTCAAAACAGGCGTACAAATGTGCTCTATATAATGATCGTCAATTGCTGTTTCAAGCTTCTCGTCCAGAAGCACTAGATGATCAAGTGAATTTCAAAACTAAGTTCTCTCCTCTAAGCTATAAAATTCAAGGCATTGTTAAAAAATACGGTTATATGCTTCAAGCCATTCCTGAATTGGAAGATAAGAAGATTAGATGTGTTTGGCAAAGAAATAGCAACCTATTGCAACAATTAAGTCCCACTGCTCTTCGTTCTAATGTGAGCCATAGAAGTAAGTTAGAAGCAGTAGGTCACAAGAAATGTGGCCACTGCAGTATCTGCACTATAACAGCTGAGTTAACAGAATTCTTATGTCACGCTAAAATTTACTATCTAAAACAAGCCACCACATGCACCTCTGAATCAGTAGTGTATGCCATCCGGTGCCCGTGTGATCTTTTTTACATAGGGAAGACCAGTCGCCCTTTTAAGGTCCGGATGTGTGAACATAAAAGCCGACTTCATTGCAAAATTCTGTCGGCTCCAATTGTTCAGCATTGTGATGAATTTCACCATGAATTCGAGCATTTACGGTGCTTCTGTATAGAACAGATTTCACATCCTAAAAGAGGGAAGACTCTGGATGAAACGCTTCTATTTGCTGAACAGCGTTGGATTTTTAGAGTCAATACTGTGCAACCTAAGGGACTAAATGCCGCAGTTGAGTGGTCAGTGTGCAGATAACATAACCAGCTAATTAGTATAAAAGTCAGCTGTTTTGTCTAAGCCGCATGCGCGGCGTTTTTTGGACATCACTGAGCAAGTGAGAGACGTGGGCAGCAGCAGCATGAATAGGTATTTTGAGCCTTTTAACAGTTTTGAATGATATGCTGAAGGTGATAAAGTAAGAAATAAGTGATTTAACTTCGGTTAGGTGTCAATAGAAAATAGAAGCTACGTCAATGCTCTTAACATTAATATTCATATTTTTAGATTCTCCTGATGAACCTCCTTTTGTGGAGAGAAACGCTACAACGGGCGCCAGACGAAGGCGTTGAGAACAGCTTTAATTTAGGTTTAAAGCAAGAAGACAGTTCAAAGGAGCTAAGATAAGCTGAGGAGTTTTAATATATTTTTAAGAACACAAGGTGATAGAGGTGTGAGATATTTTCACTGTGGCAAAAAAAAGTATAAAAAGAGGAAAATCCACTCACTAGTAGTCGTTGATGCAAATGGGGCACACCTGTTTATCCACAGAGATTGTGGTTTTGAGTGCCATCAGAGTCTGAGACTACAGTTGATTCTAGTTATAACTATCACCAGAGTGTCCATTCATTCATTGACATTCATGTTATAGTGGAGTATTTTTGTATAGTTTAACTAAGTTATATACTCTGAATAGACCATTAAAGTAACGTTGTCATAAAAATGGAAACATGTTCCATATTTATCAAAAGGTTGCTATGATGAATGTCAGATAACAGATCCTACATTAAACACAAATAGTTAACAGAGATTCATCATAGCAACCTTTCTGATATATGTGGAGTGTGTTTCCTTTCTGTTTGTTGTCTGACAGTGTTTACCACCCAGGAGAGTGACCATAACAGTATTGAGTAACTTAGCAATGCCTGCACTGTGCCCAGGACTGGTGCTAACCAACTCTATCTTTGCACAATGCTGAAATAGGTGAAGAAGTGTGTGCATGTCTATCCAGTGTTTTGTGGTTGCCTACACCTTACTGAGCCCACAATCCTTACACTGTTTCCAGCGTTAGCCTGCCAATGTGCATAATGAGGAGCAAGGTACTGTGGCGGGACAGGGCGGTCAGGGCAGGATGCATCTGCACAGGGCATAGGGCAATGGCTGGGATATTGTAGTGCCCGACCACCACCTGCATGGACAGGGTGGCCACAGCATGTCATGCTGGGAGGTCAGTCTCACCCTGACTGAGCAGTGACCTTGGAACGTCTAGGTTCCCACATAGTGCTATACAGTGCTTCTCTCAAATGGTATCTATGGGTTTCTTTTTCTGGGGCCCAATCACTGACATGCTTGGTGTGTGTGCTTATATCCCACTTTTGGATGCACACAGTTCCTCCAGGAACATGCACTAGCTAGCAGACTGTCTGTCATTAGCATGTGTATGGCTGGAACTCCTTGCAGGTTGCAGTGGGGGAATGTCAGGGGGGGGGCAGCTGAGCTTTTCCAGGCCTTCTGCCAGTGCCCTATGTGATAAATACAGATATGCATTGACTACCCTGGAGGATGCCTATTCCCCAGCAGGACTGGGGTGATGGTCCTCTTTGCTGCCTCTGATGTGGAGTGTGGAGCTGTTGGTGGGAGATCCTGTCTCCCACCCTGACCTAACATGGGTGGTGCTTCATAATCTGCTTTTGGGTCCAAACACCACCCTTGTCCTATAACATGTGACCATGGCAACCACACAGGATATGCACTATTCTGGGTGCACCATAGTCCACAAGGGCTAAATGTGACTGGGAAATACAGATGGACACAGGTATATCCTAGGTGTGTCTATAGAGACTACCTGTCACACATTGGCACTGATGGAGCTCTACAGTATAGCCTAGCCAGGTGCTGTGGACCTGGTGCTGGGCGCCCCACCTCACCCTCAGGGTGAGCACAGGAACCGCACAATGTCACGGTCTGTAGCTACTCTGTGCCAGTAACACACACAGTCAGTTCCCCCTACCAGGCTGAGGCGCTGTAGAGGTGCATACCCCATCCTGTGATTAGATGTAGACTGCTGATCTTCATGTGCAGTGCATCATGGGTACGGGTGAGTTTACCCTATCCTGGTAACCACAGCAGACAGTTTGTGCGGTGACCTGAAGTCTTTCTGTAGCCAGCCAGCACTGTGTTAGAAGCTATAGAGATGTAACCCACTAGCTGCTGCAATGACTGCAGAGGCAGAGGCCATGGGTTTGATCCTGCAGTGGTGTTCTTTAATAAGGCTGGCTGAGGCTTTCCTTTTAATTTACATCTGTGCTGCCAGCAAGAACACCCTCACAGTGCCTTAACCTAAGGTGCCTCATAAGGCGCCCTATAGGGTGCCCTATTATGCACCCTATAGGGCACATTATAAGGGTGCCCTATTATGTACCCTTGACGGACAGGGCACATTATATGGTGCCTTGACGGACAGGGCACTTTATAATGTGCCCTATGGAGCGCCTTATAGGGCACCTTAGATTACGGCACTGTGAGGGTGTTTTTGATGGCAGCACCGATTTAAATTAAAAGGAGATGCCTCAGACAGCCTTCTTAGATAACACCACTGCAGGCTTGAACCCATGACCGCTGCCTCCACAGTCATTGCAGTAACCAGTGGACTACATTTTTATAGCTTCTGATACAGCGCTGGCATGTACTTAGGGTTAACGCACGTTAACGAGCCAAGGCGCCTACTATCACGCGATACAGATTCCTTGCTACCTTCCCTCCGGAACACCCATTACCTTATATGGCATCCTTCACATTAACGCTGCAACTAGTGCTGGTAACATTAAGACGGTTTAGTAAACATACCCCAAAGTTCTCACTGAGATGCTCCGCAAACTATAACGCCCGACCATGAAAACCTCTGAAAATTACCTTTGGATCAATTTTTATTGCAGTATAGACTCCGTTTGCTGCTGTGAAGAAGTCATTCAGTAAAACGATAATGTATCCTTCCAAATTAAAAGAAAGATCAAAACTAAAAAAGGAAATTAAAAAGAATATTAAGTGCAACTCTTCCATTACAATACATTCACATTCTGCTTCAGTTGATCCCTCTTCTCAGTAAGCCAATAACAGAGAAATGATGCAAGATTATAGATATGAGAATAAGAAAGTGCATTCCTTAGCATAAATTTGCTTTGTTCAGGTGCCTTAAAAACTTTTAATGCATGAAAAATTGATTTAATGCCCATTAACCCATGATTTAAAGTTCATATAATCAATTTCTAGGCATTAAAAAATTCTGATATGGGTTAAAAAAATGTTATTAAAACAAATGTGTGAAATGAGACAAAAAATTCATGTAAATTAGGAATAAAAAACTAATTTCTAAAACTGAATCAAATAGTTTTGCCTGGTCATATCCCTAAGGAGAACAATTTTTCAGTACTGTATCTCCACCTACTGTATTCTTTGAGGATGTTTCCTTAGTTCTCGTGCAGTCACTTGCTACTTGTGATGATTCATTAAAGTCTAAAAAAATAAAGACTCTGGTCTCATATCAGAGAGGAGCACTATCAAATTATGGGGTATGTTTACCAAAGTACACTACCCGGTAGAGCAGGGTTTATCATGCATTTTTGGTGTTGTGCTAAAAGGTAGTGCGGACTCTAGTGCCAAAAATCCCATGCTACTCAGATTGCGCTTGATGAGGTGGGGACTGGATGGGACAGGACAGAAAAAAAGGCATCACTGGCGTGTCATGGCTAGTGCAGGCATTAGGAACCCGTGCTAACCATGTTGGCTGCCCATAATGTGGGTGCACTTAATGCCTTCTCAATGGGTGGCTTTAAGTGTGCCTGCATGCTGGCTAGCACTGAGCAGAGTCTTGAGCCCGTGCTAACTGCAAGAGGACAGATGCACACATCTGATGTTAGTGAGGACTCCCGCACTAGTAACGCAGACCACACATGCATTGCCAGCGCAGACTTAAGTAAACATGCCCCTATATATGGAGACCACAATTAAAAACAAATGTATGGGCTAGTTACTAAGATGTGCTTCTGTTAATGCATATTATTTTATTGTTAGCATGCATTATATTACTTTTAGGGGTATGTTTACTAAACTGCGCAATTGTGCGGGGCGCACTTGAGCGTGCGCTAAGGTACCTTAGCGCACGCTAATAGTGCTTTTTTGTGCCCCGCACACGTGTGCGCTGCACTAACGGGCCCGCACAAGTGCGCGGCGCGCTGATGTGCGATAGAGGCATGGAAAGGCATTCTGAGGGCGGAGGAAGGCTCCCGAGGGGCGGAGGGACGGGGTCAATGGGTGGAGAGTGGGAGGGGAGAGGCTCCCCGCACAGGAGCGGGGCTGAAATTCAACTAAAAAAATACCGCGAGTGAAAACCTCACGGTAGAGCCGATTTAAAGGGAAGAGAAACCATTTCTGTCAGCAATGTACAGCAAAACCAGGGAAACCTACAAAACGTGAGCAGTGTGATACATGTGCACAGAACAAAATAGCAAATAAAAATAGAAAATGACCACACCAAAATTCTAAAAAATGATAATCCAGCTGGGCAACAGTGATATCAATGGGCAACAATAAAAAACACTCCCATGAAAGCTCCAAAAAAAGAAAATGATTTTTGGAAGGGTCTACGCTCCGTAGACCCATCAAAAAGCTCTTTTTTTTTTAGCTTTCCTGGGAGTGTTTTTTACTGTTGCCCATTGATATCACTTTTGCCCAGCTTGGTTATGTTTTATTTCCCTTTTTTTCGAGGCCATTTCTAATGTTTATTTGCCCTTTTGTCTCCATACAAGGTGAATGAGCCCACAGTGAAATTGTGCAGAGCAGTGTTTCTGATTTCTTTGGCCAGGTTTCCTATCTCCAAGGACTGCACTGTCTCTGTGGCCACAGTGTGGTGCAGTGAACACAGACAGTGGGTTCAGGAGCCAAAGGTCAGTAGCTCAAGTCCCAGCTGGGGCCCCTGCAAACCCAATCCCCATATTTTACCCACCACTAAACCGTGATAGTAACGACCAACCTTTTTTGCAGAGAACATAAGAATGGTCCAAGCACCTGTATTTTACCCTACAGAGCACAGACACCAGAAACATGCGCATTACCTAGACCACAGTCCCCTAAATGCAGTCCTGGAGGGCCATATATCATACAGCTGTGATGCTGTCTCCAATATAAGGCCATGTCAGCATGGTGCTGGAGGGGTACCGTTGGTGGAGGGGGCAGTGGCTGCTGCCCACAGCAGACGGTGGCCTAGCCCCCTTCATGTGGGTGCAGTGCACTCCAACAGACAGGCCCTGTCTGACAAACAGCCATGGACTCCCCAGGGAATGCACTGCTGTTGTGCTAAGACGGTGGTGCAGCGAACACAGCCAGTGCCTTTAGGACCAGAAAGTCACAGGTTCAAATCCCAGCTGGGGCTCCTGCCAACCCAGTCCCTTTATTTTACCTATGCAGAAAACATGGTAGTAAAGACTGAACCTTTATTGCTGAAAACATAAGCATGGGTCAAACACCTATATTTTACCCCAAACAGCACAAACATCATAGAAATGTGCATTACCTAGAGCAGAGTCTCCCAAATGCAGTCCTGAAGGGCCAAACACCATTCAGGTTCCATGCTGCCTCTAATAAAGATGCCTGTGCTGCATATCTATGCACCACCCCCATGGTATGCAGATGTAGCTCATGCATATTCATGAGGGACAGCATGAAAACCCGAACAGTGTTTGGCATACCAGGACTGGAGTTGGGAACCTCTGCCGTAAAGCAGCAGCCAACAAGGGCAGACACACCCACACCCACACCCACAGGCCCCATTAGCCAATGCCTCCTGGAGAGGCAGGACATTGGGCCCTGCGTGCATCCCCCAATACTAGCACTTGCATACCTTAGCAATGCCACCCTACACCTGGGTATACGGTACACAGCTATCAAACGTTTTTTATGATTACTGCCAGATAGCAATTTCTACGTTAAGCACAGTTTGCTGTTTGAGCTCCATCATAACAATCTTTCGGATGTCTGTGGTGTGTGCTTCAGGTCTGGTCTCTGACAGTGTTTACCACCCTGGGGAGTGCCCCCCAACAGTATTGCGTACCATATCCATGCCTGTACTGTGCCCAGGACTAGTGTGGTGGCCAGGGCTGATAGACTCCTCTATAGTAGCACAATGCTGGCATAGGTGTCGGAGTGTGTGTCTGTCTATACAGTGTGTGGTGGCTGCAAACTCCTTCCACAGCCCACACTGCCAGCACTGTTGCCAGTATTGTCCTGCCAATGTGTATAATGAGGAGCAAGGTACCATGGGTATAGCCCAGACAGGGTGGCCTGGCCAGGGTGCATCTGCACAGGGCATAGGGCACTGTATGGGACATTTTAGTGCCTGGCCACCACCTACACAGACAGGGTGACCTCAGTATGTCCTGCTGGGAGATCACTCTCACACTGACGGTGCAGTGACGACAGCATGGCTAGGCACCCCCATAGTGCTATATAACATTTTTGTCATGTGATATTTATGGGTTTCCTTTTGGGAGCTAGTCACTGATTTATCTGCTTGTTGTGTGTGCTGCCATCCCAGTTCTGGGTGCATGCATTTCCACCAGGAGCATGCACTATGGACTAACTAGCAGACTGTTTGCAGCTGGTATGTGTCTTGATGGAGCGCCTTGCAGGGTGCAGCGGCTGAAGGTTTGCTGCAGGAGAATATCAGATAGTGGTGGGGTGCAGCTTAGCATATACAGGCCTAATGTCTGTCTGTTATTGTGTTATGGATATGTACAGAGCTGCATTGACTTCCCTGAAGGGTGTCTTTTCCACAGCAGGACCGGGGTTGATGGTCCCCTCTACTGCCACCATGAATGTGGATCTGTTGATGGGAGACCCTGTTTGCCACCCTCAGCTCTGGAGGAGCAGGGTGATGGTACATAATCCTCCTGGGGGTCCATGGGGGCTACAACCTGACTAAGACAGACAGATATATCCAAGGTGTTTCTGCAGAAACTACCTATTGCACACATTAACACTGCTTTGAACCTGCATCATGGCCTATTTCTGCCATGGAAGGTGCTGTGGACCTGGTGCTGGGCGCCTCACCGCACCATCAGGGTGAGCACAGTACCCGCACAATGTGACGGTGTGTAGCTACTCTGTGCCAGTAAAACACACGGTCTGTACCCCCTACAAGGCCGAGGTGCTGTGGGGGTGCATACTCCATCTTGTGTTCATCTGTGGACAGCTGATTTGCATGTGCAGTGCATCATGGGTACGGGTGTGCTAACCCTATCCTGGTGACCACAACAGACTGTCTGTGTGGTGACGAGCAGGCTCTCTGCAGCCAGCCAGGGGTTTGCTAGTAGCTATAGAGCTGTAGCCCAATGGTTACCTCACTGCCTGTGAAGCTAGAAGTCATTGGTTCAAACCCACAGTGGGGTTATTTGATAGGGCTGCCCAAAGCATTATCTCTTTTTAATGTACATTTTTGCTGCCAGTAAAAACACCCTCAGCGTACTGTACCCATAAGGTGCCTCTGAGGGTGCTTTATAGGGCGCCCTATAGGGCACCTTATGGTTCCCGTCCATATGAGGTGCACTATACATTATCCTGTGACGCAACTTATAGGGTGCCCTGTAGGGGACATTTTAGGGTGCTGTAGCAGACAGTGCACTTTATAATGTGCCCTATGGAGTGCCTTATAGGGTGCCTTATACGGCACCTTCAATTACGGCACGTGAGGGCGTGTTTGCTGGCAGCAATTAATAAAATAAAAATAAAGTGCTGCAAGAAACAAAATGTACATTGCAAAGCTGATGCCTCAGCCAGCCTTACGTATTAGGCACACTGGGGAGCAAACTCATGACCCCTGTATCAGCAGTCAGTGCCTTAACCATTGTGCTCCACTGCTGCGCCTCTTTGCATGTCAGTGCACCTACTTATGCTTTTCATTCCTTAAACTGTACAGTGCTGCCATCAAAAACAGTACTCTGACCTTGCGGTACCTCATACGGCACCCTATAAAGCGCCCTATAAGCAACATTCTAGGGTGCCTTGGTGGACAGTGCACTTTGAAATGTGCCTTATGGGGCGCCTTATGTTAACACGCTTTGAGAGTGCGTTTGCTAGTAGTGATAATTAAAATAAAAATAAAATGCCTCCTAAAGCAATCTTCCCCATAATATGTAATGCCTCAGCCAGCCTTGTTCATTAGGCACTGTGGGGGATTGAACCCCTGATCCCTGCATCATTGGTCAGTGTCTTAACCATTGTGCTGTGGTTCTGCTCCTGTGCTTGCACATCAGCGCGCCGCCTTATGCCGCCTAATATTAAAATGCCTCCTAAAGCAATAGCACACCACCTTATGCCCATCAGCGCGCCGCCTTATGCTGCCCAATATTAAATTGGCTCATAAAGTAATGCCTCAGCCAGCTGTCTTCATTGGGCACTGTGGGGGATTAGAACCCCTGATTCCTGCACCATTGGTCAGTGTCTTAACCATTGTGCTGTGGTTCTGCTCCTGTACTGGAACATCAGCGCGCCGCCTTATGCCGCCTAATATTAAAATGCCTCCTAAAGCAATAGCGCACCACCTTATGCCCATCAGCGCGCCGCCTTATGCTGCCCAATATTAAATTGGCTCATAAAGTAATGCCTCAGCCAGCTGTCTTCATTGGGCACTGTGGGGGATTAGAACCCCTGATTCCTGCACCATTGGTAAGTGTCTTAACCATTGTGCTGTGGCTTTGCTCTTTTGATTGAACATCAGCGCGCCACTTATGCCTCCCGCGCAGTTTTCTCATGCGCTAATGTGCAGGGCGCACATGGGCGCCGCGCACCTTAGCGCATATTTAAATCCCGGTTTTGCTTTTTCAGAAAGAAACGCCCACTCCTTATATGGCACCCGCACACTAGCGCGGCCCGCACATTACTGGGGTTTTAGTAAACATACCCCTTAATGTGTGTTATTAATAACTAGGCCCCACTGAATAAAATGGGACCTGCAGTAAAATTAACTGGGTAGCAGTAAAATAGCACACGTTGATGGTAGTGCACATCAGTAACTCTAGTTCTATATTTCTTAAAGTGTATCCAGGCAATAATCTATTATAAAGAAAAAATTTACAGCAGAGATCTGCTTAATTGAAAAAAAAATCAAGGGTCCTTTTAATAAAGCCCACTATGGTTTTGCACTTAATGTTAAGTATAAGGTCTCCCTGTTAGCTGTCAGGGGCATAATCAGCATGTTTCCAGCAGCTACTCTGTGACGGAAGCACTGAATGACACCCATAGAGGTCTTGTTAGGCGCACTCATGCTAACTGCCACATTGCCACTGAGTGGATGGCAATTGCCCTCATGCTAGCAGCAATACCCTCTCCATGGCTGCGCCTACCCATTTATTTATTTAACTGGTTTTATATATCACCTTTCAAGGCAGTTTACATTGAACAGTAACTTAACGTGGGATACATAGAACCTTAATTCTCACAAATAGAACCTTAATTGCTAACAGGTAGCTTAAATAACTATATACATGAACATAATACTAATGAGTACATGCATGCGATGTCTGCAGTACATGGAACTTGCCTGATATAATATTGATCAGATACATTCTACAAGAGGGGAGAATAGGGGAAGCAGTAGGAGAGGCCAGGGGGGAGAGTAGGGGGTTGCAGGGCTAGAAAATGGAGGCTGGGGGTTGGTTAGGAGACTGGGCCAATCGGGGATAGGGCAGGCAGTGATAAGAGAGTCAATGGAACCGAGGCAGATGGGTGTGCAAGGTTAATCCGGAGCTCTCAAGAAATGCTCGAGGAACAGATAAGTTTTTGTTTTCTTACGAAGTCATTGAGATCATTTATTGTGCGAATGTCATCTGGTACAGTATTCCAGAGTCTTGGGGTGAACAGGGAGTATGCCCTACTTGAGGTTCTAGTGTTGTATTTCCTGTTGTCTGCAGGGATAGCGAACAGGGGCGGCTCAAGGCAATCTGCTGACTGAGGCGAAGAATGAGATGGCGCCCCCCCCCCCATTCCCCCCACCTTAGAGGGGGCGGGGCTTTTTCATCTCACACACAGCCCTTACCACATCCTGGAAAGGAATAAGCTCCCTGTAGATACATACAGACGAGGCCGGTTTAGATAAACAGAGTGCAACCATCAGACATGTGAGACATTGGGTGAATCAGTATTCATCAAGAACTCCTACTGATACCCTGGGGTCACCCTAGGTGATATAGGCTACATCATAGTCATCAACCATGAGCCTGTGATTTGACAATCATCCACATATAGTTTAGATGAACGTGCATCGCCCACTTGTGAAATGGCTGTCGGGCATGTTTATTTCCCATACACATGCACACTGTGGGCCATTCCAAAAAGAATGCTGTATAAATTGCTGGCATGCAGGATCTGCCCCTATACAGGTGCATAAAATGGGAAGATATACATGTACCCTCAAAAAATCACCCAAAAAGGATTTTTAAAAGTTTTTCAATCATTTTTCATTATATTGTTGTATATTCAAAACTAAAAAAGGTGGGAAAGACCTCAGAGTTGTTCCTCCTTTTAAATATAAGCCAGTCTTTAGCTTTAGGAACTGTTCCTCATAGGTCAGAAATCCCCCTTTTTAATTCATTGCTTTATTTAAATAGAGTTTTAATATATTTGAAATATTCAAAATATATAAATATCAACTCATTTGAAAGCGTCTTCCACTTATCTTAAAAGATTCTTCCAGTTAACATTTTTTTTTATATTTTATCCATGGGTTCAAATCAGTCTCAATATTTTCAGATGGCCCACTGGGTGTCTATGACACTGAAAGATGTACTGTCAGGTTGGTCAGCTCCCTGGTAATCTATAATTTGTCTTAGCATCTTACTTGGGGCTTGTTAGATTCTGATCTGACATGTTAGTCAAGTAACTTTGCAATTGTGCACCTGTGGACGACCAACCTAATGTACGTTCCCCTTCATTTCTCTCAGAAATTCCATTATGTTTTGTATTTTGTTATGTGACCCTATGCCTCAATAAATCAATTTTGCACCTTAAATCTTCCTAGCGTGTTCACACTTGGTTTAAGTAGCTTTTGAAAATATGCACTGCTGAGCAATTTAAGTTTTATTTTCCTTCGGCTTTTGTTTGATATCCTGCTCTATGATTACCGCAGATGGCTTTTATGCTGATTTTATGTCCTACTTTGAATTTTGACAAAAGCATATCTAGACTATATTTTTATTGGCTCTCATTAGTTTATATTGTCTTCACCTCTTTTATTGAGAGAGAACCAATGGGGATTTTTAGCTGATTGCTTTGTATATGATCGTTCTCTATGACTCGGGCTATTAAGCATTTTGCTTTTATATGTTTCTGAGCACACTTTTGTTTTGTTTTTATGTACTTGCATTTTTAGCCTGGTGTCTGTCTCTTTTATTTGTTCAATGAAGATGCTGCTTTTTCAATTCTTATTAATCTTCTTAGTTGTAAGATACTGTCATTTATTAAACTGATTTTACCTTGATGATGTCGGTTCTACTGATTATTTAGTTACATTAGACATTAACTCCATGTACACAAATGTGGATCAAATGGAGGCTCTAGAGGTGTTGTCAAAATTGCAATGGCCAGATATATTACCAATCCAAATACCTAAAATGTATGTGCTTAGATTACTCCAACTGGTATTATGTGAAAATTATTTTTGTTTTAATGGCTTTTATTACCATTAGGTTTATGGGATTGCTATGGGGGTGACTGTGGCCTCCACTATAGCAACCCTATATGTTGCTGCTTTTGAGGAGGAGTTCCTTTATACTTCACATTGGATGCAATATATTCAAATCTGGAGAAGGATCCTTGATGATATTTTTTGTCTTTGGCGAGGACCGATTTCTGTTTTACAAGATTTTGTCAAATGGCTCAATAGCTGTAAGCCCAGTTTGAAAGTACAGTATTATAGAATTGAAATGGATAGCCTTTTTGGATCTCACAATAATGAAAATGGAATCAAAGTTGTTAACCACTTTACATAAAAAAGCTGTGGTTAAAAACTATTTGTTATATTTTTCAAGCCATCATCCGATCAAGTCAAAAAGGGGTCTTCCCATCAGCCAGTGTTTACAGCTATCGTTGATTCACAAACATTAGTGGATCTTCCACTCTTGTCAATGTTTTCATGAAAGACCAATAGTGGCTTATTGCCGAGGGAAGAATATTGAGAATTATGTTTATAAATCAGTAACTTGGCAGGATATACCTAGGGGTATCAATGAAAACATTGGACATTTTGCCTGTGGGCAATGTGAATTCTGTGGCTCTACGATTGAGGGGGCAGATTGGATTCTCTCATTTTCAGGGACAACCATTAGAGCCCGTTTGGTAATATCCTGTTTAACTACTTATGTTGTATATGTGATCGAATGCCCCTGTAGAAAACTATATGTGGGCAGGACAAAAAGAACTATGGTTCTCAGATTGCAGAAGCACAGATCATGTCTTTGTACTGCCCATATGGGAGATCCGATGGTTGACCACTGTTTAAGGAACAATAATAATTTTGCAGATTTACAGTTGTGTATTATAGATCATGTTCTACTTCAAAGGAGAGGGGTTCACCAAGCATGATTAAATTATTTGGAACAGTTTTGGATCTTTACATCACATATGGTTCAACCTGATGGTCTTAATCAAAAAATAGACTGGGGTACATTATTGTGATCGGTTAGTTTCTGGGGGAGTGTCCTGTCTAAAGTTCTTAAAAAACGCCGCAGCCATGTTTTGAGCGAGCCAAGGGATCTCACTATGGATAATCGGACAATGAAGTCTTCACTAAAAGAGAAGTTCTAATTGTTGCAATTTTTGAATTATCTAAGCCCTGATGCAGAAGTGAGAGATCTCCTTTCAAAACGCGACAGTCGTGGTCAGCTTGATGATAATCAAATTGACGTTACATGAAGTCTTTAGTGTTTTTAAATACAGCTCATTTATCAAATGCTATTCACTTACTAAAAATATTAAAATGGACTATCATATGTAAAACTATAAATAATTTTTTTTTAATGGACTATCATAAATGAATGCAGCTGATTGCTGTCAGCCTTTACAGTGAAGTCCAACAAAAACATTTTTCTAAAAGTTTATAGTAAGTAGAAGTATCACAGGATTTTTTTTCAATATCACACCATGCATATGTGGCATGATCAGCATTTTCACATTGCCAAGCTGTGTGGGAGGTGGTTAGATGTGTGTAGTGTCCATCCCACCACCCTCTGTCCTGGCAGCATCCATTCCCAATGTGCATTGGGGAATGTGTTGTTTGCTATGGACATGTGTAGCATTGGAAGGCCTAGCAGTGCTCTCCTTCCCATGGTGCCACCTCATATGAGGGGGTGCTAGTAACCATGGGTAGTGCTGGTGCCATGGGCAACCTGGGCACCCTTGTCAATGACACCCTCAGACACACACTGCATATCCGGACTACCAGGGACATCTTTGTTGGAGCAGACATACAACAATGTGTTCACCACGGGTGTTTACGAGACATGCATATAGTGATAGGTTGCATTTGATATCCTACCCACAGAAGAGGTTATGCAGATGATGCTGTGGAGGACAGTTGCATTGAAGTGGCAGAACAGACTCCTAGAGACAAACCCCCATCACAGTCTATGACAGCAAAACAGAGGACTGGATAAATACTCCTCAGAAAGCAGTGAACCGTCATCCAGCACACCATTGTGCCAACATGTTCAGCATCAGGATGAGGGAACAGGTGGGAAGGACCAAGCTGTTTGATAGCCTGAGTGGGCACTGCATACATGGTCTCTTCTTGGCAATAATCACAGCTACTAAGGATCACTGACATGAACGTATGGGTGATGGAGTGGCCTGGAGCAGGACTTATTTAGTATCCATTCACTGGTAACCACCTGCATGGTGAGTGAATGGAATGCCTTCCTGTTGCACTAGGTGGCTTCCTCCCTTGTGGAGACCTGATATCCACATGTATGTAATTGATGACCCCCAGCACAGATAGGAATCTAATCACCTCATAAAATTGGGTCACGGTTAGCTACCTCTATAATATCTGCAGTGGGAGTTAGAAAGGCCCTCAGGAACTGTGAGATGCACTGTGAATTGGCTGACTGGCTGAGACCCGCCGAGACAGCCAACGTGGACTGGAAACTGCCAGTGGCTAGGAAGGTGAAGCTTGTGGTGATATTGAGGTGGACAGGCATAGACTGGCCCCCTGTGGGGTGGAACAGAGGAAGAGCCCTAGCTACTGGCAGTGACGGTGCATGACTGTCTTGTTAAAGAGGAAACTAATGAGGCACTACTCATCCATGAGATCTAGATATTCCTTTCATTTCATTTACTGGATTTATATCCACCAATCAAATAGTCTTCTTGGAGGTTACAATAAAAAATACTATATAATTAAAAAATGCAACATCATAAACACATTGTCATATGCAGATCATGAAGCATTATTTCAAGTCCATAAGCCATTTGTAACAGAAAGATTTTAAGATTCTTCCTAAATGACGATAAAACCTGATTCTCCCAAGGTCCTGGCCCCACAGACCCTCTGATAGGGATGCCTCCAGGTGGCTCTCCTGTGTTTTCTACATGCCTTCTGGCACATTGCCTGTGCTAACCATCTGTCTGTGTCCTCTATGGTTCCTGCCTCCTTCTACCATCACCCAGTGACTCCCTCCACCAACACACACACAAAGGCAACCAGGGGCCATACAAAAAAACAGATTCACTTAGGCACACCGAGACACACACAGAGACTGCAGGAGACACTGGGGCACATACAGTTTGGTAATTGGGAGCAACACAGAAAACAGAATCACTTGGGTAGACCCAGACACACACAGACACGCAGAGGCTACAGGAAACACTGGGATACACACAGACAGAAAGGACCAGGCAGATGAGCAATAGGGGGCACTGACAAAACAAGGGTCAAGGAGTAGAACATTAGGGGTTTGGAATTGGTACGGTTGAGGAGGGACAGGAGTTCAGGGAGTGACAATGCACTGTGGTCTTTGGAAGGGGGTATAAGATAGGCCAGGAAGGCTGGAACAGAATCGTGGCCCATACAGTAAGATACCTTCATGGACACAGAGAACCACTAGGCAAGGGATTCGCAAGCATAGCTCCTCCAGATACCAAAGACACATGCAATCCCAAAAGACAATAAGGCCCCCATGCTTATTCGTGATTTATAGCAGATGTAAATTGGCACATTGAAAACGTCTTCCCTGAATGTCTCCAGCCTATGCAAAATAAGTCAGGGATGTGCAGACACCAGTGATGCCCAAACCACACCCTGAAATACCCCCAAAACACCTCCTGGTAAAACATGCAGAGATCAATATGCCCAGCACAGAAATGCAGATCTTGCAGTGGTTCCAAAATCCCATTTTCCACTTGGATGTGACTTCCATGTTTTTCTGCTGCCAGATCCATGTCTGAAATACTTCAACCTAATTTTTTTCTTAAAATCCTTTTTGAAATCTAGAACTTTTTCTAATATAGTTTGGTTTTGATTTTCTCTGTATATTGAAATACATAGTGCAGTGATCAGTGTAGCCCAGATTTCCTCTAACATATTCTCAGTGACACTGCCTCCATTTGTCAGCACCAAGTTGTCACTATTATCCTGGTTTATTTTGGACATACCAATTACATGCATAAATACCATTTGGCTTATAGTAAAGCAAAACCACTAATGCGTCATTCAATGAAAGGAGCTGAAATCTTACCCAGCAGCTATGAAGGCCCCAAGAATGATTGCACAAACGCTGAGGATAATGGAAAATGGAAATCGTTTCCTACAAAGAAAAAGCACACTTTAAGAGTGGAAATTAAATAACTTTACGCAGAGATTCCTACATCAATTACAGATTCTCTTTCGATTGGCTCCTAAATTTTAATATGCTGATCTTTTCTGATACCTAGTTAATTCTTTCACCAGAGATTCTTTTCGTGAGCGATGGACTTTTATTTTGTACCTGATGCAAGGCCAAGTGAAATATTGTTTCACGTGAGATTTTTAGGCTTATGGAAAGTGACAACTTGAAAGAAATGGAAATTGGAGTTCTCTGTTTATTCACAGAATGAGTACAACATGTGCAGTAATGTAAGTTTCCCACAGTGTCTGTTGTTGGGAAATTTGAGTTAGGTCTGCTTATATATTGGCTTTATATGACTGAACCCTTGCCTGGTGAAACTACACAGGAGGATGGATGGCACAGAAGACAAGAAGACAATAGCTATATGAGAGTATATGCTTGCCATAAGATAATGGATGCGGCCTGTTATGGAGGATTCTGGGAAACCATATTCTGGATAGAAGTATGCAGAATATTGGGCCTAGTAAGAAAATACAGGTCAAGCAAAGAATTCAAACTAATGAGCACAAAAACACTCTCTCTAGCTCTGCATGGTTTCAATTAGTGCCAAAAGAAGAAAAACACAGGAAGGGTCAGAGGTCACTGGCCATGCATAGATGAGCAGACTTAAAAGCAGATCCAGATGTATAGAGGTCACAGGCCATGCATAGATGAAGCAGATCCAGATGTATAAAAGTAATGAGATTCTCCCCTGGGGAAAGGTGTTGCAGAACCCTGAGGCCTGCTGACACCTAAGTAGTTATGATGGATTCACTGAGGCTAATTTGAAGCAGACATTTGAGACAAGGAGAAATGTATATAAGGCAGCCATTTTGGGGGATTGGTGGGCAGTGTTTTCTCCCCCTTCACAGAGAGAGAGAGAAAATGCTGTCTGCCATTTCTATAGATAGACCTTGCTGTTCTGCATGATGCTGGAATAAAAGTCTTTGTAGATAAAGCAACTGCTGTCTAAGTAATTCTTTGATTGGTGATATTTGGGCAACCATTGTGGGAACCAGAAGCCACAATTATTGGTGCCGAAGCCCCTCTAAATTTTCTAAATTGCCCAAGGACTCCTCTGACTGCTGTTTTCTTTATCAGAGGGACTACCTCCTGTTTTTCACAGAAAAATAAAACAGGGGATGAGAATACCTTCTCATTAGGAGAAGAGGATTCCTTCTGCTGGTACAGAAGATGGGAATACCGCTCTGAGCGACGTCGAGAGAGATTTTGATACCCTAGGATGACTCTATTGGTGAGTGTTCAGTTTCCCTGTCTGTATGAAAGGACAGAAGACTTGCCCGGGTTCGAGTGGTGGGTAAGTATGTAATTAATATTTTGTTATGTAAGAAAACTGTTAGAGTGTCTCTGTATTTAGTTGTAACATTAGGGAATGATTAGGGAAAGAAAGTTTTGCCCAGACATTAGGTCTCTTTTTCCAGGATTGATTGGTGTACGCTTGAGACAGTACATATCATTGATATGAAGCAAGTGTGTGTCTTTATCCACGTTTCCATACCCCCGCGAGGGGATTGGCTGGGTTTGGACGAAGCGCAAGAGTTGTATGTTTTGTATGAGTCCTGGATTAAGTAATTTCGCGCCTCTGTTAACTATGAGGTTTGGATTTCCACCTAAAAGTGAAATTACGCACGCCTCTGTATATAAGGAGGTTCAATTTGCTATTGGTAAAAGGCAAAATTAATTGCCCCTGTCCCCAAACAGTGAAAACACCAGGTTTACAGATTTTAGAAATAGGGACAGCTAAGGAGAATATTTATAGAAAAACGGGGATGATCTCCTTATCTGGGATGCTCACAGACCAGAGAGGGTGACAATTAGATCTATTGAAGAATAGCTTTCTAAGTATCTTTTTGAAATGAATTACTTTACAAGTTCTAGATCAAGGTGAATGACGGAGCTGACTGCAGCTGCATTAAATAACCAGGGTGGAGTGGGTCTAGTTCAGTTTCAGTATTCTGATCAGATAGGCTGTTCGGTATAATGCATTTAACTCTGTCCTGTGTTTTTAGTTTTAGTCTTTAGCAAACACTGTCCTTTCATTACTGGCTACTTCAGTAGATTTTATGGTCCCTGGAGCTGAACTGATTAGAATTCTTTGCTAAAGTTGAACTAAGTGGAGAATTCCTGGGGAGCGTATCTGTTTGCTTTTATTTTCTCCCACAATATCTATGTGCTTGTAAGATGCCCCAGTCTCTGGAGAGGGTAAAACCGTTGGCCCAGAGTCCCTGGAACACAAGTGACAAGCGGTGTTTGTTTATCTGTCTCTATTCTTCCAAGTCTTTCCTGTCTTCTTTAGAACATTGAAAATAACGAAAAATCTTCCAGGGTCTGCTGTAGTAATTGATGTGCTGAGACAGCTAGTTTTTCCCCTCCTGTCTGTCTGAATGTATTGTAACATGGAATGGATTTTTCTGGGTTACTGGATTGGGATCTGAATGTATTGTACACTGAAGTGAGAATCTTAGAAGCAGACCGCACAGATAATTGACAGTGTTTTATTCTGAACTGCCAGCTATTGTGTGCAGTGATCTGACTGGTAGAAAAACAAAGAAAAATAGTTTATAGTTACAAGTACAGCCTGAAAATTTCAAATTGTTTCTTTTTCCCCTGTGCATATTTGTGTGCAGTGAATAAGTTTGATCCATATGTGTAAGTTTTATTTTTTAAATTTGGGATCTGAGTATATCCTGGTTAAAAAAAAAAAAAATTGTCTGCTGTTTTCTGTGTGTCAGAAGATTAAATAGCTCTGCCTGGGTCTGTGATAGGTCATAGGGCAGCTGTACACAATGCAGAACGAATTCCTATGTATGTGTTACTTTTTGAGAAGCTTATTTTGATTTTTCTAACAAATGTGGAAGATCCTAATTAACCAGAGATTAATAAAAGATCGTAGTGATGCTAAGATTAGTTTTGACTCGGTGATGCAAGATCAGTTTTGTCATGTTCTTATGACTTTACAAATTCGGGATCAACTGATGGGGAGAGGGGATTACAGCTGGATTTTGCAACCAAGGAAAAATAGCTCTAGAAGTTGAGAGAATCTGTTTGGGAAGATGTATAACCTTGTGATGCAGAGATGTTTGGTTGGTATTGCATTGTTGGAGAAAGTCCTTATATAAGATTATGAAGAAAATACTTTTTTTATTGTTTTTTTTGGGGGTCCCTGAATTTCTCAAGCTGAAGGGTATGTTGCTTTTCGGGATTGCCCAAGGTGAAATGGTTTAGCGAAGTTTCTCAGGATGGGCTGCTAACAGATGGGCTGCTGTGCTTAAGTGCCCCAGATGTTAGATCAAACAATAAAGGCATGAAATTGGAGAATCTGTTTCTGTTGTCCTTTGCCCTTCAGAGTGGGGGGTTGACAACCCTGACAGGACAATGCTATTTGGAAATGATTAAATCCCGAGTGAATGAGAAGTTATATGTTTGGTTTTGATCGAACAAAATTAAAAGTAAAACAGAATTTTATATATTGTTGCATTTCATTGAGGACATGCTTATTGTTCATAAATCCAAAAGAGCTGTAACCAAGTCTTATTTTAACTTTTGTTTAAAGGACAGAAAGAGAGATCTACTGTTTAGTCTTCAGATCAGTTTGACACCAGTCTCATTCATTTTAAATGTGAAAGGGAGTGTTTGTATTCTTAAGCTCAGTGCTAATGACTAATGACTAAGGACAGTAACACGGGAGTTGCTGAATGTTTGGATAAATTCATCTGTTTTTCTGTATTTGAATTTTATATGTTGGGGTCCAGAGAACACAGTGTACTTTGTTTTGAAAGATTTTTTTAAGTTTCAATTTTAGGAATACACTATATTGTAGCACTATGACATAAAAATTTACTTTAGTTTACACACTTGCAGAACAAATTTGGTGAAAAATGGAGCTTAGTTCCCAGAAAAATATGAGAATATTTGTAAAGTTATTTACACATAAAACAATAACATTAAGTTGAATTGATTAGATAAAGTCTCCTACAGCACAGAGGTTTTTTTTTTTTAACATGTCTGTCTAGTTCTGTTGTCCATTTGCATTTCTTGAGATAGCATGCCGGTAAGGTGAAGCTAGCCCAAGCACTGCTTTGAAGTCTCCCTTGACATGCAAAAGTATTAGTGTAATGAAAGACTCAGGATAATTATTTTGCCTTGTTCAGCACTCTCACTGAGAACAGTATATACAATAGATTCTAGTCATACGTGAGAGAGAGACATGTGGCTGTCATGTTAAAAATCATGATTTGTCCTATTACGACTGCCGTTATAAAATGTTACAAAAATATTTTTATACTGTAGGGACTTTATTCAGATTGTTTAAGACAATTGCTATTTTGAATGAGCACATATGTCCATTTTTGAACCATGCCAATTAAGTTGGTGAGAAAAAAAAACAAAAGGACACTGTTTACTCATGTTGTTATATTTATTAAGAAGAATCCAAGTTTATATTTTCTATATACTATTTGTTTACCATAATACTAAGTTTTTAACAATTGTTTGATGCTCTTAGCATGCCAATTAGGAGGTGGTACTCTGATGGACATTAAACTGATGAAGGTTATTTAAAGTGACATATCTGTCTAATGAACATGTAAATAAATTTTATTCAACTATGCTGTCTCCAGAATCTTTAATTCAGGAAGTCATTTAAGCCCCAACACATACTCAACAATTGGAAATAGACACCTGGAGACAGGCTAGGTGCATTTTGCACCCTGATATGCTTTGGAACATCCACACTGGCCATGTGGTACTTCCAAATGCTTTTTGCCTCATTTTGCCTTTGTATGTACTGGCCAGACATGCAGGGGTAAAAAAAAAAAAGAGGGATGATTTGATGACAAATTTTCACAAATAAAAATTGGAGTAATTCTGAAACTTGCCAAACTTGCAGAATATGTGCGTGCAACTTGTCTAATCTATTAATATGTAAAGATCAGTTAAGAGTATGGTGGAGTATTTCCTACCAGCAAATGAATCTTCAGTGATGGAGAGACAAGAAGTTTATCAAACTGAGAGACACAGTTGATACCATATGAGATAGTTATGATCTTAAGTAAATGTGGATGAAATGATGTTTATCACATTGCATTGTCTCATTGTAAAATCTAATCTAGAATATTTTAGTCTTTTCATTTAATATTGGATTCTGCTCTTCTGAATGGGACCTGGAGCCATGTCACCAATTGAAATCCAGAGATTCCAACAGAGGGAATTGGCCATAATCCAGATGGAACAGTCCACCCCAAGACCTCTGAACTAAACCACACTTAAACTTCAGAGACAGGTGAAGCGCACGACACAGTCCTGAAAAACTGCTGGGAAGCAGGCCCAAATTATCTGAAAATAAAGACTATTAAGACTGATTGGGACTTTTGGGAAAATCTACAAGCCATTTGTGCTACAGCAATTGCAATACCCACACCAGCTCAAGTTTTGCTGTAACATTTTCAAAGCTTTCTTCATCACTTTGTTGAATATTTGAAGTGTTCAGTATTATTGCAAGCTGTATGTCTTCCATTCTCTTAGAATGTTGCCTGCTGGTATTCCGGACTCGGAGGAGGCCTAACAGCTTTCTTTATAACTCGTTTAAGTATTGCTGTTTTTGGTATTCTTGCCTGCTGTATTTTTCCTATTTTATTAGGATGCTGTAAAAGAATGATATTGCAAAGTACAGTACCAAAAGCTGCCCCTTGATGATCCCTCCCTGTCTCAAATGGTTATTGTTATCAATGCCCCTTAGTGGGATGAATTTTGCCCCTCCACATAAAAAAGAAAAAGGAAAAGAAAAAGTGGCGAATGTTGGGAAATTTGAGTTAGGTCTGCTTATATATTGGCTTTATATGACTGAACCCTTGCCTGGTGAAACTACACAGGAGGATGGATGGCACAGAAGACAAGAAGACAATAGCTATATGAGAGTATATGCTTGCCATAAGATAATGGATGCGGCCTGTTATGGAGGATTCTGGGAAACCATATTCTGGATAGAAGTATGCAGAATATTGGGCCTAGTAAGAAAATACAGGTCAAGCAAAGAATTCAAACTAATGAGCACAAAAACACTCTCTCTAGCTCTGCATGGTTTCAATTAGTGCCAAAAGAAGAAAAACACAGGAAGGGTCAGAGGTCACTGGCCATGCATAGATGAGCAGACTTAAAAGCAGATCCAGATGTATAGAGGTCACAGGCCATGCATAGATGAAGCATATCCAGATGTATAAAAGTAATGAGATTCTCCCCTGGGGAAAGGTGTTGCAGAACCCTGAGGCCTGCTGACACCTAAGTAGTTATGATGGATTCACTGAGGCTAATTTGAAGCAGACATTTGAGACAAGGAGAAATGTATATAAGGCAGCCATTTTGGGGGATTGGTGGGCAGTGTTTTCTCCCCCTTCACAGAGAGAGAGAGAAAATGCTGTCCGCCATTTCTATAGACAGACCTTGCTGTTCTGCATGATGCTGGAATAAAAGTCTTTGTAGATAAAGCAACTGCTGTCTAAGTAATTCTTTGATTGGTGATATTTGGGCAACCGTTGTGGGAACCAGTAGCCACACTCTTAATGTGCCTAAGCCTTCAGAGGACACCTCTGAAAACACAAATTTCATTCTCCTTGCTTTTTTTTTTTTTTTTTTATAATTTTTATTTATAATTTCTTGAATAACAACAAATGATAAGGAAATACAATAAAATTCCAACACATTTACCAATACTCAAGAGAAAAAACATAAACCACATAAAAAATACCACAGCAAGGGAGAACATATTACCTAATTTACAATACAAAAATAAGGAAATCAGAAGTAATCAAACTCCACTATTAGGAGACAGAAATCTCACTGCCAACATCCTTTACCACCTTTTTCTGATTCAAAAAAGACTTAAGTTGGGTCACATCCGTAAAAACAGAAGACTGGCCCTCAAGGGTAACTACACATCTACAAGGGAATTTTAAATAGAAGCATGCACCTGTAGCCAAAACAGATGGTTTTAACATCAAGAACTGCCTACGCCGGACCTGAGTAGCCCTACTCACATCCGGGAAAACCTGCAGCTTTTGACCGCAAAAAAGGGATTCCCTATACTTGAAATATGCACGAAGAACATTTAATTTAATAAGCTCAGAGCCAAAGGTAGCAACTAAGGTGCTACGCTTGGAAATAGTATCCGCTGAATCTTCTAAAAAGGCAGTTAAATCCTGGCCGGCAGTATCATCTAAAGGGGAGGAGGCAATAGCCTCACCCTGAGTAGGAGAAGAGGTAGACCGAGGAGGCAAGTAATACAAATATATAGCCTCAATACTTCCATCCAACTTCAATACATTTGTAAAGTATTTCTTAAGCAAAATAGCAGGAGACAACAAATGGGTGACTGGAAAATTAAGGAAACGTAAATTTTTTGCTCTCGACTGATTCTCAAGCATCTCTAAACGGTAATTAAGGGATGAAAAATCCCGTATCAAAGCATAATTATTATCTAAACAAACTTGAAGTTGAGATTCAGTCTTAACCAAAGTATTAGTTATAGCTCCCAATTGCTTGTCAGTACTTTGCATTTTACAAACCACATCAGAGGTAAACATACAAAGGGAAGACACTGTGGCAGTTAAACATTTGTCAATACCATTAATAGCAGTCCAAATGTCCGTTAGAGTTACCTCACCGGAACCAGGACTCTTAGGGATTCCTTCTGGCTTCCCCGGAAGAACAGGTCGTGGCAAAGGTGGAATATGCTCCAGCGATGTCTCCAATATCGTTGATGAAAGGGGGGGCAAAGGGTGAATAGGCGGTGTCCTGAAACGGGGGCTTAACGAAGCTCCCTCAGGTGACGATACAGCAGATAGCTGGGAGACTAGGTGCTTGTCCATGGGTCCCACAACTTTCTCTCCTGGGACCTTCTCTCCAGATTTCATAGCTTTACCTTTACGTTTACCCATGGTAAAAATAGCTAGCCTCAGCTTCTCAGTTGCGCCGAAGGGGCACTAAAGGGGCGTGTCCTGCCCCTTGAGTCACGCCCCTTAGGTCGCACCACGCAGGCCGCGACACGCGGCCGCGTGTAGAAGCCGCCGATAGAAATGGAGGATCAGAGAGGGGGTCCTCCTCAGCCGGGGGCGGCCCTCACACTGCCTGGCCGAATCCGGGCAGGGCCTCCAGGCACCTGCCAGCTGCTCCCGCGGCTCAGAAAATGCCGCGTCTGTCTCCGATACAGGTAGGCTCTCCAATGACCACCTGCAGCCGCCGGTAGAAAGGGAGGATCAGAGAGGGGGTCCTCCTCAGCCGGGGGCGGCCCTCACATTCTCCTTGCTTATGCCATCTCTGGTTTCTACTGAGATTGGCAACAACAGTGCCAATTACTGCCAAACTGTGATGTAGTGACAGTGATGTGGACATCTGCCCACTGTAAACTGGACAGAGACCACAAATTCATTTCATGCAGACCTCCAAAAAGCTTTCTTACAATACTGAAGTTAGGTCTCTATTAACATTGGCCAGATTTGAAACAATGACCTAGAAGTGTAAGGCTGTGTAAACCTGTACTAATTCTCTAAGTCAATGCACAAGTTTCCTCTGTTTATCCTCAATTTAACCTTGTACTTAAGAAAAACTGAAATTTCCTCTTTCTCTATGCCGGACCAGTACAAACCAATGGGATTTGCCTTTCTCCCAGCAAGAGGAGACAAAATAAATGTGCATGATTTCCCTATAGACACTGGTGCAGCTGATATTTTCTGGGTGCAGCATGGCTGAAATGGTTCTGTCAGGGCAAGATGACTTCTGAGCCAGCTCTGTGGTTCCAGGGGCACAGGTCCTAAGGGGACTCTATCTAGATATTCTCAGGCAGGGACAGGATGTATTTCCCCCCCCCCCCCTCCTCAGGAACCCTGAAGCAGAGTCCTTTAACAGACAAATCCTCTTAGACCTGTGGAAAGAAAAGGTTACCCAAATTACAATGTAACAATCAACCTCAAAAGGTAAATAATCCTATAAACATATATTAGCCACTGGTAGTACCTACACAGGTAGACAATCAAAGAACATGTTGTTCATAATTAATTAATAATAGTTTTAATTATGAAAAACATATTCCTTGGTTGTCTACCTGAGTAGGTACTACCAGTGGTTAATGTGTGTCTATAGGATACCTTTTAAGGTTGATTGTTACGTTGTAATTTGGGTATCATTTGTTTGGAACAATTAATGGTGATTAGAAAGAAAGGGTTAACCACAGACTGAAAAGCTAAAAATATAAGAAGATAACAGACTGCTGAGTTGTTAGTTTTAATTGCTTCAGACTAATTTATGAACTAGTCAAAACATGTAGCATGACTGTGTCTCCAGCAACTGGCTGCAGGCCCTTACATATTGAACCAATAAGATAAGGTGTTATAATTCAAGGTTGGCAAATGTTGTGTAAATCATCTGTAAGCCTTGCTGCATCTCCCATATAAGTCAGAGCCGCTACAATGGAACTTTAGAGAAAGCATTCAGTTGAACACTGTTTGCTTCCTCTCTTGCTAACAAAATAAAAATGCTCAAACAGGCTTGTGTCATGTAATCTTATTTCAAAATTAACAATTGGCGCAACTGCTCTATGTGGTAGATGCTGGACCTGTATTGACGTGACAAGAGTTCTTTGCCAGAACTGAAAAAAGGTGAGGAAAATTCTTTTGTTTTCCTTTGACTTTTAAAGTAGAGGTTGAGAGCTCTGTTAAGGCAACAGGAGATCCGAGCTAATGACTATGACTAGAACCTGAAATATATTTAATTTCTAAGTAAGAAGGAAAAAAAGTAATCCTGCTTGAGTCTTCTTTTTTTTGTTTATGTGGTATGTGTCATGTGTCCTCTCTGTTAGTCTCTGATTTAATGTTGTGTATATTTTGTCAAACCTACATAAGACTGAAAAAAAAGAAGGTGAATGTTTAATATTTTGGCAGGTAATTTGTAAAAGGCATAACTATTGTTCGCATATTAGAATAGATAAAAAAAGGAAAGTTTTAGAAAACTTGAAAAGTGATCCCTTAAGTGGAAAAGAACTGTGAATGTGGATTTATTTAGGAATTCCACAATTGGCAATGTCTGTAAAATGTTTAAGTAATAGTTTTAATTTTTAAGCAGACTGAAATCCAGTGACTGGGAGTCACAAAGACGTAGCTGGTAGGTGGCTAGAGCTTCCGCTAAAGGAAGGGGGTGGCAGAACCTTTAGGGGACAGCTGCCAGCACTTCCATGAGAGTTGGGGTTTCTCTTGACTCAGAGAAAGGTTGCATTCCCTCTAAGGAGGTGGGAATTTTCATTGAAAATAAAAAGCCTAATGGTGTTTCCAGTGGAGGTACGTCTCCTAAGTAATATTAAGGAGAATTAAGAAAATGAGCACTCAGGATAGTAAAAGTAATTAAGGGGTATGTTTGCAAAGCAGCGGTAGTGGCCTCCATGCAATATTGGAGCCATGGCCCCATTGAAATCAATGGGGCCATGGCTCCAATATCGCACGGAGGTCACTATGGGGACGCGGCTCCGATATCGCACAGAAGCCACTTCGGCTGCTTTCAAAACATAACCCTAAGGGGCATGTTTACTAAACAGCGCTAACGTGGCTGCTGCAGTATTAGCACGCGATATGTAACGTTATCGCACGATACGTAACGTCGTCACGTGAAAAAGTAACATTGTGGCGCGATACCGTTCAGGATCGCGCGATAACGTATCCAGCGGTGTTAAGGCACACAGAGGGTGGAGTAAGGCATCTCAGGGGGTGGGGTGAAGGGGTCAATGGGTGGGGTGAAGGAGTCAATGGGCGGAGAGTGGGCGTGTTGAGGCTCCAGGAACACTAACGCTGTGAAATGTAGGGCAGAACATTAACGTCAGTGAAAACCTCGCGTTAGAGGCACAAGTGCAGGAGAGAGAAACCATTTCAGTCAGCAATGCATAGCAAAGGCAGGGAGACCCAGAACAGTGATAGCAGTGATACATGTGCAGGAACAGCATAGTGCCCAAGTATGAAAGGACGCTATGGTGAGGCTGCAAACGGGGTACAGGGGGCCACAGGAGGGACATGCAGTGGGGCAGCTGGGGCACAGTGTGGGTTAAGCAGATGCCCAGGTGCCACATAGGAATGCCAAAACGGAAAAGCAGCAAGACAGCAACTGACCAAAGGCAAACATGTGCACGAGTGTGTGTCATACATTGCCCCAATGGACATCAACCAGCAGGTACCCCAAAGGCCACATAACATTGGCAGGCAGTGCTGTGGGGAAGCATGCATGTCCATGTAGGCAACCCTACCCAAGATACCACACCATAGGCAGCCGCCTAACGGCACAATGGATGAGCTGGGACTGCGCACCACCAGCACAAACGGCAGAACGGCATGTCAGCATGGTGGCATAGGGGTGCTGGCGGTGGAGGGGGCAGTGTTATCTGCCCACAGCAGACCAAGGCCAAGCCCTGTCCAGGTGGGTGGCATGCAGTCCAACAGACGTCTGTCTGTTGAACAGTAATGGTAGCCCCAGGGAAGGAGCTACCACTGTGGCAACAGTTTGGTGCAGTACACACTGTCAGTGTGTACAGGGGCAGAAGGTCACAGGTTCAAATCCCAGCTGTGGCTCCTGCAGAGCATGTCCCTATATTTTACCCTACAGAGCACATACACAATAATAATGTGCACTCCCCAGAGCAGATGTTGGCAACCCCAGTTCCGGAGGGCAAACACCATTCAGGTTGTCAGGCTGTCCATAATAAATATGCATGAGATGCATTTGAAGGAACTGCCCCCATTGTATGCAAATGTACCTCATGCATATTCAGTAGGGACAGCCTGACAACCTAAATCCTGTCTGAATCACCAGGACCGGATATGAGAACCTCTGCCCCAGAGCATCGGCCAACAGAGGCACAAACACCCACACCCACAGGCTCCACCATCCAAAGGCTAATGAAAAGGCAGGCTGTTGTTCCCTGCGCGGAGCGCCAGCCCCCACTGCTAGCACCTGCATACCTTAGCAATGCCATCATAAACATGGAAACACATCCCATATACATCAAAAGGTAGCTATGACCAATGTCAGATAACAAATCTTAACTTAAACACATCTTTCTAACAGAGATCCATCATAGCAACCTCACTGATTTATGTGGTGTGTGCCCCCTCATCAATTTCTGACAGTGTTTACCACCCTGGAGAGTGGCCTTAACAGTATTGAATATCCTACTAATGCCTGCACGAAGCCCATGACTGGTGTTGCGGACAGGGCTGCCAACCACCGCTATATTTGCACAATGCTCAAATAGGTGTGGTAATCTGTGTATGTGTATCCATTGTTTTGTGGCTGCCCACACCCCACTGAGCCCCCAATGTTTGCACTGGTTTGCATTGTTCCACTTCCAATGTGCATAATGATGAGCAAGGTATTGTGGGTATGGCCCCTACATACTTGCTTGGTGTTGGTGCGAATATCCCACATCTGGGTGCACATTGTTCCTCTGGGAACATGCACTAAGTATGGGCTAGCACACTGTGTGCAGTCAGCATGTGTCTGGCTGCAACACCTTGCAGGGTGCAGCAGGTGCACACTGACTGTGGCCTTTGCTGGTGAATGGCAGATTGTGGTGGGGGGCAGCTGAGCTGATTATGCCTATTATCTGTCTGCCAGGGGCCCTGTTACAGGTACCAACCTGCATCAACTGTCAGGTTCCCAAAAGGAAGGTGTTTGCTGGTCCCACAGCCTGTCATCATGATGCAGTACTGCCCCTTTTGGAAATGTTCAGAATGTGGGTCTTTTGGGGGCAGATCATGTACCTTACCCTGACCCAGAGAGGCCAGTTTGATACATACATCAACATCATGTGAGTCCACGCCTACCCCTGTTCCAAGAACAAGTGACCATGGCAAGCACACTGGCTATGCACCAGTTTGGTTGCATCACGGTCCACAAGGGGCAGACATGACTGGCAAATACAAACAGAAACAGGACATTCACAGGCATCTCTGCAAACACCTGTCACACACTAGCACTGATGGAGACCTGCAGCAAAGCCTACCTCAGCCAACTCGGGTACTGCGGACCTGGTGCTGGCCACCCCACCTCACCCTCAGGGTGATCACAGAACACGCACAATGGCAGGGCCTGTAGGTAGTCAGTGGCAGTAACACGCACGGTCAGTTCCCCCCACCAAGCTGACATGCTGTAGAGGTGCATACCCATCTGGTGAGCAGATGTAGACTGCTGTTCTGCATGTGAATTGCATTATGGGTACTGTTGTCTCTATCCTATCCTGGTTAGTAGCAGCAGACAGTATGTCCGGTGACCTGCATCCTGTCTGTGGCCAGCCATTGGTATGAAAAACCCCATGGTGATGTAGTACAGTGGTTAATAGGATGACCTCAGTGGCATACGTCATGGTTTCAATACCACAGTGGGCTCCCTGTATGTTTGGAATATCATCTGCCAGACAAAAACACCCTCACCTCAGTTGCCTAAGCTAAGGTGCCCTGTAAAGTGTCTTAGATGTGGGTCTCCCTCATCCCGTGCAGCACCTCATAAGGTTTGTGAGATGAGCTGCACTCTTTCTGTAGCCAGCCATTCGTGCAATAAACACATGTTGATGCAGCATAATATTTAATTCGATGAATTCAGTGGCAGACGTCATGGGTCCAATCCCTCAGTGGGCTGCCATTAATAAGATTGTCTGAGGCAACTCCCTTGTAGGCCTGTAACAGACACACATATGGTGTAAAACATGTTGTAATGGAAAAATTGTTTTAATGTGTTAATGAAAACAACACCCTCACCTCATTTGCCTACAGTAACGTGGCCTGGAAACTGCCTTAGCTGTGGTTTTCCTCTATCCCAGTAAGCACAGCAAAATGTATGTGCGTTGACGTGCAGTTGTTGTGTAGCCAGCCCTAGCTATGATGATGGCCATAGAGGCATAGCACACTGGTTATTACAATGACTATGCAGCCAGCGTTCATGGGTTCAAATCCCCAGTGCTACAACATCAGGAAGAGTGTCTGAGGCAGCACCCTTTTGCATGGCTGTAACAGACACATCTCTGTAGTCTGTGGTAAAACCAAAATACACACTCACCCTAGTCCTGTACACTACGGTGGTGCAGAGCATGGGCTGCATAAGGCACGTCACAAGGCGCCACAAGCTAAGGCGCCCTATGATGCATCCGCTGCCCAACGCCGGAGAGCCTCCCCACTGTAATGTACACGGCTAGTCACCAATTAAAGTAACAAATGGGGGCGTGGCAGCAAGATCGGGTATACACCTACACGGCCACTGCCTTGACCTAATACTCTTCTCCAATTCCTCTCCCTCAAACTTCCGCAAATCAGTCCTTCCCTTATCTGACCATCACCTCTTAACATTTACTCTTTAGCTCCTGCCATCCCAACCTCGTCCTGTCTCCTCCGACCTATTTAGAAATCTTCATAATATTGATCCCCTGACTCTCTCCTCCACCATTTCTCCATCTCTTTCCTCCATTTTATCCTCCGAGTCCGTCGACGAGGCATTATCCTCATACAATACTACACTATCCTCAGCCCTTGACACTCTTTCCCCTCCCACCCCACGTCCTTTCAAACGATCTACTCCCCAACCCTGGCTTTCACCCACAATCCATTACTTACGTATCTGCGCCCATTCTGCCAAACGAGCCTGGTCCAAATCTCGCTCCCCAGAAGATCTTCTACACTTCAAATTCATGCTTGGCTCCTTCCAGTCAGCCTTAGCACTTGCCAAACAAGATTACTACATTCATCTGACTAATTCCCTTGCCTCTGATCCTCGCCGTCTCTTTAACACCCTCAATTCTCTCCTCAAGGTCCCCCCGCCCCCGAACCTGCCCTTCTTTTCTGCCATAACCCTAGTCGACTACTTCCACGACAAAATCCTCAAAATTACCCTCCAATTCCCTACCCCCTCATCTACCCCCTCCCTATTTCTCCTCCCCATCCATACTTCCCCTACCACCCTCTCCTCCTTCCCTCCAATCTCTGAATAAGAAACCACACTCCTTCTTTCCTCTGCCAAACCTACCACCTCTTCTTCAGATCCTATCCCACTCATCTCCTTCGTTCCATCTCCCTCACCATTGTCCCCTCCATCACTCATATCCTCAACCTTTCACTCTCCACTGCAACTGTCCCCACTGACTTCAAACATGCTGTTGTCACACCCCTCCTCAAGAAACCCTCACTTGATCCCACATGCCCTTCTACCTACCGACCCATCTCCCTCCTTCCCTTCATATCCAAACTATTAGAACGAGCAGTCCACCATCGCTGCCTCGACATCCTCACCTCCCAGGCCCTCCTGGACCCACTTCAATCTGGCTTCCGTCCTCTACACTCCACTGAAACGGCACTCACAAAAGTCACAAATGACCTGTTCCTGGCTAAATCCAAGGGCCTCTACTCCATCCTCATCCTTCTTGAACTTTCTGCTGCCTTTGACACCGTTGACCACGACCTTCTCATCACCCTCTCCTCGCTTGGCTTCAAGGATTCCGTACTATCCTGGTTCTCCTCCTACCTCTCCCATCATTCATTCAGTGTATGCTCTAGTGGCTCCTCCTCCTCCCCTACCCCACTCCATGTAGGTGTACCCCAGGGATCTGTCTTGGGCCCCCTCCTCTTCTCTCTCTATACCCAAGGCCTTGGCGCGCTTATCTCCTCCCATGGCTTTCAGTACCATCTCTATGCTGATGACTCCCAAATCTACCTCTCTACACTTGATATTTCTCCAGCAACCCAGTCCAAGATCTCTACCTGTCTTTTGGACATCGCTGCCTGGATGTCTCATCACCGATTAAAATTGAGCATGGCCAAAACTGAACTTCTTGTCTTTCCTCCTAACTCCTCTCCCCCACTTCACCCTCTCTCAGTCCATATGGATGGATCTACTATCCTTCCTGTTCCCTCGGCCCACAATCTAGGGGTTATCTTTGACACCTCTCTTTCCTTTTCCACTCATATCCAGCTTGTAGCTAAGACCTGCCACTTCTTTCTCTACAACATCAGCAAAATCCGCTCTCTGAACACACTACCAAAATGCTTATCCACTCCTTAATCTCCTCTCACCTCGATTACTGCAACCTACTCCTCGCTGGTCTTCCCGTGAGCCACCTCCTTCCCCTCCAATCTATACCAAATCACGCTGCTCGACTAATCTTCTGCCAACCTCGCCATGCCCACATTACTCCTCTTCTCAAGTCGCTTCACTGGCTGCCTGTCCAGTTCCACATCCAATTCAAGCTTCTCCTGCTAACCCATAAATGCATCCACTCTATGGCCCCTCAATACCTCTTATCTCTTATCTCTCCCTACGTCCCCTCTTGAAATCTGCGCTCCGCTAACAAATTACTTCTATCAATGCCTTTCACCTGCACTGCAAACTCCCGACTGCGCTCCTTTCACCTTGCTACACCTTACGCCTGCAACAGTCTACCTGCGTCTGTGCGCCAGGCACCCTCCTTGACCCTCTTCAAATCCAGGTTGAAGACCCACCTCTTCACCATTGCATTCAGATCCTGACTCCTTCCTCATCCTACCCTAACCCCCGTCATCGTTTATGACCAACTACTGACCAAACTATACCACACTGTACCCTGTGCAGAATTGACTAATGCTCTATACTGTTTTAACTAATGTACTGTTCTAACTAGATTGTAAGCTCCGATGAGCATGACTCTGACGGGCAGGGACTGTCTCTTGTATGTTGGCTACCTCTTGTAGGTTAGCTGTGCAGTGCTGCGTGCATGGCACTTTACAAGTGCTGAATAGTACTAGTAGTAGTAGTAGTAGAGTGAACATAACATAAGACCAAGGTCCATCAAGCCCAGTATCCTGTTTCCAACAGTGGCCAATCTAGGTCATACGTACCTAGTGTGGTGGCGCAGAGGAGAAAGAGCCTGGGAAAGAAGGGAGAAATCAGGCATTTTTCTCAGAGAAGAGAAACAAAACCAGAAGTTCAGAGGTTAAAACTCCTGGTTTAGAAAAAAACTCCTCACAGAATACTTGTTGTCAAGGGACACGCCCTAGCTCCCTAAGCTTAACCCCTTCTTTGAAAGACTGCTTGTACAAAGTATAGAGCCTGGCAGATAGCAGGTGAAGAAACCATTGTATGTGAGAAGAGAGAAAACAGTGTGCAGTGAAGTTTTACTTTATGGCATTACTTGAAGCTGTACATGTTTTAAAAGTCACATTCTGGAGAAGAAGGTTTTTGCACCAAAGTTCTTTTGCTATGATTTTGGTATGAAGAAATACTTTGTTTAAGTTTGCTGATAAGCTGAATACAAAGCCTCTTACCTTGTTGTTTTTCTCTGGAAGTTTCCATACCTTATGTTGATATTTGGAACTGTTTAAGAAGTTCCTCTGGCCTAAAGGAATAATAAAAATCCTGCGTGCCTATTTTCCCTCTTGGCTTAAGTTATTTCAACTACACAACTACAACTATAGGCATGTGTTAAAATAAATAAAGACTATCATCACTCCCAGCACCTAGGCAACCGCCTAGGGTAAAGGACGTGGTGACACTAGCAGTTCCCCAAAAGACACAGGTTCAACAATACTTGTACTGGGTCAAGCATTGATATCCTGGGTCCCTTCTTAATAATGGTTTATGGACCTTTCCTCCAGGAACTTGTCCAAACCTTTTTTAAACCCAGCTACACTAACAGCCTTTATTACATCCTCCGGTAACAAATTCCAAATTACACGTTGAGTGAAAAATATTTTCTTTTATTAGTCTTAAATAGTTTACCCTGTAACTTTATTGCATGTCCTACAGACAGTGTAGGAACAGGGTAAGGGGTGTCCGGGGGGGTTGCACACAGGACACGTAGGTGGCACCCCACACATGCCCAGACCCACAGCCACACATGCAGGCGACGCTGGCAACAGGTAGTAGCGGACCCACTGGCCAAAGCAACAGCAGCACCCTGCTGCTCGCAGTGATGTGTGATATGCATTGGGCATCCACCAGAGATATCTGGCCCCTAATGTTCCCACCCATTGCATTCCCCCCCCAGGTGGAGAACCTACGGAAGAAGGGACGGGAGTTGCGGCTGCACTGCCCAGATGTCCTTGCCCACCTCCAAAGGAGGGCACTGCAGCAACGTGGCGGTGATTGTTGCGGCCTCTGCAGTGCAGTACAGCATGTCACAGTGGCCCAACAGCTTGTGGGAGGCCACACTATGTTTATGTGGTGTGGGAATTACATGATGGTGTGCTAATGACTGTCTTCCCCCACAGAGGATGCTGCTGCTGGTGAGGGATCGTCAACATCAGGGCCCCCCACAACAGGCCCCACAGCTCCGGTCCAGATGGTGGAGGAGGAGGAGGAGGAGGCAGAGGAGGAAGAGGATGACAAGGACATGGAGGGGGTGGGAGGGAGGGGAGGGTGTGGGTGTGTCTGATGCGGCGGGGGGTGAGGAGGAGGAGGAGAGTGGCGAGGGGGGCAAGGGTGAGGGTGGTTGGGTGGTGTCAGGGGGAGGAGGGGGGAGGAGGGGGGTGGAGGGGGAGGTGGCCCTGTGGGTGGGAGGGGCCACAGGACAGCACAGGGCACTGTGGGTCCCTGCCAGCTGCCACATGTATGCAGCGATGGTGCCAGTCTGGGTGTAGCTACACCACCCATTGTCACCAACAGGGCCCATGCACATGCCACCACACAAATACAGGGCACCTGGTGTGGATGTGGTGGCAGGTGCATCCGGGACCTGTCTGTGGCAGTGGTTAGCATGCTGCAATGCCAGCAGGCCCAGGACCGCACCATCCGGTGGCTGGCAGGCGCCATTCAGTGAATGGCTGCCGAGATGCACAAACAGTGTGCGGCTGGTATGGGCGGTGCATCTCGACATCCATCCCCTGATGGGCATCCCAGGAGTGTGTGAGGGCCACAGTGGCGCCTCACACATGTGCCCTGTGCTGTCCTGTCACCCAGGACCCAACATGGGGGCTATTGTACATAGTACGTGTTGTACAGTTCCAAAAATACAGTTTTGTTAATACATCACAATGGTCATGTGTCTCCCTTACAGACAGACTGTTGATGTGAGCATGGGACATGTGTGTAGATCCCTATGTGTATGCGTGATAGACATAGGTAACATACATGGACCATCTCCACACTCAGGTATGGGGGCTGGCCATGTGCGTAGGCGTCTGTGTCCCCTGGCACCCCTGTGATGTACCAATGTGCTGTGTGTCCCAGCAGCTATGGTCACATGCATGCTGCCTGTGATGTGTTGGCTGCATATCTGATGCACCATGCTCGGAGGGGAATGGAGGGAAAGGCTAGCAGCAGGTATGTGGCAGGAAGGATAGGACGGACTGCTGTACCCAGGAGCTGCACAGCGGGATAGTTGGTGAGGCCAAGACAGGTGGATGTTGGTCTGGAGGAGGAGCGGCGGCTCACTACAAGCGCTGGGGAAGAGTAAACAACTGACTGTAGCTAGCTACCTTTGTCTGCCTGTGCCTCCCACAAGCATATGCGACTAAACAGCCACGTAGGCCCTGGTGTGGGCAGAGAGAATGGTCATACATGTGGGTAGACTAATGGAGAGCATATGGGGTGTGAGGGAGTGACAGATCCGTAAAACATACATGTACCACCATAAACATATTGCTGGTTGATGGGAGAGGTAGGGCATACCCCCACACATAGGTAGAAGGGTGCACACATGGCACATTGCATGGCACACAGGGCATGGTATAACGTATGTGCGTTGATTGGTGGCAGTGCAGACACCACACCCCTAAGGGAAAAGGGGAAGCACATGGGGGGCAGGGTACTCAGGGGAGCATAGTGGCACACACTGGAGATGTGCACATAGGTATAAATAGGTTTAGCTGTCTTTATTGTCACAGATGTAGTGACCTGTTCCCCACGCTCACATCCTGTGTGGTCGCCCATGTCCACAGCGACCACAGCCCAAACCACCCCTCTGTGCCAGGTCTGCTGGTGCCGCCTCTGGCGTTGGTGCTGGCTGCTGGGGACACTGAGCCATGGCCTCCTGGGCATCCACAATATGCACTAGCGCCGCTGCCATCGTCTCAGCTGCGGCACGCAGCTGGCTGACCTCCTCCCGAATGGCCATCAGAGCCTGACGAGTGGCTGTGGGTGAGATACAAGGTGATGTGTGAGACATGTGTTGCACCCCCCACTGTGACTCATGCACATGTCTGGCATATCCCAACAGACTAGTCCGCAGAGCAATCATGCACGTGACAACTAGCAACACAGTACCATGTTTACATCTGAGTGTCCCATGATCCATCCACAGGCCAGGAAATGATCCTGATGAAGGGTCGTGGGAATACCAGATATGACACATGGTACTGTGTCACAGGTCACTGTGTCAATGATTGATCTGCGCACTGGTCGTATGAGATAGGCTGGATAACGTTGGGATTCATGGCACAGAGATATATATCTGGGGGGTGCTGTGTGCTCTATACCTGCCGCACAGTACTGATTACTCCGACTATCTATGCTAGGTACCATTACCCAGAGAGATGGGTCCGCCGAGTAAGCTGTCTAGGTGATCTGGGATAGGTGTGTACTGCTGTACATCTCCTTGGGGTACATGGTGGTGAATAGTGGGCGGATATGAGCCCATTAAAATGATGACACCAGATGAGCCATGCTACAAGAGGGGGGATCGCACATGGCACAGACCCCTACGAAACATATGAAACTACGTGCTATGGTGTCATTATATTGGGGAGCACATGGAATGTCATTGTGGATGTTATCTCAACTCCCAGGGGGCTTGCTGTTTATTCTGTTACCCACCTTCATCACCGTGCCTTGATGAGGCAGTATGAGCCCGCAGCTCTGCCAGGATCATATCCATGCTGGTGGGTGGGGTGCCTGATGTCCCCGGCGCCTGCACTGTGTGCCGACTCCCCTCCGTCTCTGTGCCCTCCACAGCCAGTATGCCGCTGCTAGAGGTCCCCAATGGTGTGTGGACATCCACTGCCCTGTCCTCTGCCTTGGGCACCACATTGGTCCCTGGGGTCCCCCCACCAGTGCTGGCCGCGTCCCCAGACTCTGTGACCTCAGGCCTCTCAGCATCCTCTGGCTCTGGCACATCCTCCTCCTCATACGCCTTCATGGCCTGGATGTCACCTGGGGGGCGGAACAGGGTACACATCAAAGATGGGTTTGCACAGGGCACATATTTACACCTGTGTAGTACATCCCCACCAACAGCAATCTGTTGTCCGCCTGTAACTGCTGTCACTGTGCCTACAATGGGGACAACACATGTGCATACAGTGTGCTGTACCTGGCAGGAATGGGAGGAGCAGCCTCTTGTGCTGGTGGAGCTGTGCCACATTCGATTTTATGTTTGGGGGGATGGGGTGGCGAGTGCCAGGCCCACTATGTGCAGCACTAGGTATGCACTGTGCGTGTGACTTGGGATGTGGGCTCAGTGCTACATGTGCCTGGCATGCGTGTGTGAGCCCTAAGTGAGATTGTAGCCTGTCATAGTGTGTGTGAGCGATATGTATGCATTGGCCTGTGTAGTATGCACGGTAAGTGTTGCAGCATGCTTCCGGGTCAGCCAGACGTGTGTGCGGACTGCCGCTTTGGTAGCCACTGTGTGGTGTGGGTGGACAGCTATCCCGTACTCTGTGGGTGTGGTGGGTTGTTTCGGGGTATGGGTGGAGCGATGCTGGGAATGGGGTTGCACCGTGGGTGAGGATCATGGGAATGTGTCTGTGGCACTGCAGTACCTGTATAGGAGCTGACCCCAGGTGGTGTGGGAGTTGGGCTAGGTGCAGTTGGTACGGCTTTGGCAATGTGCACCCCAATGTCTTGTGAGGGTGGGTGGGGGATCCCCATTGTATGTTGGCCAATGACAGAGCGGTATGTGTGTGATATCTGTGTGATGTTGTCGTTGGCGTTTGTTTGCGTCTACCTCGTCATCCCAGTGTCATAGGCCATTCTCTGTCACTGTTCTGGGATATGTCCCTGGACAGGTAATAGCAAACACATGTCATAGCTGTTATAGGTGGTAGGTGCAGGGCCCCCCAGGTCAATGTGTTTTGGTCTAGTTGTATGTCCCTTCTGTCTGTTTCCCCCTGTCTTATTGTGATGCTTGACTGGCTGCAGATGTATGATGATTCGGTGCCAGGTATGCCAGGTACGAATAGCTGCTGCATGTGCTGGGATCATGGGGTGGAAGGTGTTGGGCCCTACCCGTATGTATAGTCCTCTTTCCCTCTCTTGCGCAGTGGAGGGGGGTGGCACTCTGCCTGACTGATGGACTGGCCCCCCCCCCCCCGGTTCTGTATACCTGAGAGTGCTCTATTACGTCCAGGACTGTGGCTGTCATGCACACAACCCCAGGTACCTGTCACAACCACCCTGTACGTATCCTGCCAGGTGTTGCTGGTTGTGTGGCCCCCAGTTGCCTGTGTTAGGGCACATGTGTTCTCAGGACATAGGCTCCCACCATCCCGTCCATGGCCAGCATGTGCTGGGCCATGAGCTGTACGTGTGCTGCATATCTCAGACCTACCTGCCTGTGGATGGGAGTGTCCAGCGCTTCAGGCAGTCCACGCAGGTAGACGGGGCCAAGCCTTTCTACAAGCTCCTGCTCTAGGGGTGTCAGGGTTGGGGCAAAGGGGGCACCCCCACCGGTGCACATGGCATGTCGCCTCTCCACCACCATGTGTGCACGGACACCACGCTTTATGTCATTGAATCTTTCCCTCAGGCTGTCCAGGTCCCTGGTTGGTCCGCGTGCCTGGGCTATGGCCTCATGTACCTCCTCCCACACATTTTTGCGTGTTCCCACAGTAGTGCTGGAGCTCAGCCGGCCATAGAGCATCTCATAGCGCTCCAACACACTGGCCAGCAGGATGTGGTTCTTCTGCTGGCTGAATCTAACAGCCTTCCTCCGTTCCTTGGCTGGCACCAGTATATGCCTCTGTTTGGCACTGGGTGGCCCCTGGGGCTGCCTCTGGGTGGGCTGCAGCCACCACCACAGGCCCACCTATCCCTGCCGCCTCTGGGGCCCACTTATCAGGTGCCCCCCTCCTCCCCTTCTGCCATGTCCTGTCGCTCCATCTCCCTGCCCTCTGTGCCCTCTCCTTCCCTGTCACACATCCTCACCCCTCCCGTTCCTCGCCTAATACCCCCTCACCTGCCCCTCGGCTCCCTTGCTCCACCTCACGACTGCTCCTCGCCTTGCCTCCTCTCCCTCCCGCCTGCTCCTCAACTCACCTCCTCTCCCTCTCGCCTGCTCCGCAACACACCTCATCTCCCTCTCACCTGCTCCGCACAACACCTCTCCTCACCTACTATAGTACTGACCACACCCTCGCCTTGCCTGCTCCACACCTCGCCTACACAAAACCCTCGTTGTTTACTACATGTACAGGCCTATTTATGCTTCTTCTCAGGGGGGCGTGGCCTTACGCACATTGGGCATGCACAGTGGCACGTGTGCGCTAGCTGCGCATGTGCGGTATGGATGACTCCTGTGCACATCTGCCGTGCTAGGCTCCGTGCATGACAGCGCGTATGCTGTCTGCCTGCGCGGGGCCCCGCACAACACATGTGCATGGGTCACGTACATAGCCATTATGCGCATGTACATGGCGCGCAGACTCCAGGCTCACACTGCTGTGCATGCACAACATGCGCACAGCCGCACCCCGGTGAAGAGCAGGCACGGTGAGGTATTTGTCAGGTTTACATCAGGTGAGGGGTGCAGTGAGGTGAGGTGAGGTGTGGTGAGCAGCAGGCGGGAGGTGATGTAGGGGTGGTGAGGGGCAGGTGAGGTGCGGGGCAGGCGGGGAGTGGGGGAGGTGAGGTGGGTGGCAGGTGGAAGGTGGCATAGTGAGGTACAGGGCAGGCAAGAGAAAGCCCTCTGTCTCTGCTATATCAGTTTGCGATGATGGCTGCCTTTGTGGTGGCTGCATGTACGTTGCCGGGTGCTCAGGACCCACGGTTGCCTGACATGGGAGATGACGTCCATGGTGCTGTGGCACAGGGCATGGGTGCAGACCCGCTGCAACTCCGACTTGCAGCTGTGGGGGCCATGCAAGCTAGGGCTGTGCTGGAATGGCACAGGAGGTGTGCTGAGCTGCACCCTCGCCAGTCTCACCTCTACAGGCCCAGGGCCCAGCTCCAGGACATGCGTGAGGACCAGGTCATCTCCCTCTACCGTCTGGACACAGGGGCTATTAGGGAGCTCTATGGGGATCTAAGACCTGACCTCGAGCCCCTGACTGGTCGGTCACATGCCATACCGGGTTTGGTCAAGCTCATGGCTGTCCTACATTTCATTGCCTCTGGCTGTTTCCAGTCATCTGTGGGTGCAGTAGGTGGCATGAGCCAGCCCACCTTCTCACGCTGTCTCCACCAGGTACTGCGTGCCATGGCCAGCCAGGTGGGGAATTACATTGCAATTCCCAACACTAGGCAACAGTGGGGGACCCTGAACCAGGCCTTTGAGGAGGTTATGGGGATACCACGCGTGATGGGAGCTATTGATTGCATACATGTTGCCCTGGTCCCGCCCAGAGACAGGGAGGCAGTGTTCCACAACTGCAAACACTACCATTCCCTGAATGTTCAGGTTGTATGTGATGCAAATATGCGTATTCTGAATCCGGTCCCTAGGTTTGCAGGGTCCATCTATTACTCTTTTATCCTTCATCACTCAGCACTATTCAGACAGTTTCAGGCTGGACAATATGAGGACTGTACGTACTGCTGGGTGGGTATTTCTCAGCTCGGACATGCACATGGTGTACCTCTGAGTACATGTAGGTGCACATGTCTGTGTTTGCAGGGTGTCCCTAGATGTGTTTGTGTGTCATCTGTGTGTGTGTTCAGAGGGGGTGGATTACTTTCCTTCAAGGTTGTCTTTGCTATGGTGTATTGTGTTGGTGGCACATTCACCTCTGGCATTTCAGGCCAGTTCACATTGTGTGCTTTGTGTGGGCATGGTACAGGACACATGTTTGTTTCATGTATATTCAACAGTATATTGTTGTGTCGGCCATCCTTTCTGGGCAACCCAGATGGTGTCGTTTGCACACCTTACCCCTCCCCCGTTGTCCCTGTCTCATACCTCCACACACTGCCGCATACATGTTGTGTGTCAGCATGTGCTGTCATATGTTTCTCAGAGACCTGTCTGTTCTGCTGGTTTGCATGCACATGCTTGTGTGCATGTGTGTGTGGATCAACCTCTGCTTTAACCTTTCTACATTTTTTCTGCAGGTGATGCAGGATATGGGTGTCGTCCCTGGTTGCTGACCCCTGTGCGTCTGCCGCGGACACGTGCAAAGAGGAGGTACAATGAGGCCCATGCCTCCAGCCGCTCAGTCATCGAGCGCACCTTTGGCGTTTTGAAAAGTCGCTTCAGGTATCTGGATAGGACCGGCGGGGCCTTACAATACAAACCCATGACTGTGGCAAAGATAGTTCTGGCCTGTTGCATCCTGCACAACATTGCTCTCAGGTACAATATCCCAGTCGAAATTAATGAGGATCTGGAAGATGATCCTACGTGCCGCCCTGTACGTGGCCGTGGTGACACACGTGAGGGCAAGGCAACCAGGTGCCAGCTGATTGCGGAGGTCTTCTCATGTAAGTACTGCATATGTTGGATGTTACATTGGTAGATATATATGTACTACTATTACTATTGAACATTTGTATAGCGGTACCAGTCATACACAACGCTACACAGACATATGAGAGACAGTCCCTGCCCATCAGAGCATTCATGGTAATCAAATAAGTACACACACGCTGTGTGTGGGGGATAACTGCGGGGGCACAGGGATCAGGTGATACTGGAGTACTTGCCATAGGTGTGTACATTACCTTGCATGCAAACCTAGTGGATGGTTGGGGAGGGTGGCTGGCGTTCACGCACAGGTTGTTGGTTCCAGCTGTAGGTTGCAGCAAGGTAAATGGAGTGTGGTGTGGGGTTCACAGTGGGAAGGTGGGACATAGGTGGGACCAGTTGCCTAGACATGTGGATGTCACGATGGGGGATATACACGTATTGATTACATAACATACACTGATGAGCACGGACTGTGTGTTACATGTTTCTGTACAGCGCTGTGTAAGACTGGCAAAAATATATACATGCTCAGTAGTATTAGTATTAGTGGGGGTTGATATATGGGCGGAAAGGTACAGAGTACACACACAGTTACTGCATCATTAGCTCAGCAGGGTAATCTACACCTGGCTGCAGAAAAGGATTGTGAGCCAGTGAGGTGACTTGACTGGAGCAGTATTATGGCCATTGCGAGGCCGGCAGATAATGAGCCATGCAGCGGAGTGTTGGTTAGATTGCGGCAGACACAGATGATTCAAGGGGATAACAGCAAGGTGTAGGTTACAGTAAGCAATACAGGAGATGACTAAGGGGTGCATTCACGTTTTAGTTGTGTGTTCAGGGAGGATGGGGGGATGTTGCTCGTGTTATCTAGACTGACACTGCACGTCTTAGCTACATGATCCGTATGTGTGGGGGAGGGGAGAGAGGAGTCACAGACATCCCCTACATTGCGTATAAAAGGGCAGCAATGTGTTGCAACCTATACACAGACACCTGATATGGGGGCAGGGTGTCGGGTGCGAGCTAGGATGTTGGGTCGTGGCCATGTTCAGTTTCAGGCAGCAGGAAGACATCAAGCCAGCATTGTCAGACACGCAAACAGAGCTTGGGGTCTGGACTACCAGAGACTGTTTAGGGATGGTGAGATATATTTGACACTCATAAGCAAACAGTTAGTACTGAATGGCAGGGGAACAGATAACCAAAACAAGGCATTTGGTATAGAGATCTAGAAGAGGCAGACCCAGGACATATCCCTGTGTTCCAGCAACTGGGTGTAGGCACGCAGGGGAGGTGGGCCCAACAAAACACACACTGAAGGTGTGACAGGTGAGATATGAGGGGCAGGGAGTTAGTACAGAGTCATTATGGACATGCGAGGACAGTATATCAGGGTGACGGTTGTGGTCAACAGTGTCTGCAGCAGCAGAGGTGATGAAATGGGGCATATGGAGTACAGGTCCTTTCATTTTAACATTAACACGTCATTGGGGACTTTGGCAGGGGCAATTCAGTACAGTGTAATGGACAAAAGCCAGACTGTAATGGATTTGAGGTGCATGAGGGGTGATGACGTGATGGTGCTGTGTGTGTTACACAGCTACAACATGACATATGTATGTTTCTTGTGTGTTTATCCATGGACAGGATATGTTCTGTGACCTTCCTGGGGCTGTGGTGCAATGACAGCTGTCTGTACCCCGCTCAACATGCAGGGGACTGGGGTAGGTGGACATACAGGTACATTGTCTGTGGTGACAATCAGCCACAACGCATGTCTGAGGTTATCTGTCCAATGCACATATGTTGTGGTTCACCTCTTTGGTCTGCACCCCCGTACCCCATATGTTAATGTTGTCACACACATGCACATGTGTTCATGCCCAGTTCATCTGCTCCAGCACTGTTTCTGGGACACATCCACGTGAGCTGCGTGTGTCCACACGTCCTAGGTGTTCTGGTGGTGGGCCACACGTACACCCTTCCGTGACATTGAAGCATCAGCCAACTGCTGTGTAGCATTGGTTTGGTCAAGATTTATCTCCACTGATCTCCAATTGTGCACAGACAGGCCGTATGCTACTGGTGGCATACTCACCTTAACATACTGTGTGTGTGTGTGTGTTTTTCTAGCATAGGTGTGTAATGCTACAGTGTGCATACAGTTTGCATTATCATGTGGTGTGTGTGTGTTTTTTTTACACCTGTGGAGGGTTGGGAACTCTACTATCTGTAACCTAGTGCTGTTGACCTTGTATACATTGTGCGCATCTGTTTCATGTTGTGAACTGACCTATCTCTTGTGTGCTGACAGGCCACTATCCATCAGCATTTCGGTATCACAGATGACGCCTTAATTTGGACATGCGCCAACGGCAGCTGGGGATGGGGATATGTTGATTCTACACATTATCTGACATCTTCTCTATTTACTGTGACGTGCTGTGGTCTTTGCCTACCTCATACAGTCCCTAGCAGACACTTGCTGCAGACAGACGGTAGGTTGCATCTTGGATCTTTTTGGACTGACATCAGCCTTTGGATGTTTGTGTTTGGCTGTGTTTTTCAGGAAGCTTTCCTGTGGGGTCTCTATGCACGAATGCTGATGGACATGGGGTGGGGCTGTGAGATGCCTGTGTAATATGTGCATGGACATGACCATATCCATAGGACATCCTCGTGTATGGTTCAATATCCACATTTCCCCAACATGCACTGTGTTCTGCGTTGTGCTAATGTAATGTTTGCATGTCTGACGTTGCATTCTATACATATTGATGTCTGCCTACCTGAAATGTCCCCTGATGTTCTGTGCAGCATATCATGACAGTGTTTCTCCTTCTTCTACTACAGGGCAGAGCACACACACTGCACATCGACTACACTGCATCTGCAGGCGCCATCACCCACGTGTCAGGGACACCAACAAGACCATGCAGCTATCCCTGGGAGATGGTGCCATAGGATTGCTGACCTCTGCGAGTGGGCCATATGCCTATGATGGACATTATTGTTGGACTGCTACTTTGAGCATAAGGGGCCTGTCCTACACAACATTGCTACTGTGCTCTGGCTGGGTGTGGTGTTCATCACAGGGGACATACATGACCTTTTGCATACTGTGGCAGATTGAGATGTCACACTTGCCTATGCATGCCCAGGAATTCACGGACAGTCTTAACGGGACATGTGTACAGGCCCCTACGTGTGCAGCAGCGACTGACATACTTGCTGTATGTTGTACATCCATCTGACATTGTGTTAGTGTATGTGGGCTATGTGTGTGACCTGCACCGCAGGATATCCTCATCTGTTTGGTTCACCAGGAGCATACAGCCATGCATGTGGCACAGGGGTGACATTGTATAGATCTTCTTGTATTTGTAGGGCTACCCTGCACTTGTACATTACACAGTATTTACCAACACACCGCTTTGATGTGCGCCAACATCTTCGGTAGATGTTTGCCCTCACCACATGTGTTACAGTGCATGTGGAGCATCCCTGTGTCATTATTCAACATACACGGTGCATGTGCATGTGACTGATTATGTTAATACACCAGAGTATGTGGCAATGTGGCTTCTGTTTGGGTTACTGGCCCATGTTTGACCTTTCTTTCAACCTCTATGTACAGGTTAGTGTGTTTGGTTAGTGTACAGACGTGCCGCTCTACATTGATTTACAGACATAGCAATGCATGTCTGCACAGTCCTATTTATCTCCTGACATTCCGGGACTCACATTGCACCAGTAATTTTGCAGTGTGGCAGTGTGGGTGTCCGTGTTCATCCATCATTGGTACATTCCATGTGCCGTGCCATATGTATACGCATACTGTATTCATGCCACCCATTTCAGCAGACCTTCTGCATAGTGCTATCTCTGTCTGTATGTGAGTTTGCGTTTTGTTTATTCTCTGGGATCATGTTCCTCTTGTACCTGTTAACATATCCTCATTTTGCATTTGCACAGTTTTTTTGAGGAGATATGTGGTGCTTTATTTGCTATATGGCGCATTATGTGACATCTGTGACATATATATATGTATGTGTGTGTGCAGTCGCAGACATTCTGCTACTTATGCTTTTGCAGGTTTGTGCCACCTGTTTTGTGAGGCAGATATGTTTTGGTTAAAACTTCATGACTGGTGTGTGTTGGGCCATCATCATGCACCACCTACTGTCTACATGCACACATATGTGAATAAGGCATTTGAGGCATGCAGCAGCATGTGGGGGATGTGGGGCTACTGCATAGTACACACCATGCACCTACTGCATATTATCTGTACTGCTCATCATCCTTGGAGGGGCCAGTGACTTTTGCGCAACATGTGGGTTGCTGGCCTACTCAATGCTACTCAATGATGGCCTACTCAATGCTACTCAATGCTGGCCTAGCATCAGCAAAGAACTTTTAGTTTAAACTTAAAACACAGAAGAGAGCTTTCTGGTTAAATTTAGAACCCAGCAGAGAGCTTGTAGTTTAAATTTCATAATAATTTAGAGCCTAGCAGCAGCAAAGAGCTATAATTTAAATCAAATAAGAATATAGCTTACCTCAGCAGCACAGGACAGGGTACTGTGTAGCAGCCCTCTTTTAATAAGTGTTATTTCCCTCCCTCCCTCCCCACACCCACCCACCCCTGGGAGAATCATAGCTTTATAAGTACTTACACATCTTAAAAGACAGGAGGTATTCTCAGGTGAAGCTTGTTACCCAAATTAGACATATACCTAGGACCTGAGATTAATTAAGCTTCAAGTGAACAAGGTATATTAAACATATTAGGTACAGTTTTATTGGTATAAATATCCATAGCAACCCTTAGTAAGTAAAGAACTTAAAGATCTAAACAAAAACTTAAAACTAAGATGCAGACAGCAGTCCAGCAGCAGGATGGGGGCTTTCCAGTCTTTTGCATTGAGTGTCACATGTATGATTTTCTCCCAGTTGATGAGAGGTCTTACGTGTGCACTAGGTGCAAGGAGCTCTTTGCTCTCAGGGAACGAGTCCGTTCTCTAGAGGCTAGAGTAGCAGACTTGGAAAACATAAGAAAGACAGAGAGGTACATAGACGTGACCTACAGGGATATAGTCCTGAAGTCCCACTTCCAGTCTGGTAGCATCCCTGTTGCCATGGAGGAGAGAGGTCACGTGACAGGAGAGCATCACCCTGGTGTGGCAGGAAGTGATCCTGTAACTAGGACCTGTCCTCCAGTCCTCTTGCACTGAGGAGGTTTTTCCATGGCCATGTGCCCATGAGGGAAGGGTTAGGACAGCCGTTATAGTTGGTGATTCGATCATTGGGCATGTAGATAGCTGGGTGGCTGGTGGACGTGAGGATCGCCTGGTAACATGCCTGCCTGGTGCGAAGGTAGCGGACCTCACGCACCACCTAGATAAGGTCTTAGATAGTGCTGGGGAGGAGTCTGCTGTCTTGGTACATGTCGGTACCAATGACATAGGAAAATGTGGTAGGGAGGTTCTGGAGGCTAAATTTAGGCTTTTAGGTAGGAAGTTGAAATCCAGAACTTCCAGGGTAGCGTTCTACGAAATGCTTCCTGTTCCACGTGCAGGACCCAAAAGGCAGGCAGAGCTCCGGAGTCTCAATGCGTGGATGAGACTATGGTGCAGAGATGAGGGTTTTGGATTTGTTAGGAACTGGGGAACATTCTGGGGAAAGGAGGGGCTCTTCCAAAGGGATGGGCTTCACCTTAACCGGGATGGAACCAGGCTGCTGGTATTAACCTTTAAAAAGGAGATAGAGCAGCTTTTAAACTAGATAATAGGGGAAAGCCGACAGTCGCCCAAGAGCAGATGGTTCGGAAGAATGTATCCTTGAAGGATACTACCAAAAGCAGAGAGGTTCCAAAAAAGAGTAAAGTAGCCCAAATGCCCTCGAGTATGGGGCAGACAGAGCTTAAAGATCCAAAATTACCCATGTCTATCAATCGTCAAATTAATATGAATAAAATACAGTCTCTAAAATGCTTGTATGCAAATGCTAGAAGTCTAAAAAATAAGATGGGACAGTTAGAATATATAGCACTAAATGAGAGGTTAGATGTGATTGGAATATCAGAGACATGGTGGAAGGAGGACAACCAGTGGGACACTGTGATACCTGGGTACAAACTATATTGTAATGATAGAGCTGATCAAATTGGTGGAGGGGTTGCGCTCTATGTTAGAGAGGGCATTGAGTCAGAAAGGATTAAAGTTTTGCAGGAAACAAAATTTGCTGTAGAATCTCTATGGATTGAAATTCCATGTAAAAAGGGGAAGGCGATGGCAGTGGGGGTGTACTATGGACCGCCTGGCCAGAATGAACAAATGGATGATGAAATGCTCAAAGAAATCAAGGAAGCTAACAAAAGTTACAGCGCGGTAATAATAATGGGCGATTTCAATTACCCCGGTATCGACTGGGTCAGTGTCACGGCAGGACATGCTAGGGAGAAAAAGTTCCTAGATGACATAAATAACTCCTTCTTGGAGCAGCTGGTTCATGAACCGACCAGAGGGGAAGCCATATTAGACCTAGTCCTTAGTGGAACACCAGATCTAGTGCAAGAGATAAGGGTGTTGGGGCCACTTGGCAATAGTGATCATAGCATGATCGCCTTTGATTTAATTAGTGGAGGAGGGATAGTAAGGAAATCCACAGTACTACCTTTTAACTTTCGAAAGGGAGACTATGATAAAATGAGGAAAATAGTAAAGAAAAAACTAAAAGGAGCAGTTGCAAAGGTTAAAGACTTACATCAAGCTTGGGTGTTGTTGAAAAATACTATCTTGGAAACCCAGACCAGCTGTATTCCACGCTTTAAGAAAAGTGGAAGGAAATCTAAAAAACTGCCAGCATGGTTTAAAGGTGAGGTCAGAGAGGCTGTTGTTGCCAAGAAAGCATCTTTCAGGAAATGGAAAAAAGAGCCAAACGATGAAACCTGGAAACAGCACAAGCACTGGCAGGTCAAATGCAAGGCATTGATAAAGAAGGCAAAGAGAGAATTTGAGCAGAAGCTTGCTGCGGAAGCAAAAACACAAAATAAAGATTTTTTCAAGTACATCGTAGCAAAAAACCTGTGAGAGAGTCAGTTGGACCATTAGATGATAGAGGAGTTAAAGGGGCACTAAGAGGTGACAAGGCGATATCGGAGAGACTGAATGAATTCTTTGCTTCGGTCTTTACTGAGGAAGATGTAGGGATGTTACCCATGACTGAAGTGGTATTTAAAGGTGCGGAAGAATAGAAGGAAATATCGATACATCGGGAAGATGTATTACAACTATTAGATAAACTGAAGAGTAGCAAATCACCTGGGCCGGATGGTATACATCCAAGGGTGTTGAAAGAACTGAAATATCAGATTGCAGACCTGCTGTTAGTCATCTGTGAACTATCATTAAAATCATCTCTAATACCTGAAGATTGGCGGATTGCCAATGTAACACCAATTTTTAAAAAGGGTTCGAGGGGTGATCCAGGAAACTACAGACCAGTGAGCCTCACATCAGTACCGGGAAAAATGGTAGAAACCATCATAAAGAATAAAATTAGTCAACATGTAGATAGTCATGGCCTAATGGGAGACAGCCAACATGGCTTTAGACAAGGAAGATCTTGTCTTACTAATCTGTTATGTTTTTCTGAAAGTGTGAATAAACAGGTGGACAAAGGTGAGTCGGTTGATATAGTGTATCTGGACTTTCAGAAAGCCTTTGACAAGGTCCCTCATCAGAGATTTTTGGCAAAACTAAAGAGTCATGGGATAGGAGGCAGTGTACTATTGTGGATTAGGAACTGGTTAAAAGATAGAAAGCAGAGGGTTGGGCTAAATGGCCAATTTTCCCAATGGAGAAAGGTGAATAGTGGTGTACCCCGGGGATCTGTGCTGGGTCCGCTGCTTTTCGACATATTCATAAATGACCTGGAAAGTGGAATAACGAGTGAGGTTATCAAATTTGCAGATGACACAAAACTATTTAAAGTTGTTAAAACCCAAGAGGATTGTGGAAAATTACAAGAGGATCTTGATAAATTGGAAGACTGGGCATCAAAATGGCAGATGAAATTTAATGTGGACAAGTGCAAAGTTATGCACCTTGTAAACGGGGGTGCTGGTCGTGAAAGTCCACAGTCTTGGCAAAGGCAAAATATTATTATGACTTGCAAAGGAGTGTGGGGGTTGTAGTTCATTCATACCAGAATCAGCCGTTCACAAAATAATGAGTTGTGATGCTCGAGTGTAAGCAAAGAAAAACAGATTTTATTCATAGGGTTAATTCTCCCACACAGATTTACTTGGTAACACAAAAGGACACTTGCTTCAAGCACTGTACCCAGGAAAAATAAAACATGATATAAGGTAACTGAACTTCTTAAGCAATAAATCAATAAAGACCTTGATGGGAAACAGAAAAGGTTTTTTTGATGGCTCCTGCTAATGACCTTCTTAGCAGTGCTTCAAAAGGCAAAAACAAACCCAAAAGTAACAAAAAAAACTGTTCTTTATCAAGGATAACTTTCTTCTATTCACACACACAAGAAAGAAGTTTCCTTCTAGAGTTCACGTGCACTTGTGCCTGGCTCAATTACAAATAATTAGCCAGCTGCAAACCCCTTTGCTGGTTCACTCCCTCTACGTGGCTCAATCCTACCCTAAAGCTTTCTTGCAGAGACTTTTCTGGGTAGATAAAAGAACAAGTTACAGTTCCTTTTGGTGGTTGTTGTATTAGTGAGAAACTACTTTAAAACAGCAGCCTAGACAGAGAGCAATCCATGTATTCCAACTGATCATTTGATATATCTCCTTCTTCCTCAAATATCATGGAATCAATATCATGGTCTGGCTCAGAGGAATTCCTTAATTGATCACTCTCAGGATAATATTTGTTTCCCTGCTGTCTTCCAGGTGAAGAGCTAGGGCATAGATCAAAGTTCATACCTGTGATCCCCTTGCTGTTAGATTTCCTCTCCAGGTATCCTGGTCAGTAGGTAGTCCAGCTTTTATGTCCAGCCTTCCAATCAAGATCCCTGGACACTGGGTCTCTCTTCACATACCTTCTTGCACCGGTCTTAGGGCCCCTTCCAAATGCAGCCGTCTCCCTCAAAGGTGCCGTTTGGGAATTCCTGGCTCTATAACCCCAATCCTCTGGCTTCCTCCAGTCCAATGGAGTATGCTTGCCTCTGGAATCACTCCTAACACACGTACTGCTGTGGGCTCCTTCTTTAGACCTCCAATATGTCTTTCTCTTCTTCCTTCTGCATTGCTTCTGCTGTTGTAGTCCTCTCTCTTCTTCCTGGTTCTCTCCGTTCTGTCTCTGTGTAGAATATCTTTTACTTTTAAAGTGCTTAGAGGGACACTCCACCCTAGCACAACCCAGGTGTGCTGAATCAAGCCCTGCCCTTGGAGATGAGTGATTGGGGATTACCTCATAGCTCTCCTGATTGAACACACGTTTCCCCACTTCAGCCCTCCTGGAGGCTGTTTGTAACCTGGTGCATTCTGGGACTGGTAGTCTTTTATGAAAACATTCTGTTTTAGTATTTCTACCAGCAAAGACAGGTTGCTTGTTCAGAGCCAATTCAACTCTTTTATAGTTCCTTCCTGAACTATGATAAGCTTCCTTATCACATACCCCCCTGCTTAAGTTATTACGGACTGGTGCAACTGGTGAAACTTCTTCTTTACAGTCCGTAATACGGGAAAGGGCATCCGCATTTTTGTGTAACTTCCCAGCACGATGTTCCACTTGAAAATCAAATGCCTGTAAGGCCATGTACCAGCGTGTCAACCTGGCATTGTGGTTCTTCATTTGTTGCAACCACTTAAGTGGGGCATGGTCTGTAACCAGTTGGAACTTCCTCCCTGTAAGGTAAAACCTTAATGCCTCCACTGACCACTTTATAGCTAAACATTCCTTTTCTATTGTGGAATACTTCTGTTCAGCCGGTGACAATTTCCTGCTCAGGTACATCACAGGATGCTCCTCCCCTTCATGACATTGGGATAAGACAGCTCCTAGCCCTACATCCGAGGCATCTGTTTGAACCAAGAAGGGTTTCCTGAAATCCACCCCTTTCAGTACTGGTCCTGTACACAACTTCCCTTTTAGGACTAAAAATGCTTTTTCAGCTTCAGGAGTCCATTTCAGCTGGTTTGGGCAATTCCTCCGCAGCATATCGGTAAAAATTGCACTTTTCTCTGCAAACTGTGGTATAAATCTGCGGTAGTATCCAATAAGTCCCAAGAAACTCCTCAGCTGTTTCTTTGTTGTTGGAGGAGGAAAATTCCTGATGCTATCCACCTTGCTCATTAGAGGTTTAATTTTTCCTCTTCCCACCAGGTGGCCTAGGTATTTTACCTCTCTATTAGCAAAGGCACACTTCTTTGGGTTCAAAGTGATTCCCGCTTGTTTCATGGAGCATAAGACTGCCTTGATTCTCTTTAGATGTTCCGCCCAAGTGTTACTATGGATTATGACATCATCCATATAGGCAAAGGCATAATTTTGATGGGGTCGAAGTACCTGGTCCACTAACCTTTGGCAGGTGGCTGCCGCTCCATGCAGTCCCAAAGGAATCCTTTTGAACTGGAAAAGGCCAACGGGGGTGCTGAACGCAGTCTTCGGCTTCGACTCCCTGGTTAGAGGGATTTGACAATAGCCTTTTGTCATATCAAGGGTGGTTAAATATTGAGCTTGTCCAAGCTGGTCCAACAGCTCTTCAATTCTTGGCATTGGATATGCATCAAAAACTGATATTGCGTTTACTTGCCGGAAGTCAATACAGAATCTTAAAGAGCCATCAGGCTTTGGCACCAAGACTATGGGGCTATTCCAGGGACTCTTCGACTCCTCTATTACTCCCATGTCTAACATTTCCTGAACTTGTGCCACTACTTCCTGTCTCTTTGCTTCAGGCAAGCGGTATGGCCTTTGACGAATTAATTTCCCAGGTGGAGTTATTATCTCATGGGCAACCAAATGTGTCTCCCCAGGTATGGGAGTCAAAACATCTGGGAATTCTTTAAGCAATTTCCTTATTTCTTCCTGCTGTACCACTGTCAGGTCCTCACCTATTTGGGGTTCTGAACTTTCTTTACAGTCAGATACTTGGGGTCCCAAATCCTCCTCTTCATGCACCTCCCTTTCACGGGCACAGGTGGCAGCTAGGCTCCTGTTGCCTGCTAAATTGGACTGCCATCCAACTGGCCAGTTCCCTTGGATCCATCTTGTATCCCTGCAAGAAAACAAAAGAAAAAAACACAGAGCAGCACCCTCCAAACAGGTGTTTTTCTCCTATTTTATTTTCAATTACCCCTGTGTCTTACTCCCATCCACCACTAGACATGCCCAGGTACTTCTTACCTTATGCCAGTGATGAATCCAGCTCACACAGGGTCTTTGCCTCCTTGGAACAGCTCCTGGAACAGCCACCTTTTTTTTTTCTCCAAAGTGTTGTTAAGGGAAAAATCCACTTTCCAGCTTTTGACTTGAACTTTTTTTTTCTTTCAGATTTCAGTTGTAATCCTTATAAATCCTATAAATCCTTTGTGTAAAAACAACCCGAACTACTACGCCACTGTAAAAGTGGGTGCTGGTCGTGAAAGTCCACAGTCTTGGCAAAGGCAAAATATTATTATGACTTGCAAAGGAGTGTGGGGGTTGTAGTTCATTCATACCAGAATCAGCCGTTCACAAAATAATGAGTTGTGATGCTCGAGTGTAAGCAAAGAAAAACAGATTTTATTCATGGGGTTAATTCTCCCACACAGATTTACTTGGTAACACAAAAGGACACTTGCTTCAAGTATTGTACTCAGGAAAAACAAAACATGATATAAGGTAACTGAACTTCTTAAGCAATAAATCAATAAAGACCTTGATGGGAAACAGAAAAGGTTTTTTTGATGGCTCCTGCTAATGACCTTCTTAGCAGTGCTTCAAAAGGCAAAAACAAACCCAAAAGTAACAAAAAAAACTGTTCTTTATCAAGGATAACTTTCTTCTATTCACACACACAAGAAAGAAGTTTCCTTCTAGAGCTCACGTGCACTTGTGCCTGGCTCAATTACAAATAATTAGCCAGCTGCAAACCCCTTTGCTGGTTCACTCCCTCTACGTGGCTCAATCCTACCCTAAAGCTTTCTTGCAGAGACTTTTCTGGGTAGATAAAAGAACAAGTTACAGTTCCTTTTGGTGGTTGTTGTATTAGTGAGAAACTACTTTAAAACAGCAGCCTAGACAGAGAGCAATCCATGTATTCCAACTGATCATTTGATATATCTCCTTCTTCCTCAAATATCATGGAATCAATATCATGGTCTGGCTCAGAGGAATTCCTTAATTGATCACTCTCAGGATAATATTTGTTTCCCTGCTGTCTTCCAGGTGAAGAGCTAGGGCATAGATCAAAGTTCATACCTGTGATCCCCTTGCTGTTAGATTTCCTCTCCAGGTATCCTGGCCAGTAGGTAGTCCAGCTTTTATGTCCAGCCATCCAATCAAGATCCCTGGACACTGGGTCTCTCTTCACATACCTTCTTGCACCGGTCTTAGGGCCCCTTCCAAATGCAGCCGTCTCCCTCAAAGGTGCCGTTTGGGAATTCCTGGCTCTATAACCCCAATCCTCTGGCTTCCTCCAGTCCAATGGAGTATGCTTGCCTCTGGAATCACTCCTAACACACGTACTGCTGTGGGCTCCTTCTTTAGACCTCCAAGATGTCTTTCTCTTCTTCCTTCTGCGTTGCTTCTGCTGTTGTAGTCCTCTCTCTTCTTCCTGGTTCTCTCCGTTCTGTCTCTGTGTAGAATATCTTTTACTTTTAAAGTGCTTAGAGGGACACTCCACCCTAGCACAACCCAGGTGTGCTGAATCAAGCCCTGCCCTTGGAGATGAGTGATTGGGGATTACCTCATAGCTCTCCTGATTGAACACACGTTTCCCCACTTCAGCCCTCCTAGAGGCTGTTTGTAACCTGGTGCATTCTGGGACTGGTAGTCTTTTATGAAAACATTCTGTTTTAGTATTTCTACCAGCAAAGACAGGTTGCTTGTTCAGAGCCAATTCACCTCTTTTATAGTTCCTTCCTGAACTATGATAAGCTTCCTTATCACAACCTAGGGAAGAACAACCCAAACTATGGTTACACGATGCAAGGTTCCACATTAGGAACCACCACCCAGGAAAAAGATTTAGGCGTCATTATGGATAACATGTTAAAACCCTCGGCCCAGTGTGCAGCGGCAGCCAAGAGAGCAAATAGAATGCTAGGTATCATAAGGAAAGGAATGGAAAATAAAACAAAAGATATTATAATGCCTCTATACCGTTCCATGGTGAGACCGCACCTTGAATATTGTGTGCAATTCTGGTCGCCGTATCTTAAAAAGAATATAGCGTTATTAGAAAAGGTTCAGAGAAGAGCCACCAAAATGGTAAAGGGGATGGAAGGATACTCTTATGAAGAAAGGCTAAAAAGGTTAGGGCTCTTTAACCTGGAAAAGAGACGGCTGAGGGGAGATATGATAGAAGTCTATAAATTAATGAATGGAGTGGAACGGGTAAACGTAGATCGACTGTTTACATTATCAGAATATAGAAAGACCAGGGGACATGCAATGAAGCTACAGGGTAAACTATTTAAGAATAAGAAAATATTTTTTCACTCAACGTGTAATCAAACTCTGGAATTTGTTACCGGAGGATGTAGTAAAGGCTGTTAGTGTAGCTGGGTTTAAAAAAGGTTTGGACAAGTTCCTGGAGGAAAGGTCCATAAACCATTATTAAGAAGGGACCCAGGATATCAATGCTTTACCTAGTACAAGCATTGCAGAACCTGTGTCTTTTGGGGAAACTGCTAGGTACGTATGACCTAGATTGGCCACTGTTGGAAACAGGATACTGGGCTTGATGGACCTTGGTCTGACCCAGTATGGCATATCTTATGTTCTTATGTAATGTGATTTCAGTTTGTTCACTGTACAAAAACTAGCTTCATATCATGACAGGCAGTATATACGATATGTCTAGTACATTGCAAAAATAAAATAGATGTGTTGAATGCACATTTGTCTCTGCTGCTGCTTCAACACACTGACGCACGTATTTATTGATTTCCTGGTGATGTACATGGCCCACCTGTGCTCACATCCTTGTACAGTGGCAGCTGTGTTTGTGGCAGCCATCTGCCACATCAGGGTGTTACAGGTTCCCATACACACATTCCCTTTTAGAGGACATATTTGCACAGTCCCTGTAGTGGTTGTTTGGGATAGTGGTTAGAGACGTGTATTAGAGTACCGTAGGTTGCAGGTTTGATTCCTATGTGATTTTTTTTTCCTTGTGTTGTGCGAACCTGACCTTGAGCTGGCTGCAGCTTCATCAGCTCTCCTTTACACCTTTCCATCTCTTCATTGTACAGCACACAGTGTGCCCTCTATGCAGCCTATGTGCCGCAGATTAGCTATTACATATGGCTGTTCCTTTGTACTGTCCATGTGGCCAGTATGCTTGGGTGATTGTTATTGCTGTTGTTGAGATGATCAGTCCCAGCTTCTATTTGCAGCTTCAATTCTCACATGCTCCTTTTCAGTTCTATTCCCCATTTTGGCCTGCTACATAGGGCGTCCCCTGCCGCCCTTTGGGTTCGTTTTCTTTGCTCTTTTGCATGCTGTCTCCACTGCATAACATTTCATTGTGTGTGTGCATTTGTGTATAACTGCCTCTCTTCCCGATCGCAGATTGCGATATGAGCTGTACACAGCTCTTCTGCATGTGCATTACATCATGGTTACTGTTGGGGTTGCCTTATCCTGGCACACAGCAGGCTTTTTGTGTGGTGCCATGCAGTGTTGCTATATGCAGCCTTTGCTGTTTGACTCACGTTGGTGGTGTGGGCGTACCAGTTTGTGCATTAACTTTTGTGCTAGTGGTCATGGGTTTAATCCCACAGTGGGCCTCCTTTAGTCAGAATGTCCAGCACAACTTCCTTTGTGGCTGTGACAGGCAGACATATTTCGGAGATCAATGTTTGGAACACACACCACCCTCACCTCAGCTGGGTGACTTAAGGTGCTCTGTACAGTGCCTTGGCTGTGTTTTTACCCTGCCCCAGTAGGCACAGCAGGATGTTGGTGAGGTGACCTGAAGTTGTTGTGTAACCAGCCATTGCTGCCAGAGAAGTATAGCACAGTGATTAGTACACTGACTTCCCAGCCAGTGGTCATGGGTTTGATTCCTGTGTGTTCTTGTTTTTTTATGCCACTCCTACACAACTATATCTCCTTCCTGTAGCAGTCATATCTGTGCAGATGTGTGTGGCGGCACATTATAGCCTCATCACAGTTGCCAAGCATCCTTCTGTCCGTCTATCTGTGTCTGCCAGCTGTGTGGCGTCCTCCCCTAATGTGCGGTGTACTACCCCATGTCCTGCGCTGTGACTCTTTCCTGCACTGCGGCTCTTCATGATTGCCTCTCGTGTGTCTGCTCTGCATGGCACTGCTACTCCTCTGTCCTCCTGTTATGCTGCCACATCTGCCTGTTCTGGTGGACACTTATTCCCATCCTCTGCCACGCACTGTCATTTTTGCACTTTACATCACCATCACCCTATGCATCGGTACAGCTGCCTCCGATATGTTTGTCCACTTTACCAGCTGCCACGTGAGCTGCACACGGATTTGTCAGGTGCATCAGCTCCGCCATGTGCTCTCTTCCATAATTTATTGTTTGGCTTTCCTTGGTGCTCTGTGCAATGGTGGGGTTACATCTTTGTTTGGTCCATACATTTGGTGCTATTCAACTTGGGCCACCTTACTGCCATTGGCCACCTTTGGTCATCTTTAGCTGCAGCTTAGGTTGCACAAGCTAATGGGGCACCTTATATGGTGCCTTGGTAGATGGCAAACTACGGCGCCTCATAGGGCGCCTTAGGGTGGGCGCCCTAAAATGCACATCAGGTTACTACACTGCAGCGAGGGTTTTGTCGATTAGCAGCACAGATTGTTCAGATGTGCACGCATTAAATGGACTTGTCTCAGACTGCCATATTCTGTGAACCTAGAGGAATCGAACTCATAACTGCTGTCTTGGCAAGCATTGCATTAACCAGTGTATTACACATCTGTAGCTATTATCACAGCGATGCTACATAATTAGGCTTATGGTGCACTAACGTGCCACGCCGCACACTATCGCACGAACACGGCATGGCGCCCTCGATCGCACGATAGACGGCCACTTCCTAATATGGGATTGTTCACGTTAACGCTGCAACTAACGCCGGTAACGTTAAGATCCCCCTAAGACTTTACTCTCTGTTTCAGCTGCCTATAAGAATCTTCATTACAATACTTGCAAATATTTAGAAGCAATGCAGGGGAACAAAAAAAGGAGATTGCAGTTTCCTTTAAATTGTCTGCCTCTCCAGGAAAAAACACTATTTTAAAGGATGACATTTTCCTGTTGTAAAAGATTTAAATAGCCTGCTTTAACTTGGTAATTAGTTGTTAGAGTTATTTTATATGTTGATTTTCTTCTTTAGTAGGTCAAAGCCTTATTTCACCAGACTTGCAATTTTGATGTTTGAAAACTTTGAGATACAAGTATTTAATTACAAAAAGCTACATTTAGGAATTTAAAGTCTTTGCTTTACTTCTACCTTCAATATCTCCCACATCTGCTTGATATATAAGTTGGTATAAAGTAAAAGCTTTCCTTAATTTAAATCTGACAAAGTACTGGCATTTTGGCTTTAAGAAAAAGAGTGGAAAATGATTAATATAGGAATTCAGCAAGTCTTCCTTGCCACTGCTGGTTGGTACTATGTAAATATACAGACTATGGGCCCGATTTTAGAAGGCATTTACATGGGTAACTGCCTTAGTTACCTGTGTAAATGCCTTATCTCGGATTTTTGATAGGCATCTACATGGGTAGTACCCTTCAAAAATCCCAGATATTTTCCTAACGCACCCAAATGCTGTGTGGTTAGCATCGGGATCTGTTAGGGGCCTTACAGAGCAGATCAGGGGCAGAGGAAAGGACTAAACAGGTAGCACTGATTTTCGATACTACCTGCTTAGCCCTCTGCGCCTTAAAGATAGGCAAGATTTTTCCTCGCATATCTTTCAGGCGCAGGGGCTAAGTGGGTAGCATTGAAAATCAGTACTACCTGACTAGCTCCTGTGGCTTCCAGGTTGTGCAGCAAGATCCGTGTTTTCAAAGCCGGGGCTGCATATGACCTCGGCATTGAAAATCTGGGTTAGATGGATGGCGGGCAGGCTATGCGCTGACTTGGCGCATAGCGCCGCCCAGATGAAAATCGGGCCCTATACATATAGCATTGCTTGTTGAATTCCATTGTTGATAAAAAAAAATCTGGTTTGGTTTCCAGATAAGAAGCGCATTTTGTTTTGAAAGGTTTAATCAAACTCTGGAATTTGTTACCGGAGGATGTAGTAAAGGCTGTTAGTGTAGCTGGGTTTAAAAAAGGTTTGGACAAGTTCCTGGAGGAAAGGTCCATAAACCATTAAAAGGGACCCAGGATATCACTGCTTGACCCAATACAAGCATTGTGGAACCTGTGTCTTTTGGGGAGACTGCTAGGTACTTATGACCTAGATTGGCCACTGTTGGAAACGGGATACTAGGTTTGATGGACCTTGGTCTGACCCAGTATGGCATATCTTATGTTCTTATGTTCTTATGATTTCAGTTTCAGGGGAACAACAAAAGTGAGAAAAACATATATATTATAGCACTGTGAGATATTGGAACCATAGAAACATGATAGCAGAAAAAAAACACATGGCCTATCTAGTTTGCCCTTCCTTATCAACTACAATAGTGTCCTTTTTTTATTTAGAGATCCTCTGTGTTTGTCCCATGCTTTTTGAATTCAGATATTGCCAGCATCTCTACCCCCTCCACTGGGAGACTATTCCACACATCTACCACTCTTTCCATAAAGAAATATTTCCACATATTATTCTATCCCCTTTCACCCTCATCCTATGTCCCCTTTCGGCAGAGCTTGCTTTCAATTGAAAGAGACTCTCCTGTGCATTTATGCCACGGAGATATTTAAATGCCTCGATCATATCTCCCCTATTCCGCCTTTCCTCTAAAGTATACATATTAAGATCTTAAAGTCTGTCCTCATATGCTTTATAACGAAGACCATTTTAGTAGCCACCCTCTGCACCAATTCCAACCCGCTTATATCCTTTTGAAGGTGTCATCCAGAGAATTGCACACAATATTCCAAATGAGGTCGCATCAGGGACTTTTACAGGGCATTATCACCTCTTTTTTTCCTGATGGCCATTCCTCTCCCTATACACCCAAGCATCCTTCTGGCTTTTGCAGTCACCTTTTCTACCTGTTTAGCTACTTTAAAATTGTCAGACATAATAACACTCAGGTCCTGCTCTACTTTCGTGGACAGAAGTACCTCACCCCCTACACTGTACGACTCCTTTGGATTTTTGCAGCCCAAATGCATGACCCTGCATTTTTTAGCATTAAATTTCACCTGGCAAATTCTAGATATTCTTCAAGCTTAGCTAGATCCCTCCTCATGTTATCTACTCCTTCCTGGGTGTCAACTCTATTGCATATTTTGGTATCATCCGCAAACAAGCAAACGTACCCGACAGCCCTTCCGCAATATCACTAACAAAGATGTTAAAAAGAATCAGACCAAGGACAGATTCCTGTGGCACACCACTGGTAACCTCCTTCTCCTCAGAGTGTACCCCTTGTCACCTCCCACTCAACCAATTTCTAACCCAATCAGTAACTTTAGGGTCCATCCCTAGGGTGCACAGTTTGTTTGTTTGTCTGTGTGGTACAGTGTCAAAGACTTTACTGAAATCTAAGTACACCACATCTAGGGCTCTCCCTTGGTCCAACTCCCTGGTCACTCAGTCTAAAAAAAATCAATCAAATTTGTCTGACAAGATCTGCCTCTGGTGAATCCATGCTGCCTCGAATCCTGCAATCCATTGAACTCCAGAATCCTCACTGCTCTCTCTTTTAGTAGCCTTTTCAATAATTTACTAACCACAGAGGTTAGACTAACCGTCCTGTAGTTCTCAATGTCATCCTTACATCTGCTTTGTGTAAAGGGACCACATATGCCTTTCTCTATCCTTTTGCATCACTCCCAACTACAAAAAAGCATTGAAAAGTTAAGGCAGTGGAGCTGCTAGAAAGTCCCCAACTTCCCTCAGTATTCTTGGATGTATCCCATCCGGACCCATGGCTTTGTCTACTTTTATTTTAACTAGTTCCTCAGAACACAGTCTTCTGAAAATCGTTTGAGATCCACGTCACTTCTCTTCCTATTTGTAGGTGTTTTCTGAGGTTCTGCTCCTGGCCCTTCATCTGTGAACACAGAACAGAAATATTTGTTAAGCAATTCCACTTTATCCTCAGATGGGCATGCAGGCAGGTAGGCAGATCTTTTATCAAATGTGCTTAAGATTTCACAGAAAGAAAAAAATTTAAAAAAGGAGTGACAGGCCATAAAATACTGGGCAGTAAAACACTAAAATGAGTTAAGAGACAACAAAGAATTGTTTGCACATTACTGAAAAGGCCTAGATGTAAGCCATTGATAACATACCAGCTCATCCAAGTGTTTAGTTAGGGAAAACATAAGGAGAGTTTGATAGATCTGATACAGAACAGGGAGGGGGCTGCTGTCAGTCTCCAATTAAATTAATGCTTGGGAAAGAATCAGGATCCACCATGAAATCAACTAAACAAATATATAATAACTCCTACAATTCTCAAAACACTTTCCAAATGTCAAAAAAGCAAAAAGGTTTAATTTAGAGTCACCCTCAGAGTGGGCATTCACGTATATCCCAAATGCATTTTATAGTCCTTAACTCCATCATTGGTCTCTACAGTTGTGTTTTTGTTTATATTTTTTAACATATTTTGCATTTAAAATCACTTATGCCTATGGGACCCTTGGACATAAGATAAGGCATGGAGGATGTGGGCCAAGAAGAACCTGAGGAGGTCATATACCATGTTACTATGTTACTATGTCTTACAACCAGGTTCACTCACCTGCCAAAATCTCTTGTTTAGCTTTGATACCCTGCTTTATGATGCCCTAGAAGTTAATGCCCTAGACAACTGCCTAGTTTGCATAATGGTTGGCCTAGCTCTATTCTCTGTGGTTCCTGAAGCTTTATGGCCCTCAAGTTCAAATGAAATTGGTCATCTTCAAACAGAACCTGTTACGGTTGTCTAGGATCCCAGCAAACGTTTGCTAAGAGTTCCAGAGTATCCTTTGACCTCTGAAACAGAAGGCATCAGATCAACAAACAAAACTTTTGAATCAAGATTTCATCTCTTCTAAAACAAAAAGGAAAATCACTGTTTGTACTTCCTCTAAAGTAATGGAAAGTACCTCCTTATCTGAAATTACTAGTGCCCAATTTGCTGAACTTATTGCCCTTCCTAGAGCCTTAGTTACAGTGAGGCCAATTCTGTTCTATCTGTCCCTTGCTTGTCTGGCCGGTCAGAATCGGGATGTGTCAGGTTGCACCTGATTCTGCTCCCGCAGGGGCTAGACATGTCTGCGGGTTCAGAATCGGGTCTACCGGCCCTGATGTGTAGGCTATGCCCCAATTCTGGCTGCCCAAACGTCCAGTGAACTGCCCGGCTAGCCCAGCCTGGCTCTTGCATGGAGCCAGGGCGTAATGGCATCATGTTGCCATGGCACCGTTGCTCCATGCAGGAGCCGTGATCCCCAGCAGACCCAGCATTCTTCTTTTCCCCACATCCCAACCCACAATCGGCCCTGCCATGGTAAGGGTCGGGATGTGGGGACTACTCTGCGTCCCCTCACCTCTGGTCCGCTGCCTGGCTCCCCAATCAGGCTCCAACTAAGGGGATTATTCCACCTCCAGCCCGCCTCCTCCCGCCCACAAACAGAGCTCTCCGCACAGCTCAGATCTACATGCCAGGAGCTCTATTTTCAGGATGCAGGCCAGGCATTGAGCAAGGTTGGATGTCTGGATCAGATATCCAGACCCGCTAAACGCAGTTCACAATGACCCCCAGTGTTTATAGACTCTAGATATACCTGGAGGATATTTATTCCTATTGAGATTGTTGTTATAAAATGCTGTGAAACAATAATTTTCATGTCATAAGAACTGTAGAGAGCTGTTCTTTAGAATGAGCTCATGTCCACCTGTTGCTAGATCAATTAAAGTTTAGTGGGAAAGGGGCATTGTTTATTCACATTGTGCTTTGCTTATTGTTAACAATATAAATGTATATCTTCTACCTACAATACTTAAAGGCAGTACTAAGCTTTAACAGTTGTTTGATGTTTCTAAAAGCCTTGCCATATAAGAATACATTAGTATGGTATGAAGAAAGGTTTATGTACGTAGATGGTGGAATGATGCAAGTGATGAGAAGTGTTGTGAAAAGTGAGATGGGCTATTAATAGTGAAAAAAAGAAGGGCCTTGATGGACAGTAAACTGGTGAAGGTAATCTAACGATGTGAAGTGATGTGTCAGTCTAATGAATATATAAAAGAAAAAAAGAAACACTCTGCATCTAATATTTAATTATGCCATCTCCATTCCCTTCATCTAAGCCCAGACACCTGCTCAACAATTGAAAATAGATACTTGGAGATAGGCTGGGTGCACCTTGCATTGTGATGGGCTCTGGAAAACCCACACTGGCCATATGGCGCTTCCGGATGTTCTTTTACCTCATGTTGCCTCTGTGTGTCATGGCCAGACACATGAAGGAAAAGGGGGGATGTTCCACAGATTCTCACAAGATTGGTACAATACTAAATTTGCTAAAATTGCAGAAGTGTGTGCAACTTGCCTGATCTGTAAACATGTAAAAACTAGTCAAGGGCACAAGCCACAGCCACTGAAACCTTTTCTAAATTTATAAACGGATTATATCCAATTACTCAATTGTCAGGGATTTGAATATTGTTAGGTGATTGTCTGGTTGGGTAGAAACTTATCCTTATAGAAGGTAGATATTACTACTAGTAAAAATGAAAAAGGAGAAACAGAATAGTTTAAAATCAGCAAAGGTGTACGACAAGGCTGCATACCTTCCCGCTACCTGTTTAATTTATATGCAGAACAAATCATCAGAGGTGTAGGACTGTATGAAGACAACCGAGGTGTGAAGATTGGTGGAAGACTCATCAACAACCTTTGCTATGCTGATGATACCACATTACTGGCTGAAAGTGAAGACGATCTGAAACATTTGCTTCTCAAGATCAAGGAACATAGCCTTAAAATGGACCTGCACCTTAATGTAAAGAAGACAAAGATCCTGACAACTGGCAAAATCAATAAGTTTATCATTAATGGAGAAGAAATTGAAATAGTTGACAACTTTAACCTACTTGGATCAACAATCAATAAAAAAACAAGTAGTCAAGAAATCCGACGACACATTGCCTTTGACAGAATGGCTATGAAGGACCTAGACAAGATTCTCAAGAGCAGAAATGTCTCTCTCCATACAAAGATTCAACTTGTTCAAGCCATGGCATTTTCAGTATTGTCATATGGATGCAAAAGTTGGACAGTGAAAAGATAGACAAGAAGAAAATTGATGTCTTTGAATTATGGTGCTGGTAACAAATACTGTGTATACCATGGACTGCCCGAAGAATAAACCAGTCAGTACTGAAGGAGATCAAACCTAAGCTTTCTTTAGAAGCTCAGATGACACGACTTTGACTTTCATACTTTGGACACATCATGCAAAGAGAGAGATCATTAGAGAAAGACATCGTGCTTGGCAAGGAAGAAGGTCAATGCAAAAGAAGAAGACCAGAAATGACATGGATTGATACAGTAACAGCAGCTTTGGATGCCACTCTATCAACAATGAACCAGCTGACTGAAGACCGAACACAGTGTAGGTCAACTATCCAGAAGGTCGCCATAAGTTGACATTGACTTGACGGCACTTAACAACAACAACAACAAAAATGAAATTAAGTTTGTCTTATAGCAAAGTCTAATCTAGAATGCTTAGTCTTTTCACTTAAAAATGCTGTACTTCCGGATGAAGACTGGAACTGTGTCACCAGCTGCAACCCCGGCGATTCCAATGAAAGATTTGCCAAGAATTCAGATGGAAATGACCATATTAAGTGCTCCTGATTATCCACTGCAGTGGTGAAAACTTCCAACTTGGATTTACAGTTCACATTGCCAAAAGGGCCAAGATACCAGCTAATGAGAGTGGAAGGTCCAATTTTTGGGAGAAACCAAACTTAAATTTCAAAAAAGGATGAAGCACACTATGAAGTCCCAAAGAACTGCTGCAGGAAAACAGACTGATTCTGTGGGAGAGTCCCAAGTAGAAAGTAGTGTCTTTTGGGGACATTTATAACTATTTTCTTGCTTATTATTTTCTTTTCTTAATGTTACTTTCCAAGTAGTAGTAATTCTAAAGTATAATTCTCCTATGTATATTTCTGAGAGTAAATGTGATGAAGCCTCTGGTTATGATGGAGTACAAGGTGAAGTACAGAGACTGATGGAGATGACAGTATGTGTTGATAATAGATCCGTAGTGGAATCTAAGACAAAAAGAGGGGAAACTGTGATATTTATTTATTTATTTAACTGGTTTTATATACCGTTTTTCTGCAAGGCAAAACGGTTTACATTGAACAAGTAGTAACATTTACATGGAACAGAACTATGGACAAATAACTGGTAGAAATATTACATTGAAACAAGTGGTAACTTTGTATGGACCAGTTGTAACAATGTAAAGGGTATAAGAATTATATTATTACAGTTGAACAAGAGAACAAAGTTATTATTTACAAATGGCATAGCTGCTATACGGTGAGGCATTGTGTTCGCCTGCTTATGGGGGGTGAGTGGTAAGAGAGGTGAGGAGGGGCGGGGTATGATCTTGTGTGTGGTTTGTTGCAGTGTTGAAGTATTCTTTGAAAAGAAAGGTCTTAAGATGTTTTTTGAAGAGGGTGTGTGATTGGAGGGCCCGTAAGGTGGGGGGTAGTTTGTTCCAGTTGGTGGGGGCGTAGAATTGAAAGGCTCTTGTGCATGTGCTTTGTGGTTTCTTGGAGCTCTGTGCAGGTAGAAGGAGGAGATTTGCTGTGCTTTGGCGCCGGAGTCTGCTGTTGTTGGGGCGCTCAATTAGTAGTTTTAGCTGTTCTGCTGTAGTGTTGAGGAGGGCTCTATGCATGAGGACAATGGTCTTAAACCTAATACGGGATGTGACTGGTAGCCAGTGTAGGGATTTCAATATGGGTGTGATGGGGGTGTGCCTGGTTGCTCCGGCGATGAGTCTTTCAGCTGTGTTTTGAGCCAGCTGGAGGGGGGCAAGTGTGGTCTTAGGTAGTCCTTGTAAGATGGAGTTGCAGTAGTCGAGGAGAGGGGTGATGGATGCTTGACAGACTGTGCAGAAGCTATCATGGGGTAGAAGAGGGCGTAGGTTGCGGAGAGTTATGATTTTGTAGTAGATACTCCTGGTGGTGTTTAGGATGTGAGGCTGGAAGTTCAAGAGATGGTCCAAGGTTACACCAAGGTACTTGATCTGGGGTTTGACCTGGATTTCAGTGTCGCCCAGTTTGATGCTGTGTGAAGGATTGAAGCTGCAATCTCTGGAGATGTGAAGGAGCTCTGTTTTGTTCAGCTTGATTGTGAGATTGTGTTGCTGTAGCCATGCGGTGACTTCTGTGTAGCAGGCTAATTTATGAACCTAGGACACAACTGGGTATATTTAAGAAAAACACTTATATTAGGTAATACATCAAAATCCTTTAAAGTCTAGCTAAAGCAATACAAAATCAAAAAGAAACTGTGTAGTTTAAAGTCCTCGGACTTGAAATACTCCTTAACAGTCTGCCTCTGGATTTTTATACTTTCTAGTCCCTAGTTGGGAACCTTCTTCCTCAGGGCACGTTCTTAATACTATTCTGTGAATCGTGTTGTGAGAGAGAAGACTTTATCTTCTCTCTCAACACAATTCACAGAATAGTTGCTTGGGGCTGGCACCTCTATAATCAATGCTGTTTTGATGTTCTCCTTTATCACTATGTCAAGCTTCCTTGTATCCAGCTTTTTATCAGTCAGAATGGGAGTATTCCAAGTGATCATAACGTCTTCATTCTCCATAATTCTCTTAGGGTCATGATCCCAATGCTTTTCTAGTATATCATTTATCATTTATTGTATTTGATATACCGCTCTAATTGATTAGAGCGGTTTACAAGTAAAAGGATAGAAAGGAACTCCAAAATCAGGAAAAGAAAGCTGAGAGGTGAATAGGACATAGGACAGTTAGCATAACTGGGACATAAGGAAGGAGAGGGGTAGGACACAAGAATGAGGAGAGACAAGAGGGCAGTGTAAAACACTTGCCACTTTTTATTGAGTTTCCATGAGCCCAAAGGCTTGATGGAATAAATTAGTTTTTAAACAGGCTGTGAAATTTTTCAGGTTGGGATCTAAACGGATTGGCTGAGGAAGACTGTCCAGAGGGAAGGTGCGAGAAAGAAGAAAGCAGACATCCTGGTGGATTCAAATTTGGCTGTAGTTGGGGGAAAGATGATAAGGTGGTTTCTGTGAAGTGACCATAAACAAAGGGGAGGGGCATAGGGGATAGTGAGGGCCGATAGGTATGCTGGGGCTACATTGTGAAGGGCTTTTTATAGTGATGTAGTGTTTTCAGAGTTTCCAGTGGATGAGACATGCTACTTTATCGTGTCTTACTGTATAGAAATGTTCTGTCAATAGAACTTCACAGCCAACTATGAGGTAAGTCAGTTTCTAGCTCTTTCTTACAGAATCTTCATATGTCTGTTTTGCCAGTTTTTCAATGCTTGCTGTAAACCATTTTGTCCACAATCCCCTGCCTTGGGCTGCAATTATCAATCTCTCATCTTTCGGTTTTAATTCATCTCTCCTTAACCATTCATGTGTCTGGTCTTGAATGACAAAGGGTTTCTGGAGTAACACTCTGTGTTTCCCACTTTATTTATGCATTTGCCACTTGTTTTTCCTTGTTTGCAGATCTAATTCTTTGAAGAGTTTTTTCTCTTATTAAATTCTGTAGTTTCCTTCCATCTGTGTGCTTGTGGATTCTCGCTCATTTTTTCTAATCATCAGAACGCTAGTCCAAGTTTAATGATGGAAACTGATTCTGGAAGTTTACTTTTATATTTCAGCACTTTCTGCATATTTGGTCTGATGATGCTATTAGATATGCTTGTAAGCCTATGATAGTGGCTCTGTGCTAGGAGGCCCAGTCTTCCTTCAGCTCTAGAGGTGTATAGTCTCGGCATAGCTGATTCTTGTAAATTACATCATGGGCATAAAGACGTTTTCTTGTTTCTACATTCAATTTTTCAAGATCTTTAAGAGGCCATTCTATAATTCCAAAGTTGTATGAGAGTACAGGAAATGCAGACTTATTAATGGCTTGTATCTTTATTCCCTGATGTTAAAGAACTTACGATCAGTAATATTCTTTACTGATCTTTTTGCTCAGTAATTTCTGCTTGATAGTTATATACACCTTCCTTTTTAAGTTCCATGATGCCATAGCCTTCAATCAGGAAGATGTTTTCCATTTTGCTCAACTTTCCTCTATGGAAGGTTGCTTTAGCACAACAGTCAAGGCCAAAAGTCATCCTAATGTCATCCAAGAAGCTTTTCACTACACGGATTTGTGCTGCTAATTGTTGGTGGTATAAGGTGGAATAAGTCCCCCATTCAAATGGCTGACCCCAGACATATACTGTACAGCCGACTCCAGAATCAGCCCTGTAGGTCTGGGGAAGGGGTCACACCTCCAGCCCATCCTCAATCCTCCCTCAGCTTGCCCCCTCCCACCCCTGTACAGAGCTCCCCAGACATCTCTGCTGTATGTGCAGGGAGCTCTGTGGGTGAAATCAGCACTCTGGCATTTAGCGGGGATATACTTCTAACCCGGATGTATATCCCTGCTAAATGCAGGTCAGAATCTACCCCAATATGTTCTGTGGACAGATGAAACCAAACTTGAACTCTTTGGCAATGCAGACAAGTGATACATTTACAGGCAAAGAAATGAAGCTTACAGTATAAAGAAAAACACCTTTCCTACAGTTAAATATGGTGGAGGTTCCATAATGTTGTGGGGCTGTTTTGCTGCCTAAGGAACTGAAGGCCTGGACTGAATCATGAAGTCAGAGAACCACCTGAGAATTTTGGAACAAATGTGCTACCTACTGTCAGAAAGCTAGGTCTGGGTTGAAGGTCATGGGTCCTCCAGCGGACTGTGACTCAAAACATACACCCAAAAGTACAAAATAATAGTTAAAAAGGAAACAATGGACTGTTTTAAATTGGCCAACAATGAGTTGTGATCTCAATCCAATCAAGAGTCTTTGGAAAGAGCTGAAATCTGCCATTGGTAAAAGGAATCCTGGAAACATTCATGAGCTGGAACAAATCTCAGTTGAAGAATGGGAGAAACTACCAGCAGACAGCTGTATGAATGTTATAGATGGCTACAAGAAATGTTTGGAGGCTGTCATCATGCCAAGGGTTGTGCAATCAAATGTTAGTGAAGGGTGCCATTAATCCTGTCCAGATCATATTTGTTTTTTTCTCAGAAATTACTATGTCTAAGTTGCACAGACATCTTTTTTTGGTTGTTGTTGTATACCTCTGAACATACTATTAAAATATTATGATGCCATACAGTTGGCACATTTCCAATTATTTCTCAGGTTATTGTACACAACATACCTAAAATACAAGGGTGCCAATAATGATGGTCACAATTGTACAATGACATTTGTGACTTTGCTATTCATAATTGATTAAAAAAGAAAACTTGTGGTTGTTAATATTCTACCCTCTTTCTCTACAGAAGCGTCCTTAGCACTTTTTCAGCCAACAATGTATATAATACAAGTCTTTATGGTGATTTTAACTGCTTTCATTGAAAAGCTCTTCTAGGCAGGGATTATAAATAATATAAAGTAGGACTACAATGAACTCTGTTAATAAGCAGTTGCTGGCACTAGAAAACTCTGTACATTGCCTAGGTGTTGAGAAAAACAACAATATATTGAAAACAAAACAGAAAAGCACCTGAGGAGGATCATTTCCAGAATTAGTGTTAAGGGAATGGCAAATTTCCGGAGTACTGTAAACATCGGTAAACTGGGAAAAGAAAAAAAGACAACACAATTATTAGAGCTGATATGATACTTCACACTGAACTCTGTTGCTAAAAGAAGAAAACCACAAACCAACCAAAAAACAAAAGATTTCAAATGCAGGTCTCTGTGCCCCCCCCCACCCCCTCCCCCCAACCAACAGAAAATAACATCCTTCTCCCCGCCCATATTACATGCTGTTTATGTGAGGATGATAAGTGCTGCCTAGAATTAAATATGTGCACTAATTTATTGTTTGTTACTAGGCAACATGAGTTGTTTTATTGATCTGTGCTCATAGGTAGTTGGTGACTCAGCTGTTTGGGAAGCTAAAGTGGGGCGGGGTTCGGACAGGGCTAGAGTGGCGCAAATTAAAATCCTTGGGGTGGGAGCAACACCTATGTCAGCAGTAAAGGGACAGTGGGAGCACTTTTGAACACAGCAAGGTCACAGAGTTGCCAAGTTACCCAGTTCCAGGAGTGAGATTATTTGCCAGTTCTGGTTTTAAATTTGCATTGCAATGCAGTATGGTATTTGTAGTCCCTGATTTTAGCCATTGGAATCTGTGCTACAGGTACCGTAATGAATCAGAATGAGATTGTCAGAAATGCAGGACTGGCTTAAAATCTCAGTCCTGGAAGTGGGTAACTTGGCAACTCTACGCCCCTTCACTGTGTGGCTTTGCAGCAGCTGCCTAGTACCTCTGTTACTGATGGTAATATCCAACTAAATATACTCAAGGGAATGAGATGCCAAAAAAAAAAAAACAAAGCAGTGCATTCTAGAAATATATGCAGGTACTTTAGCACTTGGCTTCCAGTCAACCCTATCTCCCCAGCCCAGCATCTCCTTGATAGCAATGTGAACGCTGGTGTTCAGCAGCATTGTAACAGAACTCCTGTGGTTACTGCCAACCATAAAATGACGAGCCTATAAGTTTTTTTGAAAGGTTGCCAAATGGCCACTAGGCTTCAGGTCTACTGGCTTTTGGTAATTCAACAATAAACTAAACATGTTTAGAATATGTATTACCACTTACTCTCCCAATACCCAGCCAATAGTACATTTTTCTTCCCTCCTACACAAAATATCTTTTCCCCTATCCATCCTCTCTCCCCCAACATTAACTCCCTTTTCATTCCAGCCCCACCCAGCATCCGCTCTCTTCTAGTCCCATTCTCCCATCACCCCACATCAGCCCATTTCCAGTCCTAGCCCCCTAATCAGTCTTTTCCAATCCTAGCCCCCCATCAGCCATTTCCAGTCCTATTCTAGTCCCTCTATCAGCCTATTTGCAGTCTTATCCTAGCCCCCATCAGCCCATTTCCAGTCCAAGCCCCCCCAATCAGCCCATTTCCAGTCCAAGCCTCCCCATCAGCCTTTTGCAGTCCTAGCCCCCCATCAGCCCTTTCCAGTCCTATCCTAGCCCCCCATCATCCCATTTCTAGTCTAAGCCCCCCCATCAGCCCATTTCTAGTCCTAGCCCCCCACAATCAACCCATTTCCAGTCCTAGTACCCCTGCCCAAAGAGCCCTGAGCCTGCCTGACTGGCTTCAGAGGGAGCCGCGAAGTTCTGAACACCCAGCTCACCTCTGCACAGCCACCTGAGTGAAAAGTAGCATTTTCCTTCATTCCGGCACTGTGTTCACGTGCAGCCCATTAGCATGCTGAGTACCGGGAAACAGGAAATGTCCTTCAACCTCCGGCATGCCGGAGTGGAGGAAAACTCCTCGGGCCTCCCTGGCTCCCTCTGAAGCTGGCCCTGCAAACAGTAGGGAGCCAAACAGCATGTGCAGCATGAAGTTAGAACAGGACCCCCCTGAAATGCAGGGCCCTGTGCAAACAACATTCCCATACAATGGATGGGCTGGCCCTGGTCCACCCCCACCCCAAGCCATCATGTCCCCTTTCCTTCCCCATCCCCAATCCAGCATCTCCTCTTCCCTTCCACAGAATCGTCCTTCACCTCCACCTACCCCTGTGTCCACCCATACCTGAAGCCATCATGTCCTCTTTCTTTCCCCATCCCCAATTCAGTATCTCCTCTTCACACCTCGGCCCAGTGTGCTTCCTCAACACCTCTTCTTCCCAGGGCTAGCCCAAGGGTTTCTGCTACCCTAGGCACAAGCCCTGGCCATGCCACACCCCCCCCCCCCGGTGCTGAGCCATGCCACCGCCCCCCCCCCGCGGCCGCAGATTCCCGCGGGGGGGGGGGGCAGCTCAGTGGCAGGCCATGTGCTTTGGCACACATGGCCTTCAACTTCTGACCTCCCTCCAAAACAACTTTGGGGGGTCAGAAGCATCAGACCATATGCACCGAAGCACATGGCCTGCTGCCTCAGCTGCCAAAATCAGAGGCAACGGGGCTGGCAGCACAGCTCAGCAAAGGGGGGGGGGGGCAGCAGGCCATGTATGCCAAAGCACATGGCCTGCTGCCTGCAGAAGTCTACTGCCCTAGACAGCTGCCTAGCCTGCCTAGTGGACAGGCCAGCCCTGCTTCTCCCCCACCCCAACACCGCCACCACTGCTGCTGCTGCTGCTCGGCAGGCCTTGTCACTTGTGGGCTGAGGCAGTGGTGAAAAACACAAAATAGGCATAAGCCAGGCATGCTGAGTCAATCTGTACTACCACTGCTAGCTGTGCCGCTGCAGCTCCCTCAACAACAGGAAGTATATATCGGAAGTGGTGGGAGCAGCAGAGCACAGAAGTGCACATGGAGTCAATGTCCCCACACCTCTTTTGTGCCTTATGCTGCTGTAGCAGCCCGCAAGTGATAGGTTCTAGGAAGCAGCCCGCAAGTGATAGGTTCTAGGAAGCAGCAGCAGTGAAGAAGGGCGGCAGAGATCATGGTTTGGGCTGGGGAGGATTGTACTCTTAACATGATAAGCATACCCATAACTGCAAAAATGCTTACTAGCACCCCTTTCCCTGCCTCTGCAAATGCCATAGCAGGGCTAAGCAGAGAGACAGAGACAGAGCTCAAACAATGTATGAGCTTTAATCATGCTGCATTTTCCTAGTAAAGCATAAGGAATTTGAACTCTCAGGGATCTGTGCTGGGCATGCTGCTTTTTAACATATTCATAAATGACCTGTAAATGGGAACAAGTGAGGTGATCAATTTTACAGATGACACAACATTATCCAAAGCTGTTAAAACACAAGAAGATTTTGAAAAATTGTGAGATGACCTTGAAAACTTGAGCGATTGGGCATCCACATGGCAGATGAAATTTAATGGGGACAAGTGCGAAGTTATGCACTTAGGGAAGAACAACCCAAACTACAGTTACACAATGCAAGGTTCCTCATTAAGAACCACCATCTAGGAAAAGGATTTAGGCGTCATCATGGATAATAGACTGAAATCCTCTATCCAGTGTGCAGCTGCAGCCAAGAAAGCAAATAAAATGCTAGGAATTACAAGGACAGGAATGGAGAATAAAACCAAGGATATTATAATGCCTCTATATCATTCCATGGTGTGACCAAACCTTGAATATTCTGTGCAATTCTGGTCGCCGTATCTTAAAAAGAATGTAGGAGAATTAGAAAAGGTACAGAAAAAAGTAACCAAAATGATCAAAGGGATGAAAGAATACCCCTATGACAGGGGTTCTCAACCCAGTCCTTGGGACTACACCTAGCCAGACAGGTTTTCAGAATATCCACAATGAATATGCATGAGAGAGATTTACATACAATGGGGGGGATGAACTGGTTTAACTCTGGCCACTCTCCTCTTCAATCTGCAAGATTCTTCAGTATAATTCACCACTTTTCTTCACACATTCAACTTGAATAACTGGATGAACTTATTTATGTCAAGAACATTTACTGTTTCTCCTTTCCCTTATACTGATTCCTGTGGAGACCAGCATCTCCCTGAATCCTTTCTCCTGAAGACTGACTCTGGACAATCATTGTCCTTTATGCCCTTCACCCGGCTAGGATGGCTGCTGGCCCCTGCTGGGCTAGCTCCCCTTTCTTTCCTCTTATGCCATGGTTCAGTGACTCTCTGTCATAGACCCCTACTTGCATACAACCTGGAGTCTTATGCCCCAGCCCACTTCTTTTTCTCCACACCCTCCTCTTTCCTTCAGGAGGAGTTCTCTCTTGGGCATATCCCACTTGCTCCACCTTCCAGCAAACTTTCTAGGTCCCTTCATCCTTGCCTGCTATTTTCAGTGCCAAGGGGTTTCAGTACTATGTGAAAATTTCAAGAGGGCGTGTCAGGAGCATGGTCTGGGCAAGACAAAATCTACACATGCATTCCCCATGTCCAATAGGGAGTACATGTGTTCCATGACAAAAAATAAATCTGCTCCTGGCACATGTAGGTTTTAAAACGTGTGTGTTTTGGCCAGCCCTGCAGGAAGGATTAAGGGGGTATCCTTCTTAATCCCCCTCTAGTTTATTTCGCCCTCCAAATTGAAACAAGTTAAATATAACATCCTCTGTAGTTAAGTAGAAGCACCTACACATTTAAGTTTGCAAAATGGCTCTCATGTATGGGTAAGTGCCGACATTTCCAAGTGCAGATTGTAAAACTTACACATGTAAGTAGATGGGATTCCTCCATTGATTTTTTCCAAGTGTAAGTCTGTGCAATGGTGCCTCCTGCTGCACATGGATATACATTTTTATTTATTTTATTTAATGTCTTTTCTATACCGCATTCTTTAGAATCAGCGCAGTTTACATTTAACAACTCGTGCAGGGCAGGCAGGGCCCACAACTGGACTTACAATGAACAGGGGCTTCTAAATGGGACTGACAGGGTAACTATGTACAGGCAAGCTAGCACAGGTGACGTGGTCAGCTCGCAACTATTTACAGATTTATTAACTATATACAGATTGACTAGTCAAAGCATATGCACAGTTCCATCTGCAGATTGTCTTGTGATCTAGTGAGTGGGGTTGCATTCCTGCAGGGTGGCTGCGATGGGGGTGGTGTCTGGTTCCTGGGTGCGCCTGGTTGAGAGATGTCATATCTCATATGTCATAAATCCACACGCAGGCCTGCGCTTTCTTCTCTGTATATTAGAAACAGCTCCACATGTAGCAAAACTGTTTCTAAATTACTGTCAGAATTCTGCACATACCGATCTTGATGTCTCAATTCTGATCTTCATATAGTATCTAAAATAAGCCTTCTTGTCAGTTAAATAAGATCGCAAAAGAGGATATGTGTGCAGGTTTGGAAAATACGGTCTAGAGGAAAGATTGAGGGTTCTAAATTTTGGAATATAGTGTGAAGAAATACTAGATGATTTGATAACAGTTTAGGATGAGACCCTTAGTTTGTCTTTGAATCAGGTGGTCCCCATTAAATAGCATAATAAGGGAGGTCACGTGATGCAGTGAGTGAGAGCGGACGGACACTGCTCGAGCTCTGGGCCCCCCCGCTCCTCCATGCCAGCAAAATCGCTGAAATATCACCGTTTTTAACCTGCCAGGAGGCTGCCCAAGCGTTGCATAAGGGAGAGGAGGCAAAGGAATCAAAGCGGTGGTGGAGGAAATGCAGCGGCGGTAAAAGCGGGACGTCGTGAGAGGGAAAAGTCTGCCGGGCTACACAAAATGGCGGAGCAGCACACGATGCCCAGCTCCCCAGCCGCACCGGAGCTGGTAGAGGAGATCTCACTGGCGGTGGCGGGGCACTCTCCTCTCAGTTTGAAGCCCTGAAGGGCAAAGTGGACTTGCTGCAGGCCTCGGTGGAAGCCGGATGCAAGAGGCAGAGCACAGGATCAGACAGACGGAGGAGAGTGTCCTGGAGCTGCAGCAAGAGGTAGGCCGAATGAGAACAATGCTGCAGGGACAGGAAGCCAAGCTTGAAGATCTGGAAAACAGATCTCGCCGCAATAATCTGTGCTTCCTGGGAATTCCAGATGACATTTTGGACAAAGAGTTAAAATCCTATCTGGAGGCATTGGTGGCACAGATCCTCGAGGGAGGGGAAGAAGGGGACCTGGTCCAAATTGAACGAGCACATCGAGTAGGGCCCAGAAGGGCAAATGATGGCCGCCCCAGGGTAGTCCTGGCAAGGTTCTTGCACTTCCCACAGAAGGAAGCAGTGCTGCGAGCCACTAGGAAAATCAAAGTGATTTCAAAGGACAATGTTAAGCTGTGGATTGTGCAAGACTACTCGGCAGCCTTGGGCCAGCACAGGCGGGAATATGGGCCCCTATGTCAAAAGTTGATAGACAATAACATCAAGTTCGTGGTGCAGTATCCTGCTCGTCTGATTTTCACCCACGAGGAAATACGGCGGACGTTTGAGTCAGCTAAGGCAGCAGCCTCTTATGTGGAGGAACTAGCAAGTAGAGCAGCAGCCTCACCATGTAAACAGCTCAACAGCTGGGAGAACGCGACCTGATGGGAGAGAGACAGCCAAGGAGCGTATGCGGAGTGGAGTTTTCATCTTCAGGGGAAAGAATAGACCAAGCGTCATAGCTTGGGCTATATATGGACTCTGGAAAGATGGCAGTTTGTCAAGAGTTCTGGAACTGAATTCATTTGTTTGACTGTATACTATTTCTAGAGTGCTAAGAATGTTGGGGGAGTTAGAGGTGGAATATGAAGGTATGTAAGGGGGTTATGTGGCGGGGAGGGTATATGTGAGGGCAGGATAATGGTGCTAAGGGGATAGAGGTTAGCATTGGAGTGAGACTTAGATTGCATTGGGACGAGGCAGTAGGTATGGTGGGGGGGTGGGGGGTACCATACGCATTTTGGTGACTTCAAGCAGAGAGAGGAGGAGGGTATTGTAGACAGGATGAGGGGGAGGGGGAGATTGGGGGGAAGGGGGATGGGGGATGGGGGATGGGGGATGGGGAGGAGGAGGGGAGGGGAGAAGGGGAGTAGGGAGGGGTAGTGGAAGGGAAGAGGGAGGAGGGAGGGGCGGGGAGAGGGAGGGAAGGGAAGGGAGTAGTCTAACCGGGTTAATTGAGGTGGGATTAATGCACATAAAAAGCATTGGGGGAGAGCTTCAGGCTGGGGAGTTCTTTCCTTATAAAAACTGGTTTGCTGAATAGTTTGAGTCTTATCATTATCCGCTGACCTGAAGATCATTTCATGGAATGTATGTGGTGTAGGTAACCCTATCAAGAGATATAAAGTGCTAAAGGCTTTAGCTAGGCAACAATGTGACATTGCGATGTTACAGGAAACTCACCAGGCTGCTGAGGAACACCTTAAACTGAAGAGGGACTGGGTGGGGCAAGCATGGGGAGCTCCGGCGATGGGGAGGAAGGGTGGAGTGGTCATTTTGATACATAAAAGGATTAGATTCATCCAGGAAAGTGAATATGTGGACCTGGGGGGAAGATATGTGTTATTTTACGCGATGCTGGAGGGGAAGCCTGTGGTGTTGGGTAATCTTTACAGTCCAAATGTGTTGGACCAAGCACTATATGCCTGTTTGGGCTCTCGGGTGGAGCAGATGCCAGATGTTCCTTTGATTTTGGCAGGAGATTTCAATGGGGTTCTAGACACTGAGTTGGACACGACTAGGGGGGGGGAGAAGATGGGGCACGGGCACAGACTACTAGAGCACTGCAGAGCCTGCAGCGCAGATTAGGGTTGGTGGATCCCTGGCGCTTGCTACATCCGGTGGAAAGAGATTACACTCATCAGTCACGAGCACATGGCTCGAGTGCTCGGATTGATTATGTGTTGGTATCGGAACGACTTTTTGCACAGATAGAAGATGCGCAAATTGGTCCCACTGAGGTTTCAGATCATACTTTTGTCTGGGTGGAGTTAGAATGGTACGACGTTACCTCGCAGACTTGAATTTGGCGCTTCCCAGTGGACTTGTATAGAGACACCGAGTTTCATATATATTTAAAGGAAAGGTGGCAAGAGTACGTAGACCATAATACACAGCATCAAGAGACCCCGGAGCTCTTTTGGGAGACTGCGGTCATCCTGCGGGGAGACATTATTGAGTACACAGCAAGGAAGTGGAAATTGTTGACGCAACAGATTGTTCGACTTGAACAACAGGTGGGCAGGGATAGACGGAGACAAGCGAATAGCCCATCAGCGGCAAATAGAAAGAGATTGTGGGAGACCCAGGTGGCCCTCAATGAAATACTTCACCAGAGGGCTAGGAAGTCATTCCTATACTACCGCTATCAGCTATATCGCTATGGGGATAAGCCAGGGAAGCTGCTGGCAAGATGTCTTAAGAACAGTAGAGGCGCCCGCACAGTGGCGATGCTGAGAGATGACCAGGGGAAATTGCATAAGGAAAACCGGGCGATTGCCCAAGTGTTCCGGTCCTTCTATCAAAAGTTGTACTCGGGAAGGGATGGATCCCTGACTAGTATGGAAAAACACCTGCGTAAAATGCAGATACCTAGGTTGGAGGTGATTCAGAGGGCACAATTAGATGCACTGATAACTGTTGAGGAGGTCCAAGGGGTTATCCAAAAGGTGATTTGTAATAAAGCGCCTGGCCCAGATGGATTTGGGGCAGAATTTTATAAGCTGCTGGGAGAGCTGGTGCCCCCCCCCTCTCCTGGCGGTCTATCAGCAAAGGGCGGAACAGAAGGGGTTTACATGGGAGGGCGAACCATGCACGCATTATATTGATACCTAAGCCAGGGAAAGATCACACACAGGCTGCTTCCTATAGACCAGTGGTTCTTAACCAGTCCTCCTTGAACCCCTAGGCCAGTCGGGTGTTCAGGATAGCCCTAATGAATATGCATGAGATATATATGCATTAGAGATATCCTGCCAACCTGACTGGTTTGTGGCCCTCTAGGGCTGGATTTGGAGACCCCTGCCTTACACCTCTGTCATTTAAGATTGTGAGTGGGCAAGGTGCAGATGTCCTAGACATCAAAAGGGTAGATAGAATGTGTCATATGCCTCCTCAATTCTCACCACCACCAAAATGTTGTCTAATAGACAATATTTTGGTGGTGGTGAGAAGCAAAGAGGCATGTGACAAATTCTGTCTAACCTTTTCTATGTCTTGGAGATCTGCACCTTGCCCACTCACATTCTTAAATGAGAAGAGGTGTAAGGCAAGGGTCTCCAAATCCAGCCCTAGAGGGCCACAAACCAGTAAGGTTGGCAGGATATCTCTAATGCATATATATCTCATGCATATTCATTAGGGCTATCCTGAACACCCGACTGGCCTAGGGGTTCAAGGAGGACTGGTTAAGAACCATTGCTATAGACCCATCTCTTTGCTAAATTTTGATTTAAAGATACTGGCCAAGGTACTGGCAGAGCATTTGGCCCAGGTCTTGGGGGAACTGGTACATGAATCTCAAGTGGAGTTTGTGAAAGGACGATATGCAGTGTGGAACTTGCGAAAATTTTGGCCTTGGAGTTGGTACGAGACCGGGAGTTGCAGTCGCTTCTGATAAGTTTCAATGTGGAGAAAGCGTTTGATCAAGTGAACTGGGCATATTTGCGGTTTCTTTTGCCACAGTATGGGCTCAGGATGTCTTTCTGCAACATGGTAGAGCTTCTCTATGCAGGGCCCACCGCAGGAGTGCTCTGTAATGGGTGTTGTCGGACGATTTTCGCCTAGAGAGAGGCACGCGACAGGGTTGCCCGCTTTCCCTCTTGTTGTTTGTGCTAACTTTAGACCCCCTGGTGAGAAAGATACAGGCATCCAAGAAAATACAAGGTGTATACATTGGTCAACATATGTTTAAGATGGCCGCCTTTGCGGACGATATGCTGGTGCACCTGCTGTCTCCTCAAACGCCATTGCCTAATTTATTAGAGGAATTTTCTCACTCTGGAAGTTTTGCGGGGCTTCACATCAATATGGCGAAGTCAGAGGCATTAGATGTGGCGGGAACGCTCAAGGGGCACTGGAGAGGGAACTTCCCACTTAAGTGGGCTGAACTCATTTGTATATTTAGGGATCCTTTTGACTAGAGAGCCATAGGAGCTATACCGGAAAAACTTTGAGCGGGTCCTTGCAAAAACCCGAACACAACTCCAAGCATGGACCTCTCTTCCATGTCTTTACTAGGCTGAGCGGCAGCTCTGGGGATGGTGATCCTGCCACGGGTGCTTTACTGGTTGCAAACTCTCCCAGTGTGGTTAATGAGGCGTGACTTAAATAGTATTGATCGGGAGATCTGAAGATTTTTATGGAAAGGAGCGAGGGCTCGTGTCCCACTGTATCGATTAAGGAGAGGGTGGAGAAACAGGGGATAGGAAACCCAGATCTGCGGGCATATGCTCTGGCATGCCAGGTGCGGCATATTGGCGACTGGTTAGGGAACACGGAGGTGTATACTCCTAGGGCATTAGAGGAGGCCTTGATGGCCCCGCAGACCTTGCTGGCGGCATTACATTTGGAGAGCTCACATCTGCCTGGCAAAGTGAGGAGCAGTATGCTGGTGCTCCCGGCCCAGCATACGTGGCGACAATTGAATGGCTAATGGGGTGGGCCTCCAGAGGTCTCAAGTTGGTTGCCGTTACAAGGAAATGTTCGGTTTACCCCAGGGTCGGAGGCGCCTGTGTTCCAGATCTGGAAGAGATTAGGGATACGAAATATTGGACATGTGGTAGATCAGAAGGGGAAGTGTAAACCATTTGAGACCCTTTGCAGGGATTATGAGCTAAGCAACCGACATTATTTTGCCTATGCTCAGCTCTCTCATTACATTGCTTCTCTTCCACGGAGTGTGCTATTGGTGGAGCGCTCAGCACGGATCTTAGAGTTTTTTGCATTAGGAGCAGAATCTTCACCCACAATTGCCGATCTGAAGAGACGGTTAGATGGCTTTACTAGTCCAACAGACTATTCTGCGGAGGAGGTCCGGTGGGCAGAGGAGTTGCATCAGGAGGTGACCCCCGGCTCAATCAGCCAGGCCTTAAGGAGGATTATGGGGCTGGTAGAAGGGGCTTGATGGAGAGAGATACAGTTTAAATGTATAATTCGGGCATACTTTTCTCCAAGACGAGCATTGCGATGCTATCTTACGGTGGATGGAGGCTGCCCAAAGTGCTCCTGTTCCTTGGCGGACCTAGGGCATATTTGGTGGGGTTGTCAGAATATTTGCCCCTATTGGAGGATAATTGGTAACTAAATGAGCAGTGTCATACAGCAGCAGATTTGTTGGACGGGGTCGTTTGTGGTGCTAGATCAACTTGGACCACTCCACCCAAAAGGGAGGTGGGAGCGACTATTAGTACGGAAAGCATGTCTGGTGGGTAAGGGCCCGATACTGCATAGCTGGAGGGAACCCATAGCCCCTACCTTTTGGGGGTGGCGTAATAGCTTTCATCAGTTGATGCTTTTGAAGAGGAGGGGAGCTAGAGGGAGTGTTCAACGCTGGACCTCTTTTTTGCTGATCTGGGAGCCATACATACAAACACTGAGACCCCGCACTAGGACTGAAGTGCTACGGGTGGGTTAGGTTAGCTCTTGGAGGCGGATAGGGGGGAGAGATGATGTGCTTAATGTGGTATTAGCCAATAAATGGGTAACGTAAGAATGTATGTGCCCAATGAAGGAGACTGGGGGCTGCAAGGATATGGGGCAGGTGGGAGGGGGAGGGGGAAAGGGGGGGGAATAAACAAATATGAATCACTGGTATAAACAGGACTATGGTTTGTTGATGCGTCCCGGGGTGGTGGACAAGAGACAGCCCCACCTGGGATGCCCTGTATGTGTATAGTTACATGATGTATGCTATCTTGCTGTGATTTAATAAACAGAGTTTTCAAAAAAAAATAGCATAATAAGGAGAGATCACGGAAAGATCCCTGGCATTCGGCACAGTTAGCAACAAAGAAATCAGATATGCTGGAAGTTAGAATGGCAAGGGAGGATTTCGGAGGATCCTTCTTGCAAAATGTATGGGAGGAAAACAATCAAATCTTATAAGGAAATGATTACAATAGCTAAAAAGGATTCATATGCAAGTGTAATGGTGAGTGGCCAGAATAACACTTGAGAACTTTTTAAAATAGTTAAATATTTACAAAAAACAGTCACCAATATGAAACAATGTAAATCTGGACCCTTACAGACAGATGATTTTGCTAAAACTTTTTAGACAAAACTTTGAACTTGCCTAAGGCCGTACGGTGTGGACAAGAAGGTCTGCTAATACTCATGAGCATGGTCTGGTAGGTCCTGTGGCCAGAGATTGTTTATCGGAAAAGTTCACATGGGATTCTTTGGAGGAAGTTACTGCGCTATTAAAGAGATATGCAAAAGTGGGGTAATATCTTTTACCCCTGTCCAGGCAATCTTCTAAAAGAAGCCCTCAGTGAAGTGCTTAGATGTCTAAGAGGACCCTTTTACTAAAGTGCATTATGCAGTTCACATGCATTTCAGGGCACAGATAGAACAGTTACCGTGCAGTGAAATGCATGCTAACTGCACATTGTGTGCTGCGGCAGAGAGTGGGCATTTATTGCACACTGCAGAGACTGTGAGCAGGAGTAGCCTGCACTAATTGCCTATGTGGCAGTTAGAGCTGGGGCACCTACTACCACCTCACCAGGTAGCAATAGGTGAAATTGCCAGGGGCCTGAATGCACGCTAAGAGGCTTGCCTGCACGTAACTGTAGGTACAAACTCCTATCGCACTTTAGTAAAAGAAGCCCTAGATTTGTAAATTAGACTGTGAAAAGGAGTTAAGTCCCTCCCAGTTTGAGAGGACTGATACCGATACTAAGTTTAAAAGGAAACAAATTTGAAGCTACTGCAGATTATCATTTGCAAAAACATTTACAAGACTATGATATCTTAGATGAATCCCAAATGGGTTTTAGATCTCTCCACAGCACAAAAACAGTTGTGACATCTCCTATAAATGAGTTACGTGGGGGTTGACAGAGGAGGAAAAGCAGCGGTATTGCAGATGGATCTCTCCACTACCTTTGATTTACTTGACCCTGGCATTTTATTAGCTATGCTCAGTGAAATAGGAATATCGAGAGCAGTCTGGAGATGGTTTTCTGGACTTTTAAAAAAAAGGATTTCAGTCTCTTTGGATGGGGAATTATAAGCTTTGGTTATTGAAGCTTGCAGTGCACTAAAGATCCCCTCTCTCTCCCCATTACTGTTTAATATTATATTTTAAGTCCACTTGGGAAATTATTGCGAGAATTGGGGATTCAGTCCTAACCTTACTCAGACGATATTTTGCTGATGATTTCTTCGGAGGGGTCAGAGTCTGTCAGACGGCTGCCTGGGTGAGAATCTTCACAGTCTTGGCAAGTGCATATATCTATATGATTTGCAAGGGATTGTGGGCAATGCAGTTCATTCACACCAGACACAGCTGCTCACAATAATTAGTTGTGCTTTTGGGTAAAGCCAATAAGATATTTATTTATGGGGATATTTCTCCCAACACAGATATGCTTGGTAGCACATAAATCAGGTTACTTGCTTTCAGTGATAAACTTGATAAAAAAACACAAAATCAGGAAAACAATCTTTAAACTTGTCAGGCAATCAAAGCAAAAGAAATAAGACCTGGTTGATAACAAACTGGTGTTTTCTGTAGGCTTAGCTAATATTTTCTTAGCATGTATCAAACAACAAACCAAAAGCTACAAAGAAAGAAAAAAAACTGTTCTTTTCAGGTTAACTTCTTATATCTTCCCACATAGATTCAGAAGTGATTCTCTCCTAGCTCACAAGCAATTAGGTAAGGCTCAATTGCTAGCAGTTATCCAGCTGAAACCCCTTAGCTGGCTTGCTTTCTACTGCGTGGCTAGAAATCTTACTCAGGAGCTTTTCTGAGTAGATTAAAGAACAAGTTTGTATTTCTTTGTGATGGTTGCTGTACTTTATAACAGAAAATCACCAAAGGAGTTTAGACAGAGAGCAGTCCATGTAAACAGATTCTTCATCTGCTATCACCCCCTCTTCTTCAACAAGCATGGGTTCAATATCATGGATTGGCACAGATGATTCTCCCAATGGAGCACTTTCAGGAGAATACTTGTTTCCCTGCTGTCTTTCAAGGTTATAGCTAGGGCATAGATAAGTGTTCATACCTGAGCTTCCATTGCTGTTAGAGTTCCTCTCTATATAGCCTGGCCAGTATGTAGTCCAGTTCTTATGTCCAGCCTTCCAATCCAGATCCCTGGACACTGGATCTCTCTTCACATACCTTCTGGCACGGGTCTTAGGGTCCCTTCCACGTGCAGCCGTCTCTCTCACAGGTACCGTCTGGAGATTCCTAGCTCTGCAGCACCATTCCTCTGGCTTTCCCCAGTCCAATGGTGTATGCTGGCCCTTGGAATGCCTCCCAGTATACGTACTGCTCTGGACTCTTCTAGACCTCTCAAAGGCTTTTCTCCTCTTTCTTCCAAAGGGTTTCTTTCCCTCTCTGTCCGTCCGGTTTGGCTTCTGCTTCTGATGATCCTCCTGATGATGAAGATGATCAAGCTCAAGCTGATTCTCTGTAGAATAAACTCTACCTTTATTCTGCCTAGATGAGTGCTCCTCCCTAACACAGCGCAGCTGTGCTGAATCAGGCCCTGCCCTTTGAGATGAGTGCTTAGGGATTACCTCATAGCCCTCCTGATTGAACACACGTTTCCCCACTTCAGCTCCTCTAATGGCTGTTGGAAACCTGGTGCATTCTGGGACTGGTAGTCTTTTATGGGAAAATTCTGTTTTCTTATTTCTACCAGAACTGATAGGTTGCTTGTTCAGAGTCACTTCACCTTTTTTTATAGCTCCTTCCTGAGCTATGATAAGCTTCCTTATCACAAGTCTCATATACACACTGTTTTAGACAATTGTTTTAGAAATATTACACATTAGAAATGGAGACAACAAAAGTATTATGGCCGGGAGATAGGGTTATGGATGTGCCCATAGAGGGAGTGATATTGGTTTTTAGTGATTTTTTAAAGTTTTGGGAGTTGTAATAGATCCAGAACTCACAATGGAACTGCACATCTTAATGGTAGTTAAGCAGCTGTTTGGGATTATTATTATTATTATAATTAAGCATTTATAAAGCGCTACCAAGCGTACGCAGCGTTGTACAGACACAAAAGAAGACAGTCCCTGCTCAAAGAGCTTACAATCTAGAAGACATATAATAATATGGACAATGGGTCCCATTCACATCGGGGCACGTCCGGCCCATTCTGATGTCCAAAATCTGAACGGGCCGGATTTGCACCTGATTCTGCACCCATGGGAGCAGAATCGGGGCAAAGGACCTGGACGGTCAGGACGTGTCCCGATTCCACCTCCCTGCACGTACGGCTCCCTCCCTGTCTAACTGTTCCAATGCTCCTGCATGGAGCTTCGGTGCCATGGCGTCCCGTCGCCATGGTACCGGGACGCCGTGCAGGAGCTCTGATTCCCTGCTGCACAGCACACATGCTGTTCTCTGCCACCCCCAAAGCAGCCTGCCAAGGCCGGGATCGGGCTGCAGCAAATCCCCTGCTGCCACCCACCTCTTTTCCCATGCTCGCTGGTCCTGTTCACCTCGGCCGAGGAGACCTATTCCACCTCTGAGGTAGAATAAGTTCCCCAGCTATCCGTGATCCCCTTGATGTAAAGGGCCATGACCAGAATCAGCCCTGTATATCCTGAGTCATGGGCCTACCTCTGCCCCACCCATGCTCCTCCTCTGAGCCATCCCCTCCCACCCTCATCTAGAGCTCCCCGCATAGCGACATTGTACGTGCGGGGAGCTCTAATGCCGGCATCAGGACCAGGCGAATAGCGGAGGTTGGTCGTCCAGGCCAGACATCCATCCTCGCTAATTCACCATCAGAATAACCCCCATTAAGGGAAATAGGAGTTGAAACACAAGGAAGGGGATTAAGAATCAAAGGCAGTCTCAAATGATTCTGGAAACGATCTAATAGATAAGGTCTTATTTCTCAGAAGAACATTTGAAAAAGATAGTGCAGGTTGTCATTATGCCCCATTTACATTTCTGCAATATAGTTTTGCTGGATTTAGCAAATAGTCAGATAGCAAGACTACAAATATTGCAGAACACAGCAGCAAGATTGATTTTTAAAGTATCTAGAAGGGAATGAGTGACCCCATTTTTATGTCAGTTTCACTGGTTGTCAATTCAGGCTTGGACGAATTTTAAATTATTATTGTTTACTTTTAAGAGTTTACATGGATTGGTTCTGGGCTACATAAAGGGCTTTGTTAAATTATCTGTTCTTGACTGTAAGTTATGATCATCAGATTTAGTAAAGCTACAGTATGTTCACTTCCCTTGCAAATGCAATGTGGACCTTTGAGTCAGTGTTGATTCTTGGTGACTCAGCAGCTCCTGGGTTTTCTTGGCAGTGTGACCCAAAGTAGATCGCCAAGCCTTTCTTCCGAGGCAATGGAGGGTTAAAAAACCTGCCCAAGGCATGCTAGTGATAAATTAACCCTTGTCGCTTGGTTATTAAGTCAAATGCTCTAACTTCTAGGCTACTCCTCCACTTGCACTGTCCCCTAAATTGTTCAAAATGAAGGGCTCTATGAAGAAGATGTTTTGGGGGAGGATGCTAGGTCTTTGGCACTCACTTTCATTATCTTTATGTCTGATGACGTCTCAGAGGCAATTTAGAAATGCATTAAATATCCAGGTTGTTCCAGAGACATTTTACTAATTGTTCAAGCTCTTTAATTTTATAGATTTTATCAGGATTAGATGGTATAGCTGTATAGATTTCACAAAATGTAATCTTGTTATGACATTTGCCTTAGATGCGAAATTCTACATGATGCAATCTGCCTTGAGCTCATATTGGGTAAAGTTGAATAGAAATACCGAAATTAAATTAAACCAGAAGCACTCTCACACTGCCCTGGATGTAATCAGGAGCTCAGAACACACACAACCTACAAAGTGAAAGAGGCTTGGGATTGTAAAAGGATTAACCCAGCCCTACCAATCTTTTACCTACACAAAACTTATCTGTTCTGTTTCCTTCAACAACTTTATCATTATCATTATTTTTATTTGCACACTTTTTATACCGCCCTTTATAATATCAGGGTGGTTTACAATATATCAAAAATGTTAACAGAAGGCCAATGGCCAAAGAAAGGAAAGGAACAATTGGTAAATAGGACAGAGGGCAGTCATTCACTCAGATAGAAAATAGTAGAGCAGCTGGAAAAGGTTACAAGACAGTAGATGGTAGATCAAAAGCAGAGAGAAATAGGTGAGTTTTAAGGAGAGATTTAAACTTAGGGAAAGAGGGTTCTAGGCAGAGGGCAGTTGGGAGGGGATTCCAGAAGGAGGGGCCCAGGAAAAAGAAAGCAGCACGATGGGTGGATTCAAGATGAGCGTTATTTGGTGATAGTAACTGAAGACGGTTGATGTGAGCTGAGCGAAGGCTGCGAATAGGATTGTGGAAATGAAAGAGATCGGATAAGTACTGAGGTGTCTGTGAGTAAATGGCCTTGTGTACAGAAATCAGAACCTTGCAAAGAATGCGGAATGGTACAGGGAGCCAGAGAAGACCAATGAGAAGAGGTGTAATATGATCAAATTCTACATGATGCAAAGTGAGTGCCATGTGAGATGATTCAAGCATCAGTATTTTGAAGAAGTTGTAGATGGTGAAGCTGTGACAGGGGAAGGCCAGCCAGAACAGAGTTACAGTGATCAAGATGTGACACAACCAGGGAAAGAAGAAGCGTGGTAAGTGATGGGAGGTCTAAAAAGGGACGTAGGGCTCTAGCCTATCTGAGATAGAAAATAGATTGACGGACCAATAGGGAGATAAAACACTCTCCCTTTGCGGCTCTGCAAAGCTGAGCCAGCGTGGGGGAAATCAAACTGTCAGGCTCTTCTGGGGTGGCAGGGGGCCGTGGGGCACGTCATTCTGCTGCTGCAGTGGCAGTGGCAGCAGCTTCTGCGACTGGGTTTTTTTTTTTTTTCAATTTCCTTTCAGAAGGTCTGGGGCTCGGCTGGGCTGGGGGGGTAGCCCTGGAAATAGTAATGGGCTGATGGGGGGAGGGCTAGGGTTAGGACTGGAAATGGGCTGATGGGGTGGGGGGTTAGGGTTAGGACTGGAAATGGGCTGATAGGGTGGGGGGTTAGAACTGGAAATGGACTGATGGGGGGTTAAGAATGGAAATGGGCTGATCGGGAGGGGGCTAGAACTGGTGATGGGCTGATTGGTGGGGATAGGCCTGGAAATGGGCTGATTAGGGGGCTGGAAATGGATTTATTGGGGGGGGGGTTAGGACAGGTAATGGGCTGATGGGGGGCTAGCATTTGAAATCAGCTAAGACTGTTAATGAAGTGATTGGAGGGCTAGGACTGGAGTAGGCTGATAAGGGGGATAGGACCGGAAATGGGCTAATGGGAGAGAGGAGGACAGTGCTGCTGGTCCTGGAATAAAACTAGGGGCTAGGGCTACAAATGGGCTGATGCGGGGGATGGGATAATAGGTCTGGAAGGGAGCGGATACTGAGAGGGTCTGACAGGGGAAGGAGGGGGCAGGAAAGGAGCTGACATGGGGGAAGGAGGGGCTGGAAAGGAGCTGATATGGCAGGGGAAGGAGAGAGCTGGAATGGAGATGACACCTGGGATGTACTGAAGGGGGGACTGGAAGGGAGCTGACACTTGGGGATGGGAGTGGTAGGTGCCTGGGTAATGGGGAGGAGGCTGGAAGGGAGCTGACATGTGCGAATGGCACTGGAAGGGGATGGACAGAGGGTAGGGCGACTGGAAGGGAGCTGACTGGGGGGGTGGAACTGAGAGTGGACATGAGCTGATACCTGAGATGGTATTTGGACTAGAAGGGGCTAGACAGTGGGAAAGGAGGGGGACTGGAAGGGAATGGACACCAGTGGCACTCATTAGAATACAAGGCAATTGACATTGAAAGGTACTGGGAGGGGAGGACTGCAAAGGGGGCTGATACTGGGGAGGGTTACTGGAACTGGAAATGGGCTGATGGAAGGAAGTGAAGAAAACAAAAGAAGAGATAAGAAATGGCAGATGGACCATAGACCACAGAAAGAGAGCTAAGAGAAGACAGGAAAGCCTCAGATCGGGACCAGCATGATCGGAGAATAAAATGGTCAGGCAACAATGGTAGAAAAAATAATTTATTTAATTTTAGTGATTGCACATGTTGCTATCTTTATATTTTACACAGTATGGGGGAACTGCATCTTTTATTTATCTGATGTTGCACTGCATGAAGAGTCTGGCTTCTTGGGGTTTCAGTTTAAATTTTGTCTACATATTTTTATTTTTACTTTAGATTGTGGTTACTTATTCTGTACTTGGTGAAGGTCTATGTTCTGAGTGTGTATCCGAGCCCAGGTGTTCTGTTAACATGGAGTTTGTACATAAAAGATTTATACTCTACTGTAGTAATTTGACTTGTTCAGCTTTTCAAATAGGTGTATGGATGTTCCAGGGCCCACTGTAGTATTTACAGTGACGCTTTTTTTGGATGGGCTCCTTATGTGAGTTTTGGAAGTTTGTGCTGATATGGTATGGTATGGTAGGTTTGCTCTTTGTTGTAGGATTTTGTATTAATTCACAATATGCCTGGTACTGGAGAATGTTTGTTAGTGAGATGATCAGAATCCGATTTTTTTTTTAAGATATTGAATTCTGTGGGTGAATGTCCTGATTCTGCTCTGCACCCACTGTGGATGCAAAATATACGTTGAAAAAGAAAAAGCAAAAAACATAACGCAGTTTATAACAACAAAATAAAAATGAGTTATAATTTAGTTTTATAAACTGTGCTGTTGCTTCTCGCTCTCTTTTAGTTCCTTGGTGTGCAAACATGTTGCATTTCCTCCATATAATCTAATCGGCTTTTTGGTTTGGTTCAGTCCCTGATTGGAGTTCTGAAAAAGTCCCGCCCTCCTCTATGGGGGGGAGGGGGGCACCATCTCATCCTTCGCCTCATGCTGCAGATTGCCTTGAGCCGCCCCTGAGGATACCTTTATGAGGAAAGGTTTAAAAGATTAGGGTTCTTCAACTTGGAAAAAAGACGGCTAAGAAGAGATATGACAGAGGTCTATAAATTAATGAATGGAGTGGAATGGGTAAACGTAGATCAGCTGTTTACTCCATCAAAAAGTAGAAAGATTAGGGGACACACAATGCAGCTAAAATGTAACCCATTTAAGACTAAGAGAAAATATTTTTTAATCAATGCATAATCAAACTCTGGAATTCATTACCAGAGGATGTAATTAAAGCTGTTAGTGTAGCTGGGTTTAAAAAAGGTTTGGACAAGTTCCTGTAGGAAAGGTCCGTAAATCACTATTAAAGAGGACCAGGAAAATCCACAGCTTACCCTGAAATAAGCATTGTGAAACCTGTGTACCTTTTTGGGAACCTGTCAGGTACTTGAGACCTGGATTGGCCACTGTTGGAAACAGGATACTGGGTTTAACGGACATTGGTCTGACCAGTATGGCATTTCTTATGTTCTAATAAGGGTTTCCACAATTTTGCCCGGCACTGAATTAGTCTCACTTGTCTGTAGTTTCTTGAAACATCCCTGGAGCCCTTTCTTAAAAATAAGAGTTATATAGGCCACCCTCCAATCATCTGTACCATAGACAATTTTAATAAGTTAGATTACTAACTGTAGCTCTGCAATTTCATCTTTGAGTGACTGGGGTGTTCCTGGAAAGTTGGATGTTCGTGCCTGTTTTCAGAAATGCCAAGCACATCGCCACCCACTAGCCGGACCATCCTTGTCTATTCCTGCTACAGAGCATGAATAGGTATTAGAAAAGCTCTTATTGTGCCATTGAGATACCTGGAGGGCATAGAGACAAAGGTCCTCTGCTATCCCCTATATTATTCATGACAATAACAAAAACTGCATGGAAACGAGGACACTTGTTTTTGGTTCCCCATGCAAAACAGTTTTGTCTCTCTATGGCAAGCTTCTTATCAATGCCTTGCATTTAACTTGCCAGTGCTTATGTTGGTTTCCATGTTCTTCATTTGATTCCTTTTACCATTTTTTTGAAAGATTGGATTTTTTTGGCTCCACTAGCCACTTCACCTCACCTTTAAAGCATACTAACTGTAGTTTGGCCTTCCTTCTGCCTTTCTTAGAAAAGGAAAGCTGAGGCTGGAGTTGGGGGAAATTTTGCACTCTGACTGCCTTATAGACAAGAACCACCATTTTAGAATGTCTCCACCTGTAAATGGAATTCTAGGTATCATAAGCAAAGGAATGGAGAATAAAACAAAGGATATTATAATGCCTCTGTATCGTTCCATAGTGTGACTGCGCCTTGAATATTGTGTGCAATTCTGGCAGCCGTATCTTAAAAAGGATAAAGCGTTATTAGAAAAGGTACAGAGAAGAGCCACCAAAATAGTAAAGAGGATTGAAGGATATCCCTATGAAGAGAGGCTAAGAAGGTTGGGGCTCTTCAGTTTTGAAAAGAGACAGCTGAGGGCAGATATGATAGAGGTCTATAAATTAATGAACGGAGTGGAACGGGTAAACATAGATCGATTGTTTATGCCATCAAAATATAAAAACACTAGAGGGCATGCAATGAAGCTACAGGGTAACCTATTTAAGACTAATAAAAGAAAATATTTTTTCACTCAACGTGTAATCAAACTCTGGAATTTGCTACCGGAAGATGTAGTAAAAGCTGTTAGTGTAGCCGGGTTTAAAAAAGGTTTGGACAAGTTCCTGGAGGAAAGGTCCATAAACCATTATTAAGAAGGGACCCAGGATATCACTGCTTGACCCAGTACAAGCATTGTGGAACCTGTGTCTTTTGGGGAAACTGCTAGGTACGTATGACCTAGATTGGCCACTGTTGGAAACAGGATACTGGGCTTGATAGACCTTGGTCTGACCCAGTATGGCAGGGGGCGAATACAGTATTTTCTCTGCCAGCTACATCCCCTCCCTTGGTGGTGAATATTGTCCTTTATTTGAGAAGGTTACTACAGCTGCAGAGAGGCTGAAAGTAGACACGTGCTCCAAAACATTCGGTACTGTGAACTGGAATGCTGCAGGACTAGGAATGGAAGCCCTGACATGTGAGGTCATGTGACTTCTTTCCTGTATGCCATACACTGTTAAAGTCTTAGGGGCCCTTTCTCTAAAGTGCAGCAAGATTCTGCATTTACCACACATTTTGCACAAAATTTAATGTTCAGTAAGTGCAAAACCTCTGTGATAACTGTCAGGGAATGTTGTCTTCATGTTACCATGGGGACATGTCCCATAGTGTGTGCTGGACCTATGCACAATTATCGTGGGTGCACTCACCGCCACCTATTGAGGAGGTGGTAAGGATGCCTGTGGTAATTGCAACATTGATTGCATGCAGCAATTGCCCCCGCACTAACCGCAATGTGCTCTCCACGCTCACTCTCCTTCCTTAACCTGCCCAGTCCCCACCCCATTTTATGATGTGCAGTTTCCATGGAAATTAGCACGTGGTAGCTGTCATGCCAGAGTGGTACCAGTTACCACAAACCTCTGCTGACAACTAGCGCATGCTAAAATACACAGGTAACCGCAGAGTGGACTTTAGTAAAAGGGCTCCTTCGTCTTCTGCACTTTGCATGTTAGCTCCTTTCTGAAGTGCTACTAGGTGGCTTAACCCTAGAAGAATATTCAGAAATCATAAGCAAAATAAACACTGTCAACGAATCAGGAGAACATTTCATCCTCTATTCTCAGTATGATGGGGGGGGGTCTTGATAATTATATATTTAAAGGCCAGACCACTGTATCATAGCATTCGAAGCAATATTAGTGGCTCAACCTTTGATAAATAATTGAGAAGGAGCTAAGCTGAGGTGCAAGACTGCCCAACCACAAGGTATAAAGCAAAAATCGGATAATCCCAGGAACACTCCTGAAACTATATAAAAGCAAACCTGCTGGGGGGGCTTGAGCAGATGCGATGGCATTCTTTCTCTGCTGCCATGCTAGAGATCTAGACGTAATTCCCAAGTTGATTTCTGCTCCTCAGGGCAGGAGATGAAATGGTGGTAGTATTTCCAGTCCATGCGGGAGGCATTTCCAACTATTGCACAACAGAAAAATCTACTGACTAGTCTCAGGGCGCATGAATAATGTGTCCCAAAGTGTAAGGACAAAAGAATTCTGGTGGGTCTTGAACCCGGAGCTCACAGGGCGGTAAATGGAAGCACTGGATAATGCTGGGGCAGCCAGATTATGTAAGGAAAAAGATCTAGCATTAAGTATGATGCAAGCAGCAGATGCTCCATCTCCAAGGATCGAGAATAGACCCAGGGGCTTAAAAAGCAGATCTCCGATAACAATATCTTGTTCCCAGCAACTTGAGTTATGACCCTTGAAGTAAGCTGAAGGGAAGTACTGCATAACCTCTTCAGTTTTATATGGAAGTGATTCTGAATAGTTTGATTTTGAAATTGATTTTGTTGTAAGCATCATGAACTGATTTTGCTTATATCTAAACTTGTTACCAGGGATGGAGGACTATACCTGCTCCAAACTCAGAAGGAATGAACATAACCTGCAAACTGTTTATTTTAACCTACTATTTAAAAATAACTTCTGTACAGAGCCCAATGAGAGAGGTGTGCTCTAATAGCCCAGTATAGGAATCTAATATAAATGGAACCCAAGTCTATGGCCCCTGGCTGAAGATTGTCAGAATGATGGCTGGGCTAGATGAGAGAATACTGATGGAACTAAAGAAAGTGATGACTGTAGTACCCCTCACACCTTTATTCAACTTATTGCCTGAAATGAGAGGTTCCAAGAAGAGCAAATATGGTACCAGTCCACATGGAGAAAGAAGAAAATGAATAACCTCTTAGCTTAAGATCGGTAGCGGGTAAAGTAACTGGAAACCAGCAGGACAGAATACTACAGTGCCCTGAAACAGATGGACTACAGGATCATAGACCACAAGGTGTCATGAGAGGAAATTCTTGTCAAACAATGTTGATTTCTTTGAAGAAATAAGAATAATAGATCAGGGGTGGGAGGACAGCAGATGTGGTTTATTTGGGTTTCAGTAAAGCCTTTGACACTTTCAAATAGAAAACTGGTTAGGAAGTAAGATAGGCTGGGAAACAAATGAAATATAAATTGGGTGAGAAAGTGGCTGAACAACAGAGCTCAAAGAGTAGTAGTCAATGGGAGGTCCTCTCAGGTGAGGCAATGATGACAAGTGCAGTGGATTAATAAAAGGACATTGCTAGTAAAAAGAAGTACTATTACCTTTCAACAGGATCGGAGACCACACCTTGAATACTGTGCTCAGTTCTGTAGGCCACATCTTCAAAAAGGCACTGAGAAGTAAAGGCTATTTGAAGGAGGGTAATGAAAATGGTGCAAGGCTTGCATTATAGGTTTTACACCAAGAGACCAAAGGAGATGAAGATGTACGCTCTAGAAAAAGGATGGGAGAAAGGATACAAGCATAAAAATATTCACGGCATTTCAATAAAATATGATAAAGTAATTTTCCATAGAATGACATTCAGAGGCAAGGGAGCATCATATGAAGAGAGGGAAACTCAAAAGGAATATGAGAAAATACTTATTAACCGAGAGGTGGGTGGATACTTGAAGCAGACTCCCAGCAAAAGTTATGAGAGCCGAAACACTGGCAGAAATCAGGAAGAAGTTAAACTCTAAAAAATAGATAATTTACTATCTAAGAATTAAGTCCTACTATATTAAAGCAGCTGAATCCTGCTGCAGTCAATGTAACTTGAAAGGGATCTCCACCCATTTCATAGGGTCAGTGTGCCTAGGTGATTCACAATTTCTGTTTGTTCACTGTATGGATCCTTAGAAAAGTTCCACCAAAAGGTCAATGCAATATACACGGACGTTTTGGTATCCATTATGTTTCCATTATTGTGATCTACATTACAATGTGTGGAATTTATTGAAAGTAGCCCAAACTACTAGGAGAGCAGTTTTATAACAAGATGCCTAAGCGGGGAAGGCACAAACGAGAACATATTGTGCCTAGTTTATAAAGGTAAACCAAACAATCCCCTCCAAGGGTAGGTAATTAAATAAATAAACATACAGAAGCAGGGGTGGCCCAAGGGTGGTGAGGGGTCATGTGCGGAAACTCACCGCGGGGCCTCATGACATCTGTATATCTGCAGGGCCTCATTTGCATAACAATGACAACTGAACTTATTGGGTCAGTGCTATTTTATCAAAATTAAGTTCAGGATACAATCTAATATCTTAACAGTATCACTCAGAGGAGGTGGTTGATCTTCTAGAGTAGACGAAAGAGATAGTATCTGACTTCCACCATTCAGCCAAATGGCTGAGCAATTGCTAGGTTTAAACTGCAATTTAAGAACATAAGAACATAAGACATGCCATACTGGGTCAGACCGAGGTCCATCAAGCCCAGTATCCTGTTTCCAACAGTGGCCAATCTAGGTTATACGTACCTAGCAATATCCCCAAAGACACAGGTTCCACAATGCTTGTACTGTGTCAAGCATTGATATCCTGGGTCCCTTTTTAATAGTGGTTTATGGACCTTTCCTCCAGGAACTTGTCCAAACCTTTTTTAAACCCAGCTATACTAACAGCCCTTACTACATCCTCCGGTAACAGATTCCAGAGTTTGATTACACGTTGAGTGAAAAAATATTTTCTCTTATTTGTCTTAAATAGTTTACCCTGTAGCTTCATTACATGTCCCCTAGTCTTTCTATACTCTGATAGCATAAACAATTGATCCACGTTTATCCGTTCCACTCCATTCATTAATTTATAGACCTCTAACATATCTCCCCTCAGCCGTCTCTTCTCCAAGCTAAAGAGTCCCAACCTTCTTAGCCTCTCTTCATAGGAGTAGCCTTCCATCCCCTTCACCAATTTGGTGGCTCTTCTCTGTACTTTTTCTAATAACGCTATGTCCTTTTTAAGATACGGTGACCAGAATTGCACACAATATTCAAAGTGCGGTCGTACCATGGAGCGATACAGAGGCATTATAATATCCTTTGTTTTGTTCTCCATCCCTTTCCTTATGATACCTAGCATTCTATTTGCTTTCTTGGCCGCCGCTGCACACTGGGCGGAGGGTTTTAACATGTTATCCACAATGACTCCTAAATCTTTTTCCTGGGTGGTGGTTTCTAATGTGGAGCCTTGCATCATGTAACTATAGTGTGGGTTGTTCTTTCCTAGGTGCATAACTTTGCACTTGTCCACATTAAATTTCATCTGCCATTTGGATGCCCAGTCTTCCAATTTATCCAGATCCTCCTGCAGTTTTCCACAATCCTCTTGGGTTTTAACAACTTTAAACAGTTTTGTGTCATCTGCAAATTTGATAATCTCACTAGTTATTCCCTTTTCCAGGTCATTTATGAATATGTCAAAAAGCAGCGGACCCAGTACAGATCCCTGGGGTACTCCACTATTCACCTTTTTCCATTGGGAATATTGGCCATTTAGCCCTACCCTCTGCTTTCTATCTTTTAACCAGTTCCCGATCCACAATAGTACACTGCCTCCTATCCCATGACTTTTTAGCTTCGCCAAAAGTCTCTGATGGGGGACTTTGTCAAAAGCTTTCTGAAAGTCCAGATACACTATATCAACTGACTCACCTTTGTCTACCTGTTTATGCACACCTTCAAAAAAACATATCAGATTAGTAAGACAAGATCTTCCTTGTCTAAAGCCATGTTGGCTGTCTCCCATTAGGCCATGACTATCTACATGCTGTGTAATTTTGTTCTTTATGATGGTTTCTACCATTTTCCCTGGTACTGACGTCAGGCTCACCGGTCTGTAATTTCCTGGGTCACCCCTGCAACCCTTTTTAAAAATTGGTGTTACTTTGGCGACCCTCCAATCTTCAGGTATTACAGATGATTTTAATGAAAGTTCACAGATTACCAATAGCAGGTCTGCAATCTCATATTTCAGTTCTTTCAACACTCTGGGATGTATACCATCCGGTCCAGGTGATTTGCTACTATTCAGTTTATCAAATAGTTGTAATATATCTTCCCGGTATAGCGATATTTCTCTCAATTCCTCTGCAGTATCACCTTTAAATACCACTTCAGTCTTGGGTAACATCCCTACATCTTCCTCAGTAAAGATAGAAGCAAAGAATTCATTCAGTCTCTCTGCTATAGCTTTGTTTCCTCTTACTGCCCCTTTTACCCCTCTATCATCTAATGGTCCAATTGACTCTCTCACAGGCCTTTTGCTACGAATGTACTTGAAAAAGTCTTTATTTCGTGTTTTTGCTTCCGTAGCAAGTTTCTTCTCAAATTCCCGCTTTGCCTGCCTTATCAATGCTTTGCATTTAACTTGCCAGTGCTTGTGCTGTTTCCAGTTTTCATCGTTTGGCTCTTTTTTCCATTTCCTGAAGGTTGCTTTTTTGGCAGCAACAGCCTCTCTGACCTCACCTTTAAACCATGCTGGCAATTTTTTGGACTTTCTTCCACTTTTCTTAATGCGTGGAATACAGCTGGTCTGGGCTTCGAGGATAGTATTTTTAAATAACACCCAAGCTTGCTGTAAGTCTTTAACCTTAGGAACCGCTCCTTTTAGTTTTTTCCTAACTATATTCCTCATCCTATCATAGTCTCCCTTTTGAAAGTTATAAGGTAGTACTGTGGATGCCTTTACTATCTGTCCTCCACTAATTAAATCAAACATGATCATACTATGATCACTATTGCCAAGTGGTCCCAACACCCTTATTTCTTGCACCAGATCTGGCGTTCCACTAAGGACTAGGTCCAGTATGGCTTCCCCTCTGGTCGGTTCATGAACCAGCTGCTCCAAGAAGCAGTCATTTATTCCATCTAGAAACTTTATCTCTTTAGCTTGTCCTGCTGTGACACTGACCCAGTCGATACCGGGGTAATTGAAATCACCCATTATTACTACTCTGTTGTGATTTTTGTTAGCTTCCTTGATTTCTTTGAGCATTTCATCATCCATTTGTTCATTCTGGCCAGGTGGTCGATAGTATACTCCCACTGCCATCACCTTCCCCTTCATAAATGGAATTTCAATCCATAGAGATTCTACAGCAAATTTTGTTCCCTGCAAAACTTTAATCCTTTCTGACTCAATGCCCTCTCTAACATAGAGCGCAACCCCTCCACCAATTTGATCAGCTCTATCATTACGATATAGTTTGTATCCAGGTATCACAGTGTCCCACTGGTTATCCTCCTTCCACCATGTCTCTGAGAGTGCAATCATATCTAACCTCTCATTTAGTGCTATATATTCTAACTCTCCCATCTTATTGTTTAGACTTCTAGCATTGGCATACAAGCATTTTAGAGACTGTATTTTATTCATATTAATCTGGCTATTGGTAGGCAGGGGTAATTTGGAATCTTTATGCTCTGTCTGCTCCTTACTCAAGGGCATTTGGGCTACTATACTCCCTTTTGGAACCTCACTGCTTTTGGTAGTATCCTTCAAGGATACCTTCGTCCGAACCATGCACTCCTGGGTGACTGTCGGTTTTCCCCTATTTTCTAGTTTAAAAGCTTCTCTATCTCTTTTTTAAAGGTTAATGCCAGCAGTCTGGTCCCATCCTGATTAAGGTGAAGCCCATCCCTTCGGAAGAGCCCCCCCTTTCCCCAGAATGTTCCCCAGTTCCTAACAAATCCAAAACCCTCATCCTTGCACCATTGTCTCATCTACGCATTGAGACTCCGGAGCTCTGCCTGTCTTTTGGGTCCTGCACGTGGAACAGGAAGCATTTCGGAGAATGCTATCCTGGAAGTTCTGGATTTCAACTTCCTACCTAAAAGCTTAAATTTAGCCTCCAGAACATCCCTACCACATTTTCCTATGTCATTGGTACCAACATGTACCAAGACAGCAGACTCCTCCCCAGCACTATCTATGATCCTATCTAGGCGGTGCGTGAGGTCCGCTACCTTCGCACCAGGCAGGCATGTTACCAGGCGATCCTCACGTCCACCACCCACCCAGCTATCTACATTCCTAATGATTGAATCACCAACTATAACTGCTGTCCTGACCCTCCCCTCATGGGGACATGGCCCTGGAGAAACGTCCTCAGTGCGAGAGGGTTTTACATCACCTGGAGGACAGGTCCTAGTTACAGGATCACTTCCTGCCACACCAGGGTGATGCTCTCCTGTCACGTGACCTCTCTCCTCCATGGCAACAGGGATGCTGCCAGACTGGAGGTGGGACTTCAGGACTTTATCCCTGTAGGTCTCGTCCATGTACTTCTCTGTCTTTCTTATGTCTTCCAGGTCTGCTACTCTAGCCTCTAGAGAACGGACTCGTTCCCTGAGAGCAAAGAGTTCTTTGCACTTAGTGCATACGTAAGACCTCTCACCAACTGGGAGAAAATCATACATGTGACACTCAATGCAAAAGACCGGAGAACCCCCATCTCGTTGCTGGACTTCTGTCTGCATCTTAGTTTAAAGCTTGTGTTTAGGTCTTTTAAATTCTGTATATAATAAGGATTGGTGTAGATGCTTATACCAATAAAAGTGTATCTAATACCCTAATACACCTTGTGTACCTGAAGCTTAAGTAATTAATCTCAGGTCCTCTGTGTATGACTGATTTGGATAACGAGCTGCACCTGAGAGCAGCCCCTTTCCTCTAAGATGTGCAAGTACCTATAAAACTACAATTACCCCAGGGGTGGGTGGGTGCCGGGGAGGGAGGGAGGGAGATAAGTCCTATTAAAGAGGGCAGTTACAAGGTACCTTGTCCTGAACCCTCAGCAGGGGGGAGGGGGGTACCACACAAAGCCCAATTTGTTCTCAGTAAACCAGAGTAACCTCTTCGAGGCATTTATTTAGTACAGTTAAATTTATTTGTTTTTGTAGAGGTGTAATGGATTGTATGAAAGCAGCCAAGGTGCTCAGAAAAGATTATACAGCATGAGCGAAAGCGCTGAACCCTGTAGAACACCACAATGTAACTGATGAAATTGAGCGAAAGCAGAATTGCAATAAACATGAAAAACCCTTGATGTTAAAAATGAGCAAAACCATGTAATAACATTGCCACAGACTCAAAGAACCTATAGCCCCGATCACAATAGATTGTGATCTACAAGGTCAAATGCCACTGTGGGGTCTAATGAGACCAATATAGCAACTTTACCTGCATTTAAACATTCTTCAACTTCATTTAGAGGTGCAAGCAGACAGGTCTCTGTGCTGTAGTGTTCCATAAAGCCAAACCAGAGAGGATGGAAGGCATTGCATTTGTCAACATGAACTTGGCATTTACAAGACAATTTTCTCCAATATCTTTGCAACATATGAAGTATTAGAAACCGGATGATAATTTGCTAGTGCCAGGGGATGAAGAGCTTGTTTCTTAATAATCGGCTGGACAATGGCACCACTGGGGCAGAAGCAACCTGGTTTCTCTCCTCCTCCCCACTGGACTCAGGACTTCCAAAGTAGGTGCCGGGGAGAGTTATTCATGTGACTGGAGAGTGGGGGAACTGATTTCTTTTCTTTTCTTTTTTTAAAGAGGTGGAGCTTGAGGGTCTATTTATTTTAAAAACATTTCAGACGTTGGGAAGAGATGCAAGGAGAGGGACGTGTCCTCCTCCTTAACTTGCACCCCCATTAAGGCAACAGGGAATTTGGACCACGGAATGCAGTGGGGAGCTTCATGCTGGGCCAGCTCCTTAAGGGGGTAATTTTATAAATGATTTCTTTAGGCATAAACTCTCTTATATGTGTGTAAAAGGCCTAATGTAAAATGACTCCATACGTAAAATATATGCAGTGACTAGACAGCTCGTACTTTTAGGCAAGCTGGGTATAGGTACATTCAGGGATGGAGTGTGGGAAGTAATAGCATCATGAATATGTACATAGGTTATAAAATATGCACCTATGCATGTACTTCAGTCATGAACATTTTCACCAGTTCCCAAACAGATGTGATATAAACAAATGTGATGTTATTTTTACTATGTAATATAATTTTTGTATTCTACTCATCTACCACTCATCTACCACTCTGTAACATAATGTAGTATGTAATGACTTTCTGACTCCCTTTGTTGTATATCTGTAGCCTGGAAGGACAGGCTACATGGCTAGTAACACGTAGCCTGTCACAGGTGCGGAAGTGCAAAGAAATGGAGTGAGACAGTATTAACCAATGAGTTATAGACATGCTGGAAGAGGGAGAGGACATAGTGTACTATAAAAGAACTGTGAAACAGAGGATAAATGTGTCTGCTTAGTCAAGCGGGCAACCGTTCTTGCAAGAATGTAATGTAATTAAAGTAACCCTTTGCTTCACTGAGGAATCTGTTATTGTGTAAAAGGTTATGTTTATTACAGATGTAAATAGACACAACCTCAAAATAGGCACCTACTTGCCCTCCAAACCTAAGTGATCTGTTATAAAATTACCTTCTTAAAGGATAGCACACTGGCCTCTTCTTGTATATTGCCATGGCTGAGAATGCCGAAAGCTCCTGCGGGATTCACTAATCCTTGATACAGCAGTATCACAAGTTAGTGAATCCTGTAATCAACTTTCAGTGGTAAAATAGCAAGCAAAATAGCCCCCACCAACTGTAATTCCCTCACACCAGAACTACGCCAACTCACAGACCTAGAAGAATTCCGCCGTAAACTAAAAACCCTCCTTTTCCTGGAGCACTTTAGACCAAACTCTTAACTGTCCACCCACCATAACTTGGCTAAGTTAACACCTAACCCCCACTCTGCCATGTAAAATGTTATATCACATTTTTAGATTGATTTATTGTTATCTATGTACTATGTAACGTTCTTGTTCGATTTGTTCCATGGACAATGCTGTGACTTGTAAATACAGTGGTATGGAAAAGTTGCTAAATAAATAAATATGTTGTATATGTACATGTCCATTTCTTTTATAATGTCCAGCATATATTTATTTTATGCGTTTCCTCTGCTGTTCCTTTTTTGGAGACTTACTGGACAATTGAAGGTGCAAGAAGTCGTATTAAATAAAATAATGTTGTTTTGAGCCTTATCCAGAGCTCTAATTGCTCATCAGTCTCCAGCTATCGTCCTGTAGACCAATGCTTCTCAGCCCTCTCGTGAAGACCTCTACCTAGCCACCATCAAAATGGATGACCCAAATTTGCATATATTGAAGACATACTGTATGCAAATGTGTCTCATGCATTTTCATTGTGGTAATCCTGAAAACCCAACTGACTAGGTCTTCCTTCAGGAGAGGATTGAGAAACACTATCGTAGATCATGGAAAACCAAAGGACCTTTTACAGTTCAAACTTCTTCTGACCTATAAATGCATTCATTCTACTGCTCCACACTACCTTTCCTCTCTCCTCTCTCTCTACACCCCTCCTTGTGAACTCCGCTCTTCTAATGGCCTGCTTCTCTTTATCCCCTTCTACTGCCAACTCCAGACTCTGCTCCTTTCACCTTGCCGCTCCTTATGCCTGAAACAAACTACTTCCATCAATATGTCAGGCTTCCTCTCTCCCCTTCTTCAAATCCATGTTAAAAGCTCTCCTCTTTGAGGCTGCCTTTGGATCCTAATCTCCTGTTTTCCTTGTGACTCTTCATCTTCTTTTTGTATCATCATCCTCATCTATTGTATCGTCTGTCTTGATTAGATTAAACTCTGACGAGCAGGGACCGTCTTTTTACATATGTCTGCGTGTGCCTTGCAGCACTATATAAATGATTAGTAGTAGTAGTAGAGAAGAAACAATCTTTCCATGGATTTAGAGCCGTGTTGCCAAACTTTAATATAAAAAAACTGGGTCTATATTCAAGAAACAACTTAAATCCCTTAATTTTTTGTATTGCGCCTACTTATAAAATCAAAACCAAAACCTACTGGACAGCTGAATTATTTTTTACCTTAATTTCTGTGTGCTTGATAAACCAGTTATATGATTTCCAACATAAAGCAGAGGTAGAGGGAACAGCTGTAAGACAAAGACAAGAACAGTGCAGTGAATGAAACAAAGGCCTGCATTCTACAGTCTGTTGCACAATACCTACACAATGCCTACAAACACTGTGGGTTCATTTGTCCTCATGTTCTTCCTCTTCTGCTTTTCTGCAGAATTCGGATGCAATCATATGTTTTTCCTTTCCAAGGAACCTAAGACTGGACCTGAAGACAACCATTTTGCACCAGCAGTTACATGTCTAACCCTTCCCACACACAATTAAAAAATCAGCATTTGTACCCTGAGCCAATCTAGAGAGAGCTAATAGAGGTATGAGGATTTTGCCAGTGTGGGTTCTCTGGAGGTACACAGAAATGGGGGAGGACCAGCTACAGGATTTGGATGGACATTCTGGAAACTTACCAGCCCAGTAGCCCTCCCCTCCCTGCCTTCTCTACGGAGTTCTGCTAAAATACATATTTGCACTGGTTACCTCTAAACTGAGGCTTGGAGACTCAATAACCAGCGGTGGTGCAAGGATATGAAGCACCCTAGGCAAACCTCATTCCTGGTGCTGCTCTGCCCCCACACTGGCTCCCATTGCCACCTCTGTGGTCCCTCTCTAGGACCACCATCAGCAGCAATGACTTTAAGCACCACCACAGCTCTTACCTGTCCCTGTTTCCACCCCTCCGATACAGACTTCCTGTTTTCATGGGATCGAAAGCTGCTGATCAGCTGCAGACAGGAAGTCTGCATGAGAGAAAGTAAAAGCAGAAACAGCACTGCCTCATTTGCCTAATAGTGGTGCCGGCCCTGCCTATAGCCTATGGGAGTCATTCTGTCCCGCCGCCCTGTCGGCCCTAGCAAAAGCCTCCCCTTACGAACAACGTGTTTGTATGGGGAGGCTTAGATGGGGGTGGGAGGGAGCATTCCAGAGGCAGAGGGAGGGCAGGGCATGGGCAATCTGCAACCCCAGATGTACAGGGCCGATTCTGAGGTTGGCCCTATACATCCAGGGCCATGAACTTAGATAGGAGACTTATTCCACAGTGACTATTAACCTCAGACTGACTAACTGATGGGACTACAAGGGACCGAAAAGTTGTGACTGGAAAGACAGTGTAGCTTGCAAAATGGCGGGCGCGAGTTTTGGCGGGAGCAGAGATGAGCGGTGAAAGTGCCACTCGAATATAGGCAGGAGAGGCCCTCACCTGAAATGGAGTACCCACGACAGAAGAGCCCTTCCCGAGGAGATTTTGAGTGTTAGGAGCCTGATTTCACATGCCATGAAGCTCCGAGAGGGGGGGGGGAGCTTCTGCCCGAGAAAAATAAACTCACTGCACTTGTCAGCCTGCTGAAGCTGAGAACTCCTTGCAAACTCTTCCGACGTGTGCAGCACAGCCCCTGATCCGTTCTCTTCTTGCTGTTTTGTTTTCTGTCTGTTTTTTTTTAAGCTGAAGCCTGTTGAATATACTGAGGCTGACCTGTATTTGCCATGGAGAGCTGCACTGATCCTCCTGAGCAGGGGCCCTACCCTTCAGAAATACCTCTGGCAGGAGCTGGAGAAGTGTCCCAAAGAGAATGGCAGCAGAATCTGCCAATTAGTTCCCCAGAGAGAAACTACACTGGCAGGGCCCTGGAAGGAGCAGTCAGGAGATTAATAGACATCCACCATCTGCTGAGACAGAGAAAATACTGAAGCTGACCCCTAGGGATATGAGGTTATCCACCAAGGGTGATGTCATTAAGCTTCTAGAATTTTCTCTGACTCATCATCTGCTGACAGGGGGACACAGAATGAACTAGAATGTGACATTGTATAAATAAATTCATTCAGTGTTCAATATATGTAGGTCTTCTAATCCTAGGCATTTATAATTTGGAATTTTAAGGATTTGTTTTTGAGGCAATTAGGTGCTTTTCCAGAGTTGGAAAAATAGAAGTTTATGGGTTAATGTGTGTCACAAAAAATTGTGGCTTTTTAGGTGGATTCCAGGGGATTCCATTCAATGACCCAAAACACAAATTTTCAGCACTAGTCCCCCTTCTCCATACCGCAGGAAAAGAATCAGCCCCAGTACGACCTTCACCAAGCCCGAGCAACAGAATCAGCACCAGCAACCCTTTCTCTAAGACCAAGTCCCAGCAACAGCATCTTCCCAACCTTCCAAGCCCAAGCTCCCTCTCCCTAAGCAACAGCCTAATCTTGTCCCAACTCTAGCCCCTTCTACTTGTTATAGTGCAGCAGAAGGTTGTGTCTTTGCTCCCCGCTCAGTTCTGTTTGCTCTACCTCTTTCTTGTGCACTGTGGACCGATTTAAAATGCAAGAGGCACTTCCTGTTCATCACAAGAAGTATTTTAAATCATCCTGCAGTGCAGATAGAAGAGTCAGACCAAGCGTAATAGAGTAGTGTGAGCAAAGACAAAAGCTCCCACCATTGCATGGAGACACTGGTGGCAGTGGCCCACACTGATGATGTCATCTAGCCATGATGGTAGCAGTCAAATGACATCATTGAATGCTGGATGAGAAGGACAATATTAAGTTTTTTTCAATTATAACCAGAAGCTACAATTTTACCATTGCGGGGGAGGGCAGTATTATTGGGTCTTTCCGATTATAACCGAAAATCAGAATCTCTTAATATACGATGATACTTCGCTTGTGCATCATGGCAAAGTGAGACCTTGGAACATCAGTTTTTGGCAGTTTATAAGGTCAACCAAGCTTTTATTAAGAAACTGAAATTTGAAGTCCAAGCCTTACAGTCTAGATCAGTGTTTCTAAACCTTTCTTCTGTTGTCACACACTGACAGACCATGTTCATATATGTGACACACTGAACACTGTATACAATCTGTGTCTGAACAAAAGAAGAGCCCAAGTATCAAACTATTTTTAAGAGAATTAACTTTTTAAAAAATAAACTGTTATTGAAATCAAAGTTATAAAAAATTGTTTATTCTCACAGAAGTTATATGAGGTGTGACAAAAAAGAAACAAGACTGTGGCAGCCACACCCATGACTCAATGCCAGTTGGCTAACTGCTTATGTCACTGTGTTGTGCAACATCTCACCACTGTTCTGCTATAATATTTTTCATCTCTCTCACTCTGTTTTTCTTTTCAGACTTTTTTGTAGCACACTGCTCCATCGCTTTGTCACACAATTGGAGGTGGCAGAAATATGGAGCAAGGAATCATCTTGAAATTTCTGGTTAAGTTGGAGAAGGGCCCAACTGAGTGTCTCCAACTTCTCAAAAAAGCTTATGGAGAAGATGCAGTGTCAAGGCCGTGAGTCTTCGAGTGGCACAAATGCTTCAAGACTGGCCATGAGGAGGTGGAGGATGACCCCAAGTCAGGACGGCCTTCCATGACAAAGATGGCTGAGAACATTGACAGAGTGAACCAGCTGGTGTGAAGTGATCACAGATTGACAGTGCGGATGATAGCTGAGGAGCTCAGCCTGAACAGGGAGTCAGTGCGGACCATCTTGGTGCTAGGGATGTGAAAGGAGCTGGGGATACAGAAGGTGTGTGCCAAGATGGTGCCCAAGTTTTTATCGGACGACCAGAAGGAGCACCGGGTCAATGTTTGTCGAGACTTGCTAGAGAAGACCGGAGAAGATCCAGAGTTTGTTGGCCGAGTCATCACAGGAGACGAGACTTGGGTTTTCCAATATGACCCTGAAAGCAAGAGACAGAGCCTGCAGTGGAAGACTCGACTGTCACCCAGACCCAAGAAGGCGCGCATGTCCAAATCAAGGAACAAGGTCATGCTGATCGCATTCTTCAACCAGAAGGGAGTGGTCCATCATGAGTTTGTGCCTAAGGGTCAGACAGTCAACCAGCAGGTCCTCAATCACCTCCATGACTGGGTTCAGCACAGCAGACAGGCTCTGTGGAGGGACAAGTCGTAGCTGCTCCACCACCACAACACACCCGCACACACCGCGCTCAGTGTGAGGCAGTTCTTGGCAAACAAACAGATCACAGCTCTCGACCACCCTCCTTATTCCCCAGATCTCGCACCGTATGATGTCTGGCTCTTCCCCAGGCTGTGCTCAAAGGAACTCATTTCACCTCTGTAGAAGAGATTAAGGTCACTGTGACGAGGGAGCTGAGGGACCTCAAGGAGGAGGTCTTTACCGAATGCTCCCGTACGTGGCAGAAGCGAATGCAGAAGTGCATTAACTCTGGGGGGATTACTTTGAAGGGGACAATTTGTAATTTCTCTGTAGATTTTGTAATAAAACATTTATGGGACAGTTTTGTTTCTTTTTTGTCACACCTCATAAGCTTTACTAACTCATCAATGAGTAATCTGGGATTGATGTGCTGCACAGTTTTTTGATATGTGGTTGTATGGTAGACACATTAACATTAAACTTGCTGCCAGCATCAATAATTTTTTTTTACCTCTTCTGGAGTTTATACAGAGTAGAGTTGGGATATTTCCACTTATGCTTTCAATAAACAATATATATTTAAATTCAAGGATCAACTCAGTAACAGCAACACAAGTCCTTCCACTGCCAGCTACTTTGTGAAGTAAAACAAAACCTTGATATAACTTATTCAGAACCTATGTAGCAAACCTTCTATACCATAACAGCACAAAGTCTCAGGACACAAATAGCAAGAACTGTACCTTGAAAAGGCAGCACTGCATATATACATAGAACCAGGGCTGGCCCATCCATTGTGCGAGGATGTTTTTTGCATGAGGCCCCGTGCCAACTTTATTCCGCACATTGTTGGTTTACAGAACCGGCTTCAGAGGGATCCTTGGAGGCCTGAGGCCCCAGCTCACCTCTGCACAGTTGCCAGAGTGAAGAATAACGTATTCCTTCACCCTGGCAGCTGGGTTCTCACGAAGTGCTCTGAGTGCTGGGAAACAGGAATTGTCCTTTAATCTCCGGCGCTGATGGGGGTTACAACTGGAAATAGGCTGATTGGGGGGCTGCTTGGACTGGAAATGGGCTGATGGGGGGCTAGAACTTGAAATGGGCTGATGGGGGTGCTAGGATAGGACTGGAAATGGGCTGATGGGGGGTAGGATAGGACTGGAAATGGGCTGATTGGGGGGCTTGGACTGGAAATGGGTTAATGGGGGGGGCTAGGACTTGAAATGGGCTGATGGGGGGATAGGATAGGACTGAAAATGGCTGATGGGAGGCTAGGATTGGAAATGGGCTGATAGGGGGAGATGGGAGAATGGGACTAGAAGGGAGCAAATGCTGGAACTAGAAGGGAGCTGATGTTGGAGGAGGACTAGAACCAGTGTTTCCTGCCACACCCCATCTGTCATCTCTCTTCCTTCCCTATTCTGTTGCTGCCATTGATCTTTCTATTGCATTTTTTTCTCCATTTCTCTTCTGTGTCTCTCTGTCCACTCATAGCTAGATTTCATATCTCCTTTAACGCTTTATCCATTCTCCAATCCTCAATTTGCCTTTTTTCACCTCTTATCTACACTTTCCACCTTCTATTCTTAATTATCCCCAGCCAATCCATTCCCTCCTCTATCTTTCAATCTTTCGCTAGCCTTCTGTTCCCTCTCAGTCTTTCACTGATTCTCTAGAACCCCATTTCCAACCCTCTAGTCTCACCAGTGGAGACAGTGAGCCCGATATTCAAAGGTATTTACATGGTTTGTACACCTGCAAACCATATAAATGCCACTAAGTGATGGTTAGTGCTGCCGAATATCCATGGGTACTGCCACTACACAACCCAATACTAACTGGGGAGCATTAGGGCATTCCGGGGGCGGCACCTGGGAATAACTGGTCAGTGGCAATATTCAGTCACTGACCGGTTGTCCCTCGGCGGGAAAAGTTAGGCACAGAAAAGACTGTCCTAACTTTCGCTGACCAATTTAACTGGGCAGCGGCTGAATCTCGGTAAGCTTCCAGGCCGGCGGCTCTTCTCTCCCAGCTGAAACTTTGACCTGGGAAAGAAGAGCCGCCAGGCTTGGATTGGAGTCAGCGCGGCACACCACCAGTCTTTAAGGTACGTTTGCCATGCTGCCTCTGAAGTGTGGGCCTAACAGGGGTAGGTGTGTGCACCGTGGGGGTGGGGGTGGGGTGTGTACCGTGCAGTGGGGGGGGGAAGGTCAGTTACAAGGAGGAGGCACCCACCCCAAGTACAGAGGGACTGGGAACACCACTGTTTCAGAGACTAGTCTACAATTTCAAAGCCATACGAGAGTATGGGCATTGTAAACTGATTGACGGCTTGTATCTTATTGTTACCTGCACCACAGTCTCCGAAGCCCAAACAATAGGGTTCCCCTTAAAATATAAATGTTCACCATAGCCAGGGTAGGTGTTCAGGTGTTCAGTGTTTGATCTATTACAGAGAGTGAACTCCAGGGACAAAACACCATGTTTCCCCGTGAATACCACTCTACCTGGTTAAAGGGGCAGAAGAACAAACCATGGAAAATAAAATAAGGCTAAAAAGGATTAGAACTATTGCCAACTTGATGTTATACATGGCAAAAAAGATGGTAAGACACAAAAGAACACACTTTTCTCTAGCATTGGGTAATTCTAAGAGGTTTGTATTGTAATAATAATGTCTAACAAATGTGTATCTCAAAACCATTAAATATTCATACACAACGTGCAATAATATGTCTATCACATGGGAACACAGGAGTTGTATTACTTTCAAGATCTTTTCTCTGGGCTGAGACAAATTTCTTTCTCTGACATGTGTATATGTTTGAGATCAAATAATCAAATGTTGGGTTGTACATGGCATAGTACTTAACGTGAAACATGTTGTAGCCTGATGACAGTCTCTTCTCCTCTGGGATTCTGCACCGCTTGTCCTTCTCCCTCTTTCTTTCTCTTGGGTCAGGTTGGTTTCTTCTGCTTCTGTGTTGCTGCAATCTTTTACCTAACCTACCCTTTCCTCTTTTCTTTCCCTTAATCCTTATATTAAAAAAATTATACTAAGGAAAAGATCTATATATGCAAGCTTGCTTTATACCTAAACTTGTTCCCTGAATTAATCACTCACTTTCATGTCCTGCATTCACTCCTCATGTACTCTCTCACTCAGGGGCGGCTCAAGGCAATCTGCTGCCTGAGGCAAAGTATGAAATGGCGCCCCCCCCCCCCACCTAAGAGGAGGCGGGGCTTTTTCAGAAATCCAATCAGATTCTGAACCAAACCAACCAAAAAGCCGATTAGATTATATGGAGGAAATGCAAGATGTTTGCACACAGGGCCGTATCGAGCTGCAATCGCACCCTGTGCAACTTGCAATTGGGGCGCACGCCCCCCCCCCTCCCCCATACCTCCATCCAGCACTGCCTGCTCTTTCCCTGCTGCTGCTGCCCTCTGTTTTTTTCATGGTGGCGCCAGCAGCATGGAAAGAGCAGGCAGCGCTGGACGGAGGTATGGAGAGGAGGAGGGGGGCATGCGCCCAATCTGAAAGGCACCAGCACGTTAAACAGATCTGTCCCTTCCTACTCTGACCTTGTTTCGGAAGAGGAAGGGACCAGACCTGCTTAAAGTGCTGCGAAAAGGCTTGGAGGGCAACAGCAGACAGTCGAAATGTGCCCCCCCCCCCAAGCCTTTCCGCCCTGTGAGGCTGCACCACTTGCACAGGTCTAGGTATGGTCCCATTTGCACATCAACGAAGTAAAAGACAGAAAGAACCAACAGCACAGTTTATAACTCGTTTTTATTATAACTCATTTTTATTTTGTTGTTATAACTCATATAACTCATTTTTATAACTAATTTCTATTTTGTTGTTATAAACTGCGTTATGATTCTTGCTTTTTCTTTTTCAACATATATTTTGCATCCACAGTAGGTGCAGAGCAGAACTAGGACATTCACCCACAGAACGCAATATTTAAAAAATAACTGATTCTGATCATCTCACTAACAACAACCACTATTCTCCAGTACCAAGCATATTGTGAACTAATACAAAACCATACAACAAAGAGCAAACCTACCATAACATATCAGCACAAACTTCCAAAACTCACATAAGGAGCCCATCCAGAAAAAGTGTCACTGTAAATACTACAGTGGGCCCTGGAACATCCATACACCTATTTGAAAAGCTGAACAAGTCAAATTACTACAGTACAGTATACAGTAGATCCTTATGTACAAACTCCATGTTAACAGAACACCCCTCAGTCACACACTCACAACATCGACCCTCACCAAGTACAGAATAAGTAACCAAAATCTAAAATAAAAATATGTAGAAGAAATTTAAATTGAAAACCCAAGAAGCCAGAGTCCACATGCAGTGCAACATCAGAGAAATAAGAGATGCAGTTCCCCAATACTGTGTAAAATATAAAAATAGCACAAAGCCCAATCACTAAAATTAAATAAAATTATTTTTTCTACCTTTGTTGTCTGACCATTTTATTCTCTGATCATGCTGGTCCTGATCTGAGGCTTCTGCTTTCCTATCTTCTCTTAGCTCTCTTTCTGTGGTCTATGGTCCATGGTCCATCTGCCATTTCTTATCTCTTCTTTTGTTTTCTTCACTTCCTTCCATCAGCCTATTTCCAGTTCCAGTAACCCTCCCCAGTATCAGCCCCCTTTCCAGTCCTCCCCTCCCAGTACCTTCCAATGTCAACTGCCTTGCATTCCCACGACTGCCACTGGTGTCCATTCCCTTCCAGTCCCCCTCCTTCCCCACTGTCCAGCCCCTTCTAGTCCAAATACCATCCCAGATATCAGCTCACGTCCACTCTGTGCCACCCCCACAGTCAGCTCACTTCCAGTCACCCTACCCTCTGTCCATCCCCCTTCCAGTGCCATTTGCATGTCAGCTCCCTTCCAACCTGCTCCCCATTACCCAGTCACCTACCACTCCCATCCCAAAGTGTCAGCTCCCTTCCAGTCCCCTTTCAGTACATCCCAGGTGTCAGCTCCTTTTCAGCCCCCTCCTTCCCCCGTGTCAGCTCCCTTCCTGCCCCCTCCTTCCCCTGGCAGACCCTCTCATTATCTGCTCCCTTCCAGTCCTATTCTACCATCCTCCCGCATCAGCCCATTTGTAGCCCTAGCCCCTAGTTTTCTTCCAGGGCCAGCAGCACTCTCCTCCCCTCCCCCATTAGCCCGTTTCCAATCCCAGCCCATTTCCAGTCCTATCCCCCTTATCAGCCCACTCTAGTGCTAGTCCCCTAATCAGCCCATTACCAGTCCTAACTCATTTCTGGTGCTAGCCCCCCATCTGCCTATTACCAGTCCTAACCCCCCACCCAATAAGTCCATTTCCAGTCCTAGCCCCCCAATCAGCCCATTTCCTGTCCTAGCCCCCCCCCCCCTCCTGATCAGCCCATTACCAGTCCTAACCCCCCATCAGCCCATTTCCAGTCCTAGCCCCCCATAGCCCATTACCAGTCCTAACCCCCCATCAGCCCACTTCCAGTCCTAACCCCCCCATCAGCCATTTTCCAGTCCTAGCCACCCCCCTAGCCCATTACCAGTCCTAACCCCCCATCAGCCCACTTCCAGTCCTAACACCCCCCCAACAGCCCATTTCTAGTCCTAGCCCCCTCCAGCCCATTATCAGTCCTAACTCCCCCATTAGCCCACTTCCAGTCCTAACACCCCCCCGAACAGCCCATTTCCAGTCCTAGCCCCCCCCCCCAGCCCACTTCCAGTCCTAACACCCCCCTAAGGGAAATTAAAATTAAAAGGAAGTGCCCTGCGGCCACTTTGGCAGAGCCCTCCTCTCTCCCTCAGCGCCGCCGCCGGCTTAACAGAGCCACGAAGGGAGAGTTTCCCTTTCTCGCAGCTCTGTTAAGCCCACCAGTGCTGACGGGAAACAGGCATTTCCCATCAGCGCCAGCGGGCTTAGCAGAGCCGCGAAAAAGGGAAACTCTCCCTTCGCGGTTCTGTAAAGCCAGCGCTGAAGGGAGAGAGGAGGGCTCTGCCGGGGCAGCCACGGGGCACTTCCTTCTGCCGCTGCCGCCGCGGCTCTTTTATCGGCATTTTTTTGTTTTGTTTTATTTTATGCGGTCTTTTTGGGGGCAATTTTTGCCGCCTGAGGCCACCGCCTCACTCGGCCTAATGATAGAACCGCCCCTGCTCTCACTCATTAACTTCCATTCTGTCATTGAGCACCACTGCATTCTTACCTCTTAACACTTAGGGGTATGTTTACTAAAACGTGGTAAAGTCACCAGCGGTAAGGGCAGCGCTAAGGTTCCCGAAGCCATATAAGGCTATGGGTGGGTGGGGGCAGTCCAGTGTAAAGGCTATGGGCCGAATAATGCACGGAACAGTGCGCCCTGACCATTTAACTCATGGTAACGGCATATCTCATGTTATGGTGGCAAGCATTAAGGTGCCCAAGGGGGTTAAGGCGCTTCAACCTAAGGTGCCTGGGTTTAAGGCGCCCTGAGGGGTTAAGGCACATGAAGCTAAGGTGCCCTGAGAGTTCTAAGGTGCCTGAGGTTAAGGTGCCCTGAGAGGTTAAGGTGCATGAAACTAAGGCACCCTGAGGGTTTTAAGGCACCTGAAGTTAAGGCTTACTGAGGGTTCTACAGTGCCTGAGGTTAAGGTGCCCTGAGGGGTTAAGGCGCATGAAGCTAAGGCGCCCTGAGGGTTTGAAGGCACCTGAGGTTAAGGCATACTGAGGGTTCTATGGCGCCTGAGGTTAAGGTGCCCTGAGGGGTTAAGGCACATGAAGCTAAGGTGCTCTAAAGAGTTTAGACACCTGAACATAAGATGGCCAAGGGTTTTAAGGTGCTTCAAGTTGACAAGCATGCATCTAAAGGCAGGAAAATGGCTGTAACCCTAACGCTGGATAGTGCACCAGGGAAAGTCAATGTAAAGGTGATGGAAGGAAGGTCAGGTGGGAGCTAATGGACCTGCCATATTGGTGGGCACCCTATGTGTCAGCCAGTTAGATGGACGAGCATGTGGGAGGCAGCTATACCGATGCACAGGGTGGTGCCAATGTAAAGTACTACAATTTCAGTGTGTGGCATAAGATAGGGAAGACATGTCCCCCAGCCGAGCCAGAAGTGGCAGGATGTTTGCAGCCACAGGAGCACAGAATGGGAATGGTGACGTACAGATCAGGCACAGGAGAGCCCTGATTATTACAGGCATGAAAATGACCTGAGTAGCACACAGTCACAAAAAAAGAGCAAGTAGGAATCAAACCCCTGTCTTCTGCCTATGGGGACATTGCACTAACCAGTATGCTACACCTCCTACGCCTACAATGTCTGGAATTGAAGATCCTGCAGGTCTCTGCTAAACTGTCTGCTGTGTGTACTGGTATAGGTTAACCCCTCCAGTACCCATGATGCACTGTACACACAGAACAGCAGTCTACAGCAGATCACCAAATGGAGAATGGACAGATACATCACATCAGCTCAGTACGATGCACTGTGTACTGCAATCACATAACAGCTACAAACTGTGCTACTGCGGGTGAGGACGGAAGCCCAGCACCTGGTCCCCAGGACTTTCAATGCTACAGATGGTCTCTGTTGCTTCTGCTGCAGATCCCCATCACTACCAGTGTGTTCAGCTAGTCACCTTGCTGCACCAGTCACATCTGGCCCTGTGACCTGCCCGTGTTGCAGAGTGACCCTCCTAGAACACTGCACGTTAATAACCAGTGTTAAACAGCTGATGCCACCTATAGTGGGGGCATCTAGGCTTGCCACTAGAGACCTGCTGGGCCTATCATTACCACAGGGAGTAGGGCTGGAACATCTCCTCTCTCAACCACCTAGGTCTAACAATCACCCACAGCAAGCACAGTCAGAATGCACCTGCTGCCCATACCAACTGCAGACAGTCCGCTGGTCAGTGCATGTGCACATAGTCACCATGGACACCCAGAAGTTGGTTAAGCGATCAGGCCCCCAGGACAGGAGATGCACCCAGATCACTAGAAACAAACAGACACTATAAAGCACTATGTGGATACATAGCTGTGCCATGGTCACTGCTCGGCCCTCTCAGCAGGACATGCTGTGGCCACCCAGGCCATGCATGTGGCAGATGAGCACTACAGCATCTCAGCCATTGACCTTACCTCCGATGCAGACCCATCCTGGCCAATCCACACTGTTTCAGACCATACCCACAATACTTTGCTCCTCATCATGCACATTTGCAGATTAACGCTGGAACAGCTTAGGCACTGCGAGGCTCAGTGAGGTGGAGAAAGTCACAAAACAATGGACAGACATACACACACACACTCATATTGCAATGCTGTGCAGAAATGGAGATGGTTGGCATTCCTGCCTGCCATCTTGGTCTAGATATCAGCTCAAGCATTATTAATGTGTGCTCCTCATGCAGGAGCTAGTAGTGTGCGCTGATGTTAACGCCCGCTCAGTATGCAGGTGCTGTCAGCCTGACTCTCCATCCAGTTGAGGATAGTGGAGCCTGTCTCTGTGGCTGATGGGTGTTTGTGCCCTTGCTGGCTGATTCATTGGGGGATGCACATGCTGGTGTTGTACCTGCATTGTGGGCTAAAGTTTAGCCACAGGGACATGCAATGCATAATCCACACCCCAGACCCAAACTTGCAACCTTCCACACATAAATACACCAACTGTGTGCATGGAGCCACAATACTGCCATATGGCTACAACACTCCCTGGGGCTGACATACTTCGCATCAGACAGACCTTGGCACATGTCACATTGCGCACTGTGCATAGGACCAGGGCATGGCTTTGGTCTGCTGCAGGCAGGTGCTGCTGCCCCCTCCACCAAAACCACATATCATGCTGAAATGCCTATGTGCTGTCTGTGTTGGTGGTATGCACTCCCAGCCCCTCCAAAATATGGGTTAGAGGGTGCCTAGAGCACAGGGTCCAGAGGGAGGAGGGAAGGAGGCATACATGGATGGCCACACATCCCCCCCATAACCATCTGCCTCTGCAGGGACCCCATCACCGCCTGCCAATGTTATGTCTCTTCAACCTGTGGAAGAGATGGCTGAGGGGTGTTATGTTAAAGCTCTAGAAAATATTGCCTGGAGTGGATTGGGTAAATGTAGATCGATTGTTTATACCATCAAACTGTAGTAGGATTAGGGGACATGCAATGAGGCTACAGTGTAAGCCATTGTGGACTACTAGGAGAGAATGGTTTCTCAGTTAAGACGTATTCAAGCTCTGTAATTCATTTCTGGAGGATATCGTAAAGGCTGTTAGTGTAGCTGAGTTTCAGAAATGTTTGGACAGGTTCCTAGGGAACGGTCCATAAACCATTATTAATGAGGGGCCAAGAATATCCTATGCTTGCCCAATATATATACACTGTGGACCCTGTGTGTCTTTTGTAGAAACTGCTAGGTACCTGTGACCTAGATTGGACACTGTTGGACACAGGATACTGGGCATGATAGACCTTGGTTTGACACAGTCTGGCATATTTGCAAGCCTTATGTTCATCTGTGCCACCTAGGCAACTGTCTGGTCCACCCTGTGCACCAGCAACCCCACTGCATGACCCACATGCACCCTCCTTTGCCCCATTTGCACCATCAACATAGTGCCCTTTCATACTTGGGCACTATGCTGTTGCTGCTAATAGAGAACTACTATCGCTTTCTTGGGCTCCCCTGTCTATGCAGCACATTGCAGACATTTAGAAACATAGAAACATAGAAATATGACGACAGAAAAAAGACCACATGGCCTATCTAGTCTGTCCTTCCATAACAACTACAACAGTCCCCTCTTTACCTTTAGAGATCCTCTGTGTTTGTCCCATGCTTTTTTGAATTCAGTTACTGTCCTCATCTCTACCACCTCCACTAGGAGACTATTCCACGGATCCACTACTCTTTCCGTAAAGAAATATTTCCGCATATCACTCCTGAATCTATCTCCCTTCACCCTCATCCCATGTCCCCTCGTAGCAGAACTTGCTTTCAATTGAAAGAGGCTCTCTCCCTGAACATTTATGCCACGGAGGTATTTAAACATCTCAATCATATCACCTCTATCCCGCCTTTCCTCTAAGGTGTACATATTAAGATCCTTCAGTCTGTCCTCATATGCTTTGTAATGAAGACCACTAATCATTTCAGTAGCCACCCTCTGCACCGACTCCATCCTGTTCACATCCTTTTGAAGGTGCGGTCTCCAGAATTGCATACTATACTCCAAATGAGGTCGCACCAAAGACTTATACAGAGGCATTATCACCTCCTTTTTTCTGCTAGCCATTCCTCTCCGTATGCACCCAAGTATCCTTCTAGCTTTTGCCGTTGCCTTTTCTACCTGTTTAGCTACTTTAAGATCATCAGACACAACCACGCCTAGGTCCCGCTCTTCTTTAGTGGACAAAAGTACGTCACCCCCTATACTATATTGCTCCTTTGGATTGCTGCAGCCCAAATGCATGACCTTACATTTTTTAACATTAAATCCCAGCTGCCAAATTCTAGACCATTCTTCAAGTTTAGCTAGATCCCTCCTCATATTATCTACCCCTTCCTGGGTGTCTACTCTATTGCAGATTTTAGTATCATCTGCAAAGAGGCAAACCTTACCTGAAAGCCCTTCCGCTATATCACTAACAAAGATGTTAAAAAGAATCGGACCAAGGACAGATCCCTGGGGCACACCACTGATAACATCCTTCTCCTCAGAGTGAGCTCCATTTACTTGTACTCTTTGTCGCCTCCCACCCAACCAATTTCTAACCCAAGCAGTGACTTTAGGGTCCATCCCTAGGGTGCTCAGTTTGTTTATAAGTCGCCTGTGAGGAACAGTGTCAAAGGCTTTACTGAAATCTAAATACACCACATCTAGAGCTCTCCCTCAGTCCAACTCCCTGGTCATCCAGTCAAAGAAATCAATCAGATTTGTCTGACAAGACCTGCCTCTGGTGAATCCATGCTGCCTCGGATCCTGTAATCTGCTGGACTCCAGAAACCTCACTATTTTCTCTTTCAGCAGCGTTTCCAATAATTTGCTCACCACCGATTTAAATGAGCTCTCTCCCCTCAAAATGCACCCTTACTTACAGGCTTTGATATGCGTTAAGGTTCCTGACGTTAAGGTGCCAGTGTTAAAGGAGCGTGCTTTGTTCCCACCCACTCCCCGCCCATTGACCCCTACTCTCAGCCTACTCTCTACCCATAGGGCTCTTTATGCTGCTGGTACTGTTAACACACGCTAAGGTGACATTTAGGATGCGGTAAGGGTGCAAGTGCGCTGTTAGTGCGCGTTAACAGCTCACTTGCTCCTTTATCTCGGTTTAGTAAACACCCTCCTTATACTTCTCCTTGCAAGCTACCATAAACCTTTTTATCTCTTCTATGCCTCTTTCACTCTTTACCTAACCTCCATTACCTCCTGTAGTTTTTCTTATACTTTTCCAAAGAAAAACACATATTAGTTATTTATTTACATTCTCTTATATACTGTGCTATTCTGCATCAGTGCAGTTTACATTGAACAGGGGATTATAACTTGGAGATAACTATTTTACAGGGAACATGGGCTATGGAGGGTTAAGTGGCTTGCCCAAGACCACAAGGAGCACCTGTGGGACTAGAAAACAAAGTCCTTCCAGCCCAAGGTTGCTGCCCTCTAGTGGGATTTGAACCCCCAACCTTCTGGCCTGAAGTACCTTGCCCCAACCACTAGGCCACTCCTCCACAAGTAGTTTCAAACTACTTCTTTTTTTCCTGTCCCTTATATTTGTAAACCTGTATATTTATCCCTTATCCATCCCCTTAACTGCTATATAGGTGGTCAAAGTACCTAAGGACTATTCACTTATTTAAAAAAAAAAAAAAAGTTAACCCTCTTCTTCCCGTTAATTAATATCTCTCTCTCTGACCCTCCTTTACTGTTTCCAATCCTTTCCCTTACCTTCCCTCTTATGAGCAGAGTCTTTGTCAGTTTCTACTCAAAAATGTCAGAATTCAATCACTCACTTCTTTTATGCTCACTCACATCAGACTCATTCTCATTCACAAACTTTCATTTCCTTCAAATATTCTCATTCAGACCAGGCAATGCTCAGCCACATTCCCAAGCACTAACTGACAGAAACAGTTAACTTTACTATGTAAGTATGTTATGCTACTCCTAATGACATCACTTCATTTTCCTTTTTTTTTGTACAAATTTTTGATAATGCCTTTTTACATATTACATTTTTTTAGAGCTATCTCCTGATGCTCTGCAGCATTCCCCGGACTCCCAGGTAGCTGTTTTTTCTCTATTCATTTTACCATCAGTTTACATTATTCTTTGATGTTAATGCACGTTTCAGAATCAGCTTCAGTCTCCTATAACATTCTTTGCTACTCTTTTATCTCAGTACTTTATGCTGAATTGTTGCTCCTTCTCTACCCCTAGGTATTTATATATACCTTCGTGTTCAAGTTCTTTTATGTTGCATTCATCATTTTAGAGAGATGATTTCATTGCCCTCAAATTTTCTCCACATTTATCCAGACCAAAAATCATCATGTCATTGGAGAAGGTTTTTATTAGATGGAGTTGTTCTGCTTAATATTTATCACTGGAACTGTAGAGCTTCAAATCATCTACAAACTGTAGGTGTGATGTCAACTCTGGGTCTTTAGTACCAAAGAAAGAGCAGAAGGATCCGCACACCAACAAAGAACAAAAAAAGTGGAGCCTGGACTGACAACAATTAGGTAAACCTTGTTTATTGTGCCCCGACGCCTTTCGGCTAACAGCCTTCTTCAGCGGCACTTTCCAAGCATGAGTAAAGACTTCCGGAAGGGGGAGTCTGGAACCGAGCTGCTTGCTCGGGTTGAGGGCAGAAGTTCTCTGAAAAATCTTGAGTCTTTACTTTTTGCTGGTGAAGGATTCCCCATCCATGCTTTTAGCGTCTTACATGTTTGGTCTACGTTTTAACGTTCTACTTGACAGAATTAATGTGTGCTTCCATTAAGACCCCCTGAAGAAGGCTGTTAGCCGAAACGCGTCGGGGCGCAATAAACAAGGTTTACCTAATTGTTGTCAGTCCAGGCTCCGCTTTTTTTGTTCTCAACTCTGGGTCTTTGCCAGCTTTAGGATTAAGGCTATTTTGATGTTTATCCTATTTGCCTCTATGCTATTCTCAACATACTGCACCACCCCTCCACCAATTTGATCCACCCTATCTTTTTCATATAATTGTACCCTGGTATCAGTTATCCTCCTTTTACCAGGTCTCTGGGATTTTGCCAGTATCTTTTAAAGATGCCTTCTATCCTGATTGTTGGCTTTCTCCTATTATCTAGTTTAAAAACTGTTTATCTCCTTTTTAAAATGTTAGCACCAGCAGCCAGGTTCTACCGTGCTTAAGGCGAAATCCATCCTTTCAGAATAAGCTCCCCCTTGCCCAGAATGTTGCCCAGTGGATGAGCTGTGGCTAATCAATATTCTGATTAGAATACTAGCAGAAACAGGGCTCGGCTAGAATCTGTACTACCAGAGCCGAGAAACACATTACAGAGAGAGTAGCGCACTGATCAAAAAGAAAGGCAGGAAGTAAATTTGGAGGTGGGTTAGGCGAACTCTCAGTCCCACTCCTTCCTTTCCCCTAATCTGAAGGCAGGGCAACACCGAGATCTCTCCACCATGCTTCAAAGCTGCGGCAGAGCAAGCTGCTTCTGTGCCTTGGTGGTCACAGTGCCATTTCCAGGCACTTTCACAAAGGTCTGTATACATCCTAGATTAAATTTACCAGGAATTTTACACTTTCTATATTCTAACTACTCAATATTTTCAATCATGTTCATCTCCACAGGTTCACCCCCTCCCTCCTTCAATCCCAAATCCTTCCCTCACCTTCTCTCACCCTTTCTTCCTTTTCTGCAATCACTGAGGAGGAAAATCTTCTCTCCTCCTCCAAACTGACTACCTGCTCCTCTGATCCCATTCCCACCTGTCTATTAAGCTCTATCTCTTCCACCGTCAACCCTTCCATCTGTCATATCCTTAATCTATCGCTTTCCACTGCAACAGTTCCTGTGGCCTTCAGACATGCTCTGGTCACACCTCTCCTCAAGAGGCTCTCACTAGACCCTACCTGTTCTTCCAGCTATCGGTCTATCTCTCTTCTTCCCTTTGCTTCAAAACTACTTGAACAAGCAGTTCACCGCTGCCGTCTTGACTTTCTTTCCTCTCAAGCCTTTATGGATCCACTTCAGTCTAGCTTTCATCCTCTACATTCCACAGAAACGGCTCCTGCCAAAGTTTCCAGTGACTTGTTCCTCACAAATCCAAGGGCCTTTACTCGATCCTCATTCTTCTTGACCTTTCTGCTGCCTTTGACATTGTTGATCACCACCTTCTCCTTGATATCCTCTCCTCACTTGGATTTAGGAGCTCTGTTCTGTCCTAGTTTTCTTCTTAGCTTTCCCACTGCACTTTTAGTATATGTTCTGGTGGATTCTCCTCTACTGCCAGCCTGCTTTCAGTTGGTGGACCTCAAGGCTCTGTCTTGGGACCTCTGCTTTTCTCTCTCTACACTCAATCCCTTGGTGCACTTATTTCCTCCCATGGTTTTCAGTACCATCTGCATGCTGACGACTCTCAGATCTACTTCTCTCAATCTGCATGAAATCTCTCCAGGAATCCAGTTCTGGATCTCTGCCTGCTTTGCTGCTTGGATGTTTCACCACCCTCTGAAATTGAACATGGCCAAAACTGAGCTCCTTATCTTTCCCTCTAAACCCACCTCTTCTATATTTCTGTGGATGACACTGCACCCCGTTTCCTCACTCGCAACCTTGGGGTCATCTTTGACTCAACTCTCTCTTTCTCTTCGCACATCCAATAGATAGTTAAGACCTGCCGCTTCTTTTTCTATCAAATCCAAAAAAACCCAAACGGTAATCAAACGTATTGTACAGATATACCAACAAGATACCGTGAAGACCCTCAGTAACACTTTTTTTTATTATTTTTTGTCGGACATAAATTGTGAAGGAAAGGTACTTCAAACCATCCCCAAATCACAATACATATCCCCTTTATTCAACCAATAAGGTTAAAAGCAGACTCAAAAAACAAAATTATTTTATAAATAGTTGCAAACAGCACTTATCTGATATCACGCGCGACATGTACGTTTCGGGGAAAAAGCCCCTGTATCAAGCGCTCCCAACTCAACTTCGATATAACCCAGTCCACCTTGTAACTGGCCAGTGGACTGGGTGATATCGAAGTTGAGTATATAATGTATATGTATATAATGTGTATATGTATATAATGTATATAATTCTATGTGTCATAATTATGTAACCACTGTTTTTAGCTTGAATAACTTGTAACCGTTTGTGTGAAATCACCGCAGCTGATCACTGGAAGCTGCGGTATACAAATGTTTCCCAAATAAAATAAATAAAAAATACTAGTCACCTTCCTCCTTGACTATTGTAACTTGCTCCTTGCTGGTCTCCCTTTGAATCATCTCTCTCTCTCCTTCAATCTATTCAGAACTCAGCTGCGTGGCTTATCTTCCGCCAGTGTCATTATGCTCATGTAACCCCTAATCTCAAGTCACTTCACTAGCTCCCTATCAGTTTCTGCATCCAGTTCAAACTTCTCCTACTGACCTACAAGTGCATCCATTTTGTGGTTCCTCACTACCTTTCCTCTCTTAGCTCACTCTACCCTCCTCCTCGAGACCTCCGCTTCTCTGGCAGATCCCTTTAACCTGTGCCTTTGTCTGCCACTATCAACTCCAGACTTTGTTCATTCCACCTTGCTGCTCCATATACCTGGAACAAACTACCTGAGTCGGTGTGTCATTCTCCTTCTCTAGCCCTATTCAAATCCAGGCTAAAAACCCAACTTTTTGAGGCTGCTTTTGAATCCTGGTGCTCCTCATTCTCCTGTCCACTACTTATGTGTATCTTGTCATAATCTAGTCCCTAGTTTTGTTGGTTTTTTTCATCTTGATTAGATTGTAAGCTCTGATGAGCAGGGACTATGTCTTACATCTTTATATGTACATCGCTGCATATGCCTTAGAACATAAGAACATAAGGTATGCCATACAGGGTCAGACCAAGGTCATCAAGCCCAGTATCCTGTTTCCAACAGTGGCCAATCCAGGTCATAAGTACATAGCAGTCTCCCCAAAAGACACAGGTTCCTCAATGCTTGTAATGGGTCAAGCAGTGATATCCTGGGTCCCTTTTAATAATGGTTTATGGACCTTTCTTCCAGGAACTTGTCCAAACCTTTTTTAAACCCAGCTACACTAACAGCTTCTACTACATCCTCCGGTAACAAATTCCAGAGTTTGATTACACTATACAAATGTAGCACTATACAAATGATTGATAGTATTAGTAGTAGTATAACTGCTTTTCTCCCACTGTAACTCTATTCTCTTTTGAATCTTTTCAACTTTATGAAGTTTAAATCTAAAGTAATTAAATTATTTTTTTCAATAGCTGTCTAAACATTAGTATACTGGAAGGGTCCCATTTTTTTACTTTTTTGCTTTACCTGCATATTTTCGGCACAGTTTACAGGCAACATATACATATTATTCCATTCCATTTCTGGAAATTGTTTTCTAAAGATACCTTATAACTTGAATAAAAACTGATTTTCTCTTCATTTGCTACTTTTTATTCTTTCCAGCCCAATGGATACTGGGAAAAAAATTATATCTCTCTCTGGGAGCAAAAAGATCTCTACTGACATAATCTAACTGTTGTGCTCAATAAGAATTAAAATATACAGGGAACCTGATTCATCAAGCTACTGTACAGGTTTAAGGAACAATTTTAAAAAAATCAGCAACTAACCTTCCTGGGGGTTTGTTTAGTAAAATCAGGAAAAGTGATGATCTGTTTCAGTTTTCCCACATACAGAAGGATGATGGTGACTCCCATCTAAAGCAAACCAAAAAACACATAGGTAAAATTATGAGTAGGTACATTTAAACTTAAAACTGAAAGCACATTGTTAATAACAGCTGCACAGTATTTGCAAGCTTGAAGTGTCTTGTAGCTAAGAAGAGTTAGAGACAAAAACATATTTAACATTGATACAAAAAGAGACATGGGAGAGAGTTTGCATAAAACAATGCATCCAACATGAGAAATTATTATTCTTGCACAGCGCTATGAGGTGCAAGCGGTATTCTACGGAGGTGCATAAGAAACTGCCGCTACTCTTTGGATCTTAGAAACTAATCAAGACAGACAGGCAAAGTATACAAATAGGAGGCTGTGAGTTAAAATAATGAAACCATAACAGAGAAAAGTAAACCAGCTGGGTTATAGGAGGAATTAACTGAGAGAAACTGCAAGAAATGAGGCCTCTATATAAGTGACTAGCCAGAGGCGTGGGCGGAATTGGAACCCTGAATGATAAAGTAGAGTTCCTTTGAGCGCAAGGGCCACTTAATCTAATTGGGTAAAGTTTCAGAAAATCAGGAGTCTGTCCCACAAAGAACTGTAGGGTGGGTATAAGCCATGAATTAGAGTTCGTGATTCTAGTTAAAGAGTTTAAAGTGATTCATGAGATTAAGAAAGGCACATAGTATAAAGTGTCCCATCATAAGGTTAAGGCTACTATGGAGATATTTTCAGTAAGGTTACCAGATGTCCCCAGTTTTTGGGAATCATCCCCAATTTTTGGAGATTGCCCCTAACTATACAGCTGTGTCCCTGACTCCCGTTCCCCCCCCTCCCCCCCTCCCTCCCCCCTCCCTCCCTCCTCCCCTCCCCCCTCCCTCCCTCCTCCCCTCCCCCTCCTCCCCCTCCCTCCCTCTCCCCCTCCCCCCTCCTCCCTCCTCCCCCTCCTCCTCCCCCTCCCTCCCCCTCCCTCCCCCCCTCCTCCCCTCCCTCCCTCCCCTCCCTCCCTCCCTCCCCTCCCTCCCTCTCCCCCTCCCCCCTCCCTCCCTCCTCCTCCCCTCCCCCCCTCCTCCCCTCCCTCCCTCTCCCCCCTCCCCCCCCCTCCCCCCCTCCCCCTCCTCCTCCCCCTCCCTCCCCCCCCTCCCTCTCCCTCCCTCCCTCCCTCCCTCCCCTCCCCTCCCTCCCTCCCTCTCCTCCCCCTCCCCCTCCTCCCCCGCCCCCTCCCCTCCCCCCCCCCCCCCCCCCCTCCCCCTCCCCCTCCCCCTCCCCCTCCCCTCCCTCCCTCCCCTCCCCCTCCCCCTCCCTCCCCTCCCCCCCTCCCCCTCCCCCACCCTCCCCTCCCCCTCCCCTCCCCCTCCCCCACCCTCCCCCTCCCCCTCCCCCACCCTCCCCCTCCCCCCTCCCCCACCCTCCCCCTCCCCCTCCCCCTCCCTCACCCTCCCCCTCCCCCTCCCCCACCCTCCCCTCCCCCTCCCCCACCCTCCCCCTCCCCCTCCCCCTCCCTCACCCTCCCCCTCCCCCACCCTCCCCCTCCCCCTCCCCCTCCCTCCCCCTCCCTCCCTCCCTCGCTCCCTCCCTCCCTCGGTACTCTTGCCACCAACACCAGATATGCATTACTGCAGGTGCACATGAGCGAGACATGCAGCAGGTCACCGATGTAACCACGGTGCGTCTAACGGAACTACAGAAACCACACTGATGGGGACCTGGGGTGTGTCAGTCATCAAAGGTGCTGTGGACATGTTGCTGGCTACCCCACCTCAAACTCAGGGTGGTCACAGTAACCGCACAAGGTGACTGTCTGTGGATACACTGTAGCAGTGCCACACATGGTCTGTTCCCCCTACTATGGCGAGCTGCTGTGGGGTTGCACATGGTCAGGACCACCATCAGCCTAAGGAGATGGGGGGGAACCCACAACATAGGACCATCTAAACACAGCTGATTTGCATGTGCAGTGCATCATGGGCGTGACTGCTCCAATCCAACCCTGTGAACCCCTGCAGATGGACTGTGTGGTGCAATGAGGTACCTCTGTCAAATACACACAAGCACCCCATAGCCTCCCATAACACCCAGACGTAGAGACAATCAGGGACTCTGTCTGTGCCGTTCTGACCACACACCCTCCACAATCCCTTTAAACAGAAGGGGCATTACAAATGTGTGATACATCTCCACCTGGAGGACATATCTGGCCAAAGGAATGTGAATGGCCCCTGATGTGAGGTGTGTGCAGCAGAAGGTGGTATGAAACATGATGCTTATGCTGCAAAATTTAGCAGATGTATGAGGAAGCGGGGTTTGTAATGTGCAGATCATGCCCACAGGCTCCCATAGGTAATAGTCCACCACAATCAGAGATAGTAGTACCAATGCCAGGTGCAATATTCCCTCAGGGATATGTAAATGTACAGTGCCCAGAACAGAACCAACGCACATAGTACCGCACGCACACGCCGTAAACACCGCACGTATTCACGCCCGCAGAAACGCACGTAGTTACGCCCGCAGCAATGCACGTATCCAAGCGCCGTGACACGCTCATGTAGCTCTGCACGTGGCTACGCCCCCAGCAACGCACGTGGCTACGCAGCACTGATACAGTCGGAGCAAATAGCAGCCATGTCCAGGAAGCCAGCTTTCAGCCAGGGAGACCTATATCTCCTCACAGAGCTGTTCTGCCTCCGCCAGCAGCGGCTATTTCCGGGATCATCCAGGAGGCAGAACCTAGGAAGGGTCAGGAGGGCCTGGGAGCGTCTGTCCCACAGATACAACAGGAGCTCTGACTACCCACGTGAGGTAAGTGCATGGGGACAGGCACCCCAAATGATGAGGTTCAACAAAACAACCAGTAACCAAAGCACAAAGAAACTATGCATTGCCAGGGAATAGCAGGTGCTGCCACGTCCGGCTGGTAGCAAAGTCTGCCACACACCCGATAAAAAGACACCCCAGCCCCAAGGGGGTAGCTGCAACCATGGCAGGGGTGCACCACAGACCACATTGGTATGGTATGGGGCGCCTTTGCAGGCCAGGGATGTCCCCTATCCACAGGAAACCCCAGTCCCTCCTCTCAGGCCAAGAGGCAAAGAGGGGTCTGCAACATGCCCCTGTCAACTAACACAAGTCCAAAATACATCCGCCGATGCTGCAGGCCCCAAATGAGGGCTCCCCTCCCCATCCCTGTCCAATGACAGCTGTTTCTTTGTGTGATCACAAAACACAAACCACAGCCCTAAGATGCTGCAGGCCCCAAGAGAAGGCTCCCCCCCCCCCCATCCCTGTCCAATGTCAGCTGGTTCTTTGTGTGATCACAAAACACAAACCACAGCCCCATAATGCTTCAGGCCCCACAACAGGGCTCCCTGCACCATCTTGGTGCCTTGGAAACAGGCCCTGTTTGTGATCACAAAACACAAACCACAGCCCAAGATGCTGCAGGCCCCACAACAGGGCTCCCTGCACCATCCTGGTGCCTTGGAAACAGGCCCTGTTTGTGATCACAAAACACAAACCACAGCACTAAGATGCGGCAGGCCCCAAAAGAGGGCTCCCTGCACCATCCTGGTGCCTTGGAAACAGGCCCTGTTTGTGATCACAAAACACAAACCACAGCCCTAAGATGCTGCAGGCCCCAAGAGAAGGCTCCCCCCCCCCCCCCCCATCCCTGTCCAATGTCAGCTGGTTCTTTGTGTGATCACAAAACACAAACCACAGCCCTAAGATGCTGCAGGCCACAAAAGAGGGCTCCCTGCACCATCCTGGTGCCTTGGAAACAGGCCCTGTTTGTGATCACAAAACACAAACCACAGCCCTAAGATGCTGCAGGCCCCAAAAGAGGGCTCCCTGCACCATCCTGGTGCCTTGGAAACAGGCCCTGTTTGTGATCACAAAACACAAACCACAGCCCAAGATGCTGCAGGCCCTACAACAGGGCTCCCTGCACCATCCTGGGGCCTTGGAAACAGGCCCTGTTTGTGATCACAAAACACAAACCACAGCCCTAAGATGCTGCAGGCCCCAAAAGAGGGCTCCCTGCACCATCCTGGTGCCTTGGAAACAGGCCCTGTTTGTGATCACAAACCACAAACCACAGCCCTAAGATGCTGCAGGGAGCACTGCAGGTGACACCCTCCCACCCCAACAGTGGCTGATTGGCACTGGCAGATGTGTGGAGGTGGCACACAGAGATGTGTTGTGTCATGTCCGCTGGGGTGCACACACAGGGCACATGGAGTCCAGACCTGAGAGGCGTGTGCGTGGGCCACACATGGGGCTGTCTCCTGGGAAAGCATGGGGCATGAATGTGTCACCCAATAGGGGCAGGCTCCTGTTGTATGAAGACAGAGTTAGCTGCTGTGGCAGGGGACCCCAACGTGTCTCTGCGGTAGCTAAGGTCAATGTTTGGTGTCACCCCTACAGGTGGAGGACCTGCGTAAAAAGGCGAGGGAGCTCAGGGCATGCTACCCGAGATTTGTGGCCAGGGTGCAGCGCGAACGGATGGCGCAACAGAATGGTGAGTACTGTGACATGGCCCAGTAGGGCACTGAGTGGTGGAACCACAGGGCCACTGTGACTGCGGAATATGATGTGTACCCAGGGGATGATATGTGTTACCTCTCCCACAGCTGATGCACGTGCTGCCGTGGAGCCAGCGAGGCCGGAGGACCCGGATGCTGCTGCGGCCCGGGAGGAGGCCAATGATGACGTGGGCCTGCAGGGCGGTGAAATAGATGAGCCACATGAAGATGGCGATGGAGGGCACGTGGGTGAATCCCCACTCCCCAATGAGGGAGAGGAGGGGGATGTGGAGGATGAGGGGCATATGGGAGGGGATGGGGAGGAGGCGGATAACAGGAAGAGTGATGGGGCGGAGTTGGGGGACCGGGGAAATGAGGGGGGGATGTGGGGGACAGGGGAAGGGAGAGGGAGGATGTGGGTGGCAGGGAAAGATAGGGGGAGGAGGGGGAAGGGGATGTGGAGAGGGTGGTGGAGGCAGGGGGGAGGGGCTGTACAGTGTGGGTGGAGGGGGGGGACAGGTCCCCAATGGCACGCTCTGCCACAGGGCAACGGGGGCACCAGCCACCTGCCCCATGATCCTGGCGAAGCACGCCCTTTGGACGTGTGTCTGCCACACATTACCGCAGACAGGTCAGCCGTGCATGCAGCCACACAGACACGGGGAGATGTGTGTCTGTGCAGCTGCATGTGCGGTATGCTCCTGGCTGTGGCTGTGCGTGCCCAGGCACACACCCAGAGGCAGTTCGCCCTAATCCAGGGGCAGGTGCTGGCGACCCTGTCCATGGTGGCTGACCGGCTGCGTGAGCTCGATGAGCGCCTTCCCGGTGCCGCACCCGGTCAGCCACTATTCGACAGGGGCCCCGGGGTGTGTAGTGTGTGGACACACATGGCACACCCGCCCTGTGACGGACCGTGCCATTGCCTCTCCATCACCACGTCCACAGGGATGGGGGTGCCCAATGCTGTGTGGCTAGGAGGCCTAGTTGGACCATGCTGGTCTTTATCTGCCGTCATATACTATGTAACAATGTTGGACGTTGCTATGTGTGTCCCAGTTCAGAAAGGGCATCTGTTATAAATGTTATACATTTAATATATGAACCTGGTGGTCAGATGTCCCTCATTGCTAGGTGACAGTGCTGTGCGAGTGATGGGTGTGTCAGTGTTCACTCTGAGAGGCGAGGGAGGACGTGGACCAGGTAAGGGCTGCAGTGAGAGCACCTCCACAGACATGTCACAGCTACGTTGCTGAGAGGGTGGGGCAACGAGCAGGGGGGAGAGTGGCGTGCATGAGTGACGTGCGACAGCAGATGTGTACGAAGGTGCGGGGCGCGCAGCACAGGGGGACAATGGGACATATGGCGGGGGAGGGTGGACGGCCTGTGTAGCCTATCCAGCATAACCCCATAGTGTTAGGCTGTGGTGGCAAAGGTAGGACGGATGAGGTGTATGCGTAGGGGTGGGATTAGGGTGAGAACACAGAGGGTGCACCTCAGGAGGTGGTGAAGCTGGTGCCTGAGCGGGGGGAGTGAGCGGTGTTGCCAGCTATGACCGTGTAGGCCCCAGCAAAGGTTGGCTAGATGGCAAGCACGTATACCAGCATGCAGGGTGGGAAAGGGGGATGGGACAGGGTTGCCCAATGATCCGCTGGGAGACGCGTGACCACCTTGGTGCATGGTGTGGTGGGTGTAATGGCTGGCCCTAGGGGGTGCAAGAGCATACTGTCAGTGGAGTGCATTGGCCCATTGGTGGCGGCACCCACCGGGGTGTGGGGGTCTGGGGGTGGGCACAGCAGAGGGTGGGGACGGGGGATTGGTGGGATAATGCCCTGTGGAGTGGCACAGTGTGCCGTGGCTGTGGATGGGGTGGAGCGCAGTGTGGATGGTGCGACAGGTGACAGTTAATGGATGTAGCTTATGGAGCCAAATGTGGTATTGGGATGTGCTTGATGGGGAGCATGGGAGTGTAGGTGTATATTGCGGCCACTGGTGCACAGGGTGATGGATAGGCCATACCGGGGGGTCACCCTAAGGTGTGGGAAGCTGCAAGGGTGTGCTCAGGGGAACACAGTGGACATGTGTCACGGGAGACACCAAGGTGGATGGCTGTGGGAGCCTGTGAACCGGAGTACGTGACATGTGCAGTGCAAATACTGTTTGGGTTTAGCGTGATGGGAGCGGCCAATGTGGCTCCCCATGCAGGACATACAGTGCACCTAAACCAACACAGAGACTAATGGGGGGTGAGGGCTCAACAGGGTATTGGTCCACGGGGTCTGTGCACCCCCACGACATAATGCAAGCCACCACGGCATGGGAGTGGTGGTCCAGCATTGCAGGTTATGTGATTGGCTGCGTACCCATGGTGGACATGGCTGGGGGGGGGGGCAATGGCTGGTTACATCAGTGGCACTGTGTTGTGCCCTGGTCACGGGCCAGGGGGTGGGGTGGGGTTGTGAGAGTGTTGGACCCCAAATGAGACAATGAACACATGTCTCCATCACTGGCCACCTGTGTAGCCCTTTATTTGGCCCTCCCTCTGCCACGCCTTGGGCGGCCCCGCCCAACCCTTGGTGTTTCTCGCACCCCTGCTGCCGGTGCTGCTGCTGCTGCAGGTGTTGGTGGTGGTGTTGGCGCTGGCTGCAGATGGACGGTGACTGCTCCGCCGCCTGACGCAATCCGCTCCAGGGTGTCAGCCATCCGCTCAGCCACCGTGGCCATGCAGTCCACACCAGCCAGAACCCCAGACATGGTCCACTGCAGGCAGCGTGCCATCCTCGGCGCCGCTGTGCCCGGGCCACCGACCGCAGTACAAGCCGTATACCTGTGGGGAGAGGCCATAGTGCAATGTGAGACAGGGGGAAACCAACACCTGTACAGAGGCATATCAACCATAGCACATTAGGACACTCACCCTCTGCATCTCTATGGGCTGCTGCAGAGTGCGCATGCATTTCCCCAATGACATTTGCCACTGCAGCCAGTGCCTCGTTCCGGGATCGCTCCGCCTCATCCGCAGGCACGTCCCCTGTGCCTGCAGTGGTGGGTGTTGTATCCCTGTCTGCAGATTGTGGGACCTGCATGTCCCCATCCCCCAGGGGTGCAGCTTGCCCCTCTGTTCCCACATGGGCCACCTCCACCACAGTGTCCACTAGGCTGGATGGTCCTGCGGCTGACTCGTCCTGTGCCTCCTCCTGTGCCTCCTCCTGTGCCTCGATGGCGCTGACGTCACCTGGGTGCCACAAGGTTACATAGGTCAGATGGGGGTCTGGCTGCCTCCCCACCCCGTCACATCCCCCCTCAGGCATCTGTGGGTTGGTGATCTGCGTGTGTCTGGTCCATGGCTCTAGTGGCAGCCCACTACGTTTGTGCACTCCCCATGCAAGTAGCCCCTGTGCCCTGCTTCCCCGGGCCCCCCACACCCCCGGGTGCTGCCGCACACCCCATGCATGGCCATCACCACCCTCATACTGCCACCACCCAGCATGTCCTAAGCAGGTGCAGTGTGCCTTCCGGTTGGCCGTCTCCCTACCCGTGTAGTCCTACTGCCCCTGCCAGCCCTGCACCGTGAGCCATGCAACATGTCGGCACCTTCTGCTGCCACTGTGGGCCTGCCACCCCTGCACAGGCACCCATTCACTTACTTTTGCCGCCCACTGCCACCCATAGACAGGCCCCCCACTGTGGCTCGTGAATGGATGCTGCCTCCGTGTCTCAGTTGCCCCCCAATTCCCAACCAGCCACATACTGCCCCCCCAATTCCCAACCAGCCACATACTGCAAACCATGTGCCTGTGCTATCTCCCACATTTGGACCGCACTCCCCCCTTACCTGCTTGTGGGTGTGCTGTGTCCAATGCGGGGGGAAGGCCATGCACATACATTGGGCCAAGTCTCTCGGCAAGGCGACATTCAAGGTCAGACAGGTTTGCCAATTGAGCTGGGCCCCCTCCAGTGCCTTGGGCCCCACGTTTCTCCCTTACAAGCTCAGTCCGTATGCTCCTCTTTATATCGCAATAGCGTTTTCTCAAACTCTCAATGTCCCGATGGGGTCCCCCTGCTGCTGCCACTGCTGCCTGGACCTCGGCCCATGCCCTGGTGCGAGTGGCTATTGTAATGGTGGAGCTCTGGCGTCCGAACAACAGGTCGTACCTTTCCAGGATGTTTGCCAGGAGGAGATCATTTTCCTCCTGGCTGAAGCGTATGGCCCTCCGCCGTATCTCTGCAGGGACTGGGACCCTGGGCTGCCTTGGTCTCCCAGCTCCACTTGCCTGTGCACTTGGTGTTTGATGAACCCCAGATGGCCCTGGCACCTCATCTTCGCCACATGTGTTTTGTGCTGGTGGGTGGGTGGGCTGGTCCACTGCATGTTCTTGCTCCTTTCCATTCCTGCGCTCCATGCTGTCGCGTATGGTTGTGCTCGGGGGTTTGCCATACAGAGCCTATCATACATATAGGTTTTGCTTGGGTGTGGGTCACAGGGCGTTGGCTACGCGCACAGCTACGCGCACAGCCACGCGCGTCACGACGCACGTTGCAACACGCGTGGAGTCGCGTAGAAAGTGACATCATATGTGTTCGTGTAGGCAGCAGGCGCCATTTCAGGGATCTATCCTACACGTGCCTTCATAACAGTTTTGTAGTCTGTACTGCTGGCCCACATATTCCAACGTTTGATGTATTGTAATGTTTGTCTGCGCCTTAGCAGTAGCGCTGGACGCTGCAGCAATACGTGACACGTACGTTACATCATTCAGACATTGCACGCTTCGTTACGCGCGTTACAACGCCTCTTGCGTTCCCTGCTCATGGGCACGTTCGTTGTACGTCACTCCTACATTGGCGTCTGGGTGTGGTGTCTAATGTGATACGCAGTTTCTTTACACCCTGCTACATCTCAGGGACTCACGTAGATGATTGTCCAACGTAGATGATTGACCGCGGGTGCTTTATGGGAACGCGCGATCCAGCGCGCAGTGCCGTTGCAAACAGGTATGTTTTATGTATGCTGTATTCTGGATCTTTCTATTCCACCAGGTGTGTACCGATCATGTGATGTCCATCCCCTCCCCGACTCCTATTTCTAACCCAGCTATCCTCCAACCTGTGTCTATCATGGCTCAGACTGCGCATGCAGGTGGTGCAGTGGTTGCATTGGTCGAACTGGCTGGGCTGCTTTTTCCGGAGGAGGGGGATGCTTTTCCTGGGGCTGCAGCCCTGGGCATGGGTGCAATGCCACTGCAACTCAGGCCTGCTGCTGTGGGGGCTGCACAGGTGGGTATGGGTGACCAACGGCGCCGTAGGCGTGCTAAAGCACAACCCCGCCTGCAACGCCTCTACAGGCCCAGGGCCTTGCTCCAGGACCTGAGAGAGGGCCAGGTAATCTCCCTCTACCGGCTGGACACAGGGGCCATTAGGGAGCTCTATCAGGAACTCAGACCTGACCTTGAGCCCCTGACTGCCCGGTCACATGCTATACCGGGTATGACCAAGCTCCTGGCTGCCCTACATTTCTTTGCCTCTGGCTGTTTCCAATCCTCGGTGGCAGCAGTGGGTGGGATGAGTAGGCCAAACTTCTCCCGCTGTCTCCACCAGGTACTGCGTGCCATGGTCAGCCGGGTTGGGAATTACATTGCAATTCCCAATGGGAGGCTACATTGGGTGGCCCTGGCACAGGCATTCCATAGGATTGCTGGGATACCACATGTGATGGGTGCTATAGATTGCACACATGTTGCCCTTGTCCCGCCACGTGACAGGGAGGTTGTGTACCGCAACTGCAAACACTTCCATTCCCTCAATGTGCAGGCTGTTTGTGATGCAAGTATGTGTATCCTGAATGTGGTCCCACGGTTTCCAGAGTCTGCCCATGACTCCTATATCCTGCAGAACTCGGCAGTGTTCGGCCAGTTTGAGGCTGGCCAATATGAGGACTACGTCCTGCTGGGTGGGTATTCACCGTGTATGACATGTACCTACTGTAGGTGGTTGTCTAGACACCATTGTCACCAATGTCCACTGCATGCCTGACATTGCGGTGTTATTTCCGGGTGCAGACTATTGGGTGTGGCACACTACATCATGCCCTGTCACTGGTGTTTTGGTCACAGACATATGTGCAATGCCACCCATCTCTCTGTCTACCATGTGTGTGTGGTTGCTCTCACATGTTTGTCCCAGCGGCTATGTGCTGTCGCCTGTTCCGTGCCCTTGCCCTTTTTTTTCTGAGTTACTGTGTCCAGGGGCACCCGTGCTGCATATGATGTGTCCCCTCCATGCCTGTGAGCTACACCTGCAGCTTGCCCATGGCCTCCACATCTGGGCACGGGCATACTGCACTGGCAGTTGTACATATGTCTACCAGTGGGGTCAGTCACTTGGCCAGCCCATATGTTGCATGGTTGTACGTGTGCCATCCTGTTGGGGGGGGATGGGGACACAGACACATCCTCGTGGTGGTCATTCTGTATGCGCGACCTTCTCTCTCTAGCCATGCTGGGGGCTACATGTGAAATGTGCTGTGGGCGCTTCAGCTATGACACATGTCTGCTGCATGTCTGGGCACCTTCTTCGGTGTCCACTGCCACCCCCGCCTGTTGCCTCCCCCCCCCCTCCCCCCCGGAATGTATCACAGTGGCCTATGCTGTGTGTGCGCCCGATCAGGCCAGCCACCTACTTGCACACCTGTGCATCCCTGCACCCCCGGGTGTGTTTTGCTACTGTCGGACATCTTAGCTCACAGCTCCCACCACTGCTCTCTCGCACAGTTTTTGCACATGTCCTGTGACATGGTAACATGGGTGTGCACTGCCCCTATCGGCATTTCATGGTCATTTGCCTCTGGCCTCGACAGCCTCTGATGCACTACCACTGTGTGCACTGCTTTTGCCTCATATCTGTGTGCACAGCCTCTCGGCTGTCCAGTTCTGTATTGCTACGTCTGTCATTCCATTGGTGCATCATCACGCATGTAACTTTGCACCATTGTTTTCTGCAGGTGATGCAGGATATGGGTGTCGCCCCTGGCTGCTTACCCCTGTGCGTCTCCCTCGGCCAGGTGCAGAGATACGGTACAATGAGGCCCATGCCTCCAGTCGCTCAGTGATTGAGCGCACCTTTGGCGTTCTCAAAAGTCGCTTCAGGTGTCTGGATAGGACTGGCGGGGCCTTACAGTACGGACCCCTGACTGTGGCAAAGATCATCATAGCCTGTTGCATCCTCCACAACATTGCTCTCAGGCACAATGTTCCAGTCAATATTAATGAGGATCTCGGGGTGGATCCTGTGTGCCCTCCTGCACCTGGCCATGGTGACACACGTGCGGGGATGGCAACCAGGCAACATCTGATCGATGAGCTCTTTTCCTGTAAGTTATGGGGGTGCTGGGGACGTGTCTCTGGGTTAGCCATGTGTGAGCTGGTGTATGGATTGTACAGCACTGCCATCTCATGTCTCCATATCTCTGTTATGTTCTTGGCTCCACAGGATGAGCTTCTGTGTTCCGGGCCCACAGGGATTGGCTGACTATGCTGCCCGATGCTGTGCTGCATGTGGGGAGTGTGTGTTCATATATGCACCATTCCGGTTGACTCGGGTGAGTTGGCAGATAGTGAGGATTGCATTGCTGTCGTCATGGTTAGACACATATATGTTGTTTTCTCTCCACTGCTCCTATGGTGATGCACATGTCTTTGGCCCACTGCTCCATCACCCTTAGCTTCCATCTGTCACACATGTGGCCATTACCTGTTCACATCTTGGGAGTCTTCATGGTGTATCTTACACACATATTGTCAGGCTGTGTGTGTACACGGGCACAGGGCATTGTATTGTTGGAGGGTATGTTGAACAGTCACTGCCATTGAGTCATTTGCAAGATTTGTGCCACTCATGCATGTACTGTGATGTGTGTCTCCACTTGTCGTTGAGTGTTGGGGGTCCAAACATCTGAACCTTCTGGCATGCGTACCTTGTCACACAGTGTATGTTACTGTTTCTGCTTGACCTGTCTACATGACCGGTCATTCTGCGCTACCCTGCCTATCTGTGTTGTAGGGATGTGTCTGGCCACCTCTCCAGTTATGTTCCCTCATCCCTATGTTACCTTCTGCTTGTGAGCTAATGTACATTGTGCACATGTGTCATATATTTTTCTCAGATGTGTCACAGTTTTGCTGGTGGTCCAATGTATATCAACATTGTGTTTCCGCAAAACACAATGCACCGTGGACATGTTCCACTCACAGCTACCCATGCAGACGTGGTGATGTCCGCCGTCCATTGGTGTCTGCATCTGCTATTGGGGCTCTTTGTGCTGTTGCCTGACACGGACATTCCCAGTCAGGCCACTGGTCTACCTTTCAGGTAGGCCTCACCTTCCATCCTCTGGGACATACACCACGTGCTGATGCTGCATTTGGCCTATTGCTATCAAAATGTCCTTCGTTGTTATCTCTGTGTGCCACCACTGCTGCACATGCTCTGGACCCCTGGGGTGTCTGCGTGTCATGTGCATTTACATGAACATATTGGGATGGTGTCCTGGTCTTCAGGGACATCTCCTGCAGTGGTCCATGTGCACTGTGCTCAGTGTTGTGGCCATGTCATGTGGTGCTATCTATGCATTCTGGGTGTTGCTCTTTTTATGTGTGTGTCTCCTTTCTGTCCTCCAGGGGTCGTGGGTGGGTGTGCCATTCCCTTACCTGATATCTGCATCTTTTCACACAGGACACTGACAACAATGATGACACATGTGCTCCACTGCATCTGGTGATCCCGTCATCCATATGTGCTTGGCCACAGCACCCATGTGAGCGTGTTCCTGGATGTTGCTGACACAGGGAGATGGTCCTCTGCACTTTGGACACATGCCTTTTTTTCTGACTCATTGCTGGCCTATTGTTACTGTTACTGCGGTGACTTGCCTGCCGTTGCTGCCATGACCTGTCTGGGTGTTTCATTTTTTGCAGTAGGGGGGTGGTGAGCTGTACATGGGTTGGTGGTTTTTGAACCGTCACTGTTGGCATGGCATGTTGCCTTGTCACTCTGCATGCTTTCACCAGGGTCTTTTGGTTGCTGGGGATGGTGTCTGCTGTCCATACAGTGAGTTCATACACTGTGCGGACATGTCATGGTGAGACCCTCCACCTCACATATTACTGTCTGTTTGCAAAGCCTGCTGAGTTAGGGCTTTGGATTTTGGGTGGCACCAGCGGGGGGTGGTCAGGGTGTGTAGGCTCCACGGGCAGAAACAGGTGGGTGGCGTCGCAATGTGGGTTGGGTGTATCCTTGCGACGTTGGCTGCCACACAGGCCCCATGTCGTTCTTCAGGTCATATGGTGCACCGGAATGCAGGATACGATGTCTGCTTGGGTCTGGTGATTGCCTGTTGGGGACAGATGTTTGCACCTTCGTTGTTTTGGATATTTGGGGGATTGGTCACCCCATTTAATTGCCACTCGTGTGCTTGACGTTTTGGGTGACACCTGGCAGTTGTCTTTTCCTTCCTTGTTTGCTGCTTACTTGGCCATATGATGTGTGCAGCCCCATCACATCTCCGCCCACCCATCCATGGTTGAGCTGTTCATGTCCATGTGGCATGTTTGCTGCCCCTGTGCCACACTGTCTGGACTAATTGTAGTTCTCCTCCTGGGGTGGTGCATGTGCTGGGCTACCTGTGTATTGGTGCTGCTGATGTTGGTTGGCCTGGGCCTCATCCCTGATCTTGTTGGTCATTAACATGCTCCTCTTTCAGTCCATTGCCCTTTCCACAGCCCATCCACATGGCTCTCCATTGGCCTAACCCCTTCCACCCCTTATGTGTCACTCCCCTGATCAGTTGCATGTTGTTTACACTGCATTATATTTCCTGGTGTGTGTGTGGACCTGTTCATATGTGCCTTCCATCCCACCTGTGGACTGTGTTGTTGGTTGTGGACCCCTCCTCCACATGTGTACTGCATCTTGGTTATGCTCTGTGGTTCCATCGCCTGACACACAGCTGTGGTTTTGGATGTTGACATGCTGTGATCCTGCCTGCATCCATTTCTGTGTGCCTCAGGGTGTTGTTGTGTTCCTTTTTTTTCTGCAGTGCTTTCCATCCTAGTGGTCATAGCTTTGCACTCTCTCTGTTCCCCTGTTTTTATGCCTTTCCTGCACTGGTACCTGTGGTCGCTGTAACACTCATCTCTTGGCTTCTACGTCCTGGCCGCTCATATTATCCTAATCACATTTGCTGTCCATCCTTTGGTCCATCTATCTGCATCATTGTGGTGTGAGATGTCCTGTATGTTGCTGTGGACTGTCGCCCCGTATCCTACCCTGCTACCCTTGTCTGCATTGCATCTCTTTTTGCTTGGCGGTCCCGTGTCTGTTCTGCGTTTTAGACTCACTCCTCTGGCCACCTCACCCTCCACTGGGGGACACATATTCTCCTCACCTGCCACACACTGTTTTTCCGGTACTCCAGGGTGCCAACACCCTTTGCTGTGGTACTGTTGCCACCACCATGTTTGTCTGCGCTGCTGCCAGACATGTGTGATGCCGTCAGGGATGAGGGTCCGGTAACTCCCTACTCGCCCTCCATCTGTCGCCTGTTCATTGTCTTTACTGTGGGTTCTAGGTGGTCTTCGTACTACATCTGTCTCTGTTCCACGCAGGTCCTGCAGGCCCTCCAGACACACCTTGCAGCCCCTAGGGCACACTGACCTTGGCAAACATACCATTTTTGGAGCACCGTGCCATATGGTTCTATGGGCCAAGGTTCCATCAGCACTCTCCTATCCCTATGTACCTCATATTGCACTTAGCTTTGGACACCTGTCTTGACACCGTACTGGTACACACCTTTTCAGGCTTCTTCTTGGGCACACTGTTGGGCTACTGTCTTTTGCTGCTCTATGGCAGTGGCGCACATATTCATTTCTCCCTTCCGGGCCAGGCGCTGTGGGGGTGCCTACCCCCTCCTATGGTCATCTCGGGACTGCTGCTGTGCATGTGCAGTGCACCATGGGTACTGTTGCATACACCCATATCCTTAGCACCCCAGCAGGCACTTTGGGTGGTGACATGGCGCCCCTCGGTGCACAGTCAGGGGGTTGTGGTTCTGGTGTTACGGACATCTGCATTTTCTTGCGCACACTATCCATAGTATGTTTGGTTTTGCTTTTGCTTTTGCCAGTGACATTCAGTTTTGGAAAGGGGTCTGTGATGTTATTGGGCCTTATATATTTGGTAATGATCATGGCCTTGGTCTTGATTGTGTTTGCCTTATGCCCTTGGTTGCTGAGACCTTGCTTTGTTTCCTTGTCAAGCATTCCTTGTATATACATAGTGCAACTTCTGTGGTTCTGGTGTGGGTGTTTTGGTCATTTCACAGTTCTGCTCCAGTAGCTGGCCACCTCATTATTGGGACTGTGTTATTTGCACTAGCAATATGAGCGAATAGTTACTTTCATGCCTGGGGGGGCCCCTAGGTCATGGGTTTCAGCACACAGTGGATCATTTGGCGCCCCTTGGAGGGGCATTTTGTTATCTTGCTTTACATTGGTGCTGACAGCAGCAACACCCTCACACTGCAGACTCCTCACAGTGACTCATCAGGGACCCTATAACATGCCCTATGGGGCGCTTTGTGACACGCCCTATAGGGTGCTCTGGCGGACAGTGCACATTAACCTTTGCCCTCTGGTGTGGCTTTTAGGGTGCCCTATATGACACCTTCGGGTTATATCCCTGTGAGTGGGTGTTTGCCAGCAGAACTTGTTGGACGTACAAAACAAACTACCTATGACATCACTGATTTAGTGTGGGGGTCATGACGCACACTCATCCACAGATACGCCCGCCTGGCAGGAACACATTCACTTGGTACAGGGCCCATAGTTGGGCCAAACAATGCATGTCGTGGTGGCGTTTGCTGCTGGCGTACAATGGCAGGACAATTGGGTTGTTCCCTGCCTTGTTTCAAGCACAGTTTGACGTTGTCTTTACTTTATTAAATGATTTGTGTATATATTTGACTTTGTACGTTTCACACACTCGGTTCTGGCTGCAGATTCACACTGTTTTCTACTTTTGGGGGCTGAGGCTCTCTTGATTAAAAGGCCACTCCCAATGAGGGGAGGTGGGCATTTTTTCCCACCTCTCAAGTTGTTTGTGTCTGACAAAAATATAGGGTTATCTATGGTTTAAACAGAGTGGTGACTAGTTATACATATAAGTAACTACTGTTTGTGGAGGGTACTGTTGCAGGCAGCTTTGGTCCTTGGGCACACAGGGGGAATTGAACTCACAGACCTTGCACCACCCACCTGACAGTGTCTTACCCATTGTGCTACGGATCAGGCTGCCTTAGAGGCCACCTTTTCTAGCTTCTTATGGGGCACCCTGTTGGGATACTGTCTGTTGCTACTATGTGACAGTGACGCACACAGTCATTTCACCCTACCATGCCAGGGGGCTATGTGGGTACGTACCCCTTCTTGTGTTCATCTCTGGACTGCTGGTCTGCATGTGCAGTGCACCATGGGTATGCTTGCATTGGTACAGATCCTAGCCAACACATCAGGCAGTTAGGGTGGTGTCCTGCTGCCCTTCAGTAGCCAGCCAGGGGGTTGTTAGCAGCTATGGGGCTGCAGCCCAGTGGTTCCTTCATTGCCTGGGGGGCCAGTGGTCATGGGTTCAGACCCACAGTGGACTCCTTTTATAGGGCTGTCTGCAGCGTTGTATATTTTTAATACACATGACTGCTACCAGCGACAGCCCCTCAGCGTAATATAACCTTACAGAGCCTCATAGGGCGCCCCATGTGGCACCTTATCTGGTGCCCTTTACGTTCCCTTATAGGATGTTCTATAGGGGACATTTTGATGTGCCTCAGCGGACAGTCCACTTTATAATGTAGCCTATGGTGTGCGTTATGGGGTGCCTTCTACGGCACCTTCGGGTACGCCACTGTGTGGGGGTGTTTGCTGGCAACCCTACAAAAAAATACATATACATGCCCCCTCACTCACTATATAATGTACAGGGTGCTGCGTCAGCCAGCCTTATGCATCTGGCACCCTGGGGACTCGACCCCATTATGCCTGTATTAGCAGTCAGTGCAGTAACCATTGTGCTACAGCTCTGTATCGGTGATGTATGTCTGGGCGCCTTCTTATGCGTAACGCGCGGTGATGCGCCATGGCGCCCTGTAACGCTCGTTAGTTTTTGGAACGCGCGTTAGTGGTTACGATGTCCCGCCCATGTCCTTATTTGGGGTTTTTGTCACTACCGCGGCTCCTAACGCGAATTGCACTAACGCGGTTTAGTAAACATACCCCATACTTTTCATGTCCCATGTACAGGCATGTTCGGGGAGCACAGTCCTGAAGGATGTGCATAGATTGTGAAAGGCACACCTATGTACTACACACATCTGCATCAGCTTCTGTGCATGAATCAGTGTGTATGGCTGCAGGTTTTCTGAGGCTATTTGATAAAATAGTCTCAAAATAGACACATGTTATAAAATTATTCTCATTACACACACACTGTCACACAGTAGCATACCAAGGGCAGGGCGGCAGGAGCGGTCCACTCTGAGTGCAAGCAATAAGGGAGTGCATATGTTAATGTACTGAGAATGGAAGAAGCATAAGCCACAGCAATCTCGATGTCAGTCTGCACCGGCTCCTTCCTACATCTACTTTTATTTTTCTCATATTAGTGCAGCAGCGCTTTCCAGTTCAGCCCCATTCCGAGGTGGAACCTTTGTGTGTTAGGAAGCTGGTGCCGGGGGAAACTCCTGAGTCATGGGAACACCCGGGATCATGCTGCATCTGCCGCAAAAAGCAGGTAAAAGAGCAGCTGGGAGGGGCTGAAAGAGCTGGAGGATAATTTGCCTCATGTGGGGGGGGGGGGGTGTTAAAAAATGATCCGCTCCGAGTGTCAAATACACTAAGTACACTGCTGCACACACATATGCACAAAACAAAGTTCAGTATTTAAGAATATGATGTTCAGTTCTGCATTTTTACAGGATTTGTATATGCAAGTAAAGGAAAGAAGATTCCACCAGAGGAGAGGAGGACCTGCTAGTTGCATGGATATGAGAGCTTCAAGGGGGCATCAGAAGGATATGGAAAACTAAGCTGAACAGACCTGTATTGTAAGTTTGCTATCTGTTAACTGTAGCGTCTTAGAAGGTAATTTTATAATAGGTTCCTTGGTTTGGAGATGAAGAAAGCAGCTATTTTTCGTCTATTTTAAAAAGACACATAGGCGTTTGTGTCTTTACAAAATACTAGCACAAATCCTGCAGAAATCACATTTAGATGAAGACGCAGACATTATACCTGTCCAAAAGCAGGTGTAAATGTTAATATGGAACTTATACACATAAATCATGACTCCATCCATTCCTCATCCAAATTCCTCTCCTGAAACTATGATTAGGCACCTTCTAGCACTGGATGTACTTTTAGCCATGCCCTAATTTTGAAGCCTTCTCCACACATAAATCAGCGTTTTATGAATAGAAAAAAATTATGAAATTACTCCCTTGGATTATATTGGGGCAGTCAAAAACTATTATTAACCAGAGGCAGGCATTGGAGATCCTAAAGCTCTGCTGGAAGGTGGCTTGGACTCCCTAGAGGAGACGTTTCTGCAACTAGATAGGGAAACTCATGCTAGGGTTGGTGGGGAGGAGATGGAAGTGCCCTTGTGAAGAGTCTGGGAAGGCAAGCCAGTAAGAGACATATGAACTCAGGATTGTTGGTATACTCGCCCGCCTGCCAGTATCTGTGCCTGAACACCGCTTAGGTGAACCAGTGCGCCATCCAGCAACCGCTGCCGGCTGAACCAGGCCTACACTCCAGAGCTGTGAGGGTATATCACGGAAGAGCTTATGGAGGACTAAGACCATGAGTAATAGGCACTGCCTCCCAGAGTTGTTTGTTATGAGATATATGTACCTAATAAAGTTTTCAGAGCCTAGCTGCATGAATCCTCCTTTGTTACATGCCACCAAAGAACCCACAGTCTTAGGGTTAAGAAGGGGAAAGGAACACAAATGTGCAACCTCATTCCTTGTGACACAGGACTTATTTTACAGAGCCAAAGCCTGCTTTAAATCACACAACGTTTGCTCCATAGTCATTGTCGCTCATCCACACCCTTTATTTTTTATTTTATTTATTTAACAATTGCTTCTATACCGCGCTATTAAAATCAGGTTCTTTAGTCATGTGTTTTGTTCCTCATTCATGTGATTCTTTGTTAGATATTTTGCTTTATTGAATATGCTCTACCCAGTAAATCTGAAATTGATTCTCAGGGCAGTGTCTCCGAATGGAATGATTTTGCAGATACAGTACAAACCACAACAGCAGAGTAAAAAAGGAACATACGGAAATCAATAAATACACAATTATATAACAATACAAAAATAATAATAAGTAATGGCCCTATATTGAGTTGGGCAGGATTTTTAGAGCCTGATTCATTATTTTCCCATTTTCTACAGGAAAAGAAAGCTTAATGCGCCATTGCACAGAGCCAACTGAAAGCAGTGATCCTTGACTTCCTGCCCCTTCCACTACCCCCAATGAGCCCGCTGTCGGCAGCTTATTGGTAAACCTTTATAGTTGCACCTGAGGCAACTTCTTTATTTGCTTCACATATCACCATTGCCTGGAATTTGTTGCCGGAGGATGTAGTAAAAGCTGTTAGTGTAGCTGAGTTTAAAAATGGTTTGGACAAGTTCCTGGAAGAAAAGTCCATAAACCATTAAGAGGACCGGGGTAATCCACTGCTTACCCCAATACAAGCATTATGGAATCTGAGTGTCTTTTTGGAAAACTGCTAGGTACTTGTGACCTGGATTGGCCACTGTTGGAAACAGGATACTGGGCTTGATTTACCTTAGTCTGACCCAGTATGGCATTTTTTATGTTCTTATGGTAATACATGAAGCAAAAATAGTCTCTCTGCATAGCCTCTAAACCATGCCTTCACTCAGCCTCTCTCATAGCCCCCATCCCAGCTTTCACCCAGTCTCTCTCTCATAACCTCCCTAACCTCTCTCTCCATAGCTCCCCTTGCCTTCACCCATTCTCTCTCTCTCTCTCACTCAGAGACCCCCCCCAGCTTTTATCCAGTCTCTTTCTCTCTCACTCAGAGCCCCCTCCCCAGCCTTCACCCAATCTCTGTCTCTCACCATTCCCATCTGAAAACGCTTCTCCACCACAATTGGCTCTCTGAAAGCAGCTGGAGCTGTGTGGTGAAGAAAGTTCAGGTTAATCTTGCAGTTTGAAGTCTTGCAAGATTTGAACCTGCAAGATTAACCCAAACTTCCTCCACTGTGCAGCTCAAGCTGCATGCAGAGAGCAGATTGTGGTGTGGAGGTAAGCAGCACAGCATTCATACTGCAGCACCAGCACACATCAAAACCTTTGGGGACATGAAATCCTAGGTGCCAGGGTGCAATTTCTAGGTACTATAGCAACCTGTCACCCAGGATATGTCAAATCCTGCATAGACCAAACTAGTGTAACAATATCAACATACATAATCATTTCCCATCTATAAACATCCCACAGACGGGATTAAATGCATTGTTTGTTCCAGTAGTCATTCACAGCAACAGAGACGGCTCTATCATTAGGCAGAGTGAGGTGGTGGCCTCAGGCAGCAAACTTTTGGGGGCGGAAGAAATGCCCCTAAAAGAGCCACCTCACTCCGCCTTCAGTTAAAAAATAAACGTGTACAAACTGCTGCCCGTCCCCCGTCGTTCGTTCTGCTTTGCGTTTGAAATGACAGGAAACCAGTGTGGAGCCTCCCGGCGGTAAGGAACCTCTGCTGCTGCCATGTTCCGCCCCCATAAGGAAGTGACACTACAGCAGGATGCAGCAACAGCAGAGGTTCCTTACTGCTGGGAGGCTCCACACTGGTTTCCTGTCATTTCAAACGCAGAGCAGAACGAATGATGGGGGATGGGGGACAGGGAGGAGAGAAGAGGAATGAGCTGCATGGAGAGGGAGGGGAAGGAGAGAAGAGGAACGAGCTGCATGGGGGGAAGGAGAGAAGAGGAACGAGCTGCACGGGGGGGGAAGGAGAGAAGAGGAACGAGCTGCACGGGGTGGGGGAGGAGAGGGAGCTGACGGGGGCTGGAAGAAAGCTAACACAGGGGGAAAAGAGAGTTAGAAGGGAGCTGACAGGGGAGGAAAGAGATGGCTGAAAGGGAACAGAGAGGGGAAGGAGATGGCTGAAGGGAACTGAGAGAGGGGAAAGAGATGGCTGAAAGGGAACTGAGAGAGGGTATGGAGATGGCTGAAAGGGAACTGAGAGAGAGGAAAGAGATGGCTGAAAGGGAACTGACAGAGGGGAAAGAGATGGCTGAAAGGGAACAGAGAGAGGGAATAGAGATGGCTGGAAAGGAACTGAGAGAGGATATGGAGATGGCTGGAAGGGAACTGAGAGAGGGAAAAGAGATGGCTGAAAGGCAACTGAGAGAGGGGAAAGAGATGGCTGAAAGGGAACTGAGAGAGGGGGAAGAGATGGCTGAAAGGGAACTGAGAGAGGGTATGGAGATGGCTGGAAGGGAACTGAGAGAGGGGAAAGAGATGGCTGAAAGGGAACAGAGAGAGGGTATGGAGAAGGCTGGAAGGGAACTGAGAGAGGGGAAAGATGACTGATAGGGAACAGAGAGAGGGTATGGAGAAGGCTGGAAGGGAACTGAGAGAGGGGAAAGAGATGGCTGAAAGGGAACAGAGAGAGGGTATGGAGAAGGCTGGAAGGGAACTGAGAGAGGGGAAAGATGACTGATAGGGAACAGAGAGAGGGTATGGAGATGGCTAGAAGGGAACTGAGAGAGGGGAAAAAGATAGTTGAAAGGGAACTGAGAGAGGGTATGGAGATGGCTGGAAGGGAACTAAGAGAGGGGAAAGAGATGGCTGAAAGGGAACAGAGAGAGGGTATGGAGAAGGTTGGAAGGGAACTGAGAGAGGGGAAAGAGATGGCTGAAAGGGAACTGAGAGAGGGAAAAGAGAGAGGGTATGGAGAAGGCTGGAAGGGAACTGAGAGAGGGGAAAGAGATGGCTGAAAGGAAACAGAGAGAGGGTATGGAGATAGCTAGAAGGGAACTGAGAATGGGGAAAGAGATTGCTGAAAGGGAACAGAGAGAGGATATGGAGATGGCTGGAAGGGAACTGAGAGAGGGGAAAGAGATAGCTGAAAGGGAAATGAGAGAGGGGAAGGAGATGACTGAAGGGAAATGAGAGAGGGGAAAGAGATTGCTGAAAGGGAAATGAGAGTGGATATGGAGATGGCTGGAAGGGAACTGAGAGGGAAAGGAGATGGCTGGAAGGGAACTGACATGGTGGGAAAGAGGAGGATGGAAGGGAACTTACATGGGGGGAAAGAGGGGGATAGAAGTGGGCTGACACCTTTGGGGTGGGACTGGAGGGAGCTGACATTTGGGGATGGGACTTTTAGGTGGCTGGGTAATAGGGAAGAGGCTGGCAGGGAGGGGGCACTGGGACTGGAAGGGAGCTGACACGTGGGGAGGGTCATTGGGACTGGAAATAGGCTGAAGGAAGGAAGTGAATAAAACAAAAGAAAAGACAAGAAATGGCAGATAGAGTGCTAAGAGAAGACAGGAAAGCAGAAGTCTCAGATCAGGACCAGCATGACCAGAGAATAAAATTGTCAGACAACAAAGGTAGAAAAAAATAATTTTATTTTTAATTTAGTGATTGGACTTTGTGCTATTTTTATAGTTTACCTAGTATGTATGGGATGCATGCAGAATCTGGCTTCTTGGGGTTTCAGTTTAATTTTTCTCTAAATATTTTATTTTTACTTTAGGTTGTGATCACTTTTTCTGTACTTGGCAAGAATCTGTGTTCCTAATGTGTGACCAAGGCTGTGTGTTCTGTTAACATGAAATCTATACGCAGGGATCTCTACTGTAGCAATTTGCCTTGTTCAGCTTTTCAAATAGCTATAGGTGTTAGATATTCTAGGGCCTGCTGCAGTAATTATAGTGCTGCTTTTTTGTATGAGTTTTGGAAGTTTATGCTGATAATGGTATGGTAGATTTGGCCTTGTAGATCTTTGGTGACTTTTGTAGGGTTTTATATTAGTTTCCAGTATTCCTGGTACTGGAGAATATTTGTTAGTGAGATGAACAGAATCAGATTTTTTTTTAAGATATTGAGCTCTGTGGGTGAATGTCCTGGTTCTGCTCTGCACCCACTGTTGAGGGAAAGGATTCTGTGGGTGCAAAATCTATGTTCAAAAAGAAAAAGCAAGAGCCATAACGCAGTTTATAACAAAATAAAAATGAGTTATAATTTAGTTTTATAAAGTGTGCTGTGGTTCTCGCTCATTCTTTTAGTTCCTTAGTGTGCAAACATCTTGCATTTCCTCCATATTATATAATTAGCTTTTTGGTTTGGTTCAGTCCCTGACTGAGTTTTGAGAAGGTGCCCCCCCCCCCACTCTACGGGGAGGGGGGGGGGAATGGGGCGCTATCTCATCCTTCGCCTCAGGCAGCAGATTGCCTTGAGCCGCCCCTGCACGGCAAGTTACATTCAGGACTATTTGCTGAACAAATATTTACTTGACACTGACACTTCTATTAGCAATGCTAATTTTTCAGCAAAGTATTGTGCAAAACTCTTCTTCCAGGCAGCCAGTCTAGTCAGTCATCACAAATAGGCTCTGGATGAAATGTCAAGCAGAACCTGAAGATGCTTTTTTTCTTAGGATCAAACATTACTGCCCTGCAGAATTAGGAAGCCATCAAAAAATAAGCCAGGCCATCTGTTCCTCGGTATGACATGAGCAGAATGTCACAGAATCATACCAAAAGCATGACACCAAAGTGAGACTTCATCAACCTGCATGCAAGACCAGCTAGTCCCACCAACATCAGACATCACATTAGGACACAAGCAGTAAAACTCATTCATCGTCATTTTTGTCATTCATGGGATCAAATACTAGACCCCAGGCCACTCTTCTCAGATGCACTGTGAATTCAAAGCAGGAAGACTTTTAGACAGAGAACATACCTGTCCAATTCCAAGTACTATTGGAGAGGGGAATCTAAAAACAAAACAGAAAGAACAGTCATCAGCTCTGCATATGTGTATATGGAATATCCCTTCATTTCACAGCCATATAGAACACAATAAGACAAAGGGGTATGTTTACTAAAACCCCGGTAATGTGCGGGCCGCGCTAGTGTGCGGATGCCATATAAGGAGTGGGCGTTTCAGGCTGAAAAAACAAAACCGGGATTAATCATGTGCTAATGTGCGCGGCGCTCAAGTGCGCCCCGCACATTAGCGCATGAGAAAGTTGCACGGGAAGCAGAAGGGGCGTGCTGATGCACAAGCACAAGAACAGAGCCACAGTACAATGGTGAAGACACTGACCAATGGTGTAGGGATCATGGGTACAATCCCCCACTGTGCCCAATGAAGAAAGTTGGCTGAGGCATTACCTATTATGGGGAAGATTGCTGTAGGAGGCATTTTATTTTTATTTTAATTATCTCTACTAGCAAACGCACTCTCAAAGTGTGTTAGCATAAGGCGCCCCATAAGGCACATTTTAAAGTGCACTGTCTGCCAAGGCACCCTAGAATGTTGCTTATAGTGTGCTTTAGAGGGTGCCGTAGGAGTTACCGCAAGGTCACAGCACTGTTTTTGATGGCAGCACTGTGCAGTTTAAGGAATGAAAATCATAAGTAGGTGCGCTGACATGCAAGGAGGAGCAGCAGTGGAGCCCAATGGTTAAGACACTGACCAATGATGCAGGAGTCATGGGTTCCATCCCCCACTGTGCCTAATGAAGAAGGCTGGCTGAGGCATTACCTGTTATAGGTAATAGAGCTGTGGGGGGCATTTTATTTTTATTTTAATTAGTGCTGGCAGCAAACACACCCTCAAAGTATTGTAACATAAGGTGCTGCATAGGGCGCCTCATAGGGTAACCCAGAGGGCACATTATAAAGTGCACTGTCTGCCACGGCACCCTAAAATGTCCCCTATAGGGCACCCTATAAGTTGCTCCACAGGATAACGTATAGGGCACCTTATATGGACGGTAACTATAAGGTGCCCTATAGGGCACCCTCTGAGGCACCTTATGGGTACAGTATGCTGAGGGTGTTTTTGCTGGCAGCAATAATGTACATTAAAAATAAATAATACTTTGGGCAGCCCTAGCAAATAACCCCACTGCAGGTTTGAACCCACAACCTCTGGCTCCACAGGCAGTGAAGTAACCATTGTGCTACAGCTCTATAGCTGCTAGAAAGCCCCTGGCTGGCTGCAGAGGGAGTGCACGTCACCACACAGACAGTCTGCTGTGGTCACCAGGATAGGGTTAGCACACCCGTACCCATGATGCACTGCACATGCAAATCAGCTGTCCACAGATGAACACAAGATGGGGTATGCACCCCCACAGCACCTCGGCCTGGTAGGGGGAACTATGTCCACCCCCACAGCACCTCGGCCTGGTAGGGGGTACTGACCGTGTGTTTTACTGGCACAGAGTAGCTACACACCGTCACATTGTGCAGGTACTGTGCTCACCCTGAGGGTGCGGTGAGGTGCCCAGCACCAGGTCCACAGCACCGTCCATGGCAGACATAGGTCATGCTGGAGGTCCAAAGCAGTGGTAATGTTTGAGTTAGGTAGTTTCTGCAGAAACACCTTGGATATATCTGTCTGTCTCAGTCAGGTGTAGCCCCTATGGACCCCTAGGAGGATTATGTACCACCACCCTCCTCCTCCTCCTCCAGGGCTGAGGGGTAAACAGGGTCTCCCATCAACAGATCCACATTCTACCTCCCTGCAATGGTGGCAGTAGAGGGGACCATCAACCCCGGTCCTGCTGGGGAACAGACACCCTACAGGGCAGTCAATGCAGCTCTGTACACATCCATAACACAATAGCAGACAGACATTAGGCCTGTATATGCTAAGCAGCACCTCACCACTATCTGATATTCTCCTGCAGCAAGCCTTCAGCTGCTGCACCCTGCAAGGTGCTCCTTCAAGACACATACCAGCTGCAAAAAGTCTACTAGCTAGTCCATAGTGCATGTTTCTGGTGGTAATGCATGCACCCAAAATAGGGATGTCAGCATACACAAGCAGATAAGTCAGTGACTGGGCTCCAAAAGGAAACCCATAAATATCACATGAAAGAAATACTATATAGCACTATGGGGGTGCCTAGCCATGCTGTGGTCACTGCACAGTCAGGGTGAGAGTGATCTCCCAGCAGGACATGCTGAGGCCACCCTGTCTGTGTAGGTGGTGGCTGAGCATTAAAATGGCCCAGCCAGTGCCCTATGCCCTGTGTAGATGCATCCTGGCCAGGCCACCCTGTCTGGCCTATACCCATGGTACCTTGCTCCTCATTATGCACATTGGCAGGCCAATACTGGCAACAGTGCTGGCAATATGGGCTGTGGAAGGTGTTTGCAGCCACCACACACTGTATAGACCAGTGGTTCTGAACCAGTCCTCCTTGAACCCCTAGGCCAGTCGGGTGTTCAGGATAGCCCTAATGAATATGCATGAGATATATATGCATTAGAGATATCCTGCCAACCTGACTGGTTTGTGGCCCTCTAGGGCTGGATTTGGAGACCCCTGCCTTACACCTCTGTCATTTAAGATTGTGAGTGGGCAAGGTGCAGATGTCCTAGACATCAAAATGGTAGATAGAATGTGTCACATGCCTCCTCAATTCTCACCACCACCAAAAAGTTGTCTAATAGACAAGATTTTGGTGGTGGTGAGAAGTAATGAGGCATGTGACAAATTCTGTCTAACCTTTTAGATGTCTTGGAAGCTAAGGCAGATTCCAAGTCCCAGGGGACCGGTACCAGGAATGTTAAACCGGTTGGTCCCCTGGATAGGTACGTGGTTTCTCTGCTTCTGGTGCAATTCTCTCCTGACAGGGTTTCCTTAAGCCCTGGGGGGAGATCTTCTCCTTCCTGTCCTCGTTCTACTGCTCCGTTAGTATCTAGGATTTCCTTTGGTTTTCCTGAAGTAAGATGATCTATAGTTTTGCCTATTCCAGTATCTGGTATAGAGTTAGCTGCCTCTTCGGAGGCACAGGAACTATCCCCTGAGGCAGATGTCACCCTTAAAGATGTTTTAAAGGCAGTTAAGATTATTGATCAGAAAGTATCCTCTAAATTGAATTCTTTGTCTACTTTTACCCAGGAGACTGCAATAGCATTGCAGCAACTGGATAATAAAGTAACTTTGTTGGATACTGCTGTTACCAAAATGGAGTCCCAAGTTCCTATCTTGCAATTAGCTAATGTTTCCGCTATTAAGGATTCTTTGTCGCTCCATGCTAAGATGGAAGCTTTGGAGAACTCCTCACGTCGCTGTAATTTAAGATTTTTAAATTTTCCGCAATCTTCTTTGCTTTCCCCTACTATTTTGTTGGAAAAATATCTCAAGGAAGTTTTGGCAATATCTGAATCGATAGAAGTTTCCCAGATTTATTACATACCTTCTACATCTAAAAGGGTGAACACTACTGAAGGTGGGCTAGATGAGATTGTTCCTACTATTGCAAATCTTACAGCATTTATTGAAGATTCTTCTGATACAATTACTTTGAGGTCCACTTTGTTAGTCTCCTTTTCAAATGTCTTAGTTAAACAACGTATCTTGAAAGCATATTTCAAAGCTAAGGCGGCTAAATTTTGTGGACAGGTTATCTATGTGTTTCCAGATGTGGCCCGTGCTACTCAGTTGCGCAGGCGACAATTTCTTGCATTGAAACCTCGTGTTTTGGCCCTAGGGGCCACTTTCTTTTTGAGATTTCCATGCAAATGTGTTATTGGTCTCGAGGAAAATTCCTATATATTTACAGATATTACACATCTGGAAAAGTTTTTGCAGGACAGACAGGTTGTAGTTGGAGGTGGCTCCGGTAATTAAGATATCACCTTTTATTTTGTGGCCCTAGTAGAATAGGGTTTGGTTTTCCTTGCTTGTGTTATCCTTATTAATCTTGATATGCTCTCTCTTGATGTGGACTTTATCATTTGTTTGTTTCTTGTTTATTTTGTGAAAGGTTCCTTATATTGTTTTGCCTTGATTGACCTGTTTATGTATATTGATCATGTATTATGATTAAAATCAATAAAAAAAAAAAAAAGAAGAACATCTCAAAATTTGCCACCATTCCTCAAAACCTTTCGATGGAGCTGCAAGAAAGACTTCCTTCTCCTTTGTGTTTCTCTACTTAAAACTGGAAAACCCATTTCATTGGCCCATAAACAAAACATTCCTATGTAAAAAAAATCTCATCACTGAATTTTTATTATTTTCAAAAACAAATGAGACAAGTAGAGTCACTCTGCCCACTGTTTCCTCAGAAGGAGCCTCCAGCAGTTCTGTAACATCCAAACTATCCCCAGAAAGTAGAGGAAGGCCCCTTTCCAAACTGGTCTCACCATCTTCCTCAGTTCTCTTGAAAGGAAGGTGCCCTTATGTTAAAACAGGGGACTGCCTCTGCTGGTCTCTTCAAGATCTCTATATCAAATATCTCATATATTAAGGTGTCTTAATCTATTCTCCATATGCCCCACTCTGTGATTCAAGGTCACAGAGCATCAATTTATTTATTTAAAAAATGTATATCTGCCGATCCTTCATCCTCGGTAGAGCACAACATAATATACATAATAAAAACATAAACATTATAAAACTCAGCAGTAAACATAAACAAATTACAGTTCTAAATAATATTAAAACCTTCCTAAAAAGTGATACCTGTAGCAAACTTTTAAAATCAAGAGCATCCATTAATTGATGAAGAGAGCTTGATGGCTCCACAACTCAGGGCTCTTAACAGAAAATGCACAATTTCAATTTTTAGTAAACCTCGCAAATCAAAGAGAAAGGATTTCAAGTAAAGATTGGGTTTGTGAGCATAATTGCTGCCCTGATTGATAACATGCCAATGGGACCATAGTTACCAAAGGGAGATTAGCTAGCAAAAACCTAAAAGTCATCCATATAGTTCTAGACTGAAGGCTATCAGTAGCCAATGGAGCTGTTGTAAGATGGGCAAAATATGATCTGAGCATCAAGCACATAAAACAAGTCCCACTGCTACATTTTGTACCAATTGCAAAACCTGCACATAAAGGCGGGCAGTCCAAGATATAATAGATTACAGCAATCCACTAGCATGAATACCAGTGATTGGAGAATAGTCCTGAAATCATCAGTACAAAGAGGTTTTCATTTTTGCAGGTGCCTCAAACTCATAAATGCGTTTCTAATAGCAACCTTCAATTGGAGCCAAAATGTTAATCTAGAGTCAATCAGCATTTCCAGGTATTGTACCACACTCTTGATTTAAACCTCACACTCCTCCAGATCAATCTTATGAGGAAGATCATATCTTCCCTCACCGTATAAATACAACCCAGTTTTATCCACATTATGGCTCCTCGGCCATAGCACAGCCTCCAAAACACCCTGTCAAATAAGTGAAACAGCAAAGCTTAAATTACCAACAGAGGGGGTACACGACATATCGTCAGCATAGATCCTATAATCAAGGCCAAGAGCCTTAAATTTATAGCGTATAGGACAAAAATATGAATTAAAAAGGAGATCCAACTGCACCAAACCTTGCAGCACACCTTGTGTCAAAGGATAAAGTTGAGACACCTGTTCACTTAGATACGCATATATGTTGTGTACGACTAGGGAGATAAGAACAAAATCATTTCAAGACAATATTATGTAGCCCCAATTGCTCCAGCTGCCAAAGCAACAAATCATGGTTTACAGAGTCAAATGCTGCCGAGATGTCTAGAAAAGCCACAAGTATTGCTCCAGAAGTTTCAAGTTGTATCAGCCATTTATCAAAATTGGACACCACCAATAATTCTGTACTATTATTTGGTCTAAATCCATACTGAAAATGATCAAGCAAATTAATGACATTCACATAATTTTGCAACTGAGTCAATACTATCTTCTCAATTAATTCACCAACCATAGGCAAGCTTGAATTAGGGCGATAACTTCTGGGGTCAGCAGCATCCAGGGCAATCCTCTTTAACCCAGGGGATAGACTCAGGAGTAATATGCGTAAATGTTTCTTTACGGAAAGAGTGTTAGATGAGTGGAATAGTACCACAGCCCTTTTCAGAGTTGAAGAAAAAATGCCCTGGGTTAGCAAAGAAAACACTAAGGGGTATGTTTACTAAACTGCGTTAATCATGTCAAGTCAATCATGGGACCCTCATAAATAGGATAAAATCAATAGGAATAACAGGAACACCACTAAAATGGTTCTCATCCTACATCTCAAATCGAACACAACAGGTTCAATTCAACGGAGAAAAAGCAGAATCTTTCTCCCAAACGCAGGGAATCCCCCAAGGCTCTGCTCTCTCAGCACTTCTGTTTAACATATATATGCAGCCACTATGCAAAATTTTCTCACGACACAAAATTAATTATCTTTATCTTTATCTTTATTAAAACATTTGATAAACCGCCCAGGCCGGAGCATCAGGGCGGTGTACAATCATAAAAAGGTGACAGCTGCTGAGAAAGGAAGGGAAGAAAAGAACGCCAAATGATAATAGGACAGCAAAAGAAATAACAGAGAGTAAAGAGGGGCACCAGAAAGCAGCAGAGCAGCAGAATTTAAAACAATAATAATAATAATAATAAAAACTTTAAAAACAATAGGAAATTAAAGGAGTGGGGAGAGGAGAGGGAGACTCGAACCAGATATAGGTGGAGCGAGAGGCGAGACTAGGGGAACATGACACCAGCGGAGAGGGGAAAATAGGAAAATAAGAGGGAGGGAGGGAATAAAGGGCTAGGTGGGAAGGACATCATCAGTGGGGGGAGGGAGATTGAATGCTATGATATCATGCTATACTCACAACTAGACACTAAAAACCCAGACTACAACCCACTAGAGACATGTATCAGAGAGATGCAAGACTGGTTGCAACAAAGTAGTATGTCAATTAATCACAAAAAAACCGAAGTAATGTATATCTCCAAAGATCCGAATTTTGACCCACCCACATCAATAACACTATGTAACAACACTTACCAAACAAAAAAAGAAATAAAGTATCTAGGAGTCACATTTGACTGTGACCTAAAGATGGAAAAACACCTCCGAAAGACCAACAGAGCAGTTTTCCACAAGCTTAGAGTGCTCCAACCCATTCGGAATATTATTGATCCCCAAGACTTCAGAACAGTGGCCCAAGCACTCATCATGCCACATTTTGACTACTGCAACGCCATCCTACAAGGTTTACCTAAAAAAACCTAAACATATTACAAATGGCACAAAATGTAGCTGCCAGGGTCATAATGAAGAAAAATCTAAGTGACCACATCACACCAGTGCTAATTCAATTACACTGGCTACCCATAACAGCTCGAACAAAATACAAAATACTAACAACCACCTTCAAACTCATCCACAACTTAGCACCTTCCTTCCTCAACAACCTAGTAAGATCGCAACCTCCTACCCGAAACAGAAGAACCCACAATTCCAACATCCTTCACACTCCAACAGATATAAGATCTGCCAAAGCTAACACCAGCCACAGGGCTTTCTCATATGTGGCACCAACACTGTGGAACCAACTCCCACCAGAACTACGAGCTAGCAATGACCTTCTAGACTTCAGAAAGAAACTCAAAACGCACATTTTCCAATCTCATTTCAACCTGAACTAAATCCACAGATGGAGCAGCCCCTGACCACTGTGGCCAAAAAGCTTATCCTGTATATATGTATTTATGTATATATGTAAATGAACTCCCCCATAGCTAAGAAGTGTTAACTCTGTATGATGTGCTTTTCTGACAATCTGTATGTAAACAAAATTTGTACCTGCCTTGATTCGGCAGTTTCACAATAGTATCCTTCAGCCACCGCTTCTGATCGCTGGAAGGAGCGGGCTACAAATGCTTGCTAAATAAATAATAAAAATAGTGCAATTCGCGTTAGGAGCCGCGTTAGTGGAAGGAAAGCCAAAAAAGGACATGGGCGGGACATCGTAACTAATAACGCGCAGTTGCGCGCTTTATTAGGCGCCGCGCAGCAACAATCGCTACAGCGCACGCCACTGTGCGCACGCCTAAGACAGCGCGCAGACACCCAAAGACAGAAACAGAGCTGTAGCACAATGGTTACTACACAGACTGATGGTACAAGAGTCATGGGTTCGATTCCCCAGTGTGCCTAATGAAAAAGGCTGGCTGAGGCGTCCTGTGTAACCCTTTGAAAGCCATCTATAATATTTTAATCCACAGTCTGCAGGTGGGTTACAGTTTGCATATGTCAGGAAAATTGTACCCGTCTTATGCAATATGTTCCAATAGTGACGTTCTCTCTGAAATGGTCATGTATTATATACCATTTGATAGGAATATTTAGGCGCTCCCTATAGGGAGAAGTGGAAGGCGCACCATATAGGGCGACTTGTAAGGCGCACCATATAGGGCGACTTGTAAGGCGCGCCCTATAGGGCGCCGCGTAAGGCGTGCCCTATGGGGCGCCGTGTAAGGTGCGCCCTATAGGGCGCCGTGTAAGGCGCACCTTATGGGGCGCCGTGTAAGGCGCGCCCTATAGGGCGCCTTTAGAGCTACCCTAAGGTGACAGTACCCTGAGGGTGGTTCTGCTGGCAGCACTAATATACAGTAAAAATAGACAATGCCTAAGACAGTCCTATCAATGAACCCCACTGTGGGTTGTGAACCTATGACCTCTGGCTCCATGGGCAGTGAAGTAACCAGTGGGCTAGAGCTGCTAATAAACACATGGCTGGCTACAGGAGGACTGCATGGCACCACACCCACATTCTGCTGTGGTTACCAGGGAGATTACATACCACCACCCAACGCACCCTCTAGGGCTCAGGGTGGGGGACAGGATCTCCCGCCCACAGATCCACTTTCAACCCCCTGCAATGGTGGCAGTAGAGGGGACCATCACCCCAGTCCTACTCGGGATCAAACACCCTACAGAGCAGACAATGCAGAGCACTACACATCCATAAGGCAAGAACAGACAGACGGAAGGTCTGGAAATGCACAGCTGCCCCCCACCATTATCTGACATTCTCCAGTAGCAAGCCTCCAGCCACTGCACGGTGTTCCAGCAAGACACATACTAGCTGCAGACAGTCCGCCAGCTAGTCCATAGTGCATGGTCCTGGAGGAGATGCAAGTACCCAGAACGGGGATATCAGCATACACACCAAGCAGATAAGTCAGTGATTGGGCCCCAAAAGGGAACCCATAAATATCACATAAGAGAAATACTATATAGCACTATGGGGGAACCTAGCCATGCCATGGTCGCTGCTCAGTCAGGGTGAGAGTGACCTCCCAGCAGGACATGCTATGGCCACCCTGTCCGTGCAGGTGGTACCGGGCACTACAATGTCCGGCCATTGCCCAATGCCCTGTGCAGATGCGGCCAGGCCAGGCCACCCTATCCAGGCTATTCCCACGGTACCTTGCTCCTCATTATGCACATTGGCAGGCCAATACTGGCAACAGTGCTAGCAGTGTGGGCTGTGGAGGGTGTTTGCAGCCACCACACACTGGATAGACAGACACACACTCCCACACCTAGGCTAGCATTGTGCTACTATAGAGGTGTTTAGCAGCCCTGGCCACCACACCAGTCCTGGACACAGTGCAGGCATGGATATGGTACGCAATACTGGTGGGGGTCATTCCCGAGAGTGGTAAACACTGTCAGAGACCAGACCTGAAGCACACACCACAGACATCAGAAGGGTTGCTATGATGCAGCTCACTCCGAACATTGTACTTAACCTAGGAATTGCTATCTGCCAGTACTCATAGCAACCTTTTGATAGCTGTGTACCATATTCCCAGGTTTAGGGTGGCATTACTAAGGTATGCAAGTGCTAGTATTGGGAGATGCACGCAGAGCCCAAAGTCCTGCCTCTCCAGGAGGCTTGGGATAATGGGGCCTGTGGGTGCGGGTGTGTCTGCCCCTGTTGGCTGCTGCTTTACGGCAGAGGTTCCCAACTCCAGTCCTGCGGTGCCAAACACTGTTCGGGTTTTCATGCTGTCCCTCATGAATATGCATGAGATACATCTGCATACCATGGGGGTGGCGCATAGAAATGCAGCACAGGCATCTTTATCAGAGGCAGCATGGAATCTGAATGGTGTTTGGCCCTCCAGGACTGCATTTGGGAGGCTCTGCTCTAGGTAATGTGCACGTTTATGGTGTCTGTGCTCTGTAGGGTAAAATGTTGGTGTTTTGGGCATGTTAACGTCATCTGCAAGAACGGTTCTGCCTGTATTAGCACGTTATAGTAGTGGGTAAAATATGAGGACTGGGTTGGCGGAAACCACAGCTGGGACTTGAACCTGTGACCTTCTGCTTACAGTGGTTCTGTGCACTGCACCACCATGTTCTCACAGAGATGGTGCATTCCCTGGTGATACCATGACTGTTGGTCAGACAGGGCCTGTCTGTTGCAGTGCATGCCACCCACCTACACAGTGTTAGGCCACGGTCTGTTCCGGGCAGCTGCCACTGCCCCCTCCACCACCAGTATCCTTCAGCCACCATGCTGACATGCCTTTTTGCTGGTGGAGCTGGTGGTGCGCGGTCTCAGGCCATCCAGTGTGCAGGTAGGCGGCTGCCTATGGTGCGTGTTCTGGGGTAGGGGTGCCTGCATAGACGTCCACGCTCCCCCCCAGCCCCGCCTGCCAGTGTTCCGTGCCCTTGAGGGTTGCTGTTGGGTACTCTCCCCTGTGACGCTTTGGGAAACACACTCGTGCCCATGTTGGGCCCTCATCAGTTGCTGTCTGGCTCTACTGTTTACGCATTCCTATGGGCCAACTGAGCATCACCCTAGTCCCCACTGTGGCCCAGCTGCGCCACTGCATGTGCCGCCTGCAGACCTCTGTATCCCCTTTTCCAGCATCTGCCCGGTTGCCCATTCCGACATGCCCGCCCTGATGTTGCGGGACATGTGCACGCCATAGGAACCCTGTCCGATGGTGGGGAAATCCCTGAGCAGCGCTATTTCACTGTGGGCCCATGCACCTTGTATGGGGACGGAGTATGGACTCTTCCACGAATTATCTCTGTTCTATGGAGCTTACTCAGGGGGGGGGTTGATGTTTCTCATTGATACCACTATTGGCCAGCTTGGTTGTTGTTTTTTTCCAGTTTGTTGGGGTCATTTTCGGTGTTTCTGTGCCATTTTGTTCTGTGCACATGTATCACACTTATCACCTTTTTTTGGTTTCCCTGCCTAGGCTGTACATTGCTGACACGTAAATAGTTTCTCTCCCCTTTAAAGTGCTTTTACCGGTAGGTTTTCATTCGCGTTGGAATTCAGCTCTGGAAATCAGCGCGTTAGCCTCTCCCTGCCCACTCTCCGCCCATTTACCCCTTCTCTCCGCCCTCTCTCCACCTTCTGCGTTGTTTTACCGCGCCGCGGAGCATTACGCTCAGCGCGTGATAATGCGCGCTATAGCGTGCTAACGATCGTTAACATCGTACAACGCGCGTTATTCACATTTACCGCAGTTTAGTAAACATACCCCTAAGATATACAAGTTTCAATCAAAAAGGATTCATTGGTGTTAAAAGACCAACAGGGCAAGGATAAAAAAAGCAGAAAGCATTAGAGATAGATTGAAACACCTCACAAACCTGAGAAATGATAATAGAAACAGAATCAGTAATAGAAACAGAATCAGACCAATCAGAGACCTAAAGGGGACAATTCTCCTAGAAGGATAGAAACTACTGTCAAATGGGATCCTGTCTTCTGACATTAATATTGATTGATTGATTGATTTAACTGCACTTGATATACCACATCAAGAACTAGAGTCCGTCTATGTGGTTTACAAAAACACATACTTAAAAAGGAACCATATTAGGGAAAGACAATTAAGAACAGAAAAAAGACAGGATAGACGGATGGATTGCCAATGAGGGAAAAGGGAGGGGGTTACAATTCTGTTAAGAAGAGGGTGAGGGTAAAAAGAAAAGAAAATACCAGGTCAACCCAAAGGTAAAATGATTAAGGGGGCATCAGTTGAGGGAAGGCTTGCTGGAACAAGCAAGTTGTCAAACTTCTTTTAAATTTTGGGAGGGAAGGTTCAAGGTAGAGTGAGAGGAGAAGGGAATTCCAATATTAATCTAGTGATCTAGGCTAACATACCAACTCCCTGTCAATTTCTGAACGAGTCAAAATAGTTATTTAGGATGATTCACAACTGTCTGAACTTTCTGGAATGATTCTCCATAACCAACTGCCTGTAAGAGGACATCAAAGACTGATACTCCTCCAAGCAAATTTGATCAGGGACCAAGTGCCAACTGTGCTCATCCCACCTTACCCGTTTCTTACTTTGTCTTATGACAGATGAACACCATGGTGCCTTTGAGGTTCTTTTTAGCATAACTGTCTCGTATAGGGTCAACTGTCAGTCTGTTTGAGATGTAACCCAATGCCATTCAGTAACAAATCCATTCTGAACATTAAGCTGACTTAAAGATGGCCTCCATCAAGCCAAAAAAACCCTCAAGATTTAATTTCTTGGTCCTGTACCAAGATCAGATAGCCTGTTCTTCCAAGGCCTGTTTGATGACTATATGCTAGGAAAACCTAATAAGTAAATGGTTAAGCCAAGATAGAGATAGAGGTTAAAGCATACAAAGAGCCATAATCATAATCTTACTAGGAGTGATCATGGAGATCGTTTTAGCTCTGTTCATGATTTGGATGTCTGAAAATGGTCATTCAGATGTACAAATCACAGAGAAATTCCCAGACCCATTTTAGAAAGCCCGGTATATGGACATCCTCAGTGCAGGCACATTCATGTAGCATGGGGGCGTGGTGAAGGCGTGGCCTTAGCAATGCAATGGAGAGGCTCAACGCGCTGCAATTTCAAAATGGCATGAGCATGTTTGGCCCTGGCTTTTGTCACATCCATGGCTATGCCTGCTCCTGATCACAAATAAGTGCAAAAAAGTACTTGTTTCAAGGCAGCAACATTTGCAGGGTGAACAGCAAAATGCCTTCTCATTGCCACAGTTAATTTTTCTGGACCAAATAAACCTGTATGTTAATTTATACTCCAAACATATTACTGACCCGTCGCTGTACATCTGCTTATCTGAAATGACTGACTGAGATGTGCATGTCTCATTACATAGACACCCCAACTTCTGAAATACCCCTCCTGGCACATCCAAGGAGCCGGTTCTGTAGCCATGCAGTTCGGGGATGTTCACATTTCTGAAATGGCCTACAATCATGCACATATCCACCCTTGCTATCTGCATGGGCCCTTTGCCACAACTGGTTACTAGGATGTTCATCTTTCCGGGAGGAGATAGAGGGATTTCAGAAAGTACTTACATGTGCCTCCCTTCACTGCTACCACGCCCCTGGATTTTTGGACATCATGCTCTGGACGTCCCTGATTCCTCCTAGATGGCCCTTCTAAAATACCTCCTAAAATTACCTTTAGAATTAGTAGGGAATGAAACTGAGAAAGTCCATAAGATCGCATAGCAGACAAAAAGTAATCTATTTCAGCAGAGTGAAGCAAAACATCAATATGAAGATTAAAATCACCCATAACTAAAAATCATGACAAATCAATTTCTAAATTAAGCCGATATAATAAAAGACATAAGGGAGCCTTGTTGAATGATATACAACACAAAGACATAGATGTAGTTTATGGGGGGGGGCAGTGCCCCCCCCCCTAATGTTGCAGGCTCTAATAGTGAATTAGTCCCCCTGCCTCCACTGTCAATATGACTTCCTTACTCTTTGGCCGCCCAGTGTAAGAAGGCAAACTACACTGCACCCATGCAAGGACAAAATTACCAATTCACATCCCAGAAGGGAATGAGCCTGAATACAAGCATATTTGATACATTTTCTTAAAACAAATTAATATACCCCCACCATCCTTGGCTGTAGTTCATACATATAGCCATGGGATGTGAGTTGGTAATTTAGGGGTATGTTTACTAAACCGCGGTAATGTTACCTGCGTTAGGTTCCACGGTAATGGTACAGATGCCCATATAAAGGCGTGGGTGTTGCATCATTACAGCAAGCCGTATCAGCTAACGCATGTTACAAGGCGCCTTAGACTAACGCGCGTTACAAGGCGCCATATAAGGCACATTACCAGGCGCCTTGTAAGGTGCCTTGTAAGGTGCGTTATTTATTTATTTATTTATTTATTTGCATTTGTATACTGCTACTTCCAGCGATCAGAAGCGGATAACATTTCACATCAAACATAGCTAAATATGGTAGGAATTGGTACATTTACATTTAGATTTTGGTAAGGTTACAACTGTGATGAAATTAAATTTACATTTGATTTTCATGTGAGAATCATTAGAATTTACAGAGTAATTTCAACATAAGAATAAACATTTATACATATGTACACTTTTATGTGAGAAGAGCCTTATGCTTGGGCTTGTGATAGTTCATAGGTTAGTGATTGACATTATAAATTGAGAAATGGTTCTTTGGAGTGGTGGTTATAAGTAAGGTGCCTTGATAGGTGCCTTATAAGGCGCCTTGTTAGGTGCCTTATAAGGCGCCTTGTTAGGTGCCTTATAAGGCGCCTTGTTAGGTGCCTTATAAGGTGCCTTATAAGGGACCTTGTAAGGTGCCTTGTAAGGTGCCTTATAAGTAAGGTGCCTTGTTTGGTGCCTTATAAGGTGCCCTGTTAGGTGCCTTGTAAGGTGCCTCATGAGGCGCTTTGTAAGGCGCCCTATAGGGCTCCTTAGGCTAAGCGCCATATTAGGCACCCCTGGACAAGGCACTTTAGAAGGCACCCTGGGTTATGGAACCATAGGTTAAGGTGGCCTAACAATGTTGCAGTGCCCTAGGTTAGTGTGGCCTAAGGGCTACAAGGTGCTGCAGGATGACATGCATGACCTGTAAGGAAGAGAGACAGATGTAGCCCTAACACTAGATAGAGCACTCAGGAAAGGCAATGAACAGGTGAGTGAAGGAGGGAGAGCTGGGAGCTGCTGGACCTGTCATATCTGTGGGCATCCCATATGGCTGCCAGTACTGATGACAAACATGGTGGGGGCAACTGTACCACAGCACAGGGTGTTGGCAATGTAAAGTACTGGAAAGACAGTTGGTGGCAGACGATGGGAATACGTGTCCCCCAGTGGAGGCGGAGGTGGCAGGATAGTTACAATGATGGGTGGACAGAGGAGTGGTGGTGCCATGCAGATCAGGCACAGGCGAGGCAAGCATGAAGAGGCACAATGCAGGAAAGGGTAGCAGTGCATGACATGGAGTGACAACCTGCATAGGCAGACAGGACTCTACACAGCTGACAGATGCAGATAGACGGACCGAGGGAATGTTGGCAATTGTTGCGAGGGTATTATGGGCTGGCAGCACAAATCTGCAAAAATATGACTAATACAGGCATGCACACTATTTGAGTAGGGCAGGCATGAGAGGAGGGAACAATGAGGAATTGAACCCATGAACACTGCCAAGAATGGCATTGTATTAACCAGTAGGCTATACCTCTGTGGTATATGTCACAGCAATGGCTGGGTACAGAAGGACTGCAGGTCGCCGCACAAACTGTCTGCTCTGAGTGCCAGGATAGGGTAACCCCACCAGTACCCATGATGCAATGCACATGCTGAATAGCTGTCTACAGCTGAGCACCAAATGGGGTCTGCACCTCTCCAGTACCTCAGCTTGGAAAGACGAACTGACAGTGCATGATACTGGCACAGAGTAGCTACAGACCATGCCATTGTGCAGGTTCTGTGTACTCCCTGAGGCATAGGATGGGTGCCCAGCACTAGGTCCGCAGTACATGTGGTGCTAGAGATAGCCCCTGATGTACATCCCCATCACTGCCAGTGTGTGACAGGTGTTCCTTGCAGTGCAGCTGAAGGTAATTCAGTGTCCATCTGTATCCTGCAGTCACATGTGGCCCTCTGGGATCAGACACCACCCAGATTAGTGTGTACCCCGTGTTAGGGTCTGGCTGACATGGGCACCTGTTATCAGGGCAGAGGGGTTTCCAAACTTGCATGAGGTTTGTGTAGCAGTGCCTTGATAGTTCAAAGTGGTATACACTACATACCCCAAAGGGCTCACATCACCCTTTTTGTAGGTAAGGAACAGGTGCCCCAGACCCTGTGAAGCAACCTCCATCCTGCTGGTATGCAATAGCCCTCCAGGGTTGGTGGGCTAGAGCCATACCTGTGGCTGGGGCAGTGGCAAACCAGCAGTAAGGATGGTGTTAGCTCTGAAAAATCCCAACTGTCTCACACTACTGTCTGCCAGTCACCAGCAGACAGCACAGTCAGACTGCACCATATAGGTGTTCCAACCATGCACAGTCTAACTGCAGACAGTCCACTAGCCCATAGTGCATGCTCACAGAGGAACCAAGCAGTGATTGTGGCCCCAGCACTGGGGACACAACAGGATCACTGGAGGTAGATAATATAGAGTGCTATGTGGGAACCTAGACATGCCATGGTCACTGCTCGGTCAGAGTGAGTGCCCTCCCAGCATGCCATGCTGTGGCCACCCTGTCCATGCATGCGGTGGTCGGGCACTACTGTGTCCCAGCCATTGCCCCACACCCTGTGAAGATGCATCCTGACCAATCCGCCCTGTCCGGGCCATACCCACAACACTTAGCAAGTATAATTCCTCAGGAAAAATGCTTGTCGAGGCTTATTCCCATATGGTATAGTCCTTTTTTAAAAAATCATCAAAATCTGTTCGCCTGGAAGCAATGGTTTAGCAGGGGTATTTGGTCCATAGGGCACCTGATATCTGATGGTAAGTGGAAGCCTTTTGTGTGTCTGCAATGTGAATTTGACTTGCCTAGATCCTTATACTTTCAGTGGATTCAATTGAGACACTGTATAGGGAAATCCCTTATCAATATCAGATCTCTACCTGAGGAATGGGGGTTACTTAACATAATTGGAAAAGCCCAACAGGCCTCAGGAGTGGCTTCTTATTATTATCAGTTGGTAGCCCATCGTCCCTCTTCACATTCTACTGACATTCAGCGGATATGGGAACATGACACTGGGGACACTCTCTCTCCGGATTCATGGAAGAAATTTTGGGGTAAACTAATTAGAATTTCTCAATCCGCCTCTATTTCCCAGGCACTATACTTTTTTGCGCACAGAGCGCATTTTACCCTGCTAAAGATATCTAAGTGGGATAAGTCAATTGGCAATGTGTGTTGGTCTTGTCAGAGGGATGCTGGCACTTTAAGGCACGTGGTCTATGATTGCCCTAATGTTCAGTCCTACTGGATTTCGATTTAGAACCGAATCCAAGATGTCTTGGGATTCAGGGCCACTCTCTCTTGGTCTATTATTGTTTTCCGTTCAGCAACTGACATCTTGTCGTTACAGAGGGAATATCATTTCCTGTTTGACTTTATGATGGGAGTGGCACTGCATCTCATAATTGCCAATTGGAAACACACGGTAGATCTCAGTTGGCACAGATGGTGGAATCAATTGTCTTTATGTTGTAAATATGAGCAGATGCCACGTTATGGTTCAACGCCTATGCCTTCTACCTTGCTTAAATGGAAACCCCTACCTGATTATATATCGAAAGCACAATATGCTGTGACTTAGGGGGTAATCAATCAATCATATCTGCACATGGTATAGGGCGGTTTCTGTGATATATCATAGTCCTTGCAAGCCTCTTTTCTTTTCTATTCTAGTCCCTTTCTAGGGTGGCCGCCTGAAGAGGGGGGGGTTGATGTTGGGGTGGGCTGTTAAGGTTTTTTCTTATGTTCAAAGGGATGTATTATTTCAACTTTATCCTTGTTTTTTTGTTGTAATTTTCTCTGAAAACTTAAATAAAGAACTTAAAAAAAAGAATAGCATATTCAGCAGTCCAACTTAATTCGATAATTTGGCTAAATACCTGGTTAAAGTTAACTGAAAGGTTATCTTAAGAACATAAGAACATAAGAAATGCCATACTGGGTCAGACCGAGGTCCATCAAGCCCAGTATCCTGTTTCCAACAGTGGCCAATCTAGGTCATACGTACCTAGCAGTTTCCCCAAAAGACACAGGTTCTGCAGTGCTTGTACTAGGCCAAGCATTGATATCCTGGGTCCCTTTTTAATAGTGGTTTATGGACCTTTCCTCCAGGAACTTGTCCAAACCTTTTTTAAACCCAGCTATACTAACAGCCCTTACTACATCCTCCGGTAACAGATTCCAGAGTTTGATTACACGTTGAGTGAAGAAATATTTTCTCCTATTTGTCTTAAATAGTTTACCCTGTAGCTTCATTACATGTCCCCTAGTCCTTCTATATTCTGATAGCGTAAACAATTGATCCACGTTTATCCGTTCCACTCCATTCATTAATTTATACACCTCTATCATATCTCCCCTCAGCCGTCTCTTTTCTAGGTTAAAGAGCCCTAACCTTTTTAGCCTCTCTTCATAGGAGTAGCCTTCCATCCCCTTCACCAATTTGGTGGCTCTTCTCTGTACTTTTTCTAATAACTCTATGTCCTTTTTAAGATACGGTGACCAGAATTGCACACAATATTCAAGGTGCGGTCGTACCATGCAGCGATACAGAGGCATTATAATATCCTTTGTTTTATTCTCCATCCCTTTCCTTATGATACCTAGCATTCTATTTGCTTTCTTGGCCGCCGCTGCACACTGGGCGGAGGGTTTTAACATGTTATCCACGATGACTCCTAAATCTTTTTCCTGAGTGGTGGTTTCTAATGTGGAGCCTTGCATCGTGTAACTATAGTGTGGGTTGTTCTTTCCTAGGTGCATAACTTTGCACTTGTCCACATTAAATTTCATCTGCCATTTGGATGCCCAGTCTTCCAATTTATCCAGATCCTCCTGCAGTTTTCCACAATCCTCTTGGGTTTTAACAACTTTAAACAGTTTTGTGTCATCTGCAAATTTGATAACCTCACTAGTTATTCCCTTTTCCAGGTCATTTATGAATATGTCAAAAAGTAGCGGACCCAGTACAGATCCCTGGGGTACTCCACTATTCACCTTTTTCCATTGGGAATATTGGCCATTTAGCCCTACCCTCTGCTTTCTATCTTTTAACCAGTTCCCGATCCACAATAGTACACTGCCTCCTATCCCATGACTTTTTAGCTTCGCCAAAAGTCTCTGATGGGGGACCTTGTCAAAAGCTTTCTGAAAGTCCAGATACACTATATCAACCGACTCACCTTTGTCTACCTGTTTATGCACACCTTCAAAAAAACAGATCAGATTAGTAAGACAAGATCTTCCTTGTCTAAAGCCATGTTGGCTGTCTCCCATTAGGCCATGACTATCTACATGCTGTGTAATTTTGTTCTTTATGATGGTTTCTACCATTTTCCCTGGTACTGACGTCAGGCTCACCGGTCTGTAATTTCCCGGGTCACCCCTGGAACCCTTTTTAAAAATTGGTGTTACGTTGGCGACCCTCCAATCTTCAGGTATTACAGATGATTTAAATGAAAGTTCACAGATTACCAATAACAGGTCTGCAATCTCATATTTCAGTTCTTTCAACACTCTGGGATGTATACCATCCGGTCCAGGTGATTTGCTACTATTCAGTTTATCAAATAGTTGTAATATATCTTCCCGGTGTAGCGATATTTCTCTCAATTCCTCTGCAGTATCACCTTTAAATACCACTTCAGTCTTGGGTAACATCCCTACATCTTCCTCAGTAAAGACCGAAGCAAAGAATTCATTCAGTCTCTCTGCTATAGCCTTGTCTCCTCTTACTGCCCCTTTTACCCCTCTATCATCTAATGGTCCAATTGACTCTCTCACAGGCCTTTTGCTACGAATGTACTTGAAAAAGTCTTTATTTCGTGTTTTTGCTTCCGTAGCAAGTTTCTTCTCAAATTCCCGCTTTGCCTGCCTTATCAATGCTTTGCATTTAACTTGCCAGTGCTTGTGCTGTTTCCAGTTTTCATCATTTGGCTCTTTTTTCCATTTCCTGAAGGTTGCTCTTTTGGCAGCAACAGCCTCTCTGACCTCACCTTTAAACCATGCTGGCAGTTTTTTGGACTTTCTTCCACTTTTCTTAATGCGTGGAATACAGCTGGTCTGGGCTTCGAGGATAGTATTTTTAAATAACACCCAAGCTTGCTGTAAGTCTTTAACCTCTGGAACCGCTCCTTTTAGTTTTTTCCGAACTATATTCCTCATTCTATCATAGTCTCCCTTTTGAAAGTTAAAAGGTAGTACTGTGGATTCCTTTACTATCTGTCCTCCACTGATTAAATCAAACATGATCATACTATGATCACTATTGCCAAGTGGTCCCAACACCCTTATTTCTTGCACCAGATCTGGCGTTCCACTAAGGACTAGGTCCAGTATGGCTTCCCCTCTGGTCGGTTCATGAATCAGCTGCTCCAAGAAGCAGTCATTTATTTCATCTAGAAACTTTATCTCTTTAGCTTGTCCTGCTGTGACACTGTCCCAGTCTATACCGGGGTAATTGAAATCACCCATTATTACTACTCTGTTGTGGCTTTTGTTAGCTTCCTTGATTTCTTTGAGCATTTCATCATCCATTTGCTCATTCTGGCCAGGTGGTCGATAGTATACTCCCACTGCCATCACCTTCCCCTTCATAAATGGAATTTTAATCCATAGAGATTCTACAGCAAATTTTGTTCCCTGCAAAACTTTAATCCTTTCTGACTCAATGCCCTCTCTAACATAGAGCGCAACCCCTCCACCAATTTGTTCAGCTCTATCATTACGATATAGTTTGTATCCAGGTATCACAGTGTCCCACTGGTTATCCTCCTTCCACCATGTCTCTGAGAGTGCAATCATATCTAACCTCTCATTTAGTGCTATATATTCTAATTCTCCCATCTTATTGTTTAGACTTCTAGCATTGGCATACAAGCATTTTAGAGACTGTATTTTATTAATATTAATCTGGCTATTGGTAGGCATGGGTAATTGGGAATCCTTATGCTCTGTCTGCTCCTTACTCAAGGGCATTTGGGCTACTATACTCCCTTTTGGAACCTCACTGCTTTTGGTAGTATCCTTCAAGGATACCTTTGTCCGAACCATGCACTCCTGGGTGACTGTCGGCTTTCCCCTATTTTCTAGTTTAAAAGCTTCTCTATCTCTTTTTTAAAGGTTAATGCCAGCAGTCTGGTCCCATCCTGATTAAGGTGAAGCCCATCCCTTCGGAAGAGCCCCCCTTTCCCCAGAATGTTCCCCAGTTCCTAACAAATCCAAAACCCTCATCCTTGCACCATTGTCTCATCCACGCATTGAGACTCCGGAGCTCTGCCTGTCTTTTGGGTCCTGCACGTGGAACAGGAAGCATTTCGGAGAATGCTATCCTGGAAGTTCTGGATTTCAACTTCCTACCTAAAAGCTTAAATTTAGCCTCCAGAACTTCCCTACCACATTTTCCTATGTCATTGGTACCAACATGTACCAAGACAGCAGACTCCCCCCCAGCACTATCTATGATCCTATCTAGGCGGTGCGTGAGATCTGCTACCTTCGCACCAGGCAGGCATGTTACCAGGCGATCCTCACGTCCACCAGCCACCCAGCTATCTACATTCCTAATGATTGAATCACCAACTATAACAGCTGTCCTGACCCTCCCCTCATGGGGACATGGCCCTGGAGAAACGTCCTCGGTGCGAGAGGGTTTTACATCACCTGGAGGACAGGTCCTAGTTACAGGATCACTTCCTGCCACACCAGGGTGATGCTCTCCTGTCACGTGACCTCTCTCCTCCATGGCAACAGGGATGCTACCAGACTGGAGGTGGGACTTCAGGACTATATCCCTGTAGGTCTCGTCCATGTACTTCTCTGTCTTTCTTATGTCTTCCAGGTCTGCTACTCTAGCCTCTAGAGAACGGACTCGTTCCCTGAGAGCAAAGAGCTCCCTGCACTTAGTGCATATGTAGGACCTCTCACCAACTGGGAGAAAATCATACATGTGACACTCAATGCAAAAGACTGGAGAACCCCCATCTCGTTGCTGGACCTCTGTCTGCATCTTAGTTTAAAGCTTGTGTTTAGGTCTTTTAAATTCGGTATATAATAAGGATTGGTGTAGATGCTTATACTAATAAAAGTGTATCTAATACCCCTAATACACCCTGTGTACCTGAAGCTTAATTAATCTCAGGTCCTCTGTGTATGACTGATTTGGATTAAGAGCTGCACCTGAGAGCAGCCCCTTTCCTCTAAGATGTGCAAGTACCTATAAAACTACAATTACCCCAGGGGTGGGTGGGTGCTGGGGAGGGAGGGAGGGAGATAAGTCCTATTAAAGAGGGCAGTTACAAGGTACCCTGTCCTGAACCCTCAGCAGGGGGATGGGGGTACCACACAAAGCCCAGTTAGTTGAGAGAGGCAAGGTAAGTACAGCTGAGAAGGCTGAACTAGCACACCACTAAGACAAACAATAAATAATTAAACAAACAAACAGTTAGACAAACAGTAAATAATTAAATAAACAGCTAGAACTCACAGTAAGATGTCCCAGGAGGCAAATATCCACTCACTAGCAGAGCTCTGTAAAAGTTCAGCCCTTCTCTGATCAGAGAAAAGCAAACTAAAACAGCCTATGCACACGTGGAGAAAACAGGAAGAAGGCTACACAATACCTCAGGGGGAGGGGGGGAGGGGGAGGATTCACTCAGGCAGGCAAGGACAGGAAAAAAGCTCAACAAACAGCAGGTTCTGGGGAGAGAGATTTAATTCAAAATGGCTACCACACAAAGCCCAGTTAGTTGAGAGAGGCAAGGTAAGTACAGCTGAGAAGGCTGAACTAGCACACCACTAAGACAAACAATAAATAATTAAACAAACAAACAGTTAGACAAACAGTAAATAATTAAATAAACAGCTAGAACTCACAGTAAGATGTCCCAGGAGGCAAATATCCACTCACTAGCAGAGCTCTGTAAAAGTTCAGCCCTTCTCTGATCAGAGAAAAGCAAACTAACTTTAAATGGATATGTTGCAATTGGTCATCAGCTGGTTAGTTTCTTGCTAAGGGTTTCGTTATAGAAGAGGGACTGAGTTGTGAGACACACTGCCCAGTCACATGGTATGATTTGGTATCTGGCCAATGATTTATCTAGAATGTCCCATTCTCATAAAGTTGCATCAATAATGTGTTCCTCTAAGTGCAAATTCTTGCTTGCTGATCGGCTTGTCACATTCAACTACATGAGAAAAACATATCTATTATACAGAGAGCAACAATACTTAGCGGTCAAATACACCTTCATGGGTAAAGGTCACAACGAAACAGACAACTTCCATAGCTACACATCCGACTAATGGAAAACATATAATGCTCCATATAATGGAGCTGCAGTGCCATGGAGATGGGACACCATGGCTCTGCGGCTCCATGCAAGAGACCGACTGCGCTAGATGGGTAGTCGCCAGGATGTACAGCCAGGCAGAATCGAGTCCCTGCCTGCATGTCCAGGAGCTAGACCTAATTCTGATCCCGCGGGGGCCACGGGATCAGAATCGGGTCTAGCTCTGCACAGCCTGATTCTGCCTGGACGTACAGGACCTGAACAGCCTGATTGGAATAGGCCTCTTTATCAACAGGCTCACCTTTATCCACATGTTTATTCATGTCTTCAAAAGCAAGAGCAGATTAGTTCGGCAAGACTTCCCTTTGTTAAATCTGTGTTGGCTTTGTCCCATTAAAACATACATGGTAACATACATAGTATATGATAGCAGATAAAGACCAGTATGGTCCATCTAGTCTGCCCAGCAAGGCGGCAAGAGTAGGTGCATCTGCCGCTCCGTGCAGGTCACCCCTCTCTATGCCTTTGTTTAGGGGTTGTGATAAGGAAGCTTATCATAGCTCAGGAAGGAGCTATAGAAAAGGTGAAGTGACTCTGAACAAGCAACCTGTCAGTTCTGGTAGAAATAAGAAAACAGAATTTTCCCATAAAAGACTACCAGTCCCAGAATGCACCAGGTTTCCAGCAGCCATTAGAGGAGCTGAAGTGGGGAAACGTGTGTTCAATCAGGAGGGCTATGAAGTAATCCCTAAGCACTCATCTCAAAGGGCAGGGCCTGATTCAGCACAGCTGCGCTGTGTTAGGGAGGAGCACTCATCTAAGCAGAATAAAGGTAGAGTTTATTCTACAGAGAATTATCCTGAGAATCAGCTTGAGCTTGATCATCTTCATCATCAGGAGGATCATCAGAAGCAGAAGCCAAACCGGACGGACAGAGAGGGAAAGAAACCCTTTGGAAGAAGGAAGAGAAAAGCCTTTGAGAGGTCTAGAAGAGTCCAGAGCAGTACGTATACTGGGAGGCATTCCAAGGGCCAGCATACACCATTGGACTGGGGAAAGCCAGAGGAATGGTGCTGCAGAGCTAGGAATCTCCAGACGGTACCTGTGAGAGAGACGGCTGCACGTGGAAGGGACCCTAAGACCCGTGCCAGAAGGTATGTGAAGAGAGATCCAGTGTCCAGGGATCTGGATTGGAAGGCTGGACATAAGAACTGGACTACATACTGGCCAGGCTATATAGAGAGGAACTCTAACAGCAATGGAAGCTCAGGTATGAACACTGATCTATGCCCTAGCTATAACCTTGAAAGACAGCAGGGAAACAAGTATTCTCCTGAAAGTGCTCCATTGGGAGATTCATCTGTGCCAATCCAGGATATTGAACCCATGCTTGTTGAAGAAGAGGGGGTGATAGCAGATGAAGAATCTGTTTACATGGACTGCTCTCTGTCTAAACTCCTTTGGTGATTTTCTGTTATAAAGTACAGCAACCATCACAAAGAAATACAAACTTGTTCTTTAATCTACTCAGAAAAGCTCCTGTGTAGGATTTCTAGCCACGCAGTAGAAAGCAAGCCAGCTAAGGGGGTTCAGCTGGATAACTGCTAGCAATTAAGCCTTACCTAATTGCTTGTGGGCTCTAAGAGAATCACTTCTGAATCTATGTGGGAAGATACAAGAAGTTAACCTGAGAAGAACAGTTTTTTCTTTCTTTGTGGCTTTTGGTTTGTTGTTTGATATATGCTAAGAAAACATTAGCTAGTGCCTACAGAAAAGACCAGTTTATACCAACCAGGTCTTATTTCTTTTGCTTTGCTTGCCTGACAAGTTTAAATGTTGTTTTCTTGATTTTGTTTTTTCAAGTTTAACACTGAAAGCAAGTAACCTGATTTGTGTGCTACCAAGCATATCTGTGTTGGGAGAAATAACCCCATAAATAAATATCTTATTGGCTTTACCCAAAAGCACAACTAATTATTGTGAGCAGCTGTGTCTGGTGTGAATGAACTGCATTGCCCACAATCCCTTGCAAATCCTATAGATATATGCATTTGCCAAGACTGTGAAGCTTCTCACCCAGGCAGCCGTCTGACAGGGTGTACCCACTGCTCCGTGTAGGGCACACCTATTTACTGAGATATGAGATAGTTATGTTTGTTTTGTTTTTATCCTGTTACTATAAAGGGATCCACTGTGTCTGTCCCATGCCATTTTGAATTCTGTCACTGTATTTGCCCCGCTACTTCCATCAGAAGGGCATTCCAAGCATCCACCACCCTTTTAGTGAAAAAGTATTTCCTGACATTGCCTTTCAGTTTTCCCCCTTCCAGCTTCATGTTATGCCTCTGGTTTTACAGCTTCCCTGTCTTTGGAAGAAGTTTGTTTGTTCATTAATACGCTTTAAGTATTTAAAGGTCTGAATCATATCTCCCCTGTACCTTCTCTCCTCCAGAGTGTACATATTTAGGTCTTCAAGTCTCTTCTCATAAGTCTTCTGACACAGGCTCCAAATCATTTTGGTCACCTTCTTCTGAACTGTTTCCAGCCTTTTTATGTCCTTTGCAAGATATAGTCTCCAAAACTGAACACAATATTCCAAAAGAGGCCTCACCAGTGACTTGTACAGTGGCATTAGTACCTCTTCCTTTCTGCTGGTAATTCCTCTCTGTATGCAACCCAGCATCCTTCTGGCTTCTGCCACCACCTTGTCACACTGTTTCGCCACCCTGAGATCCTCAGAAACAATCACTCTGAGGTCCTTTTCCTGGTCCATGCACACCAACCTCTCGCCCCCTATTGCATGCAGTTCTCTTGGATTTCTGCTTCCCAAGTGCATGACAGTGCACTTTACTTTGTTGGGAAATTTGACTTAAATCTGCCTTGGGTCTGCTTATATATGTATATATTGGCTTTATATGACTGAACTCTTGCCTGGTGAAACTACACAGGAGGATGGATGGCACAGAAGACAAGAAGACAGACATGAAGACAATAGCTGTATGAGAGTATATGCTTGCCATAAGAAAATGGATGCGGCCTGTTATGGAGGATTCTGGGAAACCATATTCTGGATAGATGTATGCAGAATAATGGGCCTAACATGAAATTACAGGTCAAGCAAAGAATTCAAACAAATGAGCACAAAATACTCTCTGCCTGGTTTCAATTAGTGCCAAGAAGAAGGAAAAATACAGGAAGGGTCAAAGGTCACAGGCCATGCATAGATAAATAGACCTAAAAGCATTTCCAGATGTATAGAGGTCATAGGCCATGTATAGATAAGCAAGTCTAAGTGCAGGTCCAGATGTACACATGTAAGGAGATTCTCCCCTGGGAAAAGTGTTGCAGAACCCTGAGGTCCTGCTGACATCTAAGTAGTTATGATGGATTACTGAACAGACATTTGATACAGGGAGAAATGTATATAAGGTGGTTATTTTAGGGGAAGGGCGGGTGGTATTTTCTTCCTCTTCACAGAGAAAGAAAGTACTGTCTGCCATCTCTAGATAGGCATTTGCTGTTTGCTATTTTATAATCACTTTTGTTATTCTAAATAAAAGTCTTTTGAGCTAAAGCAACTGCCATCTAAGTAATTCTCTGATTGGTGATATTTTGGGCAACCGTTGTGGGAACCAGAAGCCACAATTATTGGTGCCGAAACCCCTCTAAATTTTCTAAATTGCCCAAGGACTCCTCTGACTGCAGTTTTTGACTTGTAGTTTTACTTGTCAGAGGGACTACCTCCTGTTTTTCACAGTAAAAAAAAAAAAACAGGGGATGTGAATACCTTCTCACTTGAGAAGAGGATTCCTTCTGCTGGTACAGAAGATGGGAATACCGCTCTGAGTGACGTCGAGAGAGATTTTGATACCCTAGGATGACTCTATTGGTGAGTGTTCAGTTTCCCTGTCTGTATGAAAGGACAGAAGACTTGCCCAGGTTCGAGTGGTGGGTAAGTATGTAATTAATATTTTGTTATGTAAGAGAACTGTTAGAATGTCTCTGTATTTAGTTGGAACATTAGGGAATGGTTAGGGAAAGAAAGTTTTGCCCAGACATTATGTCTCTTTTCCAGGATTGATTGGTGTATACTTGAGACTGTACGTATTATTATTAATACGAAGCGAGTGTGTGTCTTTATCCACGTTTTCATACCTCCGCGAGGAGATTGGCTGGATTTAGATGAAACGTAAGCATTGTCAGCGTGTATAAGTCCTGGATTTCTTAATTTCGCTCCTCTGTTAATTACGAGGTTTGGATTGCTACCTAAAAGCGAAATTGTGCGCGCCTCTGTATATAAGGAGGTTCAATTTGCTATTGGTAAAAGGCGACGTTAATTGCCCCTGTCCCCGAACAGTGAAAACACCAGGTTTACAGATTTTAGAAAGAGGGACAGCTAAGGAGAATATTTATAGAAAAACAGGGATGATCACTTTATCTGAGGTGCTCACAGACCAGAGAGGGTGACAATTAGATCTATTGAAGAATAGCTTTCTAAGTATCTTTTTGAAATAAATTACTTTGCAAGTTCTAGATCAAGGTGAATGACGGAGCTGACTGCAGCTGCATTAAATAACCAAGGAGGAGTGGGTCTAGTAGGCTGATTAGGTATAATGCATTTAACTCTGTTTTGTGCTTTTAGTTTTAATCTTTAGTAAACACTGTCCTGTCATTACTGGCTACTCCAGTAGATTTTATGTTCCCTGGAACTGAACTGATTAGAATTATTTTCTTAAGTTGAACTAAGTGTGGAATTTCTGGAGAGCGTATCTGTTTGCTTTTATTTTCTTTTACAATATTCATGTGCTTGTAAGATGCCCCAGTCTCTGGAGAGGGTAAAACCGTTGGCCCGGAGTCCCTTGAACACAAGTGACAAGCGGTGTTTGTTTATCTGTCTCTATTCTTCCATGTCCTTCCTGTCTTCTTTAGAACATTGAAAACAACGAAAAATCTTCCAGGATCTGCTTTAGTAATTGATGTGCTGAGACAGCTAGTTTTTTTCCTGTCTGTCTGAATATATTGTAACATGGAATGGATTTTCTGAGTTAGTGGATTGGGATCTGAATGTAATGTACACTGAAGTGAGAATCTTAGAAGCAGACCGCACAGATAATTGACAGTGTTTTATTCTGAACTACCAGCTATTGTGTGCAGTGATATGACTGGTAGACAAGTACAGCCTGAAAATTCCCCTGTGCATGTTTGTGTGCAGTAAATAAATCTGATCCATATGTGTAAGTTTTATTTTTTTAAATTTGGGATTTGAGTTAAGAAAAAATTTGTCTGCTGTTCTCTGTGTGTCAGAAGATTAAATAGCTCTGCCTGTGTCTGTGATAGGTCATAGGGCAGTTGTACACAATGCAGAACGAATTTCTATGAATGTGTTAACAAATTTAAGATCAAATTAATAATAAAGGAAAAAAAAGATTACAGCTGGATTTTGCAACCAAGGAAAATAGCTCTAAAAGTTAAGAAAATATGTAACCATGTGATGCAAAAATGTTTACTTAGGGGCATGTTTACTAAAATCCGCAAAAGAGCGCGCCGCAAAATAGCGCACGGCAACGCGGCACTGAAACGCGCAGAAACGCGTTTAAACGCCCCGCACACGTGCGTGTCACCCCCGCACAGGTACGCGGCTCACTAACGGGCCCCGTACAAGTGCGGGCCCGCAAATGTCCGATAGAGGCGTGGAACGGCGAAAGGAGGGCGGAGGAAGGCTCCGGAGGGGCGGAGGGACGGGGTCAATGGGTGGAGAGTGGGAGGGGAGAGGCTCCCCGCACAGTATCGAGCCCGAATTTCCATGTAAAAACTACCGCGAGTGAAACACTCGCGGTAGAAAGCATTTAAAGGGAAGAGAAACCATTTCCGTCAGCAATGTACAGGAAAACCGGGGAAACCAGCAAAACGTGAGCAGTGTGATACATGTGCACAGCACAAAAGTGAAAATAAACATAGAAAATGACCACAACAGAACTATTAAAAATAGTAATTCAGCTGGGGAACAGTTATAGTGATGGGCAAATACAGAAATCACACCCAGCAAAGCTCCAGAAACAAGAAATGAATTGTGGAAGGGTCTACTGAGAGGAGACTCTTCCAAAAAACATTTCCACGTTTTGGAGCTTTCCTGGGAGTGTTTGCTATGGTTGCCCATTAATATCACTGTTGCCCAGCGTGGTGATATTCTGTCCCACATTTCCCGTGGTCAGTTCCGGGGTTTATGTGCACGTTTGTCACCAGACAGGGTGCATATGCCCACAGTAGACTTGCGTAGAGCAGGGTTTGTGACTCCATCCTGCCAGGCTTACTGCCTCCAGGGGCTGCACTGTCTCTGTGGCCAAAGTGTGGTACAGCAGACAGAGTCATTACCTCTAGAACCAGAGGGCAGAGGTTCAAAACCCAGCTGGGGCACCTGCCAGCCCAGTCCCTATATTTTACCCACCACTAAATAAAGATAGCGCAGACACCCCTGTATGCATGGGGAAAACACCCATATTTTACCCAACACCGCACACACACCACAACAATGGGCATTACCTACAGCCAAGTCCCCCAAATGCAGTCCCATACTGCCACAGTGCAATCAGGTCAACTGCTTTTTCTGAGAGACGGTCATGCCAGCATGTTGGCGGACAAGTACATGTGGTGCAGGGGGCAGTGGCTGCTAACCACAGAAGACAGAGGCCTAGCCATGTGCAGGCTGGCACAGTCCACTGCAACAGACAGGTCCTGCCGGATCCACAGTCATGGACAGTCCAGGGAATCCAACCAATCTGTGGCTACACAGTGGTGCAGTGCACACAGACAGTGCATACAAGAACAGAAGGTCACAGGTTCAAGCCCAGCTGGGGCTACTGCCAATCCTGCCCACATATTTTTCCCACAACTAAACAGTGATAGTAAGGACACACCTTTCATGGCGGGGACATATGCAATGGTAAGACATCTATCTTTTACCCCACTGAGCACAGACACCATGAACAGGGGCAGTACCTAGAGCAGAATCACCCAAATGCAGTCCTGGTGGGCCACACACCAGTCAGGTTCCATGCTGACACTCATACAAATGCCTGTGCTGTATATCTATGCACCACCCCCATGGCATGTAGATGTAGGCCATGCATATTCATGAGGGATAGCAGGAAAACCCGAACAGTGTGATGCACACCTGGACTGGAGTTGGGAATCTGTGCCGTAAAGCAGCAGCCATCAAGGGCAGACACACCCACACCCACAGGCCCCATTGGCCAATGTCACCTGGAAAGGCAGAACATTGGACCGTGCATGCAGCACCCAAAACGAGCACTTGCATAACTTACCAATGTCACCCTACACCTGAGGTATACGGTACACAGCTCGGAGACGTTTGCTAGGAGCACAGGCAGGCAGTTATCCATACGTTACGTACATACTGCTAGTTGGCCCCATCCAAACAATCTGTTAGGTGTTTGCGGGCATGCTCCAGGCCTGGCCTCTGACGGTGCTTACCACCCTGGGGAGTGACCACCAGCTGTAATGCGTACCATATCCATGCCTTGCCGTGCTCAGGACCGGTTTGGTGGGCAAGGCTACTTACCCCCTCAATCGTAGCACCATGATGGCAGAGGTGTGGAAGTGTGTGTCTGTCTATACAGTGGGTGTTGGCTGCAAGCCCCTTCAACAGCCCGCACTGCCAGCACTGTTGCCAGTATTGGCCAGTCAATGTGCATAATGAGGTGCAAGGTACCATGGGTATAGCCAGGGCAGGATGGCGTGGCCAGGATGCATCTGCACTGGGCATAGGGCCCTGGCAGGGACATTGGCTGGGATATTGTAGTGTCCGGCCACCACCTACACAGACAGGGTGGCCAAAGCATGTCCATCTGGGGGATCACGCTCACCCTGACTGTGCAGTGACCACAGCATGGCTAGGCCCCCCCATAGTGCTGTATAGTAGTTCTCTCATGTGATATATATGGGTTTCTCTTTGGGGCCCAGTCACTGATATATCTGCTTGCTGTGTATGCAGACAGCCCAATTCTGGGTGCATGCATCTCCATTGGGAACATGCACTATGGACTAACCAGCAGACTGTTTGTAGCTGGTAAATGTCTTGCTATAATGGCTTGCAGGGTGCAGTGGCTGTTGGCTTGCTGCAGGGGAATATCTGGTGGTGGAGTGCAGCTTACCATACCCTGGGCTTATGTCTGTCTGCTATTGTGTTATGGCTGTGTATGGAGCTTCCTGGGGGGGGGTGGTGGTGTTCCTCAGCAGGACTGGGGTTGATGTTGCCCTGTACTGCCACCTTTGCAGGGAGGTAGAGTGTGGATCCCTTGATGGGGACCATGTTTGCCACGGGGGGGGGGGTGCCTGATGGCGGCAGACAGGGATATCCATGGTGTTTGTGCATAAACTAGCTATCTTACACATTAACACTGCTTTGGAATGCCCGCTTGGCCTCCATCAGCCATGGCAGGTGTTGTTGACCTGGTCCTGGCCACCTCATTGCACACTCAGGGTGAGCACAGTACCCGCACGATGTAACGGTGTGTGGCTACTCTGTGCCAGTAAAACACCCGGTCAGTGCCCCCTACTAGGCCAAGGTGCTGTGTGGGTGCACCCGGTCACTTCCCCCAACAGGGCCGAGGTGCTGTGGGGGTGCATTCCCCATCTTGTGTCCATCTGCGGACAGCTAATTTGCATGTGCAGTGCATCATGGGTACGGGTGGCCTAACCCATCCTGTTGACACCAGCAGACTGTCTGTGAGGTGACGTGTAGGCTATCTGCAGCCAGCCAGGGGCCTGCTTACAGCTATGGAGCTGTAGTGCAATGGTTACATCACTGCCTATGCAGCTAGAGGTCATGGGTTCAAACCCACAGTGGGGCCCTTTGGTAGGGCTGTCCACAGCTTTATTTTTATTTACTGTACATATGTCTATGCCGGCAAGACCACCCTCAGCTTACTATACTCATTAGGTGCCGCTGAGGTGCTTCATAGGGCGCCCTGTAGGCCACCTTATGGTTGCCATCCCTATAGGGGGCACTATACATTATCCTGTGTCGCAACATACATGCTGCCTATAGGGGTCATTCAAGGGTGCCTTGGCGAACAGTGCACTGTAACATGTGCCTTATGGGCCGCCGTATGTTAACATGCTGGGAGAGTGCGTTTGCTAGTAGTGATAACAAAATAAAATTATACAGCCTCCTACAGCACTCCACAACATAATACCTCAGCAGGCATTTTTCACTGGGCATTGTGAGGAGTTGAACCCCTGATCCCTGCACCATTGGTCAGTGTTTTAACCATTGTGCTGTGGCTCTGGTCCTGTGCTTGTGCATCAGCGCGCCGCCTTGTGCCTATCAGCGCGCCGCCTTCTGCCGCCCAAGGGGACCAGTGCGCCGCCTTCTGCTGCCCAAAAATAACTGTGCGCCGCCTTATGCCGTTCCAAATTAATTTGCCTCCTAAAACAATGTTAATCATTACAGTTACTGCCTCAGCTGACCTTTGTTGTTGCGCACACTGGGGGATTGAACCCATGGCCCCTGCACCATTGGTCAGTGTCTTCACCGTTGTACCACGGCTCTGTTGTTTTGTATACTCAGCAGCGCGCCACTTTGCCTTTCCACGCGCTAATGTCGACCCCCGCACATTAGCGCGACGCACACACGTCCGGTTGCTTACTACCGTTTGTTTTCTATTTTCTGCCTGAACCGCCCACTCCTTATATGGCACAGGCACACTAGCGCGGCCCCGCACGTTAGGAATGTTTAGTAAACATGCCCCTAAGTATTACATTGTTGGAGAAAATCTTTATATAAGATTATGAAGAAAATATTTTTTAATTGTTCTTTTAAGGTTCCTGTGTTTCTCAAGCTTAAAGGTATATTGCTTTTTGGGATTTCCCCAGGGGGAATGCTTTACTGAAGTTTCTTAGGAAAGCATCTCTACTCTGATCAGATGGTCTGCTGTGCTTAAGTGCTCCCAGATGTTAGATCAAACAATCAAGGCATTGGAGAATCTGTTTCTGTTGTCCTTTGCCCTTTAGAGTGGGGGTTTGACGGCCCTGACAGGACAATGCTACTTAGAAGTGATTTGATTACCGAGTGAATGAGAAGTTATATGTTTGGTTTTGATTGAGAAAAATTAAAAGTAAAATAGAATTTTGTATACTGTTGCAAGCATCCCAAAAGAGCTGTAACTAAAGGACAGAAAGAGAGATCTACTGTTTAGTTTGCAGTTCCGTTTGACACCAGTCTCATTCAATTTAAATGTGAAAAGGAGTGTTTGTATTCTTAAGCTCAGTGCTAATGACTAATGACTAAGGACAGTAACATGGGATTTGCTGAATTTTAGGATAAATTCATCTGTTTTTACTGTATTTGAATTTTATATGTTGGGGTCCAGAGAAAACAGTGTACTTTGTTTTGAAAGATTTTTTTAAGTTTCAATTTTAGGAATACACTATATTGTAGCACTATGACATACAAATTTACTTTAGCTTACACACTTGCAGAACAAATTTGGTAGAAAAAATGGAGCTTAGTTCCCAGAAGAATATAAGAATATTTGTAAAGTTATTTACACATAAAACAATAACATTAAGTTGAATCAATTAGACAAAGTCTCCTACAGCACTTTCTCTGATACAGAGGTTTGTTTTTTAACATGTCTGTCTAGTTCTGTTGTTCATTTGTATTTCTTGAGATAGCATGCCGGTAAGGTGAAGCTAGCCCAAGCACTGCTTTGAAGTCTCCACCTGACAGGCAACAGTATTAGTGTAATGAAAGACTCAGGATAATTAATTACTTTGCCTTGTTCAGCACTCTCACTGAGATGCCATATGTGAGAGAGAGACATGTGGCTGTCTTGTTAAAAACCATACTTTGTCCTAATGGGACCACTGTTATAAAAATATTACAAAAATAATATTTTTATACTGTAGGGACTTTATTCTGATTGTTTAAGACAATTGCTATTTTGAATGAGCACATATGTCCATTTTTGAACCATACCAATTAAGTTGGTGAGAAAATAAGACACTGTTTACTCATGTTGTTATATTCATTAAGAAGAATCCAAGTTTATATTTTCTATATACTATTTGTTTACCATAATACTAAGTTTTTCTAACAATTGTTTGATGTTCTTAGCATGCCAATTAAGAGGTGGTACTCTGATGGACATTAAACTGATGAAGGTTATTTAGAGTGACATGTCTGTCTAATGAACATGTAAACAAATTTTATTCAACTATGCTGTCTCCAGAATCTTTAATTCAGGAAGTCATTTAAGCCTCAACACATATTCAATAATTGGAAATAGACACCTGGAGACAGGCTAGGTGCATTTTGCACCCTGATATGCTTTGGAACATCCATACTGGCCATGTGGTACTTCCAAATGCTTTTTGCCTCATTTTGCCTTTGTATGTCCTGGCCAGACATGCAGGAGTAAAAAGAGGGATGATTTGATGACAAATTTTTACAAATAAAAATTGGGGTAATTCTGAAACTTGCCAAACTTGCAGAATATGTGCTTGCAACTTTATTAAACTGAGAGACACAGTTGATACCATATGAGATAGTTCTGATCTTAAGTAAATATGGATGAAATGATGTTTATCACATTGCATTGTCTCATTGTAAAATCTAATCTAGAATATTTTAGCCTTTTCATTTAATATTGGATTTTGCTCTTCTGAATGGGACCTGGAACCATGTCACCAATTGAAATCCATAGATTCCAGCAGAGGGAGTTGGCCATAGTCCAGATGGAACAGTCCACTCCAAGACCTCTGAACTCAACTATACTTAAACTTCAGAGACAGGTGAAGCGCACGACGCAGTCCTGAAAAACTGCTGGGAAGCAGGTCCAAATTATCTGAAAATAAAGACTATTAAGACTGATTGGGACTTTTGGGAAAATTTACAAGTCATTTGGGCTACAGCAATTGCAATACCCACACCAGCTCAAGTTTTACTGTAACATTTTCAAAGCTTTCTTCATCACTTTGTTGAATATTTGATGTGTTCAGTATTATTGCAAGCTGTATGTCTTCCATTCTCTTAGAATGTTGCCTGCTGGTATTCTGAACTCGGAGGAGGCCTAAAAGCTTTCATTCTTATTCTTTTAAGTATGGCTTGTTTTGCAATTTTTGCCTGTTGTGTATTATCCATTCTGTTTGCTTGTTGTCAAAGAATGATAAGTCAAGCACCGATGCCATGTATGTTGTATCTCGAGAACTGTACCAGAAGCTGCCCCTTTAGATCATCCCTCCCTGTCTCAAATGGTTATTGTTATCAATGCCCCTTAGCGGGATTACTTTTGCCTCTCCACATAAAAAAAAAAGAAATAGGAATAGAAAAAGTGGAGACTGTTGGGAAATTTGACTTAAATCTGCCTTGGGTCTGCTTATATATGTATATATTGGCTTTATATGACTGAACTCTTGCCTGGTGAAACTACACAGGAGGATGGATGGCACAGAAGACAAGAAGACAGACATGAAGACAATAGCTGTATGAGAGTATATGCTTGCCATAAGAAAATGGATGCGGCCTGTTATGGAGGATTCTGGGAAACCATATTCTGGATAGATGTATGCAGAATAATGGGCCTAACATGAAATTACAGGTCAAGCAAAGAATTCAAACAAATGAGCACAAAATACTCTCTGCCTGGTTTCAATTAGTGCCAAGAAGAAGGAAAAATACAGGAAGGGTCAAAGGTCACAGGCCATGCATAGATAAATAGACCTAAAAGCATTTCCAGATGTATAGAGGTCATAGGCCATGTATAGATAAGCAAGTCTAAGTGCAGGTCCAGATGTACACATGTAAGGAGATTCTCCCCTGGGAAAAGTGTTGCAGAACCCTGAGGTCCTGCTGACATCTAAGTAGTTATGATGGATTACTGAACAGACATTTGATACAGGGAGAAATGTATATAAGGTGGTTATTTTAGGGGAAGGGCGGGCGGTATTTTCTTCCTCTTCACAGTACTGTCTGCCATCTCTAGATAGGCATTTGCTGTTTGCTATTTTATAATCACTTTTGTTATTCTAAATAAAAGTCTTTTGAGCTAAAGCAACTGCCGTCTAAGTAATTCTCTGATTGGTGATATTTTGGGCAACCGTTGTGGGAACCAGAAGCCACAACTTTAAATCTTAACTGCCAAGCATTAGACCATTCTTCCAGCTTTTGTAGATCTTTCCTCATATTATCCACTCCCTCAGGTGATCCACTCTGTTGCAAATTTTCGTTTCATCTGTAAAAAGACAGACTTTTTCATTCAGTCCTTCAGCAATTTCATTCACAAATACATTGAACAGTACCAGTTCCAGGATCAAACCCTAGGGCACACTGCTAATTCCCATCATTTCATCCGAGTGAGTTCCGTTTACCGTCACCTTCTGTCATCTGTCAGTCAACCAATTTCTGATCCAATTCACTACCTTGGGACCCATCCCCAAGCTGTTGAGTTTATTGATAAGCCTCCTATGAGGAACAGTATCAAAGGCTTTACTGAAATCTAGGTAGATCACATCCATCGCATGTCCTTGATCTAGTTCTCTGGTCATCCAGTCAAAGAACTCAATCAGATTTGTTTGGCAAGATCATCCTTTGGTAAAACCATGTTGCCTTGGATCATGCAACCTGTTGGTTTCAAGGAAATCCACTATTTGTTCTTTCAGGAGCACCTCCATTACTTTTCCTGCCACCAAGGTAAGGCTTACTGGCCTGTAGTTTGACACTTCTTCCCTACTGCCACTTTTGTGAAGAGGTACCACATCAGCCTGTGGAACTTCTCCTGTCTCTAAGGATCTATTAAAAACATCTTTTAACGGCCCTGCAAGAACCTCTCTGAGCTCTTTCAGTATCCTGGGATGTATCCCATGCGGTCCCATGGCCTTAGCCACTTTCAGTTTGGCAAGCTACTCTAACACATCATCTTCTGTGAATGGTGTGGTATCTACTTCATTCCCATTTATGTATTTGTCAAGCACGGGTGGTTCTTCTCCAGGATTTTTTCTAGTAAAAACAGAGTAGTAGAAGTATTTATTTAGCATTTTTGCTTTTTCAATGTCACTTTCCACAAATCCATTCTCAACACTTTTGAGTCCTGCAATTCCACCTCTGATTTTCCTCCTCTTCCGAATATACCTGAAAAACATTTTGTCGCCACACTTCACATTTTTAGCCATCTTTTCTTCTGCCTTTGATTTTGCTATCTTTTTTTCTCTTTTTGTCTCTTTTAGTTTGATCCTGTATTCTTTTCTGTGTTCCTCCATTTGCAAACTTTTGAATTTTGTAAAAGCAGTGGGTTTTGCCTTTATTTGTGTAGCCACTTCTTTGGAGAACCAAATAGCTTTCCTTTTCCTCTTGTTTTTATTTATGTTCTTTACATACATATCTGTTGCCTCTTTTCTTGCCTCCTTTAGTTTAGCCCATTGCAGTTCCACTTTCTTATCTCCTCCCACCCTGCCAACTCCTCCTTCAGGTACTTGGCCATTTTACTGAAACCAGTGTTTTTGAAGTCTAGGACTTTGAGCTTGCTGTGATTGGATTCTACCTTGGCTTTTATCTCAAACCACACCGTGTGATGATCACTGTTGCTCACATAGGCATCCACCCAGAAATTCTTGAAGGACTAGAAAAAGGGACTGTTACTTCTGGAGAGAGATCTGCAACTGTGAGTATATACTTCTGGTAATTTTCTAAAAGGAATTATTTGTATTAAAGCTAATTAATCTGTGAACCCACTATTTTTTGTTAAATCAGTCAAGGCCTAGTAGCAGCAGTTTAAGTTTAAATTTAAAACACAGAGGAGAACTTTCTGGTTACATTTGGAACCCAGCAGAGAGCTTCTGGTTTAAATTTAATAGTCACTCAGGGCCTAGTAACAGCAAAGTACTTTTAGTTTAAATTTAAAACACAGAAGAGAGCTTTCTGGTTAAATTTAGAACCCAGCAGAGAGCTTGTAGTTTAAATTTCATAAGAAGTTAGAGCCTAGCAGCAGCTAAGAGCTATAATTTAAATCAAATCAGAATTTAGCTTAGCACAAAAAGCAAAACAGGGTCTGTACTCTTTGAGCAACAAATAAAGTCTTCAAGAGACCTTTACAAAGAGGCCTTCTACCTAGGGGGCAAGAGACCTGTGAAACCTTTTCAATAGGTGTTAACACCAGGTGGCAGATCAAAAGGCCATTTTGAAAGACTCCTCCTATCCAAGCAAGGACTGTTAATTACCCAGGAAGTTGGTCACAGCTTACCTCAGCAGTACAGGCATAAATAGCTCAACCAGAGCTCGGTGATCCTCTGTCTTGAAGGACTAGAAAAAGGGACGGTTACTTCTGGAGAGAGATCTGCAACTGTGAGTATATACTTCTGGTAATTTTCTAAAAGGAATTCTTTGTATTAAAGCTAATTAATCTGTGAACCCACTATTTTTTGTTAAATCAGTCAGGGCCTAGAAGCAGTAGTTTAAGTTTAAATTTAAAACACAGAGGAGAACTTTCTGGTTAGATTTGGAACCCAGCCGAGAGCTTGTAGTTTAAATTTAATAGTCACTCAGGGCCTAGTAACAGCAAAGTACTTTTAGTTTAAATTTAAAACACAGAAGAGAGCTTTCTGGTTACATTTGGAACCCAGCAGAGAGCTTGTAGTTTACATTTAATTGTCACTCAGGGCCTAGCATCAGCAAAGTACTTTTAGTTTTAAAACACAGAGGAGAACTTTCTGGTTACATTTCATACCCAGCAGAGAGCTTGTAGTCTAAATTGAATAGTCACTCAGGGCCTAGCATCAGCAAAGTACTTTTAGCTTAAATTTAAAACACAGAAGAGAGCTTTCTGGTTAAATTTAGAACCCAGCAGAGAGCTTGTAGTTTAAATTTCATAAGAAGTTAGAGCCTAGCAGCAGCTAAGAGCTATAATTTAAATCAAATCAGAATTTAGCTTAGCACAAAAGGCAAAACAGGGTCTGTACTCTTTGAGCAACAAATAAAGTCTTCTAGAGACCTTTACAAAGAGGCCTTCTACCTAGGGGGCAAGAGACCTGTGAAACCTTTTCAATAGGTGTTAACACCAGGTGGCAGATCAAAAGGCCATTTTGAAAGACTCCTCCTATCCAAACAAGGACTGTTAATTACCCAGGAAGTTGGTCACAGCTTACCTCAGCAGTACAGGCATAAATAGCTCAACCAGAGCTCGGTGATCCTCTGTCTTGAAGGACTAGAAAAAGGGACGGTTACTTCTGGAGAGAGATCTGCAACTGTGAGTATATACTTCTGGTAATTTTCTAAAAGGAATTCTTTGTATTAAAGCTAATTAATCTGTGAACCCACTATTTTTTGTTAAATCAGTCAGGGCCTAGAAGCAGTAGTTTAAGTTTAAATTTAAAACACAGAGGAGAACTTTCTGGTTAGATTTGGAACCCAGCCGAGAGCTTGTAGTTTAAATTTAATAGTCACTCAGGGCCTAGTAACAGCAAAGTACTTTTAGTTTAAATTTAAAACACAGAAGAGAGCTTTCTGGTTACATTTGGAACCCAGCAGAGAGCTTGTAGTTTACATTTAATTGTCACTCAGGGCCTAGCATCAGCAAAGTACTTTTAGTTTTAAAACACAGAGGAGAACTTTCTGGTTACATTTCATACCCAGCAGAGAGCTTGTAGTTTAAATTTAATAGTCACTCAGAGCCTAGTAACAGCAAAGTACTTTTAGTTTAAATTTAAAACACAGAAGAGAGCTTGCTGGTTACATTTGGAACCCAGCAGAGAGCTTGTAGTCTAAATTGAATAGTCACTCAGGGCCTAGCATCAGCAAAGTACTTTTAGCTTAAATTTAAAAAACAGAAGAGAGCTTTCTGGTTAAATTTAGAACCCAGCAGAGAGCTTGTAGTTTAAATTTCATAAGAAGTTAGAGCCTAGCAGCAGCTAAGAGCTATAATTTAAATCAAATCAGAATATAGCTTACCTCAGCAGCACAAGACAGGGTACTGTGTAGCAGCCCTCTTTTAACAAGTGTTCGGACAAAGGTATCCTTGAAGGATACTACCAAAAGCAGAGAGGTTCCACAAAAGAGTAAAGTAGCCCAAATGCCCTCAGGTATGGAGCAGACAGAGCTTAAAGATCCCAAATTACCCATGTCTAACAATAGCCAAATTAATATGAATAAAATACATTCTCTAAAATGCTAGTATGCAAATGCTAGAAGTCTAAAAAAAAAGATGGGAGAGTTAGAATATATAGCACTAAATGAAAGGTTAGATATGATTGGAATATCAGAGACATGGTGGAAGGAGGACAACCAGTGGGACACTGTGATACCTGGGTACAAACTATATCGAAATGATAGAGCTGATCAAATTGGTGGAGGGGTTGCTCTCTATGTTAGAGAGGGCATTGAGTCAGAAAGGATTAAAGTTTTGTAGGAAGCAAAATCTGCTGTAGAATCTATATGGATTGAAATTCCATGTAAAAGGGGAAAGGCAATGGCAGTGGGGGTGTACTATCGAGCGCCTGGCCAGAATGACCAAATGGATGATGAAATGCTCAAAGAAATAAAGGAAGCTAATAAAAGTCACAGCACAGTAATAATAATGGGTGATTTCAACTACCCCGGTATCGACTGGGTCAGTGTCACGTCAGGACATGCTAGGGAGATAAAGTTCCTAGGTGAAATAAATGACTGCTTCTTGGAGCAGCTGGTTCATGAACCGACCAGAGGGGAAGTCATATTAGACCTAGTCCTTACTGGAACACCAGATCTAGTGCAAGAGATAAGGTTGTTGGGGCCACTTGGCAATAGTGATCATAGCATGATCGCCTTTGATTTAATTAGTGGAGGAGGGATAGTAAGGAAATCCACAGTACTACCTTTTAACTTTCGAAAGGGAGACTATGATAAAATGAGGAAAACAGTTAAGAAAAAACTAAAAGGAGCAGTTGCAAAGGTTAAAGACGTACATCAGGCTTGGCTGTTGTTGAAAAATACTATCTTGGAAGCCCAGACCAGCTGTATTCCACGCTTTAAGAAAAGTGGAAGGAAGTCCATAAAACTGCCAGCATGGTTTAAAGGTGAAGTCAGAGAGGCTGTTGTTGCCAAAAAAGCATCTTTCAGGAAATGGAAAAAAGAGCCAAACGACGAAACCTCGAAACAACACAAGCACTGGCAAGTCAAATGCAAGGCATTGATAAGGCAGGCAAAGGGAGAATTTGAGAAGAAGCTTGCTGCGGAAGCAAAAACGTGAAGTAAAGACCTTTTCAAGTACATTCGTAGCAAAAAACCTGTGAGAGAGTCAGTTGGTCCATTAGATGATAAAGGGGTTAAAGGAGCACTAAGAGGCGACAAGGCGATAGCGGAGAGACTGAATGAATTCTTTGCTTCAGTCTTTACTGAGGAAGATGTAGGGATGTCACCCATGACTGAAGTGGTATATAAAGGTGCGGAAGAATTGAAGGAAATAGCGATACATCGGGAAGATGTATTACAACTATTAGATAAACTGAAGAGTAGCAAATCACCTGGGCCGGATGGTATACATCCAAGGGTGTTGAAAGAACTGAAATATGAGATTGCAGACCTGCTATTAGTAATCTGTGAACTATCATTAAAATCATCTCTAATACCTGAAGATTGGAGGATCGCCAATGTAACGCCAATTTTTAAAAAGGGTTCCAGGGGTGATCCGGCAAACTACAGACCGGTGAGCCTGACATCAGTACCGGGAAAAATGGTAGAAACCATCATAAAGAATAAAATTACTCAGCATGTAGATAGTCATGATCTAATGGGAGACAGCCAACATGGCTTTAGACAAGGAAGATCTTGTCTTACTAATCTGTTATGTTTTTTTGAAGGAGTGAATAATCAGGTGGACAAAGGTGAGTCGGTTGATGTTGTGTATCTGGACTTTCAGAAAGCCTTTGACAAGGTCCCTCATGAGAGACCTTTGGCAAAACTAAAGAGTCATGGGATAGGAGGCAGTGTACTATTGTGGATCAGGAAATGGTTAAAAGATAGAAAGCAGAGGGTAGGGCTAAATGGCCAATTTTCCCAATGGAGAAAGGTGAATAGTGGTGTACCCCAGGGATCTGTGCTGGGTCCGCTGCTTTTTGACATATTCATAAATGACCTGGAAAGTGGAATAACGAGTGAGGTTATCAAATTTGCAGATGACAAAAACTATTTAAAGTTGTTAAAACCCAAGAGGATTGTGGAAAACTGCAAGAGGATCTTGATAAATTGGAAGACTGGGCATCAAAATGGCAGATGAAATTTAATGTGGACAAGTGCAAGGTTATGCACCTAGGGAAGAACAACCCAAACTATGGTTACACGATGCAAGGTTCCACATTAGGAACCACCACCAAGGAAAAAGATTTAGGTGTCATTGTGGATAACATGTTAAAACCCTCGGCCCAGTGTGCAGCAGCGGCCAAGAGAGTAAATAGAATGCTAGGTATGATAAGGAAAGGAATGGATAATAAAACAAAAGATATTATAATGCCTCTGTATCGTTCCATGGTGAGACCGCACCTTGAATATTATGTGCAATTCTGGTTGCCGTATCTTAAAAAGGATATAGCGATTTTAGAAAAGGTTCAGAGAAGAGCCACCAAAATGGTAAAGGGGATGGAAGGATACTCCTATGAAGAAAGGCTTAAAAGGTTAGGGCTCTTTATCCTGGAAAAGAGACGGCTGAGGGGAGATATGATAGAAGTTTATAAATTAATGAACGGAGTGGAACGGGTAAACGTAGATCGATTGTTTACCTTATCAGAATATAGAAAGACTAGGGGACATGCAATGAAGCTACAGGGTAAACTATTTAAGACTAATAAAAGAAAATATTTTTTCACTCAACGTGTAATCAAACTCTGGAATTTGTTACCGGAGGATGTAGTAAAGGCTGTTAGTGTAGCTGGGTTTATGTTTAAATCTATTTTATTTCTTGTAACAAAGAAAACAGTACAAACAGCAAAACCGATAGTACAGAAAAAGACAGTGTGGCTCATACAATCAAAATATATATGTTCAATACTTGAAAGGGGGGATCAGTAATATAGGATCAATAGTAGAAACTTTCCAGAGATGCAGAAGTAGTAGTTAACCCCGATTATGGAAGGAGAGAGCCGGCCTCGTTCAAGCACTGGTACTCCTTCTGAGATATAAATGAACATCAGTGACCATAGCCTCCCCCACCCCCTTGGTAAACAAATAAATAATCAGAAAAGTGCTGGGAAAAACCATGGCCATAGTGAATGCGTTAAAGGCGAGCACTGGACCCCCCCCCCCCGGTCTGGAGTAGCTCCCCATTAAGCAAAATACGCCCCTAAAGGTGAGAGGCAACTGGGCAGTGGAGAAGACCCCCTTCCAAACCGGCTTTACGAAACCGCGGTTAACAACCACCGCATGAGTACCCCCCCCTATCCTGTCGCCAGCTGCGAGCCCCCCCCCTAAAGTACCAGGATGCCCCCCCAGAGGGACCATAGAGCCCCCCCAGGTATCCCCCCCCTGTTCCCCAGCAAACACGCCCCAAATGCCACCTCCCCCGTTCACCATCACCCAGCGATTACTATCTCAAACAGATCCAGGGTGCATCCTTCTCCCAGACCTGTCCCCAATCTGGAGGCCGGTGAACCGGTGATTGATGGTAAAGTGAAAATCATATAACCAGAGACCCCCCACCCCCCTACCAACCAATCACTCCCCCCCACCCCCTCCCCTCCCATGTCATGTCAATATGAGGAGGAAGAAACCTATGGCCGACTAGAGTCCCCAAACTACTAATCTCTATGCTGGGCGCGAAAGGATATCGAACAGGCCCGGGAAACGCGCACCCCCATATATGAGGTCTCCCCCTCTTTCCCCCCGTGTATTGCTATGCCAGCACCCAGGGGGGAATCTACTATGTGTAGCTGGGTTTAAAAAAGGTTTGGACAAGTTCCTGGAGGAAAGGTCCATAAACCATTATTAAGAAGGGACCCAGGATATCAATGCTTGAACCAATACAAGCATTGTGGAACCTGTGTCCCTTGGGGAAACTGCTAGGTACATATGACCTAGATTGGCCACTGTTGGAAACAGAATACTGGGCTTGATGGACCTTGGTCTGACCCAGTATGGCATATCTTATGTTCTTATGTTATTGGACATGCTATCTCCGTTGGTGAGCACTAAATCCATTACCGAGCACTCCCTGGTCGGTTCTATCACCATTTGTCTAAGTAATGCATCTTGGAAAGCATCCACAATTTTTTTACTTCTTCCAGATTTGCAGAAGGAATACTCCAATCCACATCGGGTAGATTAAAGTCACCCAATATGATCACTTCCCTCTTCATGGCTATCTTTGCAATATCAGCAATCAATTCACTATCCATTTCTTCATTATGAGTTGGAGGCCTGTAGACTACACCAGTATGGATGACAGTACCATCTCCTCTTTCCAACACAATCCACAGCACTTCTTCTTTTCCCCATGTCCCTTGCATTCCAGCAACTTTATTAGTGCTTTTGACATATAGGGCTACTCTTCTTCCTTTTTTACTCTTTCTATCTCCTCTAAATAGCTTATAGCCAGTTATGGCTATATCCCATTCATGCAACTCGTTAAACCATGTTTCTGTAATGGCCACAATGTCCAAATCCATTTCTTCCATTAGGGCTTCCAGATCAGAAACTTTGTTGGCTAGGCTACGAGCATTTGTGCTCATTGCTTTCCAGTATTCGTTGACAGGCTTGCCTGTGTTTTGCATGGATTTTGTTCTACCCGCACCTTTTCACTTGCCATTGTTGTGTGGTTTAAAAGAGTAGCTGTTTCCGATGTCATTTTGCTTTTGCTGGGAGTGATGTCCTGAACTTGTCCTTCTCCATCGGTCACCCCCTTTCCCTAATTTAAATGCCTGTCCACATACTGCCTGAATTTTTCACTTAGGATCCTTTTCCCTACAACAGAGCGATGTAGTCCATCAGCACAGTATAGTCTCTTGTTGATCTATCGGTTTCCCCAGTCACCAATATATCTAAATCCTTCTTGTTTGCACCAGGTTTGAAGCCATGTATTAAAGTTGTTTATGCGATGCAGCCTTTCTGCCCCCTTGCCATGAACAGGTAGAACTTCTAAGAATGCTATAGTGTTAACAATGGGCTTGAGTTTCTCTCTGAGTCTGGAAGTCCCTTTGAACTGCAGAGGCACTGTTTCCAGCCAGGTCATTTGTGCCTAAGTGGATGACAACATCAGTTTTGGAGTGCTCACTTTTTGTACTGACTATACCAACAATTTGGTTTGTATTCCTGCCGGCTGAAGAGCTTGGGAGGCATTTGACCATCTTCTCTCCTTTGAACTGTGTTCCCAAGTTGGTGCCTCTGATGATGGAATCTCCAAGTAGTAGTAGTTTTCTGTTTTGTGATTTTGTTTGTTCCTGTTTGGTGCATTAACAGTAGATTGGGCATTGACTCTGTCATTTAAGGGTATTTCAGTTTCCACAAATTGGGAACTCTCGTTATCCAAGGCAGAGAAGGCATTATGCAGAGATATCTCTTGATGTATAGGGTGTCTGTGTGTTACAGGTCGCAACCTACCAGAGCCCACTGTGATCCATTTGTTCCTGGGCTGTTTGATTCTTTGTGGGAGCAGTGGTGTATTTTGTTCTGTTTGTACACTAGAAAAGATGTGTTTAATTGCAGCTAATTTTTCCCTTAGGAGAGTCAATTCTTTATTCATAGCAGCTAACTTGAGGCATATAGGGCAAATTCTTAGGTTCCAAATGATTCTTTCAGAATGAAAGCACCACAGTTATTACATTGAATACACGAAATGCTGATTAAGCGGTCCTTGGAGAAGGAGAAGGAGAAAAGGTGGGTGTAGCACCTAATTAAAAGGACAGATATCAATGTATATGATGACTATATAGGCAATGCGGCACTGGGGTGGATGGGGTGAGGGGTAAGGTGGGTGGGAACCTAAGTGTCCCTGGGGAGGAGGCCTTACATGAACTGAGGGCACACTCAGATATCTGATTTAAATGCTATACAAGGAATGTAGGCAATCAGAATATTCCTAAAAACGTATATCCAACAGTTAAAATCTATATTAGAAAAAAACAGGCAATAGTAAAGTCTGAAAGCTTAGCTGTGTCTGTCTATGTTTCAGTAATTGTGTTCTTTATAATATTTTCTACTATTTTGCCTGCATTAACATCAGGCTCACTGGTCTTTAGTTTCCCAGATCGTCCTGGATTCTTTTTCAAAAACTGGTGTTATGTTGGACACCCACCAATCTTCAGGTATGGTAGATGGTTTTAATGAAGGTGACAGATTATTAAACAGTAGTATATCTGCAGTTCCATTTTTTAGTTCTTTCAGCACTCTGGGTGTATACAATCTGGTTCAGGTGATCTGTTATTTTTTAGTTTGTCAATTTGGCCTATTTTATCTTCCCAGTTCACTGAGATTTATTTCACTTCCTCTGAATCACTGTCATTAAATAGAACTTCTATCTTAGGTATTTCCCTTACATCTTCCTGAATAAAGAATGAAGCAAAAAATTCATGCAGTCTCTCCATTATGCTTTGTCATTCCTCAAGGCCCCTTTATCCCATGATCATCAAATGGTCTAACTGACTCCCTCATTGTCTTCTTGCTAGAAGTCTTTACCAGAGGATATAGTAAAAGCTGTTAGTGTAGCTGGATTTAAAAGAGGTTTGGACTAGTTTCTGGAGGAAAAGTCTATAAACCATTATTAAAGAGGACCATGGAAATCCACTGCTTACCCATTGGACAAGCAGCATAGAATCTGTGTACCCTTTGGGAACCTGATAGGTACTTGTGACCTGGATTGGCCACTGTGGAAACAGGATACTGTGCTTGATGGACCCTTGATTTGACCCAGTATGGCATATCTTATGTTCTTATGTACCTAAAAAAAGATTTTGTCATAGTTTTTGCCTCTATGACAAGTTTAATTTCAAATTCTTTTTTTGTCCTCCTTATCAATGCTTTGCATCAAACTTGCCAGTGCTTACAGTATGTTTTTCGTGTTTTCTTCATTCAGATCCTTTTTCCATTTTTTGGCTATAATAATCTCTTTCACATCACCTTTTTAACCATGTCTAGTGAGGCTTTGAGCTGTTTTGCTGCCCCTGTCCACCAAATCCCTTTAATTTTCTATTTTGTGTCTTTTCTGATTTTTGTGTACCCTCATCACCAAGTGAGAAGGCAGTTGCATCAGTAATACCCCTCAACTATGGAAGGAAAGAACATAGCCAAGGGAGGGGTGACCAACAGGAATAGCTCAAAGCAGGCTGACATCCAGGGACATCCATAACTTTCAGGTAGCACACGGTCGAGGTGACGTTTCCCTTGCTGTCTCACTAGATCTTTCTGCAGCTTTTGACTTGATTGATCATTGTTTGCATATCTTCAGGAATATGGTTTCCGGGGTGCTGTACTAGATTGGTTCAAGTCCTACCTTTCTGCTCGCTCCTTCTCTGTTTCATGTGGGCCGGTTTCTTCTTCTATGCTTTCTCTCACCTGTGGTGTGCCCCAGGGCTCGGTGTTGGCTCCATTGCTCTTTAACATCTTTATGGCACCGTTGGCACTGCTCATTCAACAGTCTGGCATATCTTCATACTTCTTTGCGGATGACATCATATTGCTATACCATACCAATTCCCAATCACCAGATCTTTCCTCCATAAACTTATGTTTAAATAGTATACATTCCTGGTTGTCTATGAATTGCCTTCATCTTAATCCCATCAAATAAGCAGCCATCTGGTTCAGTTTCCATACACCCTGTCCGTTGCTTGCGCCCCACATTGCCTCCACTCCTGTTCCTCTTGTCCATTCTCTCCGGTACCTGGGGGTCCTGCTGGACTCTTCTTTCTCTTTCCATGATCATGTCACAACCCTGGTCCAACATTCCTTCTTTTTCCTCCGACAGGTTCATACGGTCCATCCCTTTCTCACAACCTCCTCCTTCACAATTCTCCTCTCGCTGGTCATCTCAAGACTGGACTACTGTAATGGTGTACTTGCAGGCCTTCCTCATTATCAGTCACATCGCCTACAGCTTATACAAAATACTGCCACACGTGTTCTCACTCGCTTCTCTCGGCATGACCATGTCTCCCTCTCCTAATTCATCTGCATTGGCTCCCTCTTCAATACCGTATCAACTATAAAATTCTTATTATCACAAAGCTCTTTACACATGGACCCCACAGTATTTATCTGATCTGCACCAGTTTCATACCTCCCACCGCCTCCTCAGAGCCATCCATGTCAACCTTCTGGTCCTCCCTGCGGCCACCAAGGCACATCTTGAACTTACTCAGAAATCAGTCATCTTTTACCTGGGTCCTGCTTTATAGAACTCTCTACCTCCTACTCTCTGCTCTGAAACCACTTTTGTCAAATCCAAACACTGCTGAAGACACACCTTTTTCAGATTGCCTTTGACCTCTCCCAAAGCAGTTCTCAACAAGTCACCCACTACTTGCCCCCTTCCCCTCTGACCTAAGACACCCTCTAAACCCTCTCTGATTTCTGTCCTCTTCTGTCCTGTCAAAACGCTGGCGTTCCTTTCATTTTTCTTTTTAATTATATAGATATTGAAAACCGCTCTGAGGCATTGTCCACTAGGGCATTTTATCAAGTGTTTAATAAAAATAAAGAACTCTGAATTTCTGATTTTATGCATTTAGGGACATGTATATTAAACACGGTAGCTGGTAGAGTAGGGCTTAGTGTGGAGCTAACATGAATTTTTGCACCGTGGTAGCTGAGAGCATGCAGCCAGAAGATTCCTGCGCTAACAATGCCACACTATCTGAACAATGCACAAATTGAGTTGGGGCGGAGAGTGAGTGGTAGCAACAGCAAGCAGCTGGCACACTAGAGGCACAAAGATGCCACTAATGTGGGTGCAACTATTACCAGTCTCCAGTCAGGTGATAGTTGTACCTGCTGTGCTAGTGTGTCATGAATGCACATCCAGGCATGAATGTCAAGCAGTTTAAAGCCCTGAACCATCCCACACATATACCATCACTGATAAAACTGGCTGGCAATGTCCAGCAATGAGCCAGGTGCTTATTTATTTTATTTATTTATTTATTTAACAGGTTTTTTTATACCGCCTTTTCCTTTAATCAAAGCGGTTACAAGACTACATCAGGTTAGCAAGTAATACAGACATAAAAACATCAGACTACAAAGACAAAACAATGCATCCAGTTTTATACCACCTTATCAAAATATCAAAGTGATAAGCAATGGATCTATAGGAAACAGGGAAAGACAAGACTACATCAGGTTAACATGTAATACAAACATACCTCCAAACAGAAGAGCAGCCAAAGGGAGAGACAGACAGAGGACGTTGTAAAGAGAACAACCACTCATAATAATAGATCTTATACACATTTGCTGTTATTCAATTTTGCCACGGACCAACGCCAAAGGGCCCTCTGGCGAGGCCCTCAGGCGCGGGCCCGCAAGGCGCGGGCGCGCCCCGGCAACGGCTGCTTTTATGCCGTTGAGAGAGCCGCTCGTTGGTGGAACCGGTGAGGAAGGGGGAGCTCCTGCTCTCACCCCCGTCGACGCTGCAGCCTCTCTGAAGCTCCCGGCAACGGCTGCTTTTATGCCGTTGAGAGAGCCGCTCGTTGGTGGAACCGGTGAGGAAGGGGGAGCTCCTGCTCTCACCCCCGTCGACGCTGCAGCCTCTCTCAATATTGGATGGGTAGCATGGTGTTTCTGCTATAGCAATGGAGCACTGCAGCCTGATAGGCACAATACCAAGACCTGCAGTGCATGAGTGTATCTGCTGGAAGAGTGGGCACACATATACATACAAAGCAACATCACTCTTGAAAGTATGATGTTCAAATATGCATTTGCACTGGATAGATGAGGGGGAGCTGCTGGTGTGATGAACTGCAGAAGAGTTGGGAGAGAGACCTTTGTTCAGTGAAAGAGCTGGTACTGGCCACATAGCCAGGGCTGGAGACAGCAGATGAGGTAAGGACAAGTAAATTAGATGTTGCAATAACAACTGGCAAAATGAAGGTTTGGCACCAATATGTGCTGTCCAACCACCACCTCCCTTGCATGGGGAGCCAGGTAGCGGTGCATACATGTACTTGGGAGGCTATGCCAGCGCTATGGGCCCTATTCCTGTGAGCAGATGGTCTCTCACCCTGACCATAGGATGATGTATCTTTGGCTTACTGGCTCATGAGCAGGTACCATATTTCTAACATTGATTTTCTTGGTTTGAGCTCACTGATAAGTGTTTCATATACCTGGGTCGCTCATGTGGGCCTTTATTTTCCTGGAAACATAGAATGCCCCTTTGGCTGAGGTTAGGCCACAGGAGTGGGTATCCTATGTGGTGTACAAAAAGATTGCATATTAGCCCCATGTCGTAAAAAGCAGTGTGCCCCAGTCATGTGCCCCCCCCCCCCAACTTCTTTGCTGAGACTGCAGATCTACAGGCTCTAATACCCCCTCTTTTCCCACACAGGAGCAATACTCCTCACAAGCAAGATAGCATGGGTTCAGGATGTATAGAGTCCCCATCCTCTCCAATACCAGAGATCTCATATCCATCCACTGCAGCCTAGGTAATTGGGTATTCTGGATGCCTCAGGGTTAGTGGGGTTCATATGTCTGTTCCACATGGAGGGCACAGCTGATGCCCTGCCTGCATCAATATGGGGCCCCCAGCTCATTCACCTGCTGCATTTGCACCCTATCTCCCCCTGAAAGGATTGCAGCATGGTCTCTATACATACAAGATCAGCTTTTCTAAAGCTATGAGAGTTAAAGAAAAAAATGCCAGCCTCAAATTGGAATGTTACAAGATGCTCAAGGATCCAAGTTGAATGAAGTTAAGAAGATCAAGAAAAAGTGGAAAGAATATACAGAGTAATTATACCATAAAGATCAAGTGGACCAACAGCCGTTTCAAGCTGTACCTTATGATCAGGAACCATTTGTGATGAAAGAAGAAGTCGAAGCAGCATTGAAAGCCTTATCAAAACACAAAGCACTGGGCATTGATGGTATTCCCATTGAAGTATTACAGCAATAGAATGCAGCCGGAAGGTTGGGGGTTCAAATCCCACTAGAGGACAGCAACCTTGGGCCGGAAGGACTGTGGTTTCTAGTCCCACAGGTGCTCCTCGTGGTCTTGGGCAAGCCGCTTAACCCTTCATTGCCCATGTCTCCTGTAAAATAGTTATCTCCAAGTTATAATGCCCTGTTCAATGTAATTTCAGTTTGTTCAATGTAAACCGCCTTGATATCATGAAAGGCGGTATATAAGAAATGTTAAAAAATAAAAACATACTTACAAGGCTCTGCCAGGAAATTTAGAAGACAACATCATGGCCAACTGACTGGAAAAGATCTGTGTTTATAACAATACTGAGGAAAGGTGATCCGACTGACTGTGGAAATTATCGCACAATCGCTCTGATCCACATGCCAGCAAGATTCTTCTCAAGATCATTCAGCAGAGACTACAACCATACCTGGAACGAGAACTGCCTGAAGTGCAAGCAGGGTTCAGGAAAGGGTGAGGAACGAGAGACATCATTGCGGATGTGAGATGGATCCTTGAAAAGACAAAAGAATACCAAAAGGATATCTATATTTCTTTTATTGACTACAGCAAGACTTTTGACTGTGTAAACCATGAGAAACTCTGGGCCACATTAAGAAGTATGGATATACCAGAACACCTGATCGTTCTCATTGATCAAGAAGCAACAGTTCAAACAGAACAAGGAGAAACAGAATGGTTTAAAATCAGCAAAGGTGTACAACAAGGCTGCATACTTTCCCCCTACCTGTTTAATTTATATGTAGAACAAATTACCAAAGAAGTAGGACTGTATGAAGACAACCAAGGTGTGAAGATTGGTGGAAGACTTATCAACATCCTTCACTATGCTGATGATACCACATTACTGACTGAAAGATGATCTGAAACATTTTCTTCTCAAGATCAAGGAACATAGTCTTAAAATGGGCCTGCGCCTTAATGTAAAGAAAACAAAGATCCTAACAACTGGCAACATCAATAAGTTCATTGTTGATGGAGAAGAAATTGAAATAGTTGACAACTTTAACCTACTTGGATCAACTATAAATAAAGAAAGGATAAGCATTCAAGAAATCAGATGGCGCATTGTTCTTGGCAGAATGGCTATGAAGGACTTAGACAAGATTCTCATGGTTTACACAGTCAAAAGCCTATGGATCAATAACTGCTAACAAACTAATAACTAATGCCCAAATTCTTACATCCAGCACCTCAAACCCAATAACTGCTAACAAACTCACATCAACAACACATGAACGAATTGTATATATTTAACACAAAAACCTTATATATAGTTATTTAAGCTCTATTGGTGTCACTGTACATAGTTCAATGTTCCATGTAAACTGAATTGTACTATCCTGTACTGTTCACATTGTTCAAACTGTTCATTGTAAACTGCAATTGATCTATAGGGAATCGCAGTATAAAAATGTTAATACAATAAATAAATAAATAAAGATTCTCAAGAGCAGAGATGTCTATCTCCATACAAAGATTTGACTTGTTCTTGCCATGGCATTTTCAATAACGTCATATGGATGTGAAAGTTGGACAGTGAAAAAGATAGACAGGAAGAAAATTGATGCCTCCGAATTATGGTGCTGGCAGCAAATACTGCATATACCATGAACTCCCCAAAGAACAAACAGGTCAGTACTAGAGGAGATCAAACCTAAGCTTTCCTTAGAAGCTCAGATGACAAGACTCTGATTTTCATACTTTGGACACATCATACGAAGAGAGAGTTCATTAGAGAAAGACATCATGCTTGGCAAGGTAGAAGGTCAATGCAAAAGAGGAAGGCCAGCCATGAGATGGATCGATATAATAACAGCAGCTATGGGTGCCACTCTGTCAACAATGAGCGCCTGACTGAAGACTGAACACAGTTTAGGACAACTATCCAGAGGATCGCCATGAGTCGATACTGACTCAACAGCACTTAACAACAATAACACATCATGCTTGCTTTCCAGGGACCCAGCCCCCTTCACTAAAACCAAGTTAGACAACTGAAGAGATTGTAAAATATGTTCTTGTGATTGAATTGTTGACTTAATAATCCCTATCTCTAATTCTACCTCCTGAAATGTATTACATTTCTACAAGAAGGTACAGAGCTGGGATAGACAGCTAGTTAAAATTCTCTCCATCCAGCTAATTAAGTGCAATAACTCCACATTGGACACTTCTCTAGAAGGAGCAGGAGGAAGGAGTCCCATAAAAGCTAAATTTACAGAAAAAACCCCACTGGTCTTAAAGGAATAACAGATGCATCTCTGATATTCACATCCTGTGAGGGCCAACATAGACCTTTAGGCAAGTCTAGGCAGTCGCTTCAGCTTCTCAGGGACAGCAAAGAGCAGCAGAATCTGACAGCTACATAAGTTTGAAAAAACATCAGCACATTATTTTAACCTGCAGGAAGAGCAGGCATGCTCATACATACAAAGCCCAGACTATACGTAAAAAATCCCCTCAAGGAGCCAAATTTCTCAAAAAACAAAAAAACATAAACCCCCAAACAAAACACAAAAGAAATGCACAAATGAAATGACTGGGCAAAAAACACTAAAAAACTAAAAAAGAAGAAAAAAGAAAAAACTGAACACCAGTTGGCAGAAGCCAACCCCGCTGGAGAAAAAAGGCCTCAGCAACCCTCCAACCTACAACCCGGGAGGGATCGAGTCTACCAAACGACACAAACTATGTCACAACTGATGGTCAGACTCTATATACATCAATGGCCAAAAACTCCAGTCCACCAGGATAAAGCAAACTCCCAGCTGGTGCAGCCCAATCCAACTGCTGAATTCAGTAATAAACGGATGTTACAGCCACCCCAAAAGTAGAATTGAAAACAGGCAATGGCTCAAAACGAAGAATAGGCAGAAACAACTTAGCTGCTAGGACGATGATGATCCAACGCTGAAAAAGATGGTCCCAGTTGCACCAGAAGAGACCAGTCAAACAGAGGAGGCAGGGAGCCCCGACATCAGATGTTTCGCCTTCCAGCTTCTTCAGGGAGCTCAAATCCACGCTCCACCGCTATCAGCGACAACGATGCAAACTTCGTCAGAAAGCACATCAAGCCATAGCCATTATGCGAGAACAGAATATGGGAGCTGATGCAAAAACTGCAAAAAATAGAAATAGAAAACAGCAGTTGCAATTTGAAACGTGTCATGCCCAGACATTAAAAACAAGACGAAAAACCAAAACCAAGAAATCAAAAAATCAATAAACAAAAAACAACCAAACAGGAAGCAAAACATACCATTGAGCAGGAGCTGAAGTAAAAAATGAACACCAGAAGAAAGGCTGCAGCCGTGGCGATCAGACCCACGAACCGCCAAACAGAAACGCCAGCACATGCGCTCCAAAAATATAAGACGGAGTGCCCATGATGTCAGAATTTAAACCCCAGCGGCAGAAAGCCGACTGAGGGCAAAAACAATCGGGTTGTGTAAAACCTCAGACTCCCGCAAAACAGCATGAACAAAAGTATGAAAATAGACCACCCGCCCACCCAAACACAGAGAATTGATCAGAATAAACAATTATCAAAAAGAAGAAAAGAAGTGTCCTATCCGTTCAAAAACAACTCCTCCATTCAATGGATTCGTTCAACCCTCCAGGGATGACTGTATTAAGAGAAAAAATTCAGCGCTGTTCCAGACGAATCAAAATCTTCTGCAAATCTCCATCATACAGAGAGTATTTTCATACTTTTGTTCATGCTGTTTTGCGGGAGTCTGAGGTTTTACACACCCGATTGTTTTTTGCCCTCAGTCGGCTTTCTGCCGCTGGGGTTTAAATTCTGACGTCATGGGCACTCCGTCTTATATTTTTGGAGCGCATGCGCTGGCATTTCTGTTTGGCGGTTCGTGGGTCTGATCACCACGGCTGCAGCCTTTCTTCTGGTGTTCATTTTTTACTTCAGCTCCTGCTCAATGGTATGTTTTGCTTCCTGTTTGGTTGTTTTTTGTTTTTTGATTTTTTGATTTCTTGGTTTTGGTTTCTCGTTTTGGTTTCTCGTCTTGTTTTTAATGTCTGGGCATGACACGTTTCAAATTGCAACTGCTGTTTTCTATTTCTATTTTTTGTAGTTTTTGCATCAGCTCCCATATTCTGTTCTCGCATAATGGCTATGACTTGATGTGCTTTCTGACGAAGTTTGCATCGTTGTCGCTGATAGCGGTGGAGCGTGGATTTGAGCTCCCTGAAGAAGCCGGAAGGCGAAACATCTGATTTATTTTATTTATTTATTAACAGCTTTTATATACCGCACTTTTATCATCAGCACGGTTTACATTTTAACAACTTTGTACTTAAGCATGAAACATATGTCAAGTTTACAGATAACAGGATATGAAAACATGGATAACTAGGGTTAAAATAAATAAGATATTAAAAACTATTTACATAGATTCTCAAATGTTTTGCGTTCTAAAGGTGGGGGTCTGTGAGGTTTTGATCTGGAACAGGTAGTAAATTCAGGAACTTATTCGGCTAGCCATGGTCATTGGATTGTGTTAGAGGGGTAGGAGAGCCAGTATATTGTGAGAAGTGTTGTATGAAGAGGTGTGTTTTTAGAGATTTTCTGAATTGAGAAAGGTCTCGTTGTGATCTGATGCTAGGTGGCAGCGCGTTCCAGCATCTGGGGGCGAAGGATGAGAATGCTCTTGAAGTAGTTGTCTGGGAGAGTTTTGTGAGGTCTTTTGGGACTGTTAGCATGTTATCGGTTGTGGATCGTCTAGATCTGGTGTTCTGTGTGTGATGCAGAGGTCAGACAACGCGGGTGGTGAGATTTGATGGAAAGCTTTGAAGGTCAAAACTAGGGCTTTGTATAGAATCCTGTATGATATTGGAAGCCAGTGGAGTTCAAATAGGATGGGAGTAATATGTTGACTCTTTGATGCTCCGAATAGGACTCTGGCCGCTGTATTCATAGCTAGTTGAAGTGGATTCAGAGTGCACTTGGTAGGCCGTGTAGTACAATATTTGCATAGTCGAAGTGGGGAGTGCCTAATGCCTGGAAAGTTGTACGGAAGTAGCATGGTTCAAGCCTAGGTTTGAGGTGTCGGAGTGTCCTGATCTTATGGTAGATGGCTTTTACAGTATTTTTATATGTTCTTTGAATTCGAGACGCTGGTCAAGTATGATGCCCAGGTAACGTATTGAGGTTTTAAGTGGTAGATCGGCATCTCTTGTTCTTAGAGTTGGTGGAGGAGAGAAGTCTTTGTTCCTTGTGACGATCAGGACTTCTGTTTTTTTGAAATTAATTCGGAGATTTTGTGTGAGCAGCCAGTCTGAGATTGAATTGAAGCAGGTGATTAATGTAGTGTAGTCGGGTTTTAGCACGTTGATTGGAGTGAATAGAAGCACATCATCAGCATAGATGAGACATGATACTCCGAATGAGCGGGAGATGTTGCAAATAGGCTGCATATGAATGTCGGGGCTCCCTGCCTCCTCTGTTTGACTGGTCTCTTCTGGTGCAACTGGGACCATCTTTTTCAGCGTTAGATCATCATCGTCCTAGCAGCTAAGTTGTTTCTGTCTATTCTTCGTTTTGAGCCATTGCCTGCTTTCAATTCTATTTTTGGGGTGGCTGTAACATCCGTTTATTACTGAATTCAGCAGTTGTGTTCAGTTGTGACATAGTTTGTGTCGTTTGGTAGACTCGATCCCTCCCGGGTTGTAGGTTGGAGGGTTGCTGAGGCCTTTTTTCTCCAGCGGGGTTGGCTTCTGCCAACTGGTGTTCAGTTTTTTCTTTTTGTTTTTTGTTTTTTCTTCTTTTTTAGTTTTTTAGTATTTTTTGCCCAGTCATTTCATTTGTGCATTTCTTTTGTGTTTTGTTTGGGGGTTTATGTTTTTTTGTTTTTCATACATACAAAGCAACATTTCATATTTAAATGTATGATTCGCAAGACTTTGGCCGAGAGAGAACATCTGTCAGGCCTAGAGAGGAGAAATCACAGTAAGCGACCCATGGCTTTACGTTAAGTTTACCATGCTGGCACAACCGTGTGTGCCTAGTGGGGGTGCACCCCTCTCCCAGCCAGCACCTGGGGTGGGTCACACTCACCGCCCTGCCCTTGGTATGCCACTGCTATCAACTGCTAAGCAGGTTGTACAGTAGATGCAAACAAAAAAATACACTTCAAAATGTCTGTATAGAAATTCTAGAAGCCTAAAAAAATAAAATAGGAGATTTAGGGGTATGTTTACTAAACTACAGTAATGTCACTCGTGTTAGGTTCCATGGTAAAGGTACAGATGCCCATTTAAAGGCGTGGGCAGTGCATTATTACAGCAAGCAGTATCAGCTAACGCACATTACAAGGCGCCTTAGACTAACGCACCTTACAAGGCACCTTATAAGGTGCCTTGTAAGGTGCCCTGTAAGATGCCTTGTAAGGTGCCTCATAAGATGCCCTATAGGGCTCCTTAGGCTAAGCGCCATATTAGGCACCCCTGGACAAGGCACCGTGGAAGGCACCCTGGGCTATGGAACCATAGGTTAAGGTGGCCCAACAAGGTTACGGTGCCCTAGGTTAGTGTTCCCTAAGGGCTGCAAGGTGTCTCAGGATGACATGCATGACCTGTGAGGAACAGAGACAGATGTAGCCCTAACACTAGATAGAGCACTCAGGAAAGGCAATGAAGAGGTGAATGAAGAAGGGAGAGCTGGGAGCAGCTGGACCTGCCATATCTGCGGGCATCCCATGTGCTGCCAGTACTGATGACAAACATGGTGGGGGCAACTGTACCACAGCACAGGGTGTTGGCAATGTAAAGTACTGGAAAGACAGTTGGTGGCAGACAATGGGAATACGTGTCCCCCAGTAGAGGTGGAGGTGGCAGGATAGTTACAATGATGAGTGGACAGAGGAGTGGTGGTGCCATGCAGATCAAGCACAGGCGAGGCAAGCATGAAGAGGCGCAATGTAGGAAAGGGTAGCAGTGCAGGACATTGGGTGACAGCCTGCACAGGCAGATAGGAGTCTACACAGCTGACAGACGCAGATAGACGGACCGAGGGAATGTTGGCAGTTGTGGCGAGGGTATTATGGGCTGGCAGCACAAATCTGCAAAAATATGACTGTTACAGGCATGCACACTATTTGAGTAGGACAGGCATGAGAAGAGGGAACAATGAGGAACTGAACCCATAAACACTGCTGAGAATGGCATTGTATTAACCAGTAGGCTATACCTCCGTAGTATATGTCACAGCAATGGCCGGGTTCAGAAGGACTGCACTTCACCGCACAAACTGTCTGTTCTGAGCGCCAGGATAGGGTAACCCTACCAGTACCCATGATGCAATGCACATGCTGAATAGCTGTCTACAGCTGAGCACCAAATGGGGTCTCCACCTCTCCAGTACCTCAGCTTGGAAAGACGAACTGACAGTGCGTGATACTGGCACAGAGTAACTACAGACCATGCCATTGTGCAGGTTCTGTTTCCCCCCTGAGGGATAGGATGTGTGCCCTGCACTAGGTTCGCAGTACATGTGGTTCTAGAGATAGGCCCTGCTGTACACCCCCATCACTACCAGTGTGTGACAGGTGTTCCTTGCAGTGCAGCTGAATGTAATTTGGTGTCCATCTGTATTCTGCAATCACATGTGGCCCTCTGGGACCAGACACCACCCAGATAAGTGTGTACCCTGTCTTAGGGTCTGGCTGACATGGGCACCTGTTGTCAGAGCAGAGGGGTTTCCAAACTTGCATGAGGTTTTGTGTAGCAGTGCCTTGATAGTTCAAAGTGGTATACACTACATACCCCAAAGGGCTCACATCACCCTTTTTGTAGGTAAGGAACAGGTGCCCCAGCCCCTGTGAAGCAACCTCCATCCTGCTGGTATAAGACAGCCCTCCAGGGTTGGTGGGTCAGAGCCATACCTTTGGCCGCAGACCAGCAGCAATGCTGGGATTAGGTCTGGAAAGCCCCAACTGTCTCACACCACTGTCTGCCAGTCACCAGCAGACAGCAGTCAGACTGTAACTTATAGGTGTTCCAACCATGCATAATCTAACTGCAGACAGTCCACTAGCCAGTCCATAGTGCATGGTCACAAAGGAACTATGTGCACCAAGCAGACATCTCAGTGATTTGTGCCCCAACAACAGGATCACAAAGGTATCATTGGAGGCAGATAGTGTGGTGTGTTATGTGGGAACCTAGACATGTCATGGTCACTGCTCGGTTAGAGTGAGTGCCCTCCCAGCATGACATGCTGTGGCCACCCTGTCCATGCAGGCGATGGTTGGCACTACAGTTTCCCAGCCATTGCCCCACACCCTGTGAAGATGCATCCTGGCCAATCCGCCCTGTCTGGCCCATTCCCACAACACCTTGCTCCTCATTATGCACATATTCAGGCTAACGCTGGTAACAGTGGGACATTGTGGGCCCAGAGAGGGGTGGGCAGCCACAGAACAATGGATAGACATACACACACACACTCCTATTGTAGCATTGTGCAAAGATAGAGCTGGTTGGCAACCCTGCCCGCCACACTGGTCCTGATCACAGCGCCGACATTGCTAAACTGTGCAGGAGGTAGTAGTAGTGCTCTGGTGATAACTGCAGCTCAATGTTGGGGCCAACAGCCTGACTCTCCATGCATCTTTGGATTGTGGAGCCTGTGTGAATGGGTGTTTGTACCCCTGTTCGCCGCTGCTTTGGGCTTTGCACATGTTGCTTTTATATCTGCATTGTAGGGTAAAACATAGGGACATGCTCTGCCAGAACCACAGCTGGGGCTTGAACCTGTGACCCTCTGCTTCTGGACACACTGGCTGTGTGTACTGCACCACACTGGTGCCACAGATGCATGGTAGTCCCTGGGGCTACCTGTACTTTTCCTCAGCCAGACCTTTTAAGTTGCCCTGCACACCACGTACTGGTACAGGGCATGGCCTAGGTCCACTGCAGGCAGGTGCCACTGCCCCCTCCAGCACAGGCACACACCCTCCTGCCATGCTGACATGACCATATGCTGTCGGTGCTGGTAGTGCGCAGTCCCAGGCCATCCATTGTGTGGGTAGGTGGATGCCTAGGGAGCGGGGTCTGGGGCAGGGGGCATACATGAGCATCCTCACATCCCCCCCCCCCCCATCACTGCCTACCAATAGTATGTCCCTTCCGCTTGGGGGAGGGTTGGCTGGGGGAATGTTAGGTCATTGCCCTGGCAACTGTTAGCTCGGGTGGATCAGGTAGATGTAGGTGGATTATGTTTGGCCTTTGTCAGCTGCTGTCATGCTGATTTCCGTTTTCTATGTTCCTATGAGCCACCTAGGTGCCCGCCTAGTCCACCCTGTGCTCCAGCTGCCCCGCTACATGTCCCACCTGCAGCCCCCATGCCCCACTTGCACCATCGCCATAGTGGCCTTTCATACTTGGGCACTATGCTGTTGCTGGACATGGAGCACTACTATCACGTTCTTGGGCTCCCTGTCTATGCTGTACATTGCTGACACTGAAATGGTTTCTCTCTCCTGCAAATGTGCATCTAACGGCAGGTTTTCATTCGCGGTAGGATTCAGCCCTTCAGTTCAGCGGGTTAGTGTGCAGGGAGCCTCTCCCCGCCCACTCCCTGCCCATTGACCCCTTCTCTCCGCCCTCTCTCCACCCTCTGTGGTGTTTACCACGGCCGGGAACGTTAATGATCATTAGGTAACGTTAACGCGCGTTAACGTTACATACCACACGTTAACGTTACCTAACGATTGTTAACATTACCTAACGCGTGGTCTGTAACGTTACAGCAGTTTTGTAAACATACCCCTTAGAGTATATACTGTAGCACTGAATGAAGAGATGCATATAAAAGGTAGAAAGAGTCTGGAATTGACAGTAGAAGAAAAGGGCATAGATAAAAGTTATTTACTTGATGGGAGAGTTGCCAGGGAGGGGCATAGGGAGAGATACTGTAAGTGAGGAGAGATAGTGAGGAGCCGCAGAATGAATGTATTTGTAGGTCAGAAGGAAAAGTTTGAGCTGTATGTGAAATGGATAGGAAGCCAATGAAGTGACTTAAAAAGAGGGATTACATGAGCACAGTGACACTGAGGGAAGATTAGCCATGCAACTGAGTTTTGAACAGATTGAAGGGGTGATTAATAATTCAATGGGAGACCAGTGAAGAGCAAGTTGCAATAGTCTAGATGGGATAGTGATGCGAGAGAGTGGCTAAGGGTCTTGGTTGTGTGTTCTAGAGAAAGGCACACATTTTGTTGATGCTATAGATAAAGAAATGACAGGTTTTAGGTATCTATTAGATATGTGCAGGGCCAGCCCAAGGTTTCTGCCACACTGTATCACCCTTCCCCCCCATGCTGAGCCGCACCACAGCCACCCCCCACTGCCGCAGATTCTGGCAGTGGGGTCGGGGAGGCAGCTGACTGAAAACAGCAGGCCATGTGCTTCGGCACACATGGCTTGCCACTTCTTACACCCCTCTGACACAACTTCAGGGGGTCAGAAGTGGCGTGCCATGTGTGTCGAAACACATGGCCTGCCACGGGCCACTGCTGCCGAGCCTAGCCACCCCCTGACTCCACCACTGGAATCAGTAGCATTGGGGGCAGCGGCATAACGCGGCACGGGGGAAGGATGGCGCGGCTCAGCCCAGCAGTCCCTCATCCTATCCTACTGAAGTGAATGACAGATGGGATTCTTTAAATGTGGCCACTGTAATTTCTTTAATGTGATGGATGAAGGGACCGAATTCTCTGTAGAAAATAAAGTATTTAAAGTACAAGCAACTACGTTGTGTATCTCTTCATTCATTGTGTACTTGATCCATTGTCCGTGTCTCAAAGTGTATGTTGGAAAGACAACTAGGCAACTATGGATTAACCCTTCAGAACATAAATATAGCTTCTCGAAAGCAAAAGAAGAGTTACGCTGGTAGAGCATGGTCAGAGTTTCACTTTAACTGGGCGGTCGGCATCGGAGCTTTTAAATGGAGCCGCGGTGCCATGGCAACATGACTCCATTTAAAAGCCCTGACTGAATTAGTCAGGAGTACTAATATACATGCAGGCCAGGACTGAATCGTAGTCCTAGCCTGCACATACATGCTTGTTCACGATTCTGATCCCACTGGATCAGAATCGCGATCCCCTCTGTGCGTTCGGTTCAGACCAGATGCACAGAGGAGATCTACATCCGGGACAGAATCAGTCCCTTAGTGAATGCGATGTATGGCCATCAATCATGTTCCCCTTTTAGTGCAGGGAGGTGATTGGGGTAGGCTGTTGCTACAAAGGGAGCAAAAGTGGATCTTTAATTTAAATTCTTTAGAGCCTCATGGCTTGAAAAATAAGATTGAATTTCTAAGTGACATGTGAGGCTCCTCCTCCACACATTTGATTGGCTCATGGCTTGTCTTAAATTGAACAGTGCTAATGTCAGACACCATTGCTGAATGAACTTTTTTATGACAAAAAGGAGTTTGCCCCTGATGAAGCCATTTTCTGATGAAACAGAGATCTTTGTTGGGCTGCTTCTCTTTCATGGGATACCGACAGAACTTTAAGTTAAGCAGATTCTTGATATTTATAGAATGGTTTAAAAATCGATTCTTCAGTGAGTTTATATCTTGTGTTTTACGTGTGTTGGCTGACCCGGACTCTGTGGCGTGCAAGTCTAGGGAGACTGAACCAGCGGTAGCCAATTGGTGCATCTGTTGATTATAGGGCAGTGTTATTCCTTGAGCATTGCCAAGAATGGAAGATTAAGACCTATTAAACAGGTACACTAAAAAAAATTTTTTTTAAACTGCCTCTAATGTTTCGATTGATTTTTACGTTTTTTGGTGCGCTGAATCCAAATCTGGTAACCAATTTGCTCCATCACGTACAGATTTTTTGCTACATTGGGTTAGCAGTTTGAGGTGAACATTTCAGATTGAGTGCGATCGAGATAAAAGTTTCTTGGATGAATTCTTTATACTAATTGTTTAGTAGTTATTCAAATAAGAATAAAGAAAATTGTAACAAGGCAGCACATAAGAATAGAGTAATGTCAACAAAACACACTGTGATGGTAGCAAAATTGTCTGCACTTAAAACAGCCACATACATGTGCACAAACATTGAGCATATAAGAGCGAGGTTAGACACAAAGCAAAGCAAAGAAATGTGCAAAAAATGTTGTACAGGTATGTATGTAAGAATAGAAAACGCAAACCGCACCATTGCAATACATGAAGACAAACACCCGATGGTGTGAAAATAAAATTCTAATAAATGAGATCCGACACTGTGGTAATAACTAGCAAATTTTTATTTCAAAGTTTAGTAAAAACACGATATTTGTCAACACAGTTTAGATTTTAAAGTCATTCTTGGGTCAATCAATCTCCTGGTGGGCCCGTTTCTTCTTCCCCCGAATGCTTCTCTTGGTGCGCTGCTTGGCGTATTTTTCATCTGGGGTTTCCCGCAGCAGCAACCAGCAGAAATCAGCCATCATAGTGGTGTTCCATCTTCCTTGGTACCTTCTCTCTGCGTCCTTGATGTCCTGGTGAAACCTTTCACCTTGTTCTTCACTGTACGCCCCCAAGTTTTCGGGAAAGTAGTTCACATGGGAGTGCAAGAAATGGACTTTCAGGCTCATGTTACAGCCTTGTTCTTTGAAGGCATTGAGCATCCTGGCAACAATATCCTTATAGTTCTCATCCCACCTGTTCCCCAAGAATTTGAGAACAGCATCCTTGAAGGAATCCCAGGCTTCTTTTTCCTTCTCAGACATCGTTTCAGCGAATGCTCCATCTGAAATGAGTTTCCTTATATCAGGGCCAACAAACACTCCTTCCTTTAGCTTTGCTTCAGAAAGTCAGGGGAACTTTGAGCAAAGGTACCGAAAGCACTCACCATCTTTTGGAAGGGACTTGATGAATTGCTTAATGAGACCCAACTTAATGTGGAGAGGTGGTAATAGAATTTTATCACGAGGTACCAAGCTCTCATGAAGAACATTTTTCTCACCGGGTCTCAAATACTCCCGAATTGGCCAGTCTTTTTTCCCCCAGTGTAGGTCGTGGGCCTGGCTATCCCACAAGCAAAGAAGCAGGGATATTTGGTGAAACCGGATTGCTGCCCTAATAGCATGGATAGAATTTTAAAGTCTCCACAAATCATCCACTTATGCTCATCATAACGAATCTTCTGAAGAATCAGGGCCAAATTCTCGTATTTTTCTTGGAGAATAACAGAGTGAGCAATAGGAACTGAAGCGAATGTGTTGCCATTATGAAGAAGAACACCTTTTATGCTGTCTTTTGACGAATCAATGAACAGCCGCCATTCAGCAGGATCATACTTGAGTTTAAACTTTTCCATCACTCCGTATATATCGTTGCAAAATACCAAATCTTCCTCTTTGCTGAAATACTTCAAAAATTGTGTCTCGCGGTTGCGGTACCAATAAAAAGTTGTTCCTGGTGACAATAGATTTTTCTGTTTAAGCCGAGAACCTAGCAGTTGGGCAGCATCTTTTGGGAGTCCTAAATCCCGGACTAAATCATTCAATTCAGCTTGAGAGAAAAGTTCAGGTTTCGGATCTGGTTCAGTTTCAAACTCGGAAGTACTGGACTCATCGGGAAAAGCCATCTGATGAGTCTCATCATAATCAGAACCGTCCACACAAATATGATCCAAAGATTTTAGTGGTTCAGGCACAGGTACTTCGTTGCTATGAGGCATAGGCCTAATTGCTGAGGGAAGGTTGGGGTAACTTATTACGTTCTTATTTTTTAAGTTGTATCCCTTCACAATGCAAGAGCAAAAATAGCAGTCACTGCTGTGGTCTCTTTGTTCACGCCACATCATAGGTATTCCGAAACGAAATGCTTGTTTTTTACCTTTCATCCATAAGCGTAGATCTTCCTCACATGTCTTGCACACTTTGTGAGGAGCCCACGGTTTGTCTTGATCGCCTAACTTCAAACCGAAATAGGCGAAATATACTTTTTTAATAAATGCAGAAATGTTCCTCTGCCGCTTTTTCACGGTATATTCCCCACAAATAAAACAAAAACTGTCCGGAGAGTTGATGCAACCTCTGGCTCTGTGAGCCATCACAAATACACAGCACTGCAAACTACAACTGTAGTGAACCACTTCGGAATAAAGCTGGATTACGACTGAGCAAAGAGAAGGTAATAATGAACTTGCAAGAAACTGAAATTTGACAGGAACGTTCATGTCGCAACCACCGTGTTTGAGCGAGCGAACGAGGCGAGGCGAACAGGAAGGAACATGCGCCAGCGCGAGTACTGGATTTAGCCCCCCGCCTCCCAATTGTCCTGTTAATGTATAAAATGAATACAAAACACTCTAAAATATCATGAGGGAGTGTTTCTAGTTAGTTAACCATTACAACCTCTATTTTGGGCCAAGAAAATAAACTGCAGTCGGCTAAAAAGAAATTATGTGAACATTCCTTATATGGGTAAGAAATCTAATTTTGCAAGAAAATGTGACGTGATGGAACATTTTGGCTATTTTTCCTGGATTCAGCACCCCAAAATCTATAGGAATCAGTTGCAAAACTGGAGGCAGTTTTTTGGTAGTGTACCTGTGGTAAGGGTTTTTAGAATTATTTGATATATAACATATTACAAACAATTAAACAGAATAAAAAAGTAAGAAAATATTTGGTGGTTTGTAAATATCCAGCTGAGCTTGGCTGTTGTTTTATTTTTAAATAGGCTTTGAATTTGTGAATAAAATGTTATCAACAGGAAGAGTTTTTAGACCAGTGATGCTGTGAAAGGCAACACCCCTTTGGCAGGCAACTTGCCCTAGAGATGGATATCGGCTTTTGAAATGAGGTCTTCTCTCCTCCATGTAGGTTGTAGTAATAGGTCAGTTATTCCATGAAAGCATTCTTAAGATTGATTGACTTCTTTATGTATAGTAGGATCGGGGGGGGGGGGGGGAGTGCTGTCTTTTATTTGTGTGTTACTACTCCTGGGGCGGTTATTTTTTATAATATGTTTCTCCTTCCTCCAGGTGAAAAGTGATACATGTCTGTGCGGGAGAGGAAGATGCAATCAGACAAGATCAACCGGTTTAACTAGATAGAGACCAATTCATGAGCACTGCTCATTTCCCTAAGAGTAAGTGCAAGATCTTTTCTACCTGGCAAATAAATTTCGCTTAGTTTAGTTTAATTGAGCATTTGTTTTGCTTATCCAAAACCTCAAGGCAGATTACATTAAGCACCATTCTTAGATGACAAAATAATGCAAAATACTACTGAGCATTTGTATTAAAACAGTCAAAACAATAATAAAATATAAAATATAAAACTTACTATAATAGGAAAATTACAGAATCATTTAAAAACAATCAGTAAATATCAACATAAATAATTACATCAATGGCTATTTACCCAGTTTTTGGAAAAGGGCTGTGTTTTAAAATTTTTACAAATCTTCATGCAATCACATTCACTTCGAAGTTCACAGGGCAGTTATTATTTACCAGGAACCTGTCCATAACAAAACTTTTTCTGAATTGAAATCCTCCTAAATTTTGCAATGGAAGGAATTATCAATTTTATTAATGTGGATCTTTCTACACAAACTATCTTGCCACTGATATCTAAGAGAAATAAGATGGTGCAAGCTGCATAGATATTACAATTTAAAGCGATGTTTGTTGAAATGTCACAAACTGGATGCCAATATAGATGTGTAATTTATCCTCAAAAAAGACTAAGCAGGTTCACTGCTATTGTTACCTATAAATAAAGTGAAAACCCTCTCAAACATTTATATTCCCTGAAGTCAAGCTGATGAATTTTAAAGAATTCTAATTTTTGGTAAGATTATTTGCCTGGAAAGGAAACCCTCTCTTGTAGCAAGCCCTCCTTTTTTTCTTATAGTCAAGGCTATGTAGCCTAAAAAGCAATCAGGGGGACAGCACAAACATGTGATCCCTCAGATATACATAGCTTTTGAAGAATCTCCGTAATTGCCTCTGGAATTCAAAATGCTCATTGGAAATCTCAATTCACCGCACTGAAGGCTGAACCGCAAGCCACGCTATAAGTGTATCTCACCAATCCCATGCTGATCTCAGAAGCAATATCTCAGTGCGGACTTTTTGTTTCATTCGTTCAACCAAGAACTCTTGTTTTCATTCATTATCAACTTGTATTGATTTCCTGTCTTGGAGGCTCCACTGTTCTCCAATGAACGAGCATAATTGCTAGCTGGGAACCGCAACACAATGCTGTGTTTCAAGCCCTTAGTTATTCTCGGCTCTTCTTCAAGCAGGCTACCTAGTGATATTTCCCTTTTATGCTCCTCCCTATTGCAAGACTCACCAGATGACTCAAATTCAAATACTGGCGCCAAGATCTAATAATTAAATCAAGTTCTGAAGAGGCCCTAAATCAAAATGTTTGAAAAACATGGAAAAACCTGTAATCCTTACAGTATTTATTTAGCAATGCTTATATACTACTTTTCACCGGGTCAAAGAAGTGTACATTCAGGTATGGTATGTATTTCCCTTGTCCCCAAAGGGCTCACAATCTACATTTTGTACCTGAGGCATCAGAGGGTTAAGTGGCTTGCCCAAGGCCACAAGGAGCACCTGTGGGATTAGAAACCCCAGTCCGAGGTTGTTGCCCTCCAGTGGTTTTTGAATCTCCAGCCCTCCAGCATGAGGCAACTTGCCCCAATCACTAAGCCACTCCTCCCTCTCAGTAGACCCCACCAGTCAATTTCTGCATTAAATCCTTGAGATGTCATTGTACATAATCTAAATATCCATTGTTGTTCCAAATGATGTAATTTAAAAGTTCTATCTCCTCCTCGTAAGTCAGGGGGAACATGGTCAATGATCCTACATTTTAGGTCCTAAAATGAATGTCCCAGTTGTATACAATGAGATACCATATGGGCTGATAACAGTCTTGAATTTATCCAAGATCTATGTTCTTGCAAGCATGTCTTCATAACTCTTGTCATCCTCCCTTTATATTTAAGTTGACACGGGCACAAAATTAAATAGACCACAAACACCATTAGACATGAAGTATTAACTGTATCATGTATGTTCTGTTAGTAGTTGGATTAGTCCATTCCAAACCGGACAATGTATTACTACAGAATTCACACGATGCGCATGCAACGTGGCCTAAATCTGTATTAAGCAAACCCATAGGAATGTGCTTGGAGGTAGTATGCACTGCTAGCTCTCCTATATTGCGTCCTTGCTTATAAGCTAACATCAAAGGTTTTTGAAAATAGGAATGGAGAGCTAATATATGCAAATGTTTTTTTAGAATTGCATCACCGCTGCAGCATTAGGCATATAAGGAAGGACTCCAACAAATTGAGTGGAGGCTTCTTTTTCGGTAAGCTGATCCTGTCGATCTCCCCAGAATTCTGGGTGATTATAGAGTACCCTTTTGTAAGCCTTGCCTATTAGTGCAAGGGGATAACCTCTGCAACTTAACTGGTTCTCCAAATCCTTTGCATGTTTATGAAATTCTATAATAGATGTGCACATCCGGCGAATTCTTAAAAATTGCCCTAAGAGCAGACCATGATGTAGTGGACCTGGATGATAACTCTTGTATTGCAACAAAGTATTGCTTTGTACCGTCTCCCACCATCATAGAAGACAAGCAGGTACTGGCAATGCTCCAGTGATCACAGTCGCCACTATGGCTGCAATTGGGGCCCTGGGTGCCGGTATCGGTTAGCCCCTCCATAATATATGATGCACCGCACAATCTGAGCACATATATGCAGCCAATGACCATATGAAGAATGCAGTGAACCATCACATCAGCACTGTACTATGCAGGGACATTGTGTGCTTCCTGCACATGACAGCTGCAATATGTACAAATGACCTGTTTCTGCAGTCACCCTGATTGTGAGGGAGAGAACACATCACCTGGTCCCCAGAGCAAGCCCTGTAATATATGGACTCTCTATCACTGCCAGTGTGCTTACAGGTATTGCCTGCAGTGTGTGATGCTAGTCACTTGCTATTCTGTACAATTACAGCATGCCAGAGTGGCCTGTTGAATCTGGGCCTTATGTCATGCTTCTGTTTGATAGGATTCCCCTATAATATCTCATGGTACTGACAATAGTTGGAGTTGAAGATTAGGTGACACGCTGGATCAACAATATGAGCGCTTGACACAGGGGTTTGGATTACCCCGAAACGTGCACATCGTGCGTGTGGATAACCAGATAAGTGTCTACTTCGGCAGTGGGGTTTTCTTAAAATTCACAATTTGAAAAGCTTATGAAGTTTATATGAATAAAAGGGACATGTACTGTTCAGGAGGGGGAGTTCAATAGTACCTTCCTCCCATGGTTTATGCCCGACAAAAAGTAATTGTAGAGGAGGCTTTTATGGTATTGTTTATTGAGTATTTTCATTGATTGATTACTGTTGGGGATTTTTTGTTAGCCTTTTCTTCTGAGGCAATGGAGGGTAAAGTGAGTTGCCCAAAGTCACAAGGAGTACCAGTGGGAGCTGAACCCTTGATCTTCTGGGTACTAGGTAGTTGCTCTAACCACTAGGCTACTCCTCCACTCTGTCTAAATATCTACATGTACCCTAATGTTAAATGTAACCCTCCAATTGTTATGTGACGTGACTACCTTGATTGAAGGAAAAGATGGCATACAAATCTGTCTAAATAAATAAATAAAATAAATAAATGCAGTGAGTGTGGTCTAGGCAGGGGGGGTGCTGACACCAAACAGAAGGGCCATAGTTACCATCAGCCCAAGAAGAGCTGCTAACTTCACTTTCTGGGAATTCCCATCAACCAGATAAATTCCAGGCAGCCTGCATATGTTGGGTAACAGCATCCTGTGTCAGCCATTCACATACCATCTGTGCACAGCCTGCTGATCACCAAATGCTGCATGTGCACATAGCCACCATGAACACATTGGCTCTGTACAAACAGTATGGACAACCAATAGCCTGTATAGTGACTGAACTACCATAAAAGAAACAGCCCACACATCACTATAGATTGGCCCTATATAGCAACATATGCAAACATAGCTGTGACATGGTCACAGCTCGGTCAGAGTGAGAGTGGCCTCTGAGCATGAGCAAATGTGTACACCCAGGCCTTGACTGTGGCAGACCCACACTAAGATGGCTCAAGCCATTCACCTACTCTCTGAGACATGTACATCCTGTGCAAACTGTTCTGTTTTAGGCAATACCCAGAATCCTCTGCTCCTCACTATGTACCTTTTTATCTTGGCCATGGGGATAGCTTATGCAATGCAAGGAATATTGGAAAGTGGGTCAGAAACAGGCTGACAGTGCATGTTGGCCCACAGTGGGCTACGTTTGTCACATACATAAATACAGTGTCCCCCTACACAACTCTTGGCAGAGAGCATTGAACCTAGTTCCAGGCCTATACTCACATATAATAATATCATGTCCCTAGCCATGGATACTCCAAACCTGGCCAGTGCAGCACATGCACTCTCCCATGCTGCAGATGCTTTGGCCTCCCCCCAAGAGTGCATGGAATCATGGCAAGTTGGACATGATATTGAATGTTGGAACAGTTGCTGATGACACATACACCACCATACCCTGCCTCTTTGTACTCTAACACCATCCTTGTGACTTTTACACTCAGTGCCCATGGGGAGCCAGTGAGGCTGTCATGCAGGCCCTCGGATGCAACACATGTAGACATTGAGTAGGCTCACATAGGCCATGGCTATGTGAACATAGGCTTTGGCCAGCAATGAAGGGCACATACAAAACATGTATGATACTGTTCCCCTGAGTATTTACTTATGTAGGGGTCATAGGTTCACACACAGGTTATGATCATCATTTGGCAGGTGAGGGGGCAGGGTGAACATTTTTCCTCTGACATGGACTGTTATCATATTGCATACTGTTTCTACCTCAGTGGCATATATTTCTCCCCACATGCACACATCCATTTGGAAAACTAGCCGGGTGCCAGGGTCGAACAATCATGCTGGACAGCATGACAGCCATTCCCTCCCTTCCTGCCATCATGGCACAGCCACTGCTTGCCACTCCTGCCCCCTCCACCAGGGGATGTGAGCATCTGTGCTGCTGCCTTAGACTTCAGTTGGGAGGGATTGCCATGTGCTCCACTGTACCTGCTGCTGACATGCTTGCCATCTCACTGACAGTGGCAACTACAGCATTGTACCAGACACATAGGGCCGGGTCAAAGTTTTGTCTGCAGCAGGCCACAGCCGCTGCGACCGCCATCCCCACCCTCTCACAATGCTGACATGGCAGCATGGTAACAGTGGGGGTAGCGTGACTCCTTTTTGACTGCAGCAGCATGTATGTGTGCTGCCACTGTCACAGTGGAATCAAACCAGACATCACAGATGTACACCCTGGGCAGCAGCCTTGTCAGCCTTGTGGACCAGCCAGTCCCACTGCATCACCGACGTGATACGTCCTTTGCCAATTTGTCACCAACAATATACGAGGTTCAGACTGTTACTAGTGTATATACTTTGTAGATAGTTACCCCAGTTATGTCCAAGTTATAGTTCCTGTTCATTGTAAATACAATGCAGCCTGACTGCCTTGTATATGGTTCTGTTATATGTAAACCGCACTGGTTTGAATAGCGGGGTATAGAAGAGAATGTAAAAAAATAATAAATAAATAAAAATAAATATAGTGCCCTTTATTAATAGGGCACATGCTTTTCCTACACGGAGCGGTGGGTTCACCCCTAAAACAAAGACATGGGGAGGGGTGGCCTGCATGGAGTGGCAGGTGCATCTACTCTTGCCATCTTACTGGGCAGACTAGATGGACCATACTGGTCTTTATCTGCCGTCATTTACTATGTTACTATGTTTTGCTGCCAATGGAGCACTACTATCACAACTTTGGGAACTCCAGTGGGTGGAGCACATTGCATACATTTAAATAGGCTCTCTCCCCTCAGAAATAGCCCTTACCATGAGTTTTCAGATGGCGTTAGGGTTCCCAGTGCTCAGAGCTCTAACGCATGGTAACACAACTCTGCATTAAAGGAGCACATGCTATCCCCGCCCACTCTCCTCCTCCTTTCACCTTAACAGTATGGGTCCAGCTTCCACATGCTAATCCAGTGTTATTGACACTTTCCATGGTGTTTACCGCTCACAGGTGCCGATAACACCCATTAACAGCACCTTTGCTCCCTTACCACCCTTTAGTAAACATACCCCTATATCCTTTCAGAGGCATGAAAGTAAGCTAAATATTATTTTATTTGCTTCTTCCATTTGTGATCTCTTTTTGACACTTAAAACTTTCGAAATTTATTCATCAGACACATCGTCCATAAATCTCACTCTTTGGCGTGGTCACCCTTGGCACCCCTAGTTTGTACCAGAGACAGTGGAGGGTGAAAATGACTTGCCCAGCTTCCGTGGTCCTTAGTCGACTGCTCTAAGCACTAGGCCATTCCATTCAATGCATGTGCTTGCACAGACACCAAGCTCACTGCCTGTGCTGCTGTATAACCAGAACTAGGTCTTGCAGTTTTTCCAGGCTGCTTCTGGAGAGGTAAAGTTTGACAGTAGGGGGGAAGGCCAGAAATGAAGATCCTGGGGAAAGAGAGCAGGGAAAGAGTGAATGTGACTGTGGAGGCTTTGATAAAAGACATAAATGATGGTCCATAATAGGGGCCCAGAAAGGTATTTTTGCCTAGAGCCCAATATAGTATTAATCCAACCCTGCATCTACTGACCAGACATGATGTCCCAGGAGGTGGGCTGTCTGCCTGGCACCAAGATCGGAGACATTATAGAGAGTTTGCCAAGACTCATCAAACTGACTGACTATTATCTGATGCTAATCATGTTGGCACAGATATCCAAAGCACAACTAGGTCTTCTAAAATAACCCCCTAAGGGTAATGTTGTTACCCCTAAGGGTAATGTTGGCACAAATGATCCTGCTAGGAACCTATCCACACATATCAAAAGTGACTTCTGACTCTGGGAGAGAAGGTGAAGAAGATAGGTGCACAAGTAGTATCTTCAGTCTTCCCTGTTGAGGGTAAAAGCTGAAGCAAAGAAGCTCACATCCTGAATGCTTGGATGGTTTCAGCTTCTTGGACCATGGGATGATTTTCCAAGGGCTTCTGAGAAGAGATGGCATCCACCTATCAAAGAAGTGGTGAAGTGTCTTCCACAGCAAACAGGCTAACCTACTGAGGAGGGCTTTAAACTAGTATTGCTGGGGATGGATGAGCAAAGCACCCAGGTAAATAAAAGCCCTCTGCTAAGTAAAACATTAAACACTTGTACAGAAAAGGGAAAAAAGGGAAACAACTGGAAAGTTGTGCATACTACTAATGTCCATAGTATGGGAAATAGAATCTGGATCTAGAGGCTTGAATGAAAGGGACTGAATTGGATTTACTTGTGATCACAGAAGCCTGGTACATGGAGAATCATGACTGGGTTATAATTATATGGGACTATAATCTATTCAAAAAGAACAGGATAAGAAGAAGAGGGGCAGGGGAATAGTGGCACCATATGCAAAAAAAAAATATTTTATTTATTTACATTCTCTTATATACCGCGCTATTCTGCATCAGTGCGGTTTACATTGAACAAACTGAAATTACATTGAACAGAGCATTATAACTTGGAGATAACTATTTTACAGGGAACATGGGCTATGGAGGGTTAAGTGGCTTGCCCAAGACCACAAGGAGCACCTGTGGGACTAGAAACCCCAGTCCTTCTGGCCCAAGGTTGCTGTCCTCTAGTGGGATTTGAACCCCTGACCTGAAGTACCTTGCCCCAACCACTAGGCCACTCCTACCCCTAAGAGTAAAGCAACAGAACTGCAAGGCTTATAAGGTAAAGAGGAGGCACAGTGGGTTAATCTGAAAATAAATGATGGAATAGCTGATCATACTAGAGTGATATATATAGACCTCCCTCACAGACAGATGAAGCAGAGATTTAATTGAAGACATTGCCAACATTGCTATAGAAGAGGAAGCGCTATTGATAGGTGATTTCAGTTTGTCAGATGCTGGATACTTATAGGTTGATCAGATCTTTCTCTGATGATTTATTTATTGTTTATTTTTATTTTTTTTATAATTTGCATTTCCAAGACAAATCTATCAAAGCAGTTTACAACAAGTTCAATAATGACAAACATTACATAAAATAATGATTCTAAAACATGTGAAGTAGCATTTTATAAAGGACGTCCAAGTCCAATCGGGGATGTCCAGGACAAAACGTACTGAGAAATGACACATACGTCTATATCTCTTTATTTTATTTATTTATAGTTCTTTTATACCGTACTCTTTTTCATCAGCGCGGTTTACATTGAACAGGAATACTCATAGCAAGCAACAGGCTATTGTGAGTTTACATGTAACAGGAGAATTACATGATCTGTCTGATTTTAGTAATAAAGACATCCCCAACGTGGACGCCCATGCCTGCAGCCACATAGATGTCTTCCTTCAGGAAGCATGGGGTAGGGACATTCATCATATGCATGCTAATGTAAGGAGACGTCCAGCAGCATGAGAAAATAATAACATGAGCTCTCAGTCCTCATCAATGTCCGTTATAACACATGGGAAAGACATGGAACATGAGCATATCTCCTTCTCTACACTTTCCAGATGATTGGCTGACCAAACAAGCACTTTTTCAATGTCTGGGCAGAGTCTGGGTGGGCAGTGAGTGGTCGCTGGCCCTGAACATACAGGGCCGATGCTAATGTCTGCCCTGTATGTCCAGGGCCAGCGACAGGTGCTGGGAAGTTATTCCACCTCCGAGGTAGAATAACCTCTCTGGACATGTCTTAATTTCAATTTAAGGGCACGGATGGGGCAGGGGCGGCCAGGGGACATTCCCTGCAGCCCAACCCTGGCCTTAGGAGGCCAGATCGGGGATTGGACTGTGGGGAATAAACCCCTTCTTCAGGCAGCCAGCATCGCGGCTGTTAAATGGAGCCATGGTGCCATGGCAACATGACGCCATGGCGCCATTGAGGAGCCTTGACTGATTTAGCTGGGGGCAGTCCTGTACATGCAGACCAGACTGAATCGCAGTCCTGGCCTGCACATGCAGAAATGTTTGCAATTCTGATCCCGTGATGCTAGACGTGCCCCGCGGGATCAGAATCGTGATTCTCTCTGTGCGTCCAGTTCAGACCGGACACATAGAGGGGATCTATGTGCATGACGGAATCGGGCTCTATGTTACTATGATAACATTAAAACACACCAGTACTTTAATGTAGATTAGAGTTGATCCAGTTCAACAAAAATCAAAATATCCCCAAAAGATTATGGGCTCGATATTTGTTTGGACCGACTATGCACAGCATCGGCACTCAGCCCTGCCCACTGACCTCTAAACCCAGATATTCAATGCTGGGTAGTAGTGATATTTGGCCGCTACCCAGTTAGCATCCACGTCTAGAACTAGGTGAGCCAAAAGCTTGCCTAGTTTAGGCACGGATCGCTAACCGGGTAGCTGTCCAATATCACTGCTACCTGGTTACCGGCAATTCCCACCCCCGCTCCACCTCAGAATACCCCCAACACACTCTGATGCTAACCGGATAGCATCGGGGCACATACGGGACATAGACTGGGATATTTGACGGCACTAACCGTGTAGGTGATGTCGAATATTCCTGTTTATGGCATTTGCACAGTTTACTGGTCTGTAACCCATGTAAATGCCTTTCAAATATCAGGCCTTATAAAAATGGACTTGTGAAATGGTATTTTAGAAAGACCATTTAGCTGGCATCTGGGACATCCAAGTCAAAATGTCCAAAATTCTATGGGAGGGACAGCAGAGAAGGTGGGTACTTGAAAATGTGTTCTAAATTGAGTTATTTCTGCCCCAAAAATAATTGACCCCGCCAACATATCCCACAGGGTTCCATCCTTGCCCCTAACCTCTTTAACTTCTTTATATCTCCTTTGGCTCTTTTTATTCAAGATCTTAACATTAATTTGCATTTTTATGTGGATGATATCCAGTTGATCATAGCTCATGAAACCTGGAAACCCTTGTTTCTAGCAGAAATTTATTCTATATTACATTCAATAACGAACTGGCTTTAATCTCAAAAAATGATACTTAACCCAAATAAAACTAGGTACTTCGAATATCTCATAATTATAAGTAACCTCTTTAACATCCATGAAATTCTTCCCTGTCTATCTCACTCAAGAATTCGATCAACTCTCTGTTTGACAAGCATCTGTCCTTTAGCCTCTGTGTTTCACAAATTGTTCAAAGTTGCTTTTTTTTGCATTTAAAAGAATAAAAGCAGTGAAACTTTTCCTCGATAATAAGGCCCTAAAATTAGATCTCTTGTCATAAATAGATTGGACTACTGTAATTCTCTACTGGCAGGTTATAAATATGTGGTGCCATTCTAAAATTGGACATGCACATGGCTCTTTTCCAGACCACCCCAGACATGCATCCATCACGCCATTGTGCAACATAGACATGATAGCACTTATAAAATGGTTTTTAGGATATGGATGTGACTGGCACATTTGAATGGGTGTTTTCAGATATGCAAATCTCAAATAGAGCTTTTAAATTGACCCCCTAATTGTTTAAGAGCAACTGGATCTTAAGAAGGTCATTATATATATAAAGCTAAGACTATGAAGACAGATAAGTGCATATGTTGCATCTATTGTTTTATAAAGGCAACATATGTACCTATTTGCCTGTATAAAGTATCCTCAGCTTCTCTTTCCCCATCTCCTTCCCCCCCCCCCACACACACACAAAGTAGGTTCAGACATTTACCATTTACATCTGCTCTGAGGCAAGCACAATAGTCTGCTTAAGTGTGCATGAATGCGTGCATATTTTCTAACACACACATTTCTCTGCAGCTCTACCTCAACTCCGTCACACATCTGCCCTCAGGAACACCTACACATATACCACATAAAAATACATGCTGTGCTTCAGACATACTTATTTTTGTGAGTATATACCCTGGAGCAATTTTAGAAGTGCCTAGTTCTACAAGTAAAATGCTGTTTTCTGTGCTAGAAAAGCTTAAAAGAGGGCAGCTAGTTTAGAGGTGTTTTCAGGCATCCATATTAAGACAATTTTACAAAAACAAGTAGACACCCATTTGTCTTTTGAAGAGGCACATCTCATATCTCTAATTTCCAGATGCACTGTTTGGGGGGGGGGGGAAGATGGATAGGACAGAGAGGTGCTGGACCATAGGGGTGGAGCAGAAGGGAGAGAGGACAGCGGAGGAGGGAAGTGGTGGGCTACAGGGGTGGGGAGAGAAAGAGAGGAAGGAGATGCTGGGTATGATGAAACTATGTGGAAGAGGCCACGGAGAGGATGGCAAGGAGATGAGTGAGAGACGGATGGTGTAGAAATGTGGTAATTTGGAGTTAGTGAAAGAGAGAAGGGAGTAAGAAGCCAGGGAAGGAATGAGACAAAGGAAATAAGAGAGCTAAGGGAGATGGGCCAGACAGAGATGAGAGAAGGAGATAGAAAGTTTATGGGTAGATGAAAAATAAAAAGAGTGAGACTGAGGATTGCAGAGTGAAAAAGAGGGTCAATTTGAGTAGATAGAGACAGAAAAGAAAGAAATGGAGGAGGGGAAAGATCAGTGTGTCAAAGACATATGTAAGGGGGGAATGGAAGAAGACAGAAAGAGAGAGCAGAAAGGATAAATGGATAACAGAGTTAGCAAAACAGACGAAGAAAGCAGAAAAGAGAGACTGGGATCAATGTGACTAGAAAAATAATATTCTCAGATAACAAAGGTAGAAAAAAGTATTTTATTTTGAATTTGTTAACTAGCATGTGTTTGCTTTGGGGAATATGGATTGTGAATGCCTTTGTACTTTATTCAGTACAAAAGGAAATGCATTTCTGTTTTATTTCTCCAGTGTTCTTGGAGTTCACAGTCCAATTTTTGTCTTTGTATTTCCATTTCTAATTTGAGATCCCTTGCTCTGTATTTGGTGAGAGTCTATATTTCGAGTGCGACCCAGGTGGGGTATTAGCGTGTAATTTCTCTATAGAAACCTGTAGTAATCCCACTTATTCTATTTTACTAGGAGTAGGTGTGCAGGTGTTCTAGGGCCCAATCTACAGTAATGCTATAATGCTGCCTATTCTTGGGTGAGGATCTTGCTGTTTAAATCATAAGAATTAATACTACTGTGCTTTGTTACATGTGCGTTGGGTGAGAATTTTATTTAGTTTTTGTATTATTTCCTAATGTGGTTGCTAATGGAGAGATTTATTTGCTGTCACTCAGATGACATGAGAATCAGAATATGTTTTTTCTATGGTGACTTCCTTAGAGAAATGTCCTAGTTCTGCTCTACACTTGTTGAGGGGAAGGAGCATTTTTTTGGACACATATAACTTATAAGAGAGTCATGTGTGCAGTGTGTCACACCTGCAAGCGTCATCCGTCAGAAGTGTCCCGATGGAAAAGAGGTTGAGAACCAATGATGAAAGATCACCTTTTACACCTTGACACGCCCAGTAGCACACACAGACAAAACCTAAGCAACAACCATACAGAATTGAAACCGGGTACTCTAGACTCTGCTCCACCCGACTAATAGCATTTCCCCCACCCGAACCGACTGCAATTCCCAGATAAGCCAACATGTAAATAATTAACTTCTCCTCATCATAAGTTATGTGTAAAGTAGCTATTCTGTTAAAATTGTATATTCCTGTTATATTGTAAGTTAAAATTGTACATTTCTGTTATATTGTAAGTTCAGTGTAGATTGTCTTCATTGAACAGTTATTGTTACATGTAAACCGCGCTGATGCTGAATAGCGCGGTATATAAGAAATAAAAATAAATAAATAAAAATAAAATGATCTATAGTACAAGGAGGGGCTGATAAGTCTCTGGCCTTATAACGAAACAGAAAGCTACAGGCACACTTCAGTTCTAGAAATCCGAATGATCTCTCCAGAACTGATGTGTGCCCATAGCTTTACTGTTTCGTTACAAGGCCAGAGACTTATCAGCCCCCTCTCGTATTTTACTAACATGCATAAACAGGTTAAAAATACACAGTAAAGAATAAAACCCGAAGGAGGAAGTGACGTCATCGGCTTGGATGGCAGCCTGAGGCGAGAGCTCCAGAGAACAACCCGGTGAACGGAAAATTCCCCCTCCCTCGAGGAAGAGGAAAAGTGAACGGAGAGCAGAGAGTGATCGCGGAGACGCATGCCGCAGCGATGACTACGCAAAAGAAGGCGGCAGACCTTAGAGAATTCACTTATAGGGGAGGAAAGGCAGACAGAGCTGAGAAAAAGATGGCAGCGGAGAACACGGGAAGCGGCGATGCATCGGAGAGGAAGGGAGGACGGAGCAAGGAGGGAGAAGCGGCTTATATGGTAGTCCAGAATGTCACCCGTGAGGAGTTGAGAGCATGGTTCAAAGAGCTCAAATCGGAGCAACATCTGGAGCAATTGCAATCAAAACAGACGGAGGTGGGGAGGTCGATGCAAGCCATGGAAAAGTGGAAGGAGCAAGTACTCTTAAAGATTGAAGATTTGGAGAATATATCAAGACATAATAACTTAAGAATACGGGGGTACCGGAGGAAACAGAGTTTACAGAATGTGAGAAAATGGCGCAAGCAGTGTGTAAAGTTATACTGCAGGAGGAAGGGGAGGAGGTGGAGGTGAACGTGGTGAAAATGGATAGAGCACACCTTGCGTTATGCCCGAGTAGGCCGAACCGACCGAGAGACATTGTGATTTGTATTAATGACTTTAAGGTTAAAGAGCAAATTGTGCAGCAGATGCGGAGGCATTGGGATTTCGTATGGCAAGGATATACAATACAAATTTATTTGGACTTGGTGGCGGGGACACTGCAAAGAAGGAGGGATATGCAACCAATCATGAATACCCTGAGGAAGGAGAATGTACAGTACCACTGGATGTACCCTTTCTGATTATCTTTCAATGTGGGGACTAAGAACTGGAGAGTGCGTACATATGAAGAGGCTGAAAGAGCAATGACGGAGGCAGGGCTTGGACGTAACCTGACAGACGAACAGCGAATGGAGCGGTGTGAGGAGGATCCAATGGAAGCCAGGATGTCGGTGGGAAGGAGAGGTAGGAGCCCTATGGGTCGGGATACGAGGACGAAAACGCAGCCAGCTAAGAGGGACATCACCTAAAGCTCAACGCGGAAGATGGAGTTTGAACACCAGATATGAAAGACATTGAGGATTTGCTGCTGATGTTAGTTTAAATGTGAATATGTATTAACTGAGCTAAAATGGAGGAGAGGGAGGGGAGGGTGGGAAGTATAAGAAGGAGAGAAGGTGGGAGGCTTGTTTAAAGCTGACTGTTTAAAGTTGTATGATTAAAGTTGATTGTTTACAGTTGATTGATAACGGGGATAGCGGGTACATGTGAAAAGGGGGAAGAGGGAGGGAAGGGGAGAATAGGTTTGATGTGAAGGTATATAAGGGGGAGGGGGAAGGGGGGAAAGGTTTTTGAATCAGGAGGTGTTGGGAGGGAAATAGAGGGCTGCTCCAGGCTGATGAGCACTACTCCATAGGAGGCCTCTAAGAGGAGGAGAGGGGTAGAGTAGGGGGAGGGAGGGCGGGGGGAAGGGGTTGTGGGAGGAGGGAGAGAGGGGGAGGGAGAGGGGAGGAGAGGGGAGGAAGAGGGAGGGAAGGGGGAAGAGAGGGGGGAGGAGGGAAGAGAAGGTGGATGGTGGAGGGAAGAGAGGGGGGAGGGGGAAGGAGGGAGGAAATACAAAAGTGGGGGCGCAAAGTATGACCATTGTCACCATTAACGTGAAAGGCTTACGAACTTGGAGGAAGAGGAAGTTAGTGGAGAAAGAAGGGGGAAGAGTACAGGCAGACTTTATATGTATACAGGAAACACACCTGAAAGTAGGGCAGGAAAGAATGTTGCAGACTAAAAAGTACCCGAAGGTGATATTGGCAGGGCAGAGAGCGGAGCCAAGGAAGGGAGGAGTGGGATTAATGGTGGGGGCCGAATGGATGGAGCAAGTGGTGTGGGACTATAGGGATAAAAAAGGCCGATGTGTTGTAGTTAAACTTCAGGTGGGGAAAGAACAGGTCTGGGTTTTCAGTTTGTATGGGCCTAATGAGAAACAAGGGGACCTTTTTGACAGGATGCAGGGGGAGTTGGGGGTGGCGCCGATAATTGTGGGAGGGGATTTTAATTTAACGACTAATCCGAGATTAGATAATGGGGGAGGGAGGGGACTGGGATAAAAAAACAGATCGGGAAAAATTGATGAAGATAAAGGAGGACCTAGGGCTGGTAGATGTATGGAGATGCAAAAATTCAGGACGAAAGCAGTATACTTTCTACTCTGTTCCTCATGATATGTATAGTCGTATAGATATGATATGGGCGGGAGGGGGGTGTGAATAGGATGGAAGAAGTAGAAAAGGGGTCCATAACGTGAACGGACCATGCGCCAGTGAGTGTGAAGTTCAGTCTGGGATATGTTGATGAGGGGATAAAGTTCTGGAGAGTAAACGAGTCTTTATTGGAGGAACCAGAAATAGTGGAGAAAATGGTAAGAGTGATGAAAGAATACCAAGACTTTAATCTAAATGAAGAGGTAGGTATAGGAATAGTATGGGATGGATTAAAAGCGGTGGTGAGGGGGCATCTAATAAAAGAAGCAGCAAGAATGAGTCGGATGAAAGGGGAGACCAAGAAGCAGATTCTGGAAGAGATTGGGAAATTAGAAAGAATCCATCAGTGCGACAGGAAACCAGAGGTGTTAGGGGAGTTGTAGAGATTGAGGGGAAAGTTAGGGCCATTGCGGGCGAGTAAAATAGCGCATGAACTAAATGTAATAAAGCAGGAGATGTATGAAGGGGGAAATAGGGCAGGGCATATGTTAGCACATAGGTTGAGAGGGCGAGTTGCGCAAAATAATATAGGCAGGATACGAAATGGAACAGGGCGGTTGGTGCATGGGAATAATGAAATAAGGCAAACGTTTGAGGAATTTTTTTTTTTTTTTTAATTTTATTTATGCATTTTCAACATTTACAAAGAAATAAATGTTACATCACAATAATCATATCATTAGACAATCCAGAAGAAATAAACAAAACCAAAAACACTAGTCCACATCAAGGAGGAGCTTACATTAACAAATTAGTAAGAAATCTGGGTGGCTGCTGTACAAAATAATAACCAAACTCCTTTGACTTATCGATGAACCCAGAAAAAAAATTTAACAGGAAATTTAAAAAGATTAAGTCCTGCTATCCAAAAAGGCGGTTAACTCTTCAACTACAGAAAAAATATATCTCTTCCCCTGGAACACAATATGACATTTACAAGGGAATTTCAAGTAAAATAACATACCCAAAGCCAAAACCCGAGATCTAAGCTGTAAAAAGGATTTACGTCGTTTTTGGGTCTCCCTAGAAACATCCGGAAATAGTTGAACAGTTTGACCACAAAATTTCTCATTCTTTTTGGGAAAATAAGCTCTGAAGACCCTGTCCTTATCCATCTCTAATACAAAACTAACCAAAAGAGTGGCTCTAGAGGGAATGTCATCATTGTCTGATTCAATAAATTCAGAAATGTTAAGGGGAGATGGGAGCAACCGCTCAGGCTGAACCCCCTCATCTCCTTCCACATTTCAATGATCAATAACCTGAGGAACATAATAAAGCTTAGATAGAAGAATTCCATCAGAATCAGACAATAATAATATCTCCTTAAAGTATTTACGCAACAATATAATTGGAGACAAGAAATGAGTCTTTGGAAAATTTAAAAAACGGAGGTTACGAGATCTCACAACATTTTCCAAAAACTCATCTTGCCGATGCAATAATAGGGAATCCATTGATAACTTCTCAGCAAAATTCTTCTGTGATAACACAGTAGATTCCTGGTCAACCATTTTCCTCTCCAAGGAAAGTACCCTCTCTTCATGATCCTTTAATTTAAGTACTGTTTCTTTAGAGAAATCAGAAATCTTTATTAAGGAAGAGCCCAGAGTCAACTCTAAGCGAGAAACGATTGTCCAAATATCTTTTAAGGTAACATCCGAAGGTGGAGAACTAATTTGTGAAACCGGGGAAAATGAAATCACAGCTGGTATAGCCGGCGACAGTGGAACAGAGTCACTACCTAAGCTAACATCCGGACGCAGAACTACGCTAGGATCAGCCTTCACCAGATTCCCTTCTGGGGAGGCCTCACCCTGCACAAACTCCAGTTCATCGATGGGAGGAGTTAAACCCGTGTCGCGTAAAGAAGGAGTGGGAGAAACAGTACTCACTGTTGAAACATCCATGCCTGCTTCCCGCACAAGCAGGGTAGGTGATGATGATAACGACGGGTCCTGCACCGTCACATGGGCATCCATCGGGCCGACGATTTTAACTGCCTTCACTTGGGGAACCAGTGGGTTTCGTTTCTTCCTTTTCCCCATACCAAGGGGACGCCTTCTTACACCGACGTACGCCGAAGGGACGCCAAAGGGGCGTGTCCTGCCCCTTTGGTCACGCCCCTTCGGGCACGCCCCCGAGGGACGCCCGCGACCGCGTCCCGCGGTGGGGCAGTTGATTTTAAAGCCCTCTATCAGACCTGCAGCCAATCAGTGCAGCCTCGGGAGCCAGCAGCCATCCAAACAGGTAACGAAGGAAACAAATGCAGGAAATGAAGACACCACAGCGTCCCGCGGTGGGGCAGTTGATTTTAAAGCCCTCTATCAGACCTGCAGCCAATCAGTGCAACCTCGGGAGCCAGCAGCCATCCAAACAGGTAACGAAGGAAACAAATGCAGGAAATGAAGACACCACCACGTTTGAGGAATTTTATAAAAAAACTTGTATAGCAGTGAGGTAGATGGGGGAAAGGAAAAGAGTATGGAATATCTGTAAGACTGTAGGTTGCCAACCACAACAAAAGAGGAGGCAGAGTGGATTGATAGGCCAATTGAAGAGAGCGAGATAGAGGAGACTATTGGATCCCTAAAAATGGTTAAAGCTCCAGGATTAGACGGGTTGACAGGGACGTTTTATAAAGTATTCCAACTAACACTTAGACCCCTAATGGTAGAGGTATTTAATGGGGTATTACAAGAGAGAGGGTCCCTGGGTCGATGACAGAGGCAGGGATAGCAGTACTACCGAAGCCAGGAAAGGATCCCATGGTATGTGGGTCATATAGGCCAATTTCCTTATTGAATGTTGATGCAAAATTGTTGGCTAAAATATTGGCAAATAGACTACAAAGGGTAATGCCAAAGTTAATAAGTCCGGACCAGGCGGGATTTATATCAGGAAGGCAGGGAGAGGATAATATTAGGAAAATTTGTAATCTAACATGTGAAATACAGCGGACAGGTCAAAAGGTGGTGTTTATAACAGTGGATGCGGAAAAAGCATTTGATAGGGTGGAGTGGCCGTTCATGATACAAGTTTTAGGAAAAATGGGATTGGGTTCAAGCTTCATACAGTGGGTCCAAGCAATGTATAAGGCACCAAAAGCTATGTTTATGTTTATGTTTTATTAAAATTTGATATACCGCCCAATACCAAAATAGGCGTCTGGGTGGTTTACAATTAAAATTACATAACTGCAGAAACTAGGAAAAGAACGCCATCATTAAAAACAGAAAAGAGGAGAGAAAGTATAAAACAAATAAAAACGGAGACGTGACAACAAGGGTAGGTCAGAAAGAGAGGAGGAGAGAAAAGCAAACAAAAGGGCAGGTTATGGGGGGAGGTTAAACGCCATGGTGAATAGGTGGGTTTTTAGCTTTGCTTTAAAGTGCTGGAGAGATGTTTCGGTGCGGAGGGAAAGAGGGAGTGAATTCCAAAGTCGGATTAGGATTAGGATCAATGGTAGTTATTCGGATGTTTTTAGGTTAGAGCGAGGGACTAGACAGGGATGCTCATTGTCACCTCTGCTATTTGCTTTGGTAATAGAGCCACTGGCAGAGAGGGTGCGGATGATGCAGGACATTAAAGGGGTAACTATGAACGAATGGGAAACAAAGATAACACTTTTTGTGAATGATGTGATTTTTACAATAACGGAGCCGTTGACTTCCCTGCCAGTATTAATGAAGGAAATAGATAAATTTAGTAAGGTGGCAGGATACAAAATAAATGGAACTAAATCTGAGATACTGGGTTTCAATTTGCAGGACGAGTGGGTGAGGAGTTTGAAGGGGGGATTTCCCTTTAAGTGGGTGGAGGGAACTTACAGATACTTGGGAATAAATATGGGGAAAACTACTAGAAATTTATGGCAATGGAATTATGTACCGTTGTTGAAGGAGGTGCAGAAAGACTTACAGAGGTGGAAGGGCTTATATTTAACATGGCTGGATAGAACAGCAGTCATGAAGATGAATGTTCTGCCAAGATTTATCTTTTTGTTTAGTTCACTTCCATGTGGGGTTCCTCGTACCTACTTGAAGCAGGTTCAGAGGATAATGATGGAATTTATATGGGACGGGAAGGCCTCGAGGGTGGCGCGGAACACGATGTATAGGGATAAAGGGGAGGGGGGCTGGGGGTTCCATGGATAGAGAAGTACTACTTAGCTTCGCAATTAAGAGCATTGAAAAGCTGGGAGGAGGGAGGAGAGGTTCCCTTATGGGTACATCTAGAGCAAGAGAAGCAGAAAAGCAAAAGCTTGGATACTTGGAGTCTTGGATATGGGACCCGGGGGCGAAAAGAGAGGAGGGGAAGGAAAGTAATCCATATAGGGCATTTACTAAAGATCTCTGGTTGAGAACGAAGGGACAACTGTTGGAGGGGAAGAGATACACTCGGGATACACAAATTATGGGGATGGGGGATTTCCAGCCGGGGCAGGATGGTGGGATCCTTAGGGATTGGAAGGTTAAAGGATTGGTGACGCTAGGGCAATTAGTGAATAAAAATGGAGAGATAAGCAGGTCTGAAAAGCTGCAAGAGGAATATGGAGTGAGAGGAAGTGATAATTATTTGGCCTACATGCAACTGGTATCATTTATAAGTAGAAGGGGAGTGTGGGAAGATTTAAGGAGGAAAGAAACCAGGTTCGAAAAAATAATGCGGAGGTTGGGAACCAGGAAGGGTGTGATGGCCACCCTACATAAGAACATAAGATATGCCATACTGGGTCAGACCAAGGTCCATCAAGCCCAGTATTCTGTTTCCAACAGTGGCCAATCTAGGTCATATGTACTGTGGTAAGGAGAGTGCAGCCCAGCCAGGAGAAAGTGAAGGAAAGAAGAATTTTTCCTCTTTGCGGGGGATGGGCGCACAGAATCACATAGTCCACAGCAGAAGCCCGGAGAGAAACCTAGAAGGCAGAGCTAGCTGTAAGCCACGCCCACACTCCAGGTCAACCATAGATAGGAGTGGGAGGTACAGGTGGGCGGGGCCAGGAAGGGAGTTGCCCTGCTCAGTGTTTAACTTGAAGCAAACAAACACAAGAGATAGACACGGTTGGAGCCAAAGTGGGAGACACGGTCGGAGCCACAGTGGGAGACACAGTTGCAGTTGCAGTCCAGGTCCCAGTGGGAGTTGCAGCTCAGATTCCAGTCCAAGTTCCAGAAGGCACAGAGAGAACAACACTGTAGCCAAAGGACAAAGGAGCTCTGCAGCCAAGGAGAGCAGCAGAAGAAGGAACAGCTATAAAGGCAGCCAAAGAAGGTACAAAGAAAGCCACAATAGTCAGAGCAGAAGCCCCAGAAGGCACAGGGAAGGTTCTAGGGAGAGAACCACCTACCCTGGCAAGAGAGCGGGAAAAAGAAGGGTGGCCCTGGGAAGGCTGGAAGAGGGAAGCTTTCACTCCTCGGGAAGGGGGTGGGCCTGCAAGCCGCAGAAGCCCCAGAAGGTGAGGGGAAAGTTTTACCCAAAGTCTCTGCCCTGCTCGGAGGCAGAGGGAGCCCTGACCAGCCGAAGTTCCAGCCAAGAGAATACTGCCCCAAAACCCCAAGGTAGGAGAAGGGAGGCAGTAAGGCCTTCAAAGTATGTTTCCGGTTCTGACTCAGATGAAACTGTTGTACCCAGGAAAACACAGTGTAGAAAGAAATGTTTCACCAGGAAGGTTAAACAAGAGTACCCCCTAAGAGATCTGCCCGGAGAAGGGAGAGCAAGGAAGTGGGAGAGCTTGTTTGACCTGTTGAAATCTTTAAAGCAGAAAGTCCCTGAGCGTTTCCAAGCAGAACCCTGTTATAGCTCAGCCGAGAGCATGGAGGTTGAAGCCAAAGAGGGTGATGTAACTTCCAGTGTTTCAGAGATGGAATGTGATGTATGCACTAAGGTGAATTAGTGTAAGTCAGAAACAGTTGAACATCAAGAAGGCTACTGTAGATCTGAAGGTAGTTCAGAAGCTGGAGGAAAGGAGAGAAAGAATCCTATAACTAAAAGGCCTAAGTCTTGCCTTCGAAGCTTAACTGCAGTAACACAGGGTTGAACAGCTGAAACTGTTGGTGTTTGAAACAGCCTTGAATAAGCCGACACCCTGTATGGAGAGTTTGGTAAAAGGCGTATTCCTTCATGTGCTGAAACGTTAAGCAGTTAAAGGAATGGACAGGAACCTTGTATAGTTGAGTTCGCTGTTACTCTGTTTTGAACATTTGTTTACTGGAGAAGTTATTCGTTATTTTTCTTTTGTCTGGAGAAAATGTGCTTGTAGAATTTGTGTCCACTGACCAGCAAGGAAGCTGAATAAATTCCTGTGCGCTTTGATAAACCACTTGGCCCATTATTCCTCACACAACTACAAGCTTAGGAAAAGATAAGAGGTGGTCACCCGTCCCTACTAGGTGTCCGCCTGGTAGGGGCGCGAGCGCCACAGTACCTAGCAGTTTCCCCAAGGGACACAGGTTCCACAATGCTTGTATTGGTTCAAGCATTGATATCCTGGGTCCCTTCTTAATAATGGTTTATGGACCTTTTCTCCAGGAACTTGTCCAAACCTTTTTTAAACCCAGCTACACTAACAGCCTTTACTATATCCTCCGGTAACAAATTCCAGAGTTTGATTACACGTTGAGTGAAAAAATATTTTCTTTTATTAGTCTTAAATAGTTTACCCTGTAGCTTCATTGCATGTCCCCTAGTCTTTCTATATTCTGATAAGGTAAGCAATCGATCTACGTTTACCCGTTCCACTCCGTTCATTAATTTATAGACTTCTATCATATCTCCCCTCAGCCGTCTCTTTTCCAGGTTAAAGAGCCCTAACCTTTTTAGCCTTTCTTCATAGGAGTATCCTTCCATCCCCTTTACCATTTTGGTGGCTCTTCTCTGAACCTTTTCTAAAATAGCTATATCCTTTTTAAGATACGGCGACCAGAATTGCACACAATATTCAAGGTGCAGTCTCACCATGGAACGATACAGAGGCATTATAATATCTTTTGTTTTATTTTCCATTCCTTTCCTTATCATACCTAGCATTCTATTTGCTCTCTTGGCCGCTGCTGCACACTGGGCCGAGGGTTTTAACATGGTATCCACAATGATGCCTAAATCTTTTTCCTGGGTGGTAGTTCCTAATGTGGAACCTTGCATCGTGTAACCATAGTTTGGGTTGTTCTTCCCTAGGTGCATAACCTTGCACTTGTCCACATTAAATTTCATCTGCCATTTTGATGCCCAGTCTTCCAATTTATCAAGATCCTCTTGCAATTTTCCACAATCCTCTTGGGTTTTAACAACTTTAAATAGTTTTGTGTCATCTGCAAATTTGATAACCTCACTCATTATTCCACTTTCCAGGTCATTTATGAATATGTCAAAAAGCAGCGGACCCAGCACAGATCCCTGGGGTACACCACTATTCACCTTTCTCAATTGGGAAAATTGGCCATTTAGCCCTACCCTCTGCTTTCTATCTTTTAACCAGTTCCTGATCCACGATAGTACACTGCCTCCTATCCCATGACTCTTTAGTTTTGCCAAAAGTCTCTCATGAGGGACCTTGTCAAAGGCTTTCTGAAAGTCCAGATACACAATATCAACCGACTCACCTTTGTCCACCTGATTATTCACTCCTTCAAAAAAACATAACAGATTAGTAAGACAAGATCTTCCTTGTCTAAAGCCATGTTGGCTGTCTCCCATTAGGTCATGACTATCTACATGCTGAGTAATTTTATTCTATATGCTGAATTGATAACACAGGGAGGGAGAGGGGTACAGGGGGAAATTCGGGGGGAGGCAGAGTGGGAGAAGTCATTAGGAGGAGTTTGGGATAGAGCGAGGTGGTACAGCATATACACGTGGTCCAAAAGGCTGGCCCCAGGAACACCATACCTGGAGAATAGTTTGAAAGTAAGGTATCAGGTCTATTGGACGCCCTGAAAGGTTAGGGCATTTAACTCGCAGGAGATGGGAGAATGCTGGAGGGGATGTAAAGGAAAGGGAGATCTGAAATATTTGTTATGGGATTGTCCGGTAATAAAAAAGATGTGGAACAAGTGGGAGGGGATAATAGGGAAAATAACTGGGGTACAGGTAACATTAACACCAACCATGGTGATATTGAATGAGATGCATGATGAAGGGGAAAGGAATGTACAGATGATGATTGGCTATTGTATAGGGGTGGCAAGGGGAGAGATCAGGGCACACTGGAAATGTCAGGAAGCACCTACTACTACAGAGATAATGAATTGATTGGTAAGGTTGTGGACTATGTGCGAAATAGCAGCATATAAGAAGCAAAAAATAAAAGCCTTTCGAGACATTTGGAGGGGATATGTGGAATGGATAGCGGCAAAGGAAAATACAGAGGGGAGGGAAGGAGAAGGGGAGGGGAGGAGTGGGGGGCTCAAGGGTAGGGTAATGGAAAGAGATAAGGGGGGGAAAGGAGTGGTTTGAAAGACAAGGGAGTGTTTTAAAAGGATGTCTGGACATAAGTAACTATATGTACGGGACTGTAATGGTTATAATGTTGAAAACTGGGAGTTGTATTGGATGTAAAAATGCGCACAGAGTTGTGATGTGTTGCAGTTAAATGTATACAATGAGGAGTTTGAAGTTTCAAAATAAAAACTGAAAAATTAAAAAAAAAAAGAATAAAACCCCTTACTCTATTCCTGATTGATTTCTCTCCCTTTCTTTAGATTTCTAATGCTGAGAACCTTAGGGCCGGGGACACGAAAGAACACAGTTAATAAGCAGTTTTGACATTGATGCAAACTACTTTGTTTTATGTGTGTATGTGTACACTACCAATTTCTTCCCACTGTATATAGTTGTATGAATATCAGAATGTCAGACTGTCACTACATTCTGTAATGTATATAGTTGCTAAGTTCTCTGTAAAAAGTTCACAAATGTTCTATGTAATATGAATAGGTATGCATTCCTGTTGTACCATTTATACTGCTGTTCATTGTAAACCGCACTTGATCCATGGGAAAGTGCGGCATAAAAGGGTTTAATAAATAAATAAATCCACTACAAACTGTCTCTCTGCACAATTCACCTTGAGCCTACTAAAACTGAATGAAATGGTAAAAGATCCTTACAGCCTAGTACTATTTACTATAAGACCTGATTTTTGCTCAGTGATGGGCACAGATGGACAAGAAGGAGCTAATTTTATAAATCTGTTGTTGTGTTCTGCATAGCAAGGTATATGCAGAAACAGGTTTTTATAAAATTGGTTAGGGGAATACACACATAAACATTTACACTACCCCCACACAGCACGTCCTTTATGTGATATACATGTAGGCGTTTGGGGTGGGGGGGATATAAAAAGGGTGGAGGTGGAGTGGGAGCCGCCCCTTTGCATGCACCTGATGAAATACATGTATAAGTAAAAAGAAAACCCAGGTCACCAGGAATCAGCATTGACACAAAGGCACACCTTGCATTGCAAGTACCTTGGAGCAATCGTAGCTTTGTGTGGGAGCTTTCTGGGAGCTATTCTATAAAGGCACACAGATACACATGCTGTCTTTATAGAATAGATGCAGCATATGCCCTTATGTGCCTCGCCATGTATATAGTATCTAAGAATGTCCATAAAATCCTAGAATGTAAATACCCGGCCTAAACCTGTATATAGTTTACCCAGTTCAACCCAAGTTACCAACCCTGTTCTCTGTAAGTCCAGTACGGGCCTCCACGACTGGACAAAGTTAATGTTTCTTGTAAACCGAGCTGAATTTGAAAAAGCGCGGTATAGAAAAGACTTTAAATAAAGTGCCCTTCAGTATGATAGTGTCCATCACAAAGAGTTCAAGAGATTACATTGCAATGCTGAGAACATCACCAGAAATCAGATTAGGGCATGGCTGTCTCTGACTAGAAAATCCTGGTCACAGTGGCAGACCCTGAGGAAAGGAACTTCCTTTCAATCTTTAGAAATCCAGAGTTTGGGGCTAATGCAAATGTACTGGGCAGCCTAGGAGAACCTTCAGCCTTACGGCTCCCCCCCCCCCCCCCACCCGAGATTTTGCTAATTATGCTCAACAATCCTCCCAAAACAATCCAATAAAAAGGTATAATTGGACAACATACTTTTAAATATTAAACTTTGCCTTGTTTGTTTGTGCGATCTCCTCTCTCCCTGCAAGTAGAAAGAATGTGCTGATGGCTCTCAGTGCGTGCGGATGTCAGAATCTAATTTTTTATTTGACTGCCTCTGCGGCCCCTCAGAAGCTGCTGCCCTAGGCCACCACCTATTCTTTCCACATGGTTGCCAGCCCTGCCAGAGTTAAATTTATTCCTCATATGTTTTTGGCAGCAGAAATGAAGACTCCGTTAAACGAAGCAGCTGTTTTTTTTTGAATGGGGGAAAGATTAGTTCATTATTTTTACTCTTTTTTTTTTAAGTGCCATCAAGTCAGTGCTGACTCCTGGCGACCCAGCAGCCCCTGGGTTTTCTTGGCAAGGTATGACTGGAAGTAGATTGCCAGGCCTTTTTTTCCGAGGCACTGGAGGGTAAAGTGACTTGCCCAAGGCCATAAGGAGTATGTGGGAATTAGAACCCAGATCTTTTGGGTTGTAAGCTAGTGCTTTAACCATCAGGCTATAAACCTTCCAGATTCAGCATTACTAAATCCCTGATGCCAGAGCAGTGCATAAGTGGCAGCTTCTATCAGGGATCCCTCTGGGAAACCCCTTTCTTTAGTCAGATGAACCCCTGTCCTTTCTCTAAATCAAACTGCAGTTGGCCTAAAGGTTTCCAGGTAGCACTTGCTGAAGCGGATGCTTCCTTACCTGGAATTCTCTGATAAAGGACAGTTTCTATCCCCAGGATCATGAGGCAGAAAGACCCAAACTAGCCCAAGGGGAACAAAAGAAAAGATTCCTTCTTACCTGTATGCGCTAAGCACATTCTTATTAAGCAGCACGATGAGGAAGGAGCTGATGCCATAAAAGAAAGCCGATAGCAGCCGAGCACACTTAGAATTCTCTGGCCTGTGGACATCCTGCTTTTCCATAATGTTCATATCCTGATCAGTCCGACACTTTTTACCGGCTATTGATATTAGTAGGAGTTCTTGCCCCCCTGCTGCATAACTCTCAGCAGGTCCCTTGCTGCAGTCTCTAGAAAAAAGCAGTTCTCTCCTCCTGCCTGTCCCATGGTATGAGGGGCTGGAAGGAGTAGGCATGGGCAGGGATAGATACTCCTCCCCCCTAGGAAGAGAACTGCTCCTACACTTAACTTTGTGCCACACAACAATCAGTAACAGGTAGAAACTGCTCAGGTTTCAGTTGTAGTCTTCAGGAAGACCGGTGGATAGGTAGGAAGAGGAAAAGTAAAAATAGTGTACAGGACACACCCTCCTGCCCCAAAATAGTGAAAGTCACAAAATAGCACAGCTAAATACTGTATGACATAGGACAACCACGTCGGGTGTCATTTGTTACATCAAAGAATGTTGAAAACTAGCATAAAAACGCCTACAAAATGACCTAAACTTGTACAAAGTCTCGCAATCTATGTCCATGTTATTTTGCCTTTGTATGTTTCTTCCTTATTCTTTGTTGTGATGTAAGCTGCAGAGGAAAGCTGAGCTGTGGGAGGAGTTGTACAAGAATCTGTGACTACCTATGGAAGGGGTTTCAGCATTGACAATTAGAAAAATAAAAGCTTGTCTGAAAAGAGAGAGGAGAGCTGGAAGCAGATATGAGCTCCTGAGCAAAGTCAAGGGCTGTTAAAGCAGAAGGGGCAAGAGGTTGTCCTATAACCTTTGCACACACTTAGGGGTATGTTTACTAAAGTGCGTTAGTGCGATTCGCGTTAGGAGCCGTGGTAGAAACAGAAACCCCAAATAAGGACATGGGCGGTACATCGTTACCACCAACGCGCGTTCCAAAAACTAACGAGCGTTACAGGGCGCCGTGGCGCGTTACCGCGCGTTAATCATAAGAAGGCGCATAGATACAAATCACTTAAACAGAGCTGTAGCATAATGGTAACTGCACTGACCGCTGATACAGGCATCATGGGATCGATTCCTCAGTGTGCCCAATGCAGAAGGCTGTCTGAGGCATCACCCAGTACATTATGTAGTGAATGAGGAGGCATTTTACATTTTTTTCCAGTAGTGTTGCCAGCAAACACACCCTCACAGTGGCGTAACCGAAGGTGCCGCAGAAGGCACCCCATAACGCACTCCATAGGCCACATTATAAAGTGCACTGTCTGCTGAGGCACACCATAATGTCCCCTATAGAACACCCTATAAGGCAACCTATAGGGCGCCAGATAAGGTGCCGCATGGGGCGCCTTATGAGGCACTGTAAGGTTACAGTACGCTGAGGGGTTGTCGCTGGAAGCACCAATGTACATTAAAACTATACAATGCTGCAGACAGCCCTATAATATAAGCCCACTGTGGGCTTGAACCCATGACCACTGGCCCCACAGGCATTGAAGGAACCACTGGGCTGCAGCCCCATAGCTGTGAACAACTCCCTGGCTGGCTACTGAAGGGTGTCAGGCCACCACCCAAACAGCCTACTGTGTTGGCCAGGATCTGGGTCAACGCAACCATACCCATGGTGCACTGCACATGCAGATCAGCAGTCCAGAGATGAACACAAGAAGGGGTATGTACCAACACAGCCCCCTGGCACGGTAGGGCGAAATGACTGTGTGCAGCACTGTCACAGAGTAGCAACAGACAGTAGCCCAACAGGGTGCCCCATAAGGAGCTAGAAAAGGCACCCCATAACGCAGCTTGAGCCGTAGCACAATGGTTAATACATTGTTAGATGGTGCAAGGGTTGTGAGTTCTATTCCCCCTGTGGGTTCAAGCACAAAAGCTGCCTGCAACATCACCCCCCACAAACTGTAGTCATTGATTTGTATAACCAGGCACCACTCCAGTAAAACATTAGATATCACTCTATTTTTGTCGGGCACAACCAACCAGAGAGGTGGGAGAAAATGCCCACCTCCCCTTATTGGGAGGGCCCTTTTATTCTAGAGAGCCCCAGCCCTCACAATGATAAAATAGTGTGAATCCACACCCAGAACCGGGTGAGAAAAATTTACAAAGTCAAATATACCCACAAATCATTTACTGAAGGCAATAAAACATCAAACCGTGCTGGAACCAAGGCAGTTAAGAACTCAATTGTCTCGTCATCGTACCCCACCAGCAAACGCCACCACGACATGCATTTCTCGTACCAACTCCGGGCCCGGTATCAAGTGAATGTGTGCCTGCCAGGCGGGGTTATCTTTGGATGAGTATGCAACATTACCCTCACACCAATTCAGTGATGTCGGAAGCAGTTTGTTTTGTACGTGTATGAAGTGCTGCTGGCAAACATACACTCACAGGGCTATAACCTGAAGGAGCTGCATAGTGTACCCTACAAGGCACACCAGAGGATACAGGTTAATGTGCACTGTCTGCCAGGGCACCCTATAGGGTGTGTTACAGAGCGCCCCATAGGGCATGTCATTTGTCTCCCGATGAGGCACCGTGAGGAGTCTGCACTGTGAGGGTGGCGGTGCTGGTAGCACCAATGTTAATTAAGGAAAACTGCCGCAGACAGCCCAACCCAGAAACCACACTGTGGGCTGCAATCCATGATCTCTGGCTCCACCAGCAGCACAGTAGGCAGTATGCCAAATCACTAGAACCACCAGCAAATCCCTGGCCGGCCACTGAAGGATGTCCGCCCACCACCCAAAACGTCTGCCATACCCATGGTGCACTGCACATGTACATCAGCACTCCAGAGATGAACATAGGAGGGGGTAGGCACCCTCACAGCACCTTGGCCCAGAAGGGAGAAATGAATATGTGCGCCACTGCCATAGAGCAGCAAAAGACAGTAGGCCAACAGTGTGCCCAAGAAGAAGCCTGAAAAGGTGCCCAGTACGGTGTCTAGAAGGGAGCCACAAGCTAAGTGCAATAGGAGGTACACATGGATAAGACAGTGCAGATGGAACCCTGGCCTATCGAGCCATCTGTCACGGTGCTCCAAAAAGGGTATGTTGGCCAAGGTCAGTGTGCCCTAGGGACTGCAAGTTGCATCTGGAGGACCTGCAGGACCTGCGTGGAAGAGAGACAGATGTAGGCCGAACACCACATAGAACCCACAGTAAAGGCAATGAACAGGTGACTGATGGAGGGAGAGTAGGGAGTTACTGGACCTGCCATCCCTGCGGGCATCCCATGTGTCTGGCAGCAGCGCTGACAAACATGGTGGGGGCAACAGCACCACAGCAAAGGGTGTTGGCACCCTAGAGTACTAGAAAGACAGTGTGTGGCAGGTGAGGAGAATATGTGTCCCCCAGTGGAGGCGGAGGTGGCCAGAGGAGTGGTTGTGCCACGCAGAACAGGCACAGGCCCGCCAAGCACAAAGAGATGCAATGCAGACAAGGGTAGCAGTGTAGGATACGGGGTGACAGTGCACAGCGACATACAGGACATCTCACAGCAGACAGATGCAGATAGATGGACCAAAGGATGGTCCGCAAATGTGATGAGGATAATATGAGCAGGCAGGACATAGAAGCCAAGAGATGACTGTTACAGCGACCACAGGTACCAGTGCAGGAAAGGCATCAAAACAGGAGAACAGAGAGAGTGCAAAGCCATGACCACTAGGATGGAAAGCACTGCAGAAAACAATAGACTACAACAACACCTTTAGGCACACAGAAATGGATGCAGACAGGACCACAGCATGTCACCTTTGAAAACTACAGCTGTGCGTCAGGTGAGGGCACCCCAAAGAGTAACCATGATGCAGTACACAGGTAGAGCAGGGGTCCACAGCCAACATCACAGTCCATAGGTGGGATGGGAGGCACATATGAACAGGTTCACACACACACCAGGAAATATAATGCAGTGTAAACAACATGCAATAGATCAGGGGAGCGACACATGAGGGGTGGAAGGGGACAGCCCAATGGAAAGCCATGTGGATGGGCTGTGGACAAGGGCAATGGACTGAAAGAGGAGCATGTGAATGACCAACCAGATCAGTGATGTGGCCCAGACCAACCGGCAGCAGCAGTCCCAATACACAGGCAGCCTGGTCACATGCCTCTCCCCAGGAGGAAAACTACAGGTAGTCCAGAAAATGTGGCAGAGAGGCTGCAAACAGGCCACACTGACATGCACAGCTCAACCATGGAAGGGTGGGCGGAGAGGTGATGGGGCTGCACACAGCATATGGGCAAGTAAGCAGCAAACAAGGAAGGAAAAGATAAATGCCATGTGTTGTTGAAACTGGCAAGCTCCCGAGTGGCAATGAAATTGTGTGACCACTATCCCAAATATCCCAAACAACGAAAGTGCAAACAATGGTCCACAAAAGGCAGTCACCAGACCCAAGCAGACATTGTATCCTGCACCCCGGTGCACCATATGACATGTAGAAAGCCATGGGGCCTGTGTGGCAGCCAACGTCGCCAGCACACACCCAATCCATGTTGCGAGGCCACCCACCTGTTGCTGCCCGTGGAGCCTACCCACCCTGACCACCCACCACTGGTGCCACCCCAAATCCGATCCTGCATGCCATCAGCTGTCACAAACAGACAGTAATATGTGATGTGGAGGGTTTCACCACGACATGTCCCCACAGTGTTCGCACCCACCGTATGCACAGCAGTCACCATCCCCAGCCACCAAAAGACCCAGGTTACAGCATGCAGAGTGACAAGGCACCATGCAATGTCAACATTGACGTATCAGGGTTACACAACCATGTACAGCTCACATCCCCCCCCTACTTCAAGAAACGAAACAACCAGACAGTTCATGGCAGCAACGGTGGGCCAGTCCCCCCAGTGACAGTCAAAATAGGCCAACAATGAGTTCGAAAAAAGGCCTGTGTCCAAATTGCAGAGGCCCATCTCCCAGTGGCAACAACATCCAGGGACAGTCTCACAGAGGTGCTGTGTCCAAGCACATATGGATGATGGGATCTCCAGATGCAGTGTAGTAGATGTGTCATGAATGTTGTCTGTGTCCTGTGTGAAAAGGTGTAGATATCAGGTAAGGGAATGGCACACCCACCCCCAGCTCCAGTAGGTCACAAAGGAGACAGTGAGATAGAAAGAGTTCCCCCCAGAATGCATAGATAGCACTACATGACATGGCCACAACACTGAGCACAGTGCACATGGACCACTGCAGGAGATGTCTCTGAAGACCAGGACACCATCCCAAAATGGTCATGTAAATGCACATGACACACAGGCATCCCAAGGGTCCAGAGCATGTCCAGCAGTGATGGCGCACAGAGATAACAACGAAAGACATGTTGATAGCAACAGGCCAAATGCAGCATCAGCACATGGTGTATGTCCCAGAGGATGGAAGCTGAGGCCTACCTGAAAGGTAGAGCTGTGGCCTGACTGGGAATGTCCGTGTCAGGCAAGAGCACAAAGAGCCCCAATAGAGGCTGCAGACATCAATGGACTGCGGACATCACCTCGTCCGCATGGGTAGCTGTGAGTGGAGCATGTCCAAGGTGCGTTGTGTTGTGTGGAAACAAAATGTTGACGTACATTGGTCCACCAGCAAACCTGAGACACGTCTGAAAAGAATATATGACACATGCTCACAATGTACAGTAGCCCAGAAGCAGAAGGTAAAAGAGAGATGAGGGAACATCACTGGACAGGTGGCCATACACATCCCTGAAAAAGACAAAGGCAGGGTGGCGCAGAATGATCTGTTATGTAGACAAGTCACACAGACACAGAGACATACACTGTGAGACAAGGTATGCATGCCAGCAGGTGCAGATGGCAGGACCCCCGACAATCAGCGACAAGTGGAGACACCCATCACAGTACATGCATGAGTGCCATGATTCTTGCAAATGCCACAATGGCAGTGAGTGTTCCGCATGCGCCCAAACAATACAATGCCCTGTGCCTGTGTACACACACAGCCTGTTATTATGTGCAGCAGATACACCATTAAGACCCCCAAGATGTGCACAGGCAATGGCCACATGTGTGACAAACGGAAGCTAAGGGTGATGGAGTAGTGGGCCAAAGACATGTGCAGCACCATAGGAGCAGTGGAGAGGGAACAACATATATGTGTCAAACGGTGCCGACAGCAATGCAAACCTCACTGTATGCCAACTCACCCGAGTCACCTGCATGTTGCAGTGATGTACACACACTCCCCACACACAGCACAGCATCGGGCAGTATGGTCAGCCAATCCCTGGGGGCCCGGAACACAGAAGCTTATCCTGGGGAGGCAAAAACACATCAGACATATCGAGACATGTCACGGTAGTGCTGCACAATCCATACACCAGCTCACATATGGCGACCCAGAGACACGTCCCCAGCACAAGCAGAACTTACAGGAGAAGAGCTCCTCGATCAGATGTTGCCTGGCCGCCATCCCCGCACGTGTGTCACCATGGCCAGGTGCAGGAGGGCATACAGGATCCACCCCGAGATCCTCATTAATATCGACTGGAACATTGTGCCTGAGAGCAATGTTATGGAGGATGCAACAGGCTAGAATGATCTTTGCCAGTCATGGGTCCGTACTGTAAGGCCCCGCCAGTCCTATCCAGACACCTGACTTTTGAGAACACCAAAGGTGCGCTCAATGACTGAGCGGCTGGAGGCATGGGCCTCATTGTACCGCATCTCTGCACCTGGCCAAGGGAGACGCACAGGGGTAAGCAGCCAGGCGCGACACCCATATCCTGCATCACCTGCCGAAAAAAATGGTGCAAAGTTACATGTGTGAAGATGCACCAATGGAATTACTGATGTAGCAAACGACAACTGGACAGCCGAGAGGCCATGCACACAGATATGACGCCAAATCAGTGCACACAGTGGCAGTGCACCAGAGGCTGATGATGCCACAGGCAAAGCACCATGGAATGCCAATAGTGGCAGTGCACATCCATGTTACCGTGCCCCAGGACATGTCCCAAACCTGTGCCCAGAGAGCAGTGGTGGCAGCTGTGAGCTCATATGTCCGACAGTGGCAAAGCACACCCTGGGGTGCAGGGATGCACAGGTGTGCAAGTAGGTGACCGGCATGATCCAGCGCACATAGAGCAGAGGCCAATGGAACACATCCCGAGGGGGGGTGCCAGGTGGGGGTGGCAGTGGAGACCGGAGAAAGTGCCCAGACATGCAGCAGACATGTGTCATAGCAGAAGCGCCCACAACACGTCACGTGTAGCCCCCAGCATGGCCAGAGAGAGGAGGCCACACATACAGAATGACCACCACGTGGATGTGTCTGTGTCCCCATCCACCCCCCAACCAAGATGGCACACGCACAAACATGCGACATATGGGGTGGGCGAGTGACGGACCCCACAGGCAGACATATGTACAACTGCCCATGCAGTATGCCTGTGGCCGGGTATGGGAGCCATGGGCAAGCCGCAGGTGTTGACCACAGCCATGGAGGGGACACATCATATGCATCACGAGTGCCCCTGGACACCGTAACCCTGAAAATGAATAGCGCAGGCAGGGAACAGACCACACCACATGCCCGCTGGGACACACAGGTGAGAAAAACCACACACACATGGTAGACAGAGAGATGTGTGGCAGCGCACAGACATATGTGATCCAATCCCCAGTGACAGGGTGTGATGTAGTGTGATGGCCCCAATAGGCTGCACCCGGAAATAACACCGCAATGTCAGGCATGCAGTGGACACTGGTGACAATGGTGTCCCGTCAACCACCTACAGTAGGTGCATGTTATACATGGTGAATACCCACCCAGCAGGACGTAGTCCTCATATTGGCTGGCCTCAAACTGGCCAAACAGTGCCGAGTTCTGCAGGATATAGGAGTCATGGGCAGACCCTGTGAACCGCGGCACCACATTCAGGATACGCATACTTGCATCACAAACAACCTGCACATTGAGGGAATGGAAGTGTTTGCGGTTGCGGTACACAACCTCCCTGTTGCGTGGCGGGACGAGGGCAACATGTGTGCAATCTATTGCGCCCATCACGTGTGGTATCCCTGAAATCCTTTGGAATGCCTGTGCCAGGGTCCCCCAATGTTGCCTACCGTTGGGAATTACAATGTAATTCCCAACCCGGCTGACCATGGCCTGCAGTACCTGGTGAAGACAGCGAGAGAAAGTTGGCCTACTCATCCCACCTACTGCGGCCACCGAGGATTGGAAACAGCCAGAGGCAAAGAAATGTAGGGCAGCCAGGAGCTTGGCCAGACCCGGTATAGCATGTGACCGGGCAGTCAGGGGCTCTAGGTCAGGTCTGAGTTCCTCATAGAGCTCCCTAATGGCCCCTGTGTCCAGCCGGTAGAGGGAGATTACCTGGCCCTCTCTCAGGTCCTGGAGCATGGCCCTGGGCCTGTAGAGGCATTGCAGGTGGGGCCGTGCCTCAGCATGCCTACGGCGCTGTTGGTCACCAACACCCACCTGTGGACCCCCCACAGCTGCAGGCCTGAGTTGCAGCGGCATTGCACCCATGTCCAGGGCTGCAGCCCCAGGAACAGCATCCCCCTCCTCCAGAAAACGCAGCCCAGCCAGCTCGAGCAATGCAACCAGTGCACCACCTGCATGCGCAGTCTGAGCCATGATAGACACAGGATGGAGGACAGCTGGGTTGGAAATAGGAATCGGGGTGGGGATGGACATCGCATGAACGATACACACCTGGTGATACAGCAAAATCCAGAATAAGCCAAACAGAACAAATACTTGTGTGCAAGCGCAGCGCGCGCGGGAGCGCGCGTTCCCATAAAGCACTAGAGGACAGTCATCTACGTGAGTCCCTGTGATGAAGCAGGGTGTAAAGAAACTGCGTATCATACCCGAAACCACACCCAGACGCCAAAGTAAGACAGACATACAACAAACATGTCCACGAGCGGAGAACGCAAGAGACGTTGCAACGTGCGTAACGAAGCGTGCAACGTGTGTATGACATAGCGTGCGCATCAAACATTGCTACAGCTTCCAACGCGACTGGTAACGTGCCGACAAACAAAATAACATATCAAACCTGTGAAGCATGTGGGCCAGCAGTAGAGACCACAATAGTGTTAGGAGAGCACGTGTAAGGTGGATCACTGAAATGCTGTCTGCTGCCGATACAAACGCAATTAGATGACGTCATCCCCTGCATGTAGCTGCGTGCACATGTGCAACGTGCATCGCAACGCACGTCGCATTGCGCGTAGACAACGCCCCTCAATCCACACCCAAGCTATACCTATATGTATGATAAGCTCAGAATGGCAAACCCCCCAGCACAACCACACGCTAAGGTATGGAGTGCACCAACGGAGGAGAACAGGAGGGTGCAGAGGACCAGACACCACACCCACCATCGCAAAACCCATCTGGGGATGATGAGATGCCAGGCCCATCTGGTGCACAGCAGAACCCCAGTGCACAGGCAAGTGGTACAGGAAGACAGAGGCAGCACAGGACCCCAGTTCCCGCAGAGGTCCGGAGGAGGGCGGTGCGCTTCAGTCAGGAGGAAAACAATCTCCTCCTGGCAAGCATCCTTGACAGATACGACGTTCTGTTTGGACGCCACAGCTCTACCATCACCATAGCCACACGCACCAGGGCATGGGCCGAGGTTCAGGCAGCAGTGGCAGCAGCAGAGGGCCCACATCATGACATCGAGAACCTCAGGAAGCGCTACTGCGATATAAAGAGAAACATCAGAAACGAGCTTGCCAGGGAGAGGCGTGGGGCCCAAGGCACTGGAGGGGGCCCAGCACAGGTTGCAAACCTCTCGGACCTTGAGCGTCGCCTTGCTGAGAGATTGGGCCCAATGTATATCCATGGCCTTCCCCCTGCTTTGGACACAGCACATCCACAAGCAGGTATGTGTGAGTGAGGTGCACCAGTGGGAGACAGCACAGGCACATGTGTTGGGGCACACCAAAGGGGGGGGGGCAGTATGTGGCTGGTCGGGAATCGGGGGCAACTGAGGCACAGAGGCAGTGTCCATTCATGACCCATGGTGGGGGGACATGTCAATGGTGGGCAGTGGGCAGCACAGGTCAGTGAATGGGTGCCTGTGCAGGGGGGGCAGGCCCACAGTGGCAGCAGAGGGTGACTATTTTTTGCAGGGTGCATGGTGCAGGACTGGCAGGGGCAGCAGGGCCACACGGGTAGGGAGGTGGGCAACCGGGAGGCACACTGCACCTGCATCGACCATGCTCAGTGGTGGCAAGGATGAGGGTGGTGATGGGCATGCATGGGGTGTGTGGCAGCATCCGGGGATGGGGGGGCCCAGGGGAGCAGGGCACAGGGGCCACTGGCATGGGGAGAGCACAACGTTGTGGGTGGGCACAGGGGCCCTGGACCAGACCCATGCGGCTCACCAACACACGTGTACCTGTAGGGGGGTATGACGGGGTGGACAGGCAGTCACGCCCCATCTGACCTATATAACATTGTGACACACAGGTGACATCTGCGCCATTGAGGCGCCAGAGAAGGCGCCAGAGGAGACAGACCCAGGCCCATGCAGCCTAATGGACCCTGTGGCAGAGGTGGCCCAGGTGGGAGCAGGGGCTCCAGCTGCACCTCTGGGGGATGACAACATGCAGGGCCCACAGCCTGCACACAACATGACACCACCCACCACTGCAGGCACGGGGGAGGGGCCTGCGGATGAGGCAGCGCGGGCCAGATATGATGCACTGGCTGCAGTGGACAACGTCATTGGGGAGATGCAGGCGCACTCTGCGGTGGCACAGAGAGATGCAGAGGGTGAGTGTCCTAATGTGCTATGGTGGCTATGCCTCTGTACAGGTGTTGGATGACCCCCTGTCTCACATTGCACAATGGGCTCTCCCCACAGGTATACGGCATGTACTGCGGGTGGTGGTCCGGGGACAGTGGCGCCAACTACATTGGTCACGTCGCCTCCAACGGACCATGTCAGAGGTCCTGGCGGGGGTGCAGTGCATGGCCACAGCATCTGAGAGAATGGCTGACAGCCTGGAGCGGCTGGTGGCAGGCGGAGCTACACTCACCGGGCAGCAGCATCCAGCACCACCACCACTACCACCATCAGCAGCAGCACCAGCGGCAGCAGGGGTGCCACCAGTACCAAGGGTTGGGTGGGGCCGCGCAAGACGTGGCAGGGGGAGGGGTAAATAAAGGGCTACACAGGCAGCCTTTGCTGAAGACATGTCTTCTGGGTCTCATTTGAGGGTCCAATACTCACACAACCCCCCCCCGTGTCGAGACCAGGGGACGACACTGTGCCACTGACGCAACCGGCCCTTGCCCCCCCCTCCCCAGCCATGTCCACCATGGGGAAGCATCCGATCACTTACCTTGCCACGCTGGAACACCACGCCCATGCCTGGGTGGTGCGCTGTGTGCCTTGGGAGTGCACACACCCCATGGACCAATACCCTGGGGCGCCCAGACCCACCTTTTGTCCCTGTGCCGAGGTAGGTGCACTGTGTGTCCCGCATGGGGAGCCACATGGGCCGCTTCCACCACGCTGGACCCAAACAGACTGTGCACTGCACATGTCACATACTCAGGGTCACAAGGCACCCCTATCCCCCCACCATGGCATCTCCCGTAACACACATCCACTGTGTGCCCCTAAAAACACCCTTGGAGCTTCCCCCCACCATAGGGTGCCACCCCGTTCTGACCCCCCCACCACCCGGTGCACCCGTGGCCCCACCATACTCCCACCCCCCATGCCCCCCATCAGGCACCTCCCGATACCATAGTAGGCCCCGTAGGCTATATTCATAAACTCACCTGTCACCAGTCGCACCATCCACACTGTGCTCCACCCCATCCACAGCCACGGCGCACTGTGGCACTCCACATACCATCATCCCAGCAATACCCCCCTCCCCACCCTCTGCTGTGCCCACACCCGGACCCCCACCCCAATGTGGGTGGCACCCCAGATGGGCCAATACACTCCACAGGCAGTATGGTCTATCACCCCCTAGGGGCAGCCGTTACACCCGCCACTCCATGGACCGTGGTGGTCCCGCACCCTGCAGCAACCCATTGTGGAACCCCATTGTCATCCCCCTATCTCACCCTGCATGCTCGTATACATGATTGCCATGTAGCAAACCCTTGCCAGAGCCTAACCGACCTCAGCGGCCATCACCGCTCCCTCCACCCCCTACTCAGTCACCAGCTTCACCACTTCCTGAGGTGCACCCTCTGTGATCTTACCCTAACCACACCTCTGCACAGACCCCTCCGCCGTCCTACCTTTCCCCCCACAACTCACCCCTATGGGGTTATGTCTGATACGCTACACAGGCCTTCCACTGTCCCCCGCTGTATGCACCATTGTCCCCCTGTGTTGCGCACCCCACCATCGTGGACATCTGCTGTCGCACGTCCCTCCTGCAAGCCACTCTCCCCCCCTGCTCGTTTCTCCCCTTCATAACAACGTTGCTGCGATATGTCAGGGGAGCTGCTGTCACCGCTGCCCTTACCTGGTTCACGTCCTCCCTCACCTCTCGGAGTGCACACTGACACACCCATCACTCGCACAGCACTGTCACATAGCAATGAGGAACATCTGACCACCAGTGTTATGTAATAAACGTAAAGTTTTATTTACAGTGCCCTTTCTGAACTGGGCCGCACATGTCAGCTTATGCAGGGCACACCCATCCCTGTCACTGTGGTGTGTGGCAGGCCATGGCATGGTCCGTCACAAGGCGGGTGTGCCATGTGTATCCCCACACTACACACCCCGGGGACCCCTGTCACATGGTGGCTGTCCGGGTGCACCACCGGCAATGCGCTCATCAAGCTCACGCAGCCGTTCAGCCACCATGGACAGGGTCACCAGCACCTGCCCCTGGATGAGGGCGAACTGCCTCTGAGCGTGTGCCTGGGCACGCACAGCCGCAGCCAGGCGCAGCCCGCACCTACAGCCGCACAGACACACATCTCCCCGTGTCTGTGTGGCTGCGTGCATGGTGCACCTGTCTGCGGCTATGTGTGGCAGGCACACGTCCAGAAGGCGTGCTTCGCCAACATCAGGGCAGGTGGCTGGTGCCCCCATTGCCCTGTGGCTGACCATGCCACTGGGGACCTGCCACACCCACCCCCCCATCCCTGCACCCAAACCATCCCCTTCCCCCCCACCCCCACCTCCCTCTCCACATCCCCTTCCCCCTCCTCCCCCTCCTCCCCCTCCCTTTCCCTGCCACCCACCTCCTCCCCCTCCCTTCCCCTGTCCCCCACCTCCTCCCCCTCCATTCCCCTGTCCCCCACCTCCTCCCCCTCCCTTCCCCCGTCCCCCACCTCCACCTCCACCCCCTCCCTTTCCCTGTCCTCCACCTCCTCCCCATCCCCTTCCATATGCCCCTCATCCTCCACATCCCCCTCCTCCCCGTTGGTGAGGGCTGGGGAACCCCCCTCGTGGCCTCCACTGCCATCGCCATCCGCACTGGGCTCCTGGCCTTCGCCGCCCTCCTGGCCCACATCAACAATGGCCTCCTCCAGGCCCGCAGCACCATCCGCCTCCTCAGGCCCCACTGGCTCCACGGCAGCACGTGCATCCGCTGTGGGAGAGGGGAACACATATCTTCTCCATGGTCACACATCAGATACCGCAGTCACAATTATCCTGTGGATCTGCCACCCATTGCCCCACAGGGCCATGTCACATTACTCACCATTCCTTTGCACCATCCGTTCCCACTTTACTCGCGCCACAAATCGCGGGTATCGTGCCCTCAACTCCCTGGCCTTTTTATGCAGGTCCTCCACCTGTAGGGTTGACAACGAACATTAACATTAGCTACCGCAAAGACACTTTAGGGTCCTCTGCCACAACACTTTCCCAACGGACAGCCCCATGTGTGCCCCTCGCACACGCCTGTCCAGTCTGGGCCCCATGTGCCCTGTGTGTGCACCCCAGCGGGCCTGACACAGCACATCTCTGTGTGCCACCTCCACACATCTGCCAGTGCCCATCAGCCACTGCCGGGGTGGGTGGTGGCCATCTGCAGTGCTCCCTGCAGAATCTTTTGGCTATAGTTTGTCTCTTGTGATCACAAACAGGGCCAGATAACATAGGACCAGGATGGGGGATGGGGCCCTCATTTGGGGCCTGCAGCATACTGGGGCTATGGTTTGACTCTTGTGATCACAAACAGGGCAAGATAACATAGGACCAGGATGGGGGATGGGGCCCTCATTTGGGGCCTGCAGCATCCTGGGGCTATGGTTTGTCTCTTGTGATCACAAAGAGGGCCTGTTTCCATAGCACCAGGATGGGGGATGGAACCCTCTTTTGGGGCCTGCAGCATCCTGGGGCTATGGTTTGTCTCTTGTGATCACAAACAGGGCCAGATAACATAGCACCAGGATGGGGGATGGAGCCCTCTTTTGGGGCCTGCAGCATCCTGGGGCTATGGTTTGTCTCTTGTGATCACAAACAGGGCCAGATAACATAGGACCAGGATGGGGGATGGAGCCCTCTCTTGGGGCCTGCAGCATACTGGGGCTATGGTTTGACTCTTGTGATCACAAACAGGGCAAGATAACATAGGACCAGGATGGGGGATGGGGCCCTCATTTGGGACCTGCAGCATCCTGGGGCTATGGTTTGTCTCTTGTGATCACAAACAGAGCCTGTTTCCATAGCACCAGGATGGGGGATGGAGCCCTCTTTTGGGGCCTGCAGCATCCTGGGGCTATGGTTTGTCTCTTGTGATCACAAACAGGGCCAGATAACATAGCACCAGGATGGGGAATGGAGCCCTCTTTTGGGGCCTGCAGCATCCTGGGGCTATGGTTTGTCTCTTGTGATCACAAACAGGGCCAGATAACATAGCACCAGGATGGGGGATGGAGCCCTCTTTTGGGGCCTGCAGCATCCTGGGGCTATGGTTTGTCTCTTGTGATCACAAACAGGGCCAGATAACATAGGACCAGGATGGGGGATGGAGCCCTCTCTTGGGGCCTGCAGCATACTGGGGCTATGGTTTGACTCTTGTGATCACAAAGAGGGCAAGATAACATAGGACCAGGATGGGGGATGGGGCCCTCATTTGGGACCTGCAGCATCCTGGGGCTATGGTTTGTCTCTTGTGATCACAAACAGAGCCTGTTTCCATAGCACCAGGATGGGGGATGGAGCCCTCTTTTGGGGCCTGCAGCATCCTGGGGCTATGGTTTGTCTCTTGTGATCACAAACAGGGCCAGATAACATAGCACCAGGATGGGGGATGGAGCCCTCTTTTGGGGCCTGCAGCATCCTGGGGCTATGGTTTGTCTCTTGTGATCACAAACAGGGCCAGATAACATAGGACCAGGATGGGGCCCTCATTTGGGGCCTGCAGCATCCTGGGGCTATGGTTTATCTCTTGTGATCACAAACAGGGCCTGTTTCCATAGCACCAGGATGGGGGATGGAGCCCTCTCTTGGGGCCTGCAGCATCCTGGGGCAATGGTTTGTCTCTTGTGATCACAAACAGGGTCAGATAACATAGGACCAGGATGGGGGATGGGGCCCTCATTTGGGGCCTGCAGCATCCTGGGGCTATGGTTTGTCTCTTGTGATCACAAACAGGGCTAGATAACATAGCACCAGGATGGGGGATGGAGCCCTCTTTTGTGGCCTGCAGCATCCTGGGGCTATGGTTTGTCTCTTGTGATCACAAACAGGGCCAGATAACATAGCACCAGGATGGGGGATGGAGCCCTCTTTTGGGGCCTGCAGCATGCTGGGGCTATGGTTTGTCTCTTGTGATCAAAAACAGGGCCAGATAACATAGGACCAGGATGGGGGATGGAGCCCTCTCTTGGGGCCTGCAGCATCCGGGGATGTATTTGGGCCTTGTGATTGTTGGCAGGGGCAAGTGACAGACCCCTGTGTGTCTCCTGGCCTGAGTGGTGGGCCTGTGGTTTCCTGTGGATAGGGCACATCCTTGGGCTGCAACAGCGCCACATACCATACCAATGTGGTCTGTAGTGCACCTCTGCCATGGTTGCAGCTACCCCCTTGGGGCTGGGGGGTTCTGTTTTTGGGTGTGTGCCAGACTTAGCTACCAGCTGGACGCGGCAACACCTGACATTCCCTGGCAGTGCATAGTTTCTTTGTGCTTTGGTTACAGGGTGTTTTTTCCCACATCCTCAGTTGGGGTGCCTGTCCCCGTGCACTTACCTCACGTGGGTAATCAGAGCTCCTGTTGTATCTGTGTGACAGACACTCCCAGGCCCTCCTGACTCTTCCTAGGCTCTGCCTCCTGGATGAGCCAGGAAATAGGCGCTGCTGGCGGAGGCAGAACAGCTCTGTGAGGAGATAGAGGTCTCTTTGTGTAAATGCTGGCTTCCTTGACATGGCAGCCCTTTGCTCTGAATGTATCTGTGCTGCGTAGCCACGTGCGTTAGTGAGGGCGTAACCACGTGCGTCGGTGAGTGCGTAGCCACGTGCATACCTACATGTTGGTATGGGCATGACAACGCGCATGGATACGTGCGTTGCTGCGGGCATAAATACGTGCGTTGGTTCCGGCGTGGGTGGGCATACCTATGTGTGTTGGTTCCGGCGTGAGCACTGTAGATTACATATCCTTGAGGGTGTATTGCACCTAACATTAATGCTACCATCTCTGATTGTGCTGGCCTATTGCCTATCAGAGCCTGTGAGCAAGAGCTGGACTTTACAACCCCCACTTTTTAGTACTGCTGCTACATTTTGCAGAGTCGGCATCATGTTTTATAACACCTTCTGCTGCACACATCTCACATTAGAGTACATTCACATTCCTTTGGCTACATATGTCCTCAATGTGGAGATGTATCACACATTTTTAATGCCCCTTTTGTTTAGAAGGATTGAGGAGGGTGTGTGGTGAGAACGGCACAGAGGGAGTCCCTGATTGGATATATGTCGGGGTGGCATTGGGAGCAATGGAGAGCTTGTGTGTATTTGACAGAGGGACTTCATTTCACCACGCAGTCCATCTGCAGGGGTTCACAGGGTTGGATTGGAGCAGTCACACTCATGATGCACTGCACATGCAAATCAGCAGTGTACAGATGGTCATATGTAGAGGTGTGCCCCCCCCCCCATCACCTAGGGCTGATGGGGGTCCTGATCATGTGCAGCCCCACAGCACCTCGGCATGGTAGGGGGAACAGACCATGTGTGGCACTGCTACAGAGTAACCACAGACAGTCACATTGTGCGGGTACTGTGACCACCCTGAGTTTGAGGTGGGGTGGCCAGCAACAGGTCCACAGCACCTTTCATGACTGACATACCCCATGCTGCAGGTCCCCATCAGTGTGTTGTCTGTAGTTCCGTTAGACACACCGTGGATACATCTGTGTCCTGCTGTATGTCTCGCTCATATGCACCCAAAATAGTGCATATCCGGTGTTGGTGCCATGATTACCTGCTGGGGAGGGGGGGGAGGAGAGGGGTGAGGAGGGGGGAGGAGGGGGGAGGAGGGGGGGGAGGAGAGGGGTGAGGAGGGGGGAGGAGGGGGGAGGAGGAGGGGGGGGGAGGAGAGGGGGGAGGGGGGGAGGAGAGGGGTGAGGAGGGGGGGGAGGGGGGAGGGGGAGGAGGGGGGGGAGGAGAGGGGGGAGGGGGGGAGGAGAGGGGTGAGGAGGGGGGGGAGGAGAGGGGGAGGAGAGGGGGGAGGGGGAGGGGAGGGGAGGAGGGGGGAGGAGGGGGGGAGGGGGGAGGGGAGGAGGGGGGGAGGAGGGGGGAGGAGGGGGAGGGGGGAGGAGAGGGGTGAGGAGGGGGGAGGAGGGGGGAGGAGGGGGGGAGGGGGGGGAGGAGGGGGGAGGGGGGGAGGAGGGGGGGAGGAGAGGGAGGAGGGGGGGGAGGAGAGGGGGGAGGAGGGGGGAGGAGGGGGGGAGGGGAGAGGGGGGAGGAGGGGGGGGAGGAGAGGGGGGAGGGGGAGGGAGAGGGGGGGGCGTGATATAGTAATTAGAAGGGCTGACAAAGGGGGAGTGGTGGTGGTCCTCGATAGGGATTTTTATATAACGGAAGCTCGGGTACAACTGCAAGATAATACTACTTATAAGGTTTTAAGGCAAAATCCAACTGTACAATTGCAAAAAACGATTAAAAGTATAACTATACAAGCATTACAGCATAAATTAATTTCTCGGAAGGAATATACGTTTTTGAATGTGGTTTCACCCTCGGTAGCAAAATTTTACACGGTCCCTGAAATCCATAAAAATAGACAAACACCCCCTGGCAGACCGATTGTTTCCACCAGGGGGAGTGTTTTGGAACCGTTATCTGTTTACTTGGATTCTTTTTTGCGCCCTTTACTCCCCAATATAGGTTCATATCTAAAAGATACTACCCAATTTCTGAATCTTATGGAGGAATTGGCTATATGGGCTGATTGTAAGGATGTTTGGCTTGTGACTCTTGACGTGTCCTCACTTTATACAAATATACCACAAGAGGGTGCGTTGAGGATAATTAGGAAAACATTACGGTCTAGGGGGGATTTATCTTCATTACAAATGGAGTTTATAGTAGAATTGGCACAATTAGCTATCTATCAAAATTATTTTATCTTTGAGGACACGATTTATCAACAGATCGCAGGGGTGGCTATGGGGGCGACCTGTGCCCCGTCAGTAGCAAATTTCTACATGGACGATTTTGAAACTAAATTTGTGTCCCAGTCGTCTTATGTATCTAATATACTGACCTGGCGGAGGTATATAGATGACATTTTTTTAATGTGGAAGGGATCTGAGATTGTTCTCCAACAATTTCTACAATGGCTTAATACTTGTGAAAAGAATATCACTTTCACGTCTATATACCATCAAGACCATATTACGTATCTTGATGTGCAAGTTACTAGAGGGGTGCAGAGGTGGAATACCTCGATACATCGAAAGGAAACTGATCGTAATACATTTTTGGAATTCTCCAGTAAACATCCTTACAGTCTAAAACGATCCTTACCCTATTCACAATTTTTAAGATATCGGCGAAACTGCTCGAGCACGGCTGATTACAAACAACAAGCGAAAATCCTCAAGAGGGATTTTCTCAATAGGGGTTACCCAGTAAATGTGGTGCAACAAGCGTATTGTAGAGCCCTATATAACCATCGGGCAAATCTGTTAGATCCACCGAGAAAATTGAACCCTGCTAATGTTAATATCGATAGTGAAAATATAAACTTCATTACAACATATACCCCGCTGAGTCAACAGTTAGAAAAGATAATGAAGAGACATAAATCACTTCTAGAAATAGTTCCAGGATTAGCGATGAGAAAGATTAGATGTGTCTGGAAGCGTGGGCGGAACCTGAAAGAATATCTGAGCCCAGCTGTATTGTCCCCAGTGCAACGAATAACAGAAAATAGTATGCGGGTGCGAGGGGGCCATAATAAATGTGGGGACTGCGATATATGTGGAATAATGATAGAACAGACACAGTTTTCTTACGGAGATAAAACATTTTTTCTCCGAACTAACACGACTTGTAACACAGAAATGGTGGTATATGCCATACTATGCCCCTGTGGCCTGTACTACATTGGAAAAACGATTCGATCTCTGAAAGTGAGGCTACGAGAGCATAGAAGTAGAATCAAATGCAGGAGAGTAGAGGCCCCTATAGTTGCTCATTGCGAATCTGCGGGACACACTTTTGAGCAACTGCGCAGTTTCACAATTGAACAAGTTCAGTTACCAAAACCAGGTAGGACACAGGACGATACTTTGTTAATCCGAGAGCAGTGGTGGATACATAAGTTGCAAACGATTGTTCCCAAGGGTTTGAATGTATCCATAGAATGGTCCTCTTGTGTATGAGGTTTTAAGGTTTAGAACTATAGAGCTGAATAAAGTTGTTTAAAAATTTTGTGTCTTCAAAATTAAAAATTAAAAGTTGTGTGTTATTGAAATTAACATTGATTTTTTAATAAATAGGACATTTGAGGTATGTAATTATGTGACAAATGTATAATTCCAATAATGAGGTGTCTTTAACGATCCACTTCCGGAAACCTAAAGAGGGATTTAAAAATGGAGTAGTGATAACTATCCCGCATGCGCGGCGTTTCGTTGTAAGAAATGGATAGAGGGGGAACGCGGGCAGCAGCTTAGAATGTAAGTAAGATCTATTAAAGTTTGGTTTTTAGTTAGATAAGACGATTTTAAATGAAGGAATATTATAATTGAGTGTATGTATTTTATTTACTATAGGTTAATGGTCTCCTGATGAAAATAAATTTTGAAACGCCTAGAGGCGCCGAAGTTGAGCGTCGAGACCTAGGAGAGAAAAAAATGTTCTGATGTTTTTAAACGATGGCACATTGTTTCTTTAAGAATCTTTAAGAATCTTTACAAATGTCAATGCAGTGGGTGTTGTAAGCTACTGGAAAGAAATCGATTAAGTGCCTGACTTGTGTGGAAGATATATGTTGTAAATGAATAATTTTGGAAAAAAAAAAAAAAGAATAAAAACAAGTGAAAAGGATTAATAAAAATATACTTCTTACATTTGTGGAGAATTTTGGACGTATCAATTTTGTAACAAAGATTTATACACGCCCTACTAAAACTGGACCGGAATTTACCATAGGAGTTGATCCATACGATGGAGGGTCCTTCGGGATGGCAAAAAATACTCAGTTTCACCCCAGATCATGTTTCTGGATTTGCTAAGGAAAAGACACCATTCTCAATAGATGTTGAAGATGTTAACCCTCAAATACAAACCACGTGGGAGACGTTAACTGCTCAATCAAAACGGAAGATCAGAATGGACCTACACAGGTCCTCCCTTGTGGAATATATTAACAGACAACAAATACCGAGAGGTCTCCGGATTTATAAGGAACCGCAGATGGCCGATATGACTGCCGAGTTTATAGACAAATGGAATATGATACTTAACAAATGTGCACTGGACTTAATGATACTTATGGTAGATACTTTAAAACCAGCAATAGAAAATTTAACTGTAGCCCTACAACTCACAAAAGAAGAGTTGAAAGAAAAAGAATCGGAAGAGAAATTTAAATCAGGCATGGCTGAAGTTCAAAAACAAGAACAGTCCACTTACCAGGAAACTATGACTAAAAAGCTTAAGAAATTCCAACGTGATGCGTCAGATTATTCGACGGGGTACGTTTACCCTTGGATGGACTTAAAGAAAAGACCCAAAAAAAGCAAAAAACAAGTAAAATTTGATGAGACAATGAGCGACACGTCCAATAGTGAGTCTAGTGGCTCTGCTAAAGAGGATTTTCGACAGCGCAGAGGAACCGATGTGAAGAAGAAAACCAACGCCGAAAAAAACGAGAAAAAGAAAACAAGAAGTACTACGACTCTGCAGAAATAGCCAGGTTGCCTAGCTCTTCAGATTCCCTGGTGGAGAACATCTCAGGAAAGGATTTGACTGCAGAAGATATGAAACTGCTGAACCGGGGACTCTCTTATGTACCTAATCTAGCATATGACCCTTTCCAATGTCGTGTAGATATCGAATGTTTAATGAGAAAGCTTCATATAAAACAATATTTTGCATCACTGAATTTTGAGTCTGTAATAACGGAAGTTGACACGCGAGAGGAGAGCATAGGGGCACAAAATAGTACACAGATTCAATCAATTCCATATGAGGAAATTAGTCAAGAGAAAGGAAACACTAGGGTTCCACTAAAGTTTAAATCGAAATGGATTCCCCCAACCCCCCTACACCCTGCCTTGATTACTTTTAAACAACTAGTTTTGCGTGATCTAGAACAATTAGAGCAACAAAGTAAACAAAGGGAGCAGGCCCTACCCGTGGAAGAAAGGAAAGCACTAACGTCCCTAAGAACGCGGCGTGATATAGTAATTAGAAGGGCTGACAAAGGGGGAGTGGTGGTGGTCCTCGATAGGGATTTTTATATAACGGAAGCTCGGGTACAACTGCAAGATAATACTACTTATAAGGTTTTAAGGCAAAATCCAACTGTACAATTGCAAAAAACGATTAAAAGTATAACTATACAAGCATTACAGCATAAATTAATTTCTCGGAAGGAATATACGTTTTTGAATGTGGTTTCACCCTCGGTAGCAAAATTTTACACGGTCCCTAAAATCCATAAAAATAGACAAACACCCCCTGGCAGACCGATTGTTTCCACCAGGGGGAGTGTTTTGGAACCGTTATCTGTTTACTTGGATTCTTTTTTGCGCCCTTTACTCCCCAATATAGGTTCATATCTAAAAGATACTACCCAATTTCTGAATCTTATGGAGGAATTGGCTATATGGGCTGATTGTAAGGATGTTTGGCTTGTGACTCTTGACGTGTCCTCACTTTATACAAATATACCACAAGAGGGTGCGTTGAGGATAATTAGGAAAACATTACAGTCTAGGGGGGATTTATCTTCATTACAAATGGAGTTTATAGTAGAATTGGCACAATTAGCTATCTATCAAAATTATTTTATCTTTGAGGACACGATTTATCAACAGATCGCAGGGGTGGCTATGGGGGCGACCTGTGCCCCGTCAGTAGCAAATTTCTACATGGACGATTTTGAAACTAAATTTGTGTCCCAGTCGTCTTATGTATCTAATATACTGACCTGGCGGAGGTATATAGATGACATTTTTTTAATGTGGAAGGGATCTGAGATTGTTCTCCAACAATTTCTACAATGGCTTAATACTTGTGAAAAGAATATCACTTTCACGTCTATATACCATCAAGACCATATTACGTATCTTGATGTGCAAGTTACTAGAGGGGTGCAGAGGTGGAATACCTCGATACATCGAAAGGAAACTGATCGTAATACATTTTTGGAATTCTCCAGTAAACATCCTTACAGTCTAAAACGATCCTTACCCTATTCACAATTTTTAAGATATCGGCGAAACTGCTCGAGCACGGCTGATTACAAACAACAAGCGAAAATCCTCAAGAGGGATTTTCTCAATAGGGGTTACCCAGTAAATGTGGTGCAACAAGCGTATTGTAGAGCCCTATATAACCATCGGGCAAATCTGTTAGATCCACCGAGAAAATTGAACCCTGCTAATGTTAATATCGATAGTGAAAATATAAACTTCATTACAACATATACCACGCTGAGTCAACAGTTAGAAAAGATAATGAAGAGACATAAATCACTTCTAGAAATAGTTCCAGGATTAGCGATGAGAAAGATTAGATGTGTCTGGAAGCGTGGGCGGAACCTGAAAGAATATCTGAGCCCAGCTGTATTGTCCCCAGTGCAACGAATAACAGAAAATAGTATGCGGGTGCGAGGGGGCCATAATAAATGTGGGGACTGCGATATATGTGGAATAATGATAGAACAGACACAGTTTTCTTACGGAGATAAAACATTTTTTCTCCGAACTAACACGACTTGTAACACAGAAATGGTGGTATATGCCATACTATGCCCCTGTGGCCTGTACTACATTGGAAAAACGATTCGATCTCTGAAAGTGAGGCTACGAGAGCATAGAAGTAGAATCAAATGCAGGAGAGTAGAGGCCCCTATAGTTGCTCATTGCGAATCTGCGGGACACACTTTTGAGCAACTGCGCAGTTTCGCAATTGAACAAGTTCAGTTACCAAAACCAGGTAGGACACAGGACGATACTTTGTTAATCCGAGAGCAGTGGTGGATACATAAGTTGCAAACGATTGTTCCCAAGGGTTTGAATGTATCCATAGAATGGTCCTCTTGTGTATGAGGTTTTAAGGTTTAGAACTATAGAGCTGAATAAAGTTGTTTAAAAATTTGTGTCTTCAAAATTAAAAATTAAAAGTTGTGTGTTATTGAAATTAACATTGATTTTTTAATAAATAGGACATTTGAGGTATGTAATTATGTGACAAATGTATAATTCCAATAATGAGGTGTCTTTAACGATCCACTTCCGGAAACCTAAAGAGGGATTTAAAAATGGAGTAGTGATAACTATCCCGCATGCGCGGCGTTTCGTTGTAAGAAATGGATAGAGGGGGAACGCGGGCAGCAGCTTAGAATGTAAGTAAGATCTATTAAAGTTTGGTTTTTAGTTAGATAAGACGATTTTAAATGAAGGAATATTATAATTGAGTGTATGTATTTTATTTACTATAGGTTAATGGTCTCCTGATGAAAATAAATTTTGAAACGCCTAGAGGCGCCGAAGTTGAGCGTCGAGACCTAGGAGAGAAAAAAATGTTCTGATGTTTTTAAACGATGGCACATTGTTTCTTTAAGAATCTTTAAGAATCTTTACAAATGTCAATGCAGTGGGTGTTGTAAGCTACTGGAAAGAAATCGATTAAGTGCCTGACTTGTGTGGAAGATATATGTTGTAAATGAATAATTTTGGAAAAAAAAAAAAAAGAATAAAAACAAGTGAAAAGGATTAATAAAAATATACTTCTTACATTTGTGGAGAATTTTGGACGTATCAATTTTGTAACAAAAAGTGTAGACAGTGACAATTGTTCTGGAAGGCCATCTACAAGCAGGAATGAAGACAAAGTTAAGTAGTGCATGCCACAATATGCTCAAATCGTCAATAGTCAAGCAAGCTCCCTGACAGAGGACATGGACATCAGTTTTGGGTCGGTACAGTCCATTATTACTATCGATTTGTAGATGAGACATTTATCTGCAAAATTCATGCTGAAACTCCTGTTCCCTGACCAAAAAGAAGATCAATTGCCTGCAGCCAGGGAGTTGTTGGAATGTATTGAAAATGACTCATATTTCATCAAAAAGATTATTACTAGTGATGAATCATGAGTTTATGGTTATGACCCGGAAACTAAGGTTCAGTCCTCACAATGAAACACACCAAACTCTCCCAGATCCAAGAAAGCCTGTCAGGTGAGGAGCAATGTCAAGATCATGCTCACAGTTTTCTTTGATCACCAGGGTATTGTTCATCATGAGTATGCTGCAAAAGGCCAAACCATCAATAAGGAGTACTACATCCAAGTTCTGATTCGTTTGAGAGATACAGTTTGTCGTAAGAGGCCAGCGGTGCACGGGAATGGTGAATGGTTGCTTCATCACAATAACACCCCAGCTCACGCATCACATCTTGTCCAGCAGTTCTTGGCCAAACATCAAACCAAGCTAGTTCATCAGTCTTCGTACTCATCTGACCTCGCATCCTGTGACTTTTTCTTGTTTCCAAAACTGAAATTACCACTGAAAGGAAGGAGATTTGATGACTTGGAGACCATTAAGCAAAATTCGACACAGCAGCTTCACAGCATAATGAAAGAGGCATTTCAAAATTGTTTCCGGCAGTGGCAGGAATGTTGAAGGAAGTGTGTTTTATCAGAAAAGGACTACTTTGAAGGAGACTGAGTGCAATAACTGTCAGTGTTATACTTCTTGTGTTATTGTACAAGTCTTGATACTTTTTGATCACATATCGTAGATCGCAATCTCAGATCAATAGCAATACCCCATTCCCTCTCAAATCTCACTAATATATAATCATGGTAAAAAATCCTCCCACCCTCATAGATTTTTTCATATTGTGCTTCCTAAAAAGACAACTCAAAGAGGCATGTTTACTAAACAGAGTGCCATTAGTGTGTGGTCAGCCCGTGAAACAACATGGAGACTTGTGCCAACTTCAGGAGATATGTGCATCTGTCCCTCTGCCACTGATGTGTTGTTAACTTGCATCACTATGGTAAACTGGCATGCGAGTGCACCTAACACCACCCATTGAAGTGACATTAAGTGGACCCATGCTAACAGCAAAAGTCACGGTTAGCATGCACACGTCATGCCCATGCTAAATTTGATGCACTGTCAATGCCCATGTTCTGCCCCATCCTACCCTCTCTCTGTCCATTCCTGTGCTAATCTGGTAGTGTGGGGTTTTTAGTGCAGGGTCCCATGCTTTTAGCGCAGCCCACTTACCGAGTGCTGAACCCCACATTGGTTGATATGCCCTAAAATGCATTAAAGTAGGAGTTTTTCACCAATCTGCATACCATACTCTACACTTTCAATGTTAAAGAATAACACAGGTACACTACCAAAAAACTGCCTCCAGTTTTGCAACTGATTCCTATAGATTTTGGGGTGCTGAATCCAGGAAAAATAGCCAAAATGTTCCATCACGTCACGTTTTCTTGCAAAATTAGATTTCTTACCCATATAAGGAATGTTTACATAATTTCTTTTTAGCCGACTGCAGTTTATTTTCTTGGCCCAAAATAGAGGTTGTAATGGTTAACTAACTAGAAACACTCCCTCATGATATTTTAGAGTGTTTTGTATTCATTTTATACATTAACAGGACAATTGGGAGGCGGGGGGCTAAATCCAGTACTCGCGCTGGTGCATGTTCTTTCCTGTTCGCCTCGCCTCGTTCGCTCGCTCAAACACGGTGGTTGCGACATGAACGTTCCTGTCAAATTTCAGTTTCTTGCAAGTTCATTATTACCTTTTGTTTGCTCAGTCGAAATCCAGCTTTATTCCGAAGTGGTTCACTACAGTTGTAGTTTGCAGTGCTGTGTATTTGTGATGGCTCACAGAGCCAGAGGTTGCGTCAACTATCCGGACAGTTTTTGTTTTATTTGTGGGGAATATACCGTGAAAAAGCGGCAGAGGAACATTTCTGCATTTATTAAAAAAGTATATTTCGCCTATTTCGGTTTGAAGTTAGGCGATCAAGACAAACCGTGGGCTCCTCACAAAGTGTGCAAGACATGTGAGGAAGATCTACGCTTATGGATGAAAGGTAAAAAACAAGCATTTCGTTTCGGAATACCTATGATGTGGCGTGAACAAAGAGACCACAGCAGTGACTGCTATTTTTGCTCTTGCATTGTGAAGGGATACAACTTAAAAAATAAGAACGTAATAAGTTACCCCAACCTTCCCTCAGCAATTAGGCCTATGCCTCATAGCAACGAAGTACCTGTGCCTGAACCACCAAAATCTTTGGATCATATTTGTGTGGACGGTTCTGATCATGATGAGACTCATCAGATGGCTTTTCCCGATGAGTCCAGTACTTCCGAGTTTGAAACTGAACCAGATCCGAAACCTGAACTTTTCTCTCAAGCTGAATTGAATGATTTAGTCCGGGATTTAGGACTCCCAAAAGATGCTGCCCAACTGCTAGGTTCTCGGCTTAAACAGAAAAATCGATTGTCACCAGGAACAACTTTTTATTGGTACCGCAACCGCGAGACACAATTTTTGAAGTATTTCAGCAAAGAGGAAGATTTGGTATTTTGCAACGATATATACGGAGTGATGGAAAAGTTTAAACTCAAGTATGATCCTGCTGAATGGCGGCTGTTCATTGATTCGTCAAAAGACAGCATAAAGGGTGTTCTTCTTCATAATGGCAACACATTCGCTTCAGTTCCTATTGCTCACTCTGTTATTCTCCAAGAAAAATATGAGAATTTGGCCCTGATTCTTCAGAAGATTCGTTATGATGAGCATAAGTGGATGATTTGTGGAGACTTTAAAATTCTATCCATGCTATTAGGGCAGCAATCCGGTTTCACCAAATATCCCTGCTTCCTTTGCTTGTGGGATAGCCGGGCCCGCGACCTACACTGGGGGAAAAAAGACTGGCCAATTCGGGAGTATTTGAGACCCGGTGAGAAAAATGTTCTTCATGAGAGCTTGGTACCTCGTGATAAAATTCTATTACCACCTCTCCACATTAAGTTGGGTCTCATTAAGCAATTCATCAAGTCCCTTCCAAAAGATGGTGAGTGCTTTCGGTACCTTTGCTCAAAGTTCCCCCGACTTTCTGAAGCAAAGCTAAAGGAAGGAGTGTTTGTTGGCCCTGATATAAGGAAACTCATTTCAGATGGAGCATTCGCTGAAACGATGTCTGAGAAGGAAAAAGAAGCCTGGGATTCCTTCAAGGATGTTGTTCTCAAATTCTTGGGGAACAGGCGGGATGAGAACTATAAGGATATTGTTGCCAGGATGCTCAATGCCTTCAAAGAACAAGGCTGTAACATGAGCCTGAAAGTCCATTTCTTGCACTCCCATGTGAACTACTTTCCCGAAAACTTGGGGGCGTACAGTGAAGAACAAGGTGAAAGGTTTCACCAGAACATCAAGGATACAGAGAGAAGGTACCAAGGAAGATGGAACACCACTATGATGGCTGATTTCTGCTGGTTGCTGCTGCGGGAAACCCCAGATGAAAAATACGCCAAGCAGCGCACCAAGAGAAGCATTCGGGGGAAGAAGAAACGGGCCCACCAGGAGATTGATTGACCCAAGAATGACTTTAAAATCTAAACTGTGTTGACAAATATCGTGTTTTTACTAAACTTTGAAATAAAAATTTGCTAGTTATTACCACAGTGTCGGATCTCATTTATTAGAATTTTATTTTCACACCATCGGGTGTTTGTCTTCATGTATTGCAATGGTGCGGTTTGCGTTTTCTATTCTTACATACATACCTGTACAACATTTTTTGCACATTTCTTTGCTTTGTGTCTAACCTCGCTCTTATATGCTCAATGTTTGTGCACATGTATGTGGCTGTTTTAAGTGCAGACAATTTTGCTACCATCACAGTGTGTTTTGTTGACATTACTCTATTCTGATGTGCTGCCTTGTTACAATTTTCTTTATTCTTATTTGAATAACTACTAAACAATTAGTATAAAGAATTCATCCAAGAAACTTTTATCTCGATCGCACTCAATCTGAAACGTTCACCTCAAACTGCTAACCCAATGTAGCAAAAAATCTGTACGTGATGGAGCAAATTGGTTACCAGATTTGGATTCAGCGCACCAAAAAACGTAAAAATCAATCGAAACATTAGAGGCAGTTTAAAAAAAAATTTTTTAGTGTACCTGTGTAATTATAAAAATATTCAAAAAGCAATTAGAAATCAAAAATTCTTGATTATGTAATCATCACGCCTCTTGATTCAGTACTTGGTGAAAGCCCCTTTACAGCAATAACAGCCATAAGTCATTTAGGATGGTGCTGTTTTTGTCCATTATTCTATGAAGAACTGCTCCAGCTCTTTTAAGTTGGTTATGGAGGGTCATTTTGAAAGTCTTAGGGTATGTTTACTAAAGTACACTAAGGTAGCATGCCTTAGCGTGTGCTAATGGCAGGTATAAGGTGTTTTCGTGCGTAAAGGGCTCTGGGCATGTAGGAGGCGTGGCAGCATGAAGCGTCCTATGTGTCCTTTAATGCGCGTTAACGGAACATGGTGCAGTAAGGTGACAAGCATGCACTTTAATGTACAAAAAAAGCTGTAACCCCAACGCAGGATAAAGGAGCATCAATGGAAGACAATCTGAAGGTGATGGATGGATGGACAGGTGATAGTTAATGGACCAGACAAACCTTTGCCATCTGATGTAGTCAGTAAGTGGGATGTGCAGATGACACCCAAGAATAATGTATCAGTGTGGTGTGCACATGTAACTGTCAGTACTGTCAGTGTTTTGCATAGGAAAGGCCTGAAGTGTGTCTGGGTGGAGTCAGCATGGTATTGACGTGGTCAGCAAAAGAAGAACTGAGCATTAGTGGTGATGTTGAGCAGTCACAGGAGAGATGTGTTGTATCTGTTGAACAGTTGCACATGTTCTTGTACGTGTCATGATGTAGCAGCTGCATGTTAAATATATGACTGCACATGACGGGCATATGGGTGAGTGTGGATCTGCGGTCCTGATGGTGGTAGCAGTGAGTGTGTTATGTCTGTGCTGGTCTGATGGCAAAGATGCAGTTTGGGTCTGTTTGCACAAGTAGTAGGTGTGCCATGGGGACCCTGAAATACTATTGGTTGGTGTGTTAGCTGCCTTAGCTGGTCCCATAACCACACAATCTACCTCGAACTCGTGGATTAAATAAATGTTCAAGTTTGTGTCTTATTCATAATATAGAGCAAGTAATGATGTGTGAAGATTGCAGCAGATGGGCATTGAAGGAGTGGGATATGATTGCATATACAACATAAATGTGTCCGTGTTTCCAATGCCCAGTCAAAGTTAGGGTGCCATATTTCAATCATGCGCTGCATGTGTATCATACATCCACTGACCCAACATCATCAGCCCTCTACAATGTTGTATGCCAGAGGCAAGAAGTATTGCTGTCAGATATGCATGAGTGCAGTGTGCATACCTGACCTATGTTAGGCCCTATTGTGGAATGGCTACATCTGTAAAGACACACCCTGGCCTGCAGCTGACAGTAGTTTCAGATGAGGGTAACAGAACTCTGATGAGAAGATGTGGTATCTGAAATATGATCCACTCTCTACAAAGACAGTGCTGCAAGCATAATACCAAACATTCACTGAACCTCACAGAGGATGGTGTACCAATAAAGAGAATGTGTGCTGCAGCATGCACTGCAGCTAAAGGCTGTCTGCTCAAAATCACTCTAGTGGCATGTGTCTGCATGTGGTGTACATATGGTATAGAGGGGAAGATGTACAGTTACAATGATGGTCATCTACACCAATCCTTTGCACTCTGTGGCTCACACATGTGATATGGTCACAGTAGCAAGTCTCTCAGGGTCCACAGCAGAGTGAAAATCAGTCTGGCAGTATGTTGTAATGAGTATGCTAGAAAGATATATGAGCATGAGTAGGGGCATGGGTACATGATTTAACAAAGACACTGCACAAGTTTGGACAGAAGAATGAGGAGGGTTTTAAAAAACATTCATTACGAACATGGAGCCAGTGTCTGGTTGTCCAAAGACAGTGCTCTAATCATCATGCTAAACCTGCACAGCATCTGCCGTGAGAACAATTACTAATAAAGGGAATGTATGTATCTGACTGCAATGTAGAAACATGTTGATAGATGACCCCTGTAGGATGTGGCTGCGTGTTCAGTATATATGTGATGGAGGCCTAGACCGTCTCCCACAGTTAGGGTCCAGTCGCCCAAACCTGTCCACTTTGTGGGTTATGCATCTGTTGGGGTCATATTACCAATACTCTCTAATGGGCTACAGCTGAGGCAACACACTCTGCCCATCTGATAGCCTGGATGGAAAAGAGCATGCATGAAATATCTCACAATGAATAGGCACAAGGGTGCCTGGGGCTTTCCTGAACCTGCACTCTTTGGGACAGTATCTGGACCAGCCCAGAACAAAACGAAAAAAAGGAACCTGTGGGCATTGAACCGGGGCCCTGGTATGTACAAAGACAGTGCTTTGAACCAGGGGCGGCCCAAGGGGGGTGCGGGGCCATGTGCATAACTTCTACACATATTAACCCAATCAATAAAGCTAATATCAAATATGCTCTTTTGAATGCTAGATCAGTCAGAAATAAATTAAATATGATCCGTGATATAATACTAAATAAACAATTAGACATTATTTGCATTACAAAGACTTGGTTGGATGACTCTGATCAAGTCATCTTAAGTCAGTTAATTCCACCTGGCTTCTCAGCATTTAATTGCATTAGAACACAGAAGAAAGGGGGAGGTGTACTCATATTAACCAGAAATGAATATAGATTTAAACTGATTTCTTCCAGTAACTCCTTTGAATCTAGTACAATTACTATTGCAAATAAATTTCTTAGCATCTCTCTAACCTATAGACCACCAGGAGCCACAACTGAATACTTATCCTCTGTCCTCGAAACTGTATGTGCCAACACCTCTAAGCATAAGCCCCTCATTGCTTTAGGTGATTACAATCTACCATCTACGTCCTCTAAAGAAGCAGCAGCATTTTTAAAAGCTATGACTTCATTAAAGTATCGCCAAATAATTACTTCTCCTACACATCAACATGGCTCTACTCCAGATTTGGTCTTCATTCCAAAGCAACTAATGAGGCACAATAAGACTGTAACAACAGCTATCACTCCAGTCCCTTGGTCAGATCATCACTTAATTGAGTTTTCCTTGACATTAAATAATTCCTTTCAACAATTAGACTATGAGGGCACAACCAGACGCTTCAAGGTCTTTGATAGAGATACATTTATAAATTAAGGGGTATGTTTACTAAACTGCGGTAATAGTGAATAACGCGCATTATGTAACGTTAATGATCGTTATGATGCGCTATCGTAAAGCCCAGCGGCGCGGTAAAACAACGCAGAAGGTGGAGAGAGGGCGGAGAGAAGGCGTCAGTGGGCGGAGAGTGGGCGGGGAGAGGCTCCCCTCACACTAACGCGCTGATTTTCAGGGCTGAATTCCAACGCGAATGAAAACCTGTCGTTAAAGGCACATTACAGGGGAGAGAAACCATTTCAGTGTCAGCAATGTACAGCCCAGGCAGGGAAACCAAACAAAAGTGATAAGTGTGATACATGTGCACAGAACAAAAGGGCACAGAAACACTGAAAATGACCCCAACAAACTGGAAAAAAACAATAACCAAGCTGGCCAATAGTGGTATCAATGAGAAACATCAACCCCTCCCCCCCCCCGAGTAAGCTTCATAGAACAGATATAAATCGTGGAAGGGTCTATACTCCATCCCCATACAAGGTGAATGGGCCCACAGTGAAATAGCGCTGCTCAGGGTTTTCCCCACCATCGAACAGGATTCCTATGGCGTGCATATATCCCGCAACATCAGGGCGGGCATGTCGGAACGGCAACTGGACAGATGCCGAAGAAGGGGATACAGAGGGCCGCAGGCGGCACATGCTGTGGTGGAGCTGGGCCACAGTGCGGACTAGGGTGATGCCTAGCTGGCCCATACGAATGCTGAAACAGCAGAGCAACCAGACAGCAACTGCTGAAGGGCCAACATGGGCACGAGTGTATTTCCCACAGTGTCACAGGGGATAGTACCCAACAGCTACCCCCAAAGGCACGGAACATTGGCAGGCGGGGCTGGGGGGAGCGTGGACGTCTATGTAGGCATCCCTACCCCAGAACCCGCACCATAGGCAGCCGCCTACCTGCACACTGGATGGCCTGGGACTGCGCACCACCAGCTCCATCAGCAGAAGGGCATGTCAGCATGGTGGCTGAGGGATACTGGTGGTGGAGAGGGCAGTGGCAGCTGGCCAGAGCAGACCGTGGCCTAGCCCTGTGTAGGTGGGTGCCATGCACTGCAACAGACAGGCCCTGTCTGACCAACAGTCATGGTATCACCAGGGAATGCACCATCTCTGTGATAACATGGTGGTGCAGTGCACAAAACCAGTGTATTCAGACGCAGAAGGTCACAGGTTCAAGTCCCAGCTGTGGTTTCCGCCAACCCAGTCTTCATATTTTACCCACTACTATAACGTGCTAATACAGACAGAACCTTTCTTGCAGATGACGTAAACATGCCCAAAACACCTACATTTTACCCTACAGAGCACAGACACCATAAACATGCACATTACCTAGAGCAGAGCCTCCCAAATGCAGTCCTGGAGGGCCAAACACCATTCCGGTTCCATGCTGCCTCTGATAAAGATGCCTGTGCTGCATTTCTATGCGCCACCCCCATGGTATGCAGATGTATCTCATGCATATTCATGAGGGACAGCATGAAAACCCGAACAGTGTTTGGCACCGCAGGACTGGAGTTGGGAACCTCTGCCGTAAAGCAGCAGCCAACAGGGGCAGACACACCCGCACCCATAGGCCCCATTATCCAAAGCCTCCTGGAGAGGCAGGACTTTGGGCTCTGCATGCATCTCCCAATACTAGCACTTGCATACCTTAGTAATGCCACCCTAAACCTGGGAATATGGTACACATCTTTAAAGAGGTTGTTATGATTACTGGCAGATAGCAAGTCCTAGGTTAAGTACAATTATCTGAATGAGCTGCATCATAGCAACCCTCCTGATGTCTGTGGAGTGTGCTACAGGTCTTGTGTCTGACAGTGTTTACCAACCTGGGGAGTGACTCCTACAGTATTGCGTACCATAGCCATGCCTGCACTGTGCCCAGGACTTGTGTGGTGGCCTGGGCTGCCCAACACCTCTATAGTTGCACAATGCTGGCATAGGTGTGGGGAGTGTGTGTCTGTCTATCCAGTGTGTGGTGGCTGCCAACACCCTCCACAGCCCACACTGCTAGCACTGTTGCCAGTATTGGCCTGCCAATGTGCATAATGAGGAGCAAGGTACCGTGGGAATAGCCTGGATAGGGTGGCCTGGCCTGGATGCATCTGCACACGGCATAGGGCAATGGCAATTGTAGTGCCTGGCCACCACCTGCACGGACAGGGTGGCCATAGCATGTCCTGCTGGGAGGTCACTCTCACCCTGACTGAGCAGTGACCATGGCATGGCTAGGTTCCCCCATAGTGCTTTATAGCATTTCTCTCATGTGATATTTATGGGTTTCCTTTTGGGGCCCAATCACTGACTTATCTGCTTGGTGTGTATGCTGACATCCCCGTTCTGGGTACATGCATCTTCTCCAGGACTATGGACTAGCTGGCGGACTGTCTGCAGCTAGTACGTGTCTTACTGGAACACCTTGCAGGGTGCAGCGGCTGGAGGCTTGCTGCTGGAGAATATCAGATAATGGTGGGTGGCAGCTGAGCATTTCCAGGCCTGCCATCTGTCTGCTATTGCGTTATGGATGTGTACCGCTCTGTCTGTTCCCCAGCAGGACAGGGGTTGCTGGTCCCCTCTACTGCTGCCATTGCAGGGAGGTAGACTGTGGATCTATTGGTGGGTGATCCTGTTTCCCACCCTGTGCCCCAGAGAGTGGGTTGTGTGGTGGTACATGATCTGCCCATGGGTCCATACACCCCCCCTTCCCCTCACCTACAGCAGGTAACCATGGCACCAACACAGGATATGCAGTATTCTGGGTGCATCATTGCCCATAGGGACTAGACATGACCGGGACATACAGCAGGGCACAGATGTATCCTAGGTGTGTCTAATGGAACTACCTATCACACACTGATGGGGACCTGCAGCATGGCGTAGTTCAGCCATGAATGGTGCTGTGGACCTGGTGCTGGGCGCCCCACCTCAACCTTAGGGTGGGCACTGTACCCGCACAATGTGACTGTCTGTGGCTACTCTGTGGCAGTACCACACACGGTCTGTTCCCCCTACCTGGCCGAGGTGCTGTGGGGGTGCATACCCAATCTTGTGCCCATCTGTCGACTGCTGATTTGCATGTGCAGTGCATCATGGGTACGGGTGGGTTAACCCTATCCTGGTAACCACAGCATACAGTTTGTGTGGTGACGTGCAGTCCTGCAGCCAGCCAGGGCTTTGTTCACAGCCTTATAAGGTGTCCTATAGGGGACATTATAGGGTGCCTTGGCGGACAGTACACTTTATAATGCGCCCTATGGAGTGCCTTATGCGGCACCTTAGGTTATGCCACCGTGAGGGTGTGTTTGCTGGCAGCACAAATTAAAATACATGTCAAATGCCTCACCAATCACAACTTAAATGTAAAGGGTGCTGCCTCAGCCAGCCTTATACAGTAGGCCCACTGGGGAATCGAACCCATGACCCCTGTACCATCCGTCAGTGTTGTAACCATTGTGTTACAGCTCTGTTGTTGTGATTGTATGCCTGCGCGCCTTCTTAAGCTTAACGCACGGTAACGTGCCCTGTAGCACTCGTTCATTTATGGCGCCTTGTAACGTGCATTCTCGGCGCATTCTCGGCAACGATGTACCCCCCATGTCCTTATTTGGGATTTCTGTCTCTAACACGGCTCCTAACACGAATCGCACTAACGCAGTTTAGTAAACATACCCCTAAGTCATTCCACAATTAGAGCAAAACTTTGATACCCTTGATTTAGGTATAGACAATTGGAATTGCACTTTATCTAATGCAGCATCAGCTCTCACTCATTCTCAACCAAAGGCACGTAGGAGATCTAATGCTCCTTGGTACTCAAGTGATATCAGGATTATGAAACGCACTCTCTGAAGGTTAGAAAGAAAATGGAGAAGATTTAAATCTCATGATATACTGACCCAATACAAAGCTAGACAACTTGAATATAATGATCTTATAAATGAACATAAGCAACTTTATCATACCAAGATAATTATGAAATCTATCAATAGACCGAGGGAGCTTTTTAGCATTGTTCTAAAGCTCACAGAAGACTCTATGCAGCATCGTGCCCACCACATAGGCCCACAGGTCTTTGCAGATTACCTAAGATCCAAAAATATCACTACTCATACATGCCCCCCTTCTACACTGACAAATGGCTATAGTTTCAACGATTCTCAACACATTTGGGAGAACTTCATTATTCCTTCATCCCAGCAAATTGAAGACATAATACAGGGACTTATTACAACAACATCACCTTCATATCCTTGTCCAGTGTCTTGGATCAAAGCAACAAAACATCAGCTTTCACCTTACATTCATAAGATTGTTAAGAACTCCCTTCAACAAGGATACTTACCACAGTCATTAAAACAAGCCATGATTCGGCCAGTCCTTAAGAATAACACACTAGGCCCTTCTGATCCGAAATCTTACCGCCCAATTTCTAGCTTACCTTTCCTTAACAAAGTCATTGAAAAGTCAGTACAAAACCAACTTCAGGATCACTTGGACTTACATGCACCACTGGATATTCACCAGCATGGCTTTAAACCACAACACAATGTTGAAACCTTGCTCACCTCTCTTTTTGATAATCTTTTAAGAGGTATCGATAACATTAAGAATGGATTCCTGTTAGTATTCATGGATGTTTCAGCTGCTTTTGACACAATATCTCACTCTAAGCTACTGCACCGTTTGCATCATATAGGTTTACGAAATAATACTTAAAACTGGTTTAGCTCTTACTTGGAAGGTTGTATGCAACAAGCCAAATGTGACCAGAAAAAATCTTTGCAATTCCCAGTCATTCAAGGAGTGCCTCAGGGTTCAGCTTTATCTTCTATTCTGTTCAATATTTATATCCAACCTTTATGCAATATTATTAAACTACACAAATTCCATTATCACCTTTATGCTGATGACATAATGGTATATACCCCAATTGTTTTACAATCTCTTGACTTTTCAGCAATTTCTAGATGTCTCCAAGACATGAATACCTGGCTTTCAAATAATAACTTTACACTTAATTATGACAAAACTGAGGTAATGTTTGTTACTAGGAACCCCAACTTCATTCCTCCAAATACCATTGATTTATTAGGTAGGCCCATCATAGTTAAAAACGAAATCAAATACCTTGGCATAATTTTGGATAAGGCATTGAACCTTAAATCTCACATTGCTAAAATCGCTAACAAGGCCTATCATCGTCTAAAGATTGTGAGAAAACTAAAGCCATTACTCCATCAAGACCATTTCCGTACCATTTGTCAGGCTCTCATCACCCCCCTCCTCGACTACAGAAACCTGCTTTAACAACAGGGCCGGCCCGTCCATTGAGCAAGAATGTTTTTTGCACAGGGCCCCGCATTTCAGGGGGCCCCACGCAAAGAACATTCTGCTTTTTTAAAAATTAAATTTAAAAAAAAAAAAAAGCTGGCTGCTGCCGCTGCCGCCGCAGCAGCAGCAGAATGGAGTGTCCCGTGGGGTCCCCTCTGCCCGGCTGAGCCCCTGTGCGCCAGCTTTCAGATACGCGAAGGGAGAGTGTCTCCCTCGTGTCTCTGTTAAGCCCGCAGGGGCTGATGGGAAGCAGGGGCTGCGCTTTATTTAGTACAAGAGGAAATTAATTTATAGTTTTATTTCTACAGTGTTGTTGTACATGCCAAGTTTGGCTTTTGGGATTCCCAGTTTAATTATTGTCTTCCTGTTTCTAAATTGTGATTCCTTGTTTGGTGATGGTCTATGTTCTGCATGTGTAACTGAGCTGAGGTATTCTGTTTATGTAATTCCTTTTTGACATTGCCACTTGTTCTCTTTCCCCAGTAGGTCATGTATTGTTATTCTCTGAAATGTATTGGTTTAATATTTGCAGTGTTGCCTTTTGATAGGTAGGGTCTGGTGCTTTATGAGTCCTGGTAGTGCTGTTACGATACGGTGGGTTAGCTATTGGTTCTAAATGCTAAATAAACTCTTGATTTCCCACACCAATCTCCCTATAGGAACTGACCAAATACCCTAAACATACCCCTCAGGGGATTTAAATTCCATGATTTAATATTTTTTGTTGGATCGCTCTCCATGAGAAGAAACATTTCCTCTCTCGAGGTGAGCCCTCCGTTTTACTCAATTTTAAAGTGACCATGAACCGGCCTTCCACCGGACAACACAACACATGTTGCTGTCCATACCATTGTCCAATCTAAGTACCTAAACTTCAATTCCTTGTAATAAACAAATATACAGGGAAAAATTACTTAGCTGGATCAATGCCAAAGAGGAGTTCTGTCAGCTCTTCCAATCCCACGTTGCCAACGTGACTGTCCTCTTGCCTTAAACACACTCAATCACTCGGGAGTAGCTCTTCAGCCCAGTCCGCTTCACCTCGTTAGTCCAAATGGGATCGATAACCCTTCTTTAGCCACTAACCACAAGCTCTGCCTGAGGAAGAGCTGAGAAGCTGATGTGCAGCTTGAAACACTGATTAGTGTCGCGCATGAACCTTGTGGTTAGTGTCTAAAGAGGGGTTATCGATCACACATTTATTTATTTATTTAGACAGATTTGTATCCCACCTTATCCTTCAATCAAAGTGGTCACAATACAAGTGGAAGGTTACAAATAACATAGGGTAGACAAAACATTGACAGATAAAACTAAGATGAATTAATGTAATAAAATGGGCCTATTGGTAAAAATTATTAATTATATATCAAATTATAAGTTTCAGCAAATAGCAGGGTCTTCAAGGCCTTGCGAAAATCTTTGATATCAGTCATAATTCTGAGGTCCATCGGGAGAGAGTTCCAAAGTTTGGAAGCCAGTAAAGAAGGAGCTCTTTTTGAAGTTGCTTGTTTAGTCCTACAGTATTCATCAGGGGTACTAATTATGTTGTCATTATTGGCGCTGCTTCTTCTTGGTCTATTGATAATGTCTCTAGTTATAATATTTTGTAAAGCATCTGCTGACAGGTGATTGTAAATCCTAAAGATAATTAAAAGTGTCTTGAATTTTGACCTGACACTTACTGGAAGCCAGTGCAACTGTTGTAGGACAGGGGAGATATGATCTGTTTTTGCTGTACCAGTAATAATACGTGCAGCAGTATTCTGAACCATCTGGAGAGGCTGTAGAGTTAGTTGAGGGAGGCCTTGATAAACAGGAGCGGCCCAAGGGGGGTGCGGGGCCATCTGCGGAGACTCGGTGCGGGGCCTCATTTGCATAAGTGGCCTTATTTGCATAAACATTTGCATAATATTACTATACACTAACTTTTAGTAAACATGTCTCTTAATGAGTGTATGGATAAAGAAAGACTAAAATATTTCTACATTACTATAATCCAGTGCCAACCGCCAGGCACATTAGGAACTACTACAAACTACTACAAACTACAGTCCTAGCCCCTCCATGAGTCCATTTCATTCCAAGCCCCCACCACAGCTCATTTCCAATCTTAACACCCCCCAACAGCCCATTTCCAATCCTATCCTAGCACCTCCATCAGCCCATTTCCTGTCCTAGCTCCACCCCCCCTCAGCCCATTTAGAACCCATAGCAAACCCGCCGTATCCTGACAGCATTACCAGGACTCACAAAGCACCATACCCTATCTATCAAAAGGCAACACTGCAAATATTAAACCAATACATTTCAGAGAATACTGGGGAAAGAGAACAAGTGGCAATGTCAAATAGGAATTACATAAACAGAATACCTCAGCTCAGTTACACATGCAGAACATAGACCATCACCAAACAAGGAATCACAATTTAGAAACAGGAAGGCAATAATTAAACTGGGAACCCCAAAAGCCAAACTTGGAATGTACAACAACACTGTAGAAATAAAACTATAAATTAATTTCCTCTTGTACCAAACAAAGCGCAGATGTTAATGATGCACATTTCCCAGAGCCTTCATATTCCAGTTAATAAATTCAAAATAAAGAGATATCTTTCTACCTTTTGTGCATTTTTTTCAGTTGCAATTGCTCCAGCCACTTTCTTCTGCTTTCTTCGTGTCTTCTGCTAACTCTCCATCATCTGCTGTCCATTTGTCCTTTCTTCTCTCTTCTAGATTTTTTCCATGCTCTCTCTACATCTGCTTTAACATACTAATCTTTCTCCTTTCGCTCTTTCCTCATTCCTATTTCATCCACTCAAATTTTACCCCTCCATCCTCAATCCCCACTTGCTCTCCCAATACCTGGCCAATTGAAGATTTTTCTTCCCTCCCACACAAAATATTTTTCCTCTCTCCATTTCCCTCTCCCAGCCCCATCCCATTCTAATCCTCCCCAACATCAGCTCCCTTCTAGTTCCAGCCCCACCCAGCATCCACTCCGTTCTAGTCCCTGCATCAGCCCATTTCCAGTCCTAGCCCCCCATCAGCTCATTTCCAGTCCTATCATAGCCCCACCATCAGCCCATTTCCAGTCCTAGCTCCCCCATCTATTTCCAGTCCTATCCGAGTCCCTCCATCAGCTCATTTCCAATCCCAGCCCCCCATCAGCCGATTTCTAGTCCTTTCCTAGCCCCACCATCAGCCCATGTCAAATCCTAGCTCCCCTCCACTCAGTCCATTTCCAATCCAAGCCCCCAAAGAGCCAACTTCCAGTCCTAGCCCCTCCATGAGTCCATTTCATTCCAAGCCCCCACCACAGCTCATTTCCAATCTTAACACCCCCCAACAGCCCATTTCCAATCCTATCCTAGCACCTCCATCAGCCCATTTCCTGTCCTAGCTCCACCCCCCCTCAGCCCATTTCCAGTCCTAGCTCCCTCCCCTCACAGCCCATATCCAATTTCAGAACCCCCAACAGCCCATTTCCAGTCCTATCCTAGCACCTCCATCAGCCCATTTCCTGTCCTAGCTCCCCCCCACTCAGCCCATTTCCAGTCCTATCTCCCCCCTCACAGCCCATTTCCATTCCAAGCCCCCCTCCCCATCAGCTATTTGCAGTTCAAGCCCCCCTTCCACTCAGCCCATTTCCATTCCAAGCCCCCGTCCCCATCCCCATCAGCTATTTGCAATTCAAGTCCCCCCTTCCCCTCAGCCCATTACCAGTCCGAGCCCCCCATAGCCCATTACCAGTCCTAAGCCCCCCATCAGCCCACTTCCAGTCCTTTCCCCCTTCTCCCCATTTTCAGTCTTAGCCCCCCATAGCCCATTACAAGTCCTAACCCCCCATCAGCCCATTTCCAGTCCTAGCTCCCTCCCCTCACAGCCCATTTCCAATGTCAGCACCCCCAACAGCCCATTTCCAGTCCTATCCTAGCACGTCCATCAGCCCCTTTCCAGTCCTAGCCCCCCCATAGCCCATTACCAGTACTAACCCCCTCCATCAGCCCATTTCCAGTCCTAGCCCCCCCCCCATAGCCCATTACCAGTCCTAACCCCCCATCAGCCCATTTCCAGTCCTAGCCACCCCCATAGCCCATTACCAGTCCTCACCCACCCCCACCAGCCCATTTCCAGTCCTAGCCCCCCATCAGCCCATTTCCAGTCCTAGCCGGGGCTGATGGGAAACAGGAAATGCCTGTTCCCATCAGCCCCAGCGAGCTTAACAGAGCCGCAAGAGGGAAACTCTCCCTTCGCAGCTCTGAAAACCACGCCGAGGAGAGTGATCGAGGGAGGGCTCTGTCAGACAGGAGGGAGGGCTCTGTTGGGCGGGCAGGGGCCCCGCGGGAGACACTTGATTCTGCCGCTGCCAGGGTGGCAGCGGCAGCAGCAGCAGCAAGTTAATTTTTCTAAATCTTAGGGAAAAAGGAATTCTTTACATTAAAGCTGATTAATCTGAGTAAATTAGAATCCAGTGTATTTATTAAATCAGAAAGGCCTAGTATCAGCAAAGAGCTTTTAGTTAAACTAATAACTCAACAGGTAGCTTTCAGTTTAAGTTTAAAACCCAGCAGAGGGCTTTCAGTTAAATTTAAAACCCAGCAGAAGCTTCTACTTTAAATTTAATACTCAGTCAGGGCCTAGTATCAGCAAAGAGCTTTAATTTAAATTAAACTGAGTATAACTTAGTATAAAGGGAAAAACAGGGTCAGTATTCTTTAAGCAATAAATTGTTTCTAGAGACCTTTACAAAGAGGCCTTCTAGATAGGGGGGCAAGAGACCTATGAAATTGTTTTAAATAGGTGTTAAAGCCAAGTGACAGATCATTTTGAAAGACTCCCTCTATCGTAGCAAGGGGTGTGTGAATCACCCAGGAAATTGGCCACAGATTACCTTAGAAGCACAGGACAGGGTACTGTGTAGAAGTCAGCTTTTAATAAGTCTTCTTTCCTTCTCTCCCTCCCTGACTCCCACCCACTTCTTGGATAATCGTAGCTTTATAGGTGCTTAAACCTCTTAAAGCAGGGGTTCTCAACCCAGTCCTTGGGACCCACCTAGCCAGTCGGGTTTTCAGGATAACCACAATGAATATGCATGGGAGAGATTTGCATATAATAGAGGCAGTGTATGCAAATCTCTCTCATACATATTCATTGAAGGACTAGAAAAAGGGACTGTTACTTCTGGAGAGAGATCTGCAACTGTGAGTATATACTTCTGGTAATTTTCTAAAAGAAATTCTTTGTATTAAAGCTAATTAATCTGTGAACCCACTATTTTTTGTTAAATCAGTCAGGGCCTAGTAGCATTAGTTTAAGTTTAAATTTAAAACACAGAGGAGAACTTTCTGGTTACATTTCATACACAGCAGAGAGCTTGTAGTTTAAATTTAATAGTCACTCAGGGCCTAGTAACAGCAAAGTACTTTTAGTTTAAATTTAAAACACAGAAGAGAGCTTTCTGGTTACATTTGGAACCCAGCAGAGAGCTTGTAGTTTACATTTAATTGTCACTCAGGGCCTAGCATCAGCAAAGTACTTTTAGTTTTAAAACACAGAGGAGAACTTTCTGATTACATTTCATACCCAGCAGAGAGCTTGTATTTTAAATTTAATAGTCACTCAGGGCCTAGTAACAGCAAAGTACTTTTAGTTTAAATTTAAAACACAGAAGAGAGCTTTCTGGTTACATTTGGAACCCAGCAGAGAGCTTGTAGTCTAAATTGAATAGTCACTCAGGGCCTAGCATCAGCAAAGTAATTTTAGCTTAAATTTAAAACACAGAAGAGAGCTTTCTGGTTAAATTTAGAACCCAGCAGAGAGCTTGTAGTTTAAATTTCATAAGAAGTTAGAGCCTAGCAGCAGCTAAGAGCTATAATTTAAATCAAATCAGAATTTAGCTTACCTCAGCAGCACAAGACAGGGTACTGTGTAGCAGCCCTCTTTTAATAAGTGTTATTTCCATCCCTCCCTCCCCCCCCCCCCCTGGGATAATCGTAGCTTTATAGGTACTTACACACCTTAAAAGACAGGAGGTGCTCTCAGGTGAAGCTCATTACCCAAATCAGTCATACACTAAGGACTTGAGATTAGTTAAGCTTCAGGTGAACAAGGTATATGACACGTATTAGGTACAGTTTTATAAGTATAAATATCCATAGCAACCCTTAGTAAGTAAAGAACTTAGATCTAAACACAAACTTAAAACTAAGATGCAGACAGCAGTCCAGCAGCGGGATGGGGGCTTTTCAGTCTTTTGCATTGAGTGTCACATGTATGATTTTCTCCCAGTTGGTGAGAGGTCTTACATGTGCACTAAGTGCAAGGAGCTCTTTGCTCTCAGGGAACGAGTCCGTTCTCTAGAGGCTAAAGTAGCAGACTTGGAAAGCATAAGACAGACAGAGAGGTACATAGACGAGACCTACAGGGATATAGTCCTGAAGTCCCACCTCCAGTCTGGCAGCATCCCTGTTGCCATGGAGGAGAGGTCACGTGACAGGAGAGCATCACCCTGGTGTGGCAGGAAGTGATCCTGTAACTAGGACCTGTCCTCCAGGTGATGTAAAACCCTCTCACACCGAGGACGTTTCTCCAGGGCCATGTGCCCATGAGGGAAGGGTTAGGACAGCCGTTATAGTTGGTGATTCGATCATTAGGCATGTAGATAGCTGGGTGGCTGTTGGACGTGAGGATCGCCTGGTAACATGCCTGCCTGGTGCGAAGGTAGCGGACCTCACGCGCCACCTAGATAAGGTCTTAGATAGTGCTGGGGAGGAGTCTGCTGTCTTGGTACATGTCGGTACCAATGACATAGGAAAATGTGGTAGGGAGGTTCTGGAGGCTAAATTTAGGCTTTTAGGTAGGAAGTTAAAATCCAGAACTTCCAGGGTAGTGTTCTCCGAAATGCTTCCTGTTCCACGCGCAGGACCCAAAAGGCAGGCAGAGCTCCGGAGTCTCAATGCGTGGATGAGACAATGGTGCAGAGATGAGGGTTTTGGATTTGTTAGGAACTCGGGAACATTCTGGGGAAAGGAGAGGCTCTTCCGAAGGGATGGGCTTCACCTTAGCCAGGATGGAACCAGGCTGCTGGCATTAACCTTTAAAAAGGAGATAGAGCAGCTTTTAAACTAGATATTAGGGGAAAGCCGACAGTCGCCCAAGAGCGGATGGTTCGGAAGAATGTATCTTTGAAGGATACTACCAAAAGCAGAGAGGTTCCACAAAAGAGTAAAGTAGCCCAAATGCCCTCAAGTATGGAGCAGATAGAGCTTAAAGATCCCAAATTACCCATGTCTAACAATAGCCAAATTAATATGAATAAAATACATTCTCTAAAATGCTTGTATGCAAATGCTAGAAGTCTAAAAAATAAGATGGGAGAGTTAGAATATATAGCACTAAATGAAAGGTTAGATATGATTGGAATATCAGAGACATGGTAGAAGGAGGACAACAAGTGGGACACTGTGATACCTGGGTACAAACTATATCGAAATGATAGAGCTGATCAAATTGGTGGAGGGGTTGCTCTCTATGTTAGAGAGGGCATTGAGTCAGAAAGGATTAAAGTTTTGCAGGAAGCAAAATCTGCTGTAGAATCTATATGGATTGAAATTCCATGTAAAAGGGGGAAGGCAATTGCAGTGGGTGTGTACTATCGAGCGCTGGCCAGAATGACCAAATGGATGATGAAATGCTCAAAGAAATCAAGGAAGCTAATAAAAGTCACAGCACAGTAATAATAATGGGTGATTTCAACTCCCCCGGTATCGACTGGGTCAGTGTCACATCAGGACATGCTAGGGAGATAAAGTTCCTAGATGAAATAAATGACTGCTTCTTGGAGCTGCTGGTTCATGAACCGACCAGAGGGGAAGCCATATTAGACCTAGTCCTTACTGGAACACCAGATCTAGTGCAAGAGATAAGATTGTTGGGGCCACTTGGCAATAGTGATCATAGCATGATCGCCTTTGATTTAATTAGTGGAGGAGAGATAGTAAGGAAATCAACAGTACTACCTTTTAACTTTCGAAAGCTAGACTATGATAAAATGAGGAAAACAGTTAAGAAAAAACTAAAAGGAGCAGTTGCAAAGGTTAAAGACGTACATCAGGCTTGGCTGTTGTTGAAAAATACTATCTTGGAAGCCCAGACCAGCTGTATTCCACACTTTAAGAAAAGTGGAAGGAAGTCCAAAAAACTGCCAGCATGGTTTAAAGGTGAGGTCAGAGAGGCTGTTGTTGCCAAAAAAGCATCTTTCAGGAAATGGAAAAAAGAGCCAAACGACGAAACCTCGAAACAACACAAGCACTGGCAAGTCAAATGCAAGACATTGATAAGGCAGGCAAAGGGAGAATTTGAGAAGAAGCTTGCTGCAGAAGCAAAAACGTGAAGTAAAGACCTTTTCAAGTACATTCGTAGCAAAAAACCTGTGAGAGAGTCAGTTGGTCCATTAGATGATAAAGGGGTTAAAGGAGCACTAAGAGGCGACAAGGCGATAGCGGAGAGACTGAATGAATTCTTTGCTTCAGTCTTTACTGAGGAAGATGAAGGGATGTTACCCATGACTGAAGTGGTATTTAAAGGTGCGGAAGAATTGAAGGAAATATCGATACATCGGGAAGATGTATTACAACTATTAGATAAACTGAAGAGTAGCATATCACCTGGGCCGGATGGTATACATCCAAGGGTGTTGAAAGAACTGAAATATGAGATTGCAGACCTGCTATTAGTAATCTGTGAACTATCATTAAAATCATCTCTAATACCTGAAGATTGGAGGATCGCCAATGTAACACCAATTTTTAAAAAGGGTTCCAGGGGTGATCTGGGAAACTACAGACCGGTAAGCCTCACGTCAGTACCGGGAAAAATGGTAGAAACTATCATAAAGAATAAAATTACTCAGCATGTAGATAGTCATGACCTAATGGGAGACAGCCAACATGGCTTTAGACAAGGAAGATCTTGTCTTACTAATCTGTTATGTTTTTTTGAAGGAGTGAATAATCAGGTGGACAAAGGTGAGTCGGTTGATATTGTGTATCTGGACTTTCAGAAAGCCTTTGACAAGGTCCCTCATGAGAGACTTTTGGCAAAACTAAAGAGTCATGGGATAGGAGGCAGTGTACTATTGTGGATCAGGAACTGGTTAAAAGATAGAAAGCAGAGGGTAGGGCTAAATGGCCAATTTTCCCAATGGAGAAAGGTGAATAGTGGTGTACCCCAGGGATCTGTGCTGGGTCCGCTGCTTTTTGACATATTCATAAATGACCTGGAAAGTGGAATAACGAGTGAGGTTATCAAATTTGCAGATGACACAAAACTAAAGTTGTTAAAACCCAAGAGGATTGTGGAAAACTGCAAGAGGATCTTGATAAATTGGAAGACTGGGCATCAAAATGGCAGATGAAATTTAATGTGGACAAGTGCAAGGTTATGCACCTAGGGAAGAACAACCCAAACTATGGTTACACGATGCAAGGTTCCACATTAGGAACCACCACCCAGGAAAAAGAGTAAGGCGTCATTGTGGATACCATGTTAAAACCCTCGGCCCAGTGTGCAGCGGCGGCCAAGAGAGCTAATAGAATGCTAGGTATGATAAGGAAAGGAATGGAAAATAAAACAAAAGATATTATAATGCCTCTGTATCGTTCCATGGTGAGACCGCACCTTGAATATTGTGTGCAATTCTGGTCGCCGTATCTTAAAAAGGATATAGTGATTTTAGAAAAGGTTCAGAGAAGAGCCACCAAAATGGTAAAGGGGATTGAAGGATACTCCTATGAAGAAAGGCTTAAAAGGTTAGGGCTCTTTAACCTGGAAAAGAGACGGCTGAGGGGAGATATGATAGAAGTCTATAAATTAATGAACGGAGTGGAACGGGTAAACGTAGATCGATTGTTTACCTTATCAGAATATAGAAAGACTAGGGGACATGCAATGAAGCTACAGGGTAAACTATTTAAGACTAATAAAAGAAAATATTTTTTCACTCAACGTGTAATCAAACTCTGGAATTTGTTACCGGAGGATGTAGTAAAGGCTGTTAGTGTAGCTGGGTTTAAAAAAGGTTTGGACAAGTTCCTGGAGGAAAGGTCCATAAACCATTATTAAGAAGGGACCCAGGATATCAATGCTTGAACCAGTACAAGCATTGTGGAACCTGTGTCCCTTGGGGAAACTGCTAGGTACATATGACCTAGATTGGCCACTGTTGGAAACAGAATACTGGGCTTGATGGACCTTGGTCTGACCCAGTATGGCATATCTTATGTTCTTATGTTATTGTGGTTATCCTGAAAACCCGACTGGCTAGGTGGGTTCCGAGGACAGGGTTGAGAATCCCTGTCTTAAAGGAAAGGAGGTGCCATATTCATTCTCAGGTGCAGCTGTTTATCCTCATCAGGCATACATTAAGGACCTGAGATTAATTAAGCTTGAGGTGAACAAAGTCCATTAAACATATTAGGTATAGTTTTATTAGTATAAGTATCCCCAGCAAACCTTATTAAGTAAACAACTTAAATACCTAAACACAACCTTATAACTAAAATGCAGACAACAGTCCAGCAGCGAGATGGGGGCTTTCTAGTCTTTTGTATTGAGTGTCACATGTATGATTTTCTCCCAGTTGGAGAGGGGTCTTACGTGTGCACTTGGTGCAAAGAACTCTTTGCTCTCAGGAAGAGAGTCCAATCTCTGGAGGCTAGAGTAGCAGACTTGGAGGACATAAGGAAGACAGAGAGGTATATAGATGAGACCTACAGGGATGTAGTACTGAAGTCCCACCTCCAGTCTGGCAGCATCCATTTTGCCACGGAGGAGAGAGGTCACATGACAGGAGAGCATCATCCTGTTGTGGCAGGAAGTAATCCTGTAGCTAGGACCTGTCCTCCAGGTGATGTAAAACCCTCTCGCAAAGAGGAGGTTTCTTCAGGACCATGTACCCATGAAGGGAGGGTTAGGACAACTGTTATAATTGGTAATTCGAGCATTAGGCATGTGGATAGCTGGGTGAAAGTGAGGATCGCCTGGTAACATGCCTGCCTGCTGCGAAGTTAGCGAACCTCACGAGCCACCTAGACAAGGTCTTAGATAGTGCTGAGGAGTAATCTGCTGTCTTGGTGCATGTTGGTACCAATGAATTAGGAAAGTGGGTAGGGAGGTTCTGTAGGCTAAATTCAGGCTTTTAGGTAGGAAGTTGAAATCTAGAGCTTCCACAGTAGCATTCTCCAAAATGCTTCCCATTCCACGCGCAGGACCCAAAAGGCAGGCAGACCTCTGGAGTCTCAATGCGTGGATGAGACGATGGTGCAAGGAAGAGGGTTTTGGATTTGTTAGAAACTGGGGAACATTCTGGTGAAAGGAGGGGCTTTTCCGAAGGGATGGGTTCCACCTTAACTGGAATGGAACCAGGCTGCTGGCATTAACTTTTAAAAAGGAAATAGTGCAACTTTTAAACTAGATAATGTGAGAAAGCCAACAGTCGCCCAAGAGTGCATGATTCGGAACAATGTATCCTTGAAGGATACTAGCAAAATATTGAAGTTAGGGCATATGTACAGAGAGGTACCAATAAAGACAAAAGTAACCCAATTGCCCTTAAGTACAGAGTAGACAGAGCTTAAAGATTCCAAATTACCCCTGCCTACCGATAGCCAGAATAATATGCAGCCTCTAAAATGCTTGTATGCAAATGCTAGAAGTCTAATAAATAAGATGGGAGTGTTAGAATATATAGCACTAAATGAGAGGTTAGATATGATTGGTATCTGAGACATAGGGGTATGTTTAATAAACTGCGTTATCAAGCAGCGGAGACGTTAACGTGCATTAGGTAATGTTAATGCGCATTAAGGGCACCTAACACACGTTAACGTCACCGTCTGTGGTAAGTCCCGCAGGGGGCGGAGAGAGGGCAGAGAGAAGGGGTCAATGGGCGGGGAATGGACAGGGAGAAGCTCCCACAACATTAATGCAGGGTACTGAAGGGCTGAACATTATTGGGACTGAAAACCTGTCGTTAGATGCAGATAAGCAGAAGGGTGAAACCATTTTAGCATCTGCAATGTACAACATAGGCAGGGAGCCCAAGAAAAGGGACAGTAGTGATCCATATGCAGCAACAGCATAGTGCCCAAGTATGAAAGGCCACTATGGCGATGGTGCAAATGGGGCATAGGGGGCTGCAGGCGGGACATGTAGTGGGGGCAGCTGGGGCACAGGGTGGACTAGGCCATCACCTAGGTGGCACATAGGAACATAGAAACTGGAAATCTGCAAGACAGCTGCTGACCAAGGCCAAACACAATCCACCTACATCTACCTGGTGCATCCTAGCCAATAGTTGCTAGGGCACTGACCTGACATCCCCCCAGCCATCCCTCCCCCATGTGGAAGGGACATAATATTGGTAGGCAGTGATGGGGGAATGTGGGGATGTCCATGTATGCCTCCCCACCCCAGACCCCGCTCCCTAGGCGACTGCCTACCTCCACCGTGGATGGCCTGGGTCTGCGCACTACCAGCACCGGCAGCATATGGCCAGGCAGCATGGCAGGGGGCGTGTGCTGGTGGGGACAGTGGCACCTTCCTGCAGTGCACCCAGGCCGTGCCCTGTACCAGTATGTGGTGTCAAGTGCAACAGAAAAGGTCTGGCTGAGGAGAAGTAAAGGTAGCCCCAGGGACTGCTGTGCTTCTTGGCAACAGTGTGGTGCAGTGCACACAGCCAGTGTGTCCAGAAGCAGAGCATCACAGGTTCAAGCCCCAGCTGTGGTTCCTGCAGAGCATGTCCCTATGTTTTACCCTACAATGCAGATACAACAGCAACATGTGCAAAGCCCAAAGCAGCGGCGAACAAGGGTACAAACACCCGCTCACACAGGTTCCGCAATCCAAAGATCCATGGAGAGTCAGGCTGTTGGTCCCAGCAATGAGCTGCAGTTATCACCAGAGTGCTACTACTGCCTCTTGCACAGTTTAGCAATGTCGGCACTGTGATCAGGACCAGTGTGGTGGGCAGGATTGCCAACCACCCCTATCTTTGCACAATGCCGCAATAGGAGTGTGTGTGTGTATGTCTATCCATTGTTTGGTGGCTGCCCACACCTCACCGGGCCCACAATGTCTCACTGTTACCAGCGTTAGCCTGAATATGTGCATAATGAGGAACAAGGTGTTGTGGGTATGGCCCGGACAGGATGGATTGGCCAGGATGCATCTTCACAGGGTGTGGGGCAATGGCTATGACACTGTAGTGCCTGACCACCACCTGCATGGAAAGGGTGGCCACAGCATGGCATGCTGGGAGGGCACTCACTCTGACCGAGCAATGACCATGGTATGTCTAGGTTCCCACATAGCGCTTTATATTATTTGCTGCCAGTGATCCTGTTGTGTCCCCAGTGCTGGGGCCACAGTCACTAAGATGCCTGCTTGGTGCACATAGTTCCTCTGTGAGCATGCACTATGGACTGTCTACAGTTAGACTGTGCATGGTCAGAACACCTATACAGTGCAGTCTGACTATGCTGTCTGTTGGTGACTAGCAGACAGTGGTGTGAGGCAGTGGGGGTTTTCCAGAGCTAACCCCATCATTGCTGCTGGTTTGCCACTGCCCTAGCCACAAGTATGGCTCTAGCCCACCAACCCTGGAGGGCTGTTGCATACCAGCAGGATGGAGGTTGCTTCACAGGGTCTGGGGCACTTGTTCCTTACCTACAAAAAGGGTGATGTGAGCCCTTTGGGGTATGTAGTGTATACCACTTTGAACTATCAAGGCACTGCTACACAAACCTCATGCAAGTTTGGAAACCCCTCTGCCCTGATAACAGGTGCCCCTGTCAGCCAGACCTTAACACAGGGTACACACTAATCTGGGTGGTGTCTGGTCCCAGAGGGCCATATGTGACTGCAGGATACAGATGGACACCAAATTACCTTAAGCTGCACTGCAAGGAACACCTGTCACACACTGGCAGTGATGGGGATATACAGCAGGGCCTATATCTAGCACCACATGTACTGCGGACCTAGTGCTAGGCACCCATCCTATCCTCAGGGAGAACACAGAACCTGCATAATGGCATGGTCTGTAACTATTCTGTGCCTATATTTGCACAATGCCGCAATAGGAGTGTGTGTGTGTATGTCTATCCATTGTTTTGTGGCTGACCACACCTCACCGGGCCCACAATGTCCCACTGTTACGAGCATTAGCCTGAATATGTTCATAATGAGGAGCAAGACGTTGTGGATATGGCCCGGACAGGGCGGATTGGCCAGGATGCATCTTCACAGGGTGTGGGGCAATGGTTGGGACACTGTAGTGCCCGACCACTGCATGCATAGACAGGGAGGCCACAGCATGGCATGCTGGGAGGGCACTCACTCTGACCGAGCAGTGACCATGGCATGTCTAGGTTCCCACATAGTGCTCCATACTATCTGCTTCCAGTGATACGTTTGTGTTCACAGTGCTAGGGGGTCCAATTACTGAGATGCCTGCTTGGTGCACATAGGTCCTCTGTGAGCATGCACTATGGACTGTCTGTAGTTAGACTGTGCATGGTTGGAACACCTATAAGGTGCTGTCTGCTGGTGACTGGCAGACAGTGGTGAGAGGCAGTTGGGGTTTTCCAGAGCTAACTCCATCATTGTTGTTGGTCTGCCACTGCCACAGGTATGGCTCTGGCCTACCAACCCTGGAGGGCTGTCGTATACCAGCAGGATGTAGGTTGCTTCATGGGGGCTGGGGCACCTGTTCCTTACCTACAACAAGGGTGATGTGAGCCCTTTGGGGTATGTAGTGTATACCACTTTGACCTATAAAAGCACTGCTACACAAACCTCATGCAAGTCTGGAAACCCATAATCTGGGTGGTGTCTGGTCCCAGAGGGCCACATGTGACTGCAGGATAAAGATGGACACCAAATTACCTTCAGCTGCACTGCAAGGAACACCTGTCACACATTGGTAGTGATGGGGACGTACAGCAAGGCCTATCTCTAGCCCCACATGTACTGCGGACCTAGTGCTGGGCACCCATCCTATGCCTCAGGGAGTACACAGAACCTGCACAATGGCATGATTTGTAGCTACTCTGTGCCAGTATCACACACTGTCAGTTCGTCTTTCCAAGCTGAGGTACCGGAGAGGTGCAGACCCCATTTGCTGATCAGCTGTAGACAACTATTCAGCATGTGCATTGCATCATGGGTACTGGTGGGGTTACCCTATCCTGGTACTCAGAGCAGACAGTTTGTGCGGTGACCTGCAGTCCTTCTGTACCCAGCCATTGCTGTGACATACACCACGGAGGTATAGCCTACTGGTTAATACAATGCCATTCTTGGCAGTGTTCAATTCTTCATTGTGTCCTCATCCCATGCCTGTCCTACTCAAATAGTGTTCATGCCTGTAACAGTCATATTTTTGCAGATTTGTGCTGCCAGCCCATAATACCCTCGCCACAATTGCCAACATTCCCTCGGTCTGTCTATCTGCGTCTGTCAGCTGTGTAGAGTCCTGTCTGCCTGTGCAGGCTGTCACCCCATGTCCTGCACTGCTACCCTTTTCTGCATTGCGCTTCTTCATGCTTGCCTTGCCTTGCCTGTGCCTGATCTGCATAGCACCACCACTCCTCTGTCCACCCATCATTGTAACTATCCTGCCACCTCCGCCTCCACTGGGGGACACATATTACCATCGTCTGCCACCAACTGTCTTTCCAGTACTTTACATTGCCAACACCCTGTGCTGTGGTACAGTTGCCCCCACCATGTTTGTCATCAGTACTGGCAGCCACATGGGATGCCCGCAGATATGGCAGGTCCAGCGGCTCCCAGCTCTCCCTCCTTCACTCTCCTGTTCATTGCCTTTCCTGAGTGATCTATCTAGTGTTAGGGATACATCTGTCTCTGTTCCTCACAGGTCATGCATGTCATCTGAAGTACCTTGCAGCCCTTAGGCCACACTAACCTAGGGCACCATAACCTTGTTAGGCTACCTTAACCTATGGTTCTGTAACCCAGGGTGCCTTTTAAGGTGCCTTCTCCTGGGGTGCCTAATACAGCACTTAGCTTAAGGAGCCTTACTGTATAGGGCACCTTACAAAGCACCTTATGATGCACCTTACAAGGCACCTTATAAGGAACCTTATAGGGCAGCTAACAAGGCACCTTATAGGGCAGCTAACAAGGCACCTTATAGGGCACCTTACTTATAAAGCACCTTACAATGTGCCCTACAAGGCACCTTATAGAGCACCTAAAAAGGCACCTAACAAGGCACATTATAAGGCCCCTTACTTATGAGGCACCTTACAGGGCACCTTACAAGGCACCTAACAAGGCACCTTATAGGGCACCTAACAAGGCACCTTACAAGGCACCTTGTAATATGCCTTGTAAGGTGCCTTACAAGGCGCCTTGTAATGTGCCTTACAAAGCGCCTTGTAATGTGCCTTGTAAGGTGCCTTATAAGGCGCCTTGTAACGCGCATTAGTTTGTAACATGCGTTAGCTGATAGGCTTGTTGTAACGATGCACCGCCCACGCCTTTATATGGGCATCTGTACCTTTACCGTGGAACGTAACGCGAGTGAGATTACCGCAGTTTAGTAAACATACCCCTATGTGTAATCAAACTCTGGAATTTGTTACTGGAGGATGTAGTAAAAGCTGTTAGTGTAGCTGGTCCCCCTTTAATAATGCTTTATGGACCTTTCCTGGAGGTATGCACACACCAGGGATAACATCATGGCCCTGTATGCATGTGGTGTCAATGTATTGATATAATCTTTATCTTTATCTTTATCTTTATTTACATTTAATATACCGCCCTTGTCGAAACGTGAGGGCGGTTTACAATAAAAAAAACAAAATACAATAAAAACGTTAAAAGGAAAAGAAATCCATTAAAATAGAGAGAAGATAGACCAAAGAGGTCACAGGACAAAGCAAACAATAAACAATCAGACAAACCATGGGTAAACAAAACCAAACAAAAACCAAACAAATAGACAAGACTACTAGGAGGGGAGATCAAATGCCTGTTTGAACAAGTGAGTTTTCAGGGAGCTTTTAAAGAGTTGATAGGAAGGCTCTAGGCGAAGAGGGGCAGGAAGAGAGTTCCAAAGCGAGGGGCCCAAGAAAAAGAAAGCAGCGTGACGGGTTTGTTCAAGGTGAGCTCGTGAAGGTGGGGGGAGAAACATACGGTTAGCATGCAGTGACCGTAGTTGCCGATAAGGGGTGTGAAGAGAGACCAGGTTTGCTAAATACTGTGGATTGGAAGTGTGAATGACTTTATGTACTAAAATAAGAACTTTGTATTTAAACCGAAAGGACAGAGGAAGCCAATGAAGGTGGAGCAGAAGGGGAGTAACATGATCTGATTTCCGAGCAAAAGTGACAAGACGAGCGGCTGTATTTTGCAGGAGTTGAAGACGTTTGAGTTGGTACGCGGGGAGATTAGCATAAACTATGTTACAATAGTCCAGTCTGGACATAACTAGTGCAAGCACTAAAGTGGTAAGTGAATCAGAGGGCAGGATGGAACGGACTGAACGGATCTGTCGAAGTGTAAAGAAAGAGCGACGAGATAGGTTAGATATGTGCTCGTGAAAGGATAGTGAGGAGTCTAAAATTACCCCCAAATACCGGAGGGAAGTAGTAAGCGGAATAGGGGTGGAGTTTATATGAGGCGCAATGTCAGGGCAAGGAGAGCTCAAAGACACCCACATTGCAGAAGATTTGGCGGGATTCAAGTGTAAGAAATTGGATGAGATCCAGGAGGCAATATGAGAGAGGCAGTCATTGAGAGGAGCAATGTCAATCGTAGTTGGAGGAGTATGAAAAAGGAGAACAATATCATCAGCGTAAATGTAAATGGATACTGGGAATTGTTGGACCAGTAGGGGAAGTGGGGCTAGAAAAATATTAAAGAGCAGAGGAGACAGAACCGACCCCTGGGGGACACCACAGAGCAAAGGAATGGAGGACGAGGTTTGGTGATTAGCATGTACAACATAGGAACGGGCAGTGAGGAAGGAACGGAACCAACGTAGCACCACCGGACTGTAATAGACCATGTTCCTTTGGATCCTCGAGGGGGACATAGGGAGGATCGTCTTCAACGTCTTGAGCAGCAATGGATTTTCCTCCTGGGTACTGTGGAGCCAGGTGGTTTGAATCGGGAGATTGACTGGCAAAGCCTTTTGTGAATGATGAGGTCGTCATTGCTCTATTTATCCAATCATAGCTGGGATTCCCCGTCATGTGGGGTTTTCTCTGCTTTTGTATTGGTGGGTTCTTCTTTTAAAAAACGGTGATCGGCCATTGCGAAATAAGACCACAGCTGCTTTGACGGCGTTTTTGTGTTTGGCTGCTATATATGATATTCTGTGATTTTGCACTTGATACAGGGCATAGGAGCCCGAAACGTGCGCGTCGTGCATCTGGACTCTATATACCAGCGTTTAAAGGAACTGAGATAAGTTTATACTATTTTGATATTGATTTTGAGAAATATGAAAATTTTGGTGAAGAACCTTTCTTTAGAAAAAGTAGCTGCCCGCTTGGTGAAGGTCGTTTTCCATTTCGACCTTCCTACGGTTTAGCTCCGACAAAAAATGATTATAAATGGGGGTCGCATGATTTAGGTTTGGTTTTTTACATGACTGCAAGGCACCACACAGTCACGTAAGGCACCTTACTACAACCTGCCTTTGCACACACTGCCAGCAACATGCGTTGGAGATGTCACAAACCTCTGACATCAGCCCGCATGCTGCTACCACCATCAGGAGAATATGGCTGCCTGTTCATGAAAGCCGCGATTCTCTAAGGCATGCATATCCTGGGCAGGCTGATCTGTCACAGGCAGGGGAGGCTATTCCCGTCATCCAGAGTGAGGTATGAAATGGGCAGGCTGAAGCGGTCCTGGGAACATCTGGAGCGACGTTTCAATGCAGAGTCTGAATACCCACGAACCGTAAGTACATGGGGATAAGTACCCCACCCACTTTAATTCAGTATAGCAGGTTTGGGGCAACACATATCATTTACAGGGCCCACCATACACACAGGGAGTCTAGCCCCTGCTCTGTGAGCTGACCGGCTGTACATGACAGACAAGACCAGGGCCGGATTTAGCTATACGCCATGTACGCCATGGCGTAGGGCCCACAGCTGCAAAGGGCCCACAAAAATTGAAGTAGTTAGGCTTTTTTTTTTAATAAAATAAAAAAAAACCTGCTGGCTGCCGCCGCGGGGCCCCCTCTGCTGCCGCGGCAGCATGGACTGACCCGCGGGGGCCCCCTCTGTAAGCTCGGTCCCTCCCTCCGTGCCTCCGTGTCTCCCTCCGTGCAGGCTGTTAGAGACGCGAAGGCAGACTGTCTCCTTCTGCCTTCCCGTCTCTGTTAAGCCCGCAGGGCTGATGGGAAATTTCCCATCAGCCCCTGCGGGCTTAACAGAGACGCGAAGGAGACAGTCTGCCTTCGCGTCTCTAACAGCCTGCACGGAGGGAGACACGGAGGCACGGAGGGAGGGACCGAGCTTACAGAGGGGGCCCCCGCGGGTCAGTCCATGCTGCCGCGGCAGCAGAGGGGGCCCCGCGGCGGCGGCAGCCAGCCGGTTTTTTTTTTTTAAATAAATTTTACTTTAGGCCGGGGGAGGGGGAGGGGGAGGGGGAGGGGTAGGACTGGTAATTGGGGGGGCTGGGACTGGGGCTGGAAATGGGTTGGGACTGGGACTGGAAATGGGTTGGGGGGATTAAGGCTGGAGGTGGGCTGATTAGGAGGACTGGTAATGGGCTGTGGGCTGTTGGGGGGGGGTTAGAACTGGTAATGGGCTTTGGGGGGGTTAAGACTGGTAATGGGCTGTGGGCTGATGGGGGCTGTCTGGTAATGGGCTATGGGGGGGTTAGGACTGGAAATGGGCTGGGGGGGGGGTTAAGACTGGAGGTGGGCTGATGGGGTTAGGACTGGTAATGGGCTGTGGGCTGATGGGCTGATGGGGGGGGTTAGGACTGGCAATGGGCTATGGGGGGCTGACTGGAAATGGGTTGATGGGTTAGGACTGGAAGTGGGCTGATGGGGGTTAGGACTGGTAATGGGTTATAGGGGGGGCTTAAACTGAAAATGGGGTGATGGGGGGTTAGGACTGGTATTGGGTTGGGGGGTTGCTAGGACTGGAAATGGGCTGATGGGTGGCTAGGACTGGAAATGGGCTGATGCAGGGACTAGAAGGGAATGGATGCTGGGTGAGGCTGGAACTAGAAGGGAGCTGATGTTGGGGGAGGATTAGAATGGGATGGGGCTGGAAGAGTAAAATGGAGAAGGGAAAAATATTTTGTGTGGGAGGGATAAAAAAATCTACAATTGGCCGGGTATTGGGAGAGTAAGTGGGGATTGAGGATGGAGGGGTAAAATTTGACTGGATGAAATAGGAATGAGGAAAGAGCAAAAGGAGAAAGATTAGTATGTTAAAGCAGATGTAGAGAGAGAATGGAAAAAAACTAGAAGAGAGAAGAAAGGACAAATGGACAGCAGACGATGGAGAGTTAGCAGAAGACATGAAGAAACCAGAAGAAAGTGGCTGGAGCAATTGCAGCTGAAAAAAATGCACAAAAGGTAGAAAAATATCTCTTTATTTTGAATTTATTAATTGGAATATGTCAGCTCTGGTAAATGTGCATCATTAACGTCTGCGCTTTGTTTAGTACAAGAGCAAATTAATGTATAGTTTTATTTCTACAGTGTTGTACATTCCAAGTTTGGCTTTTGGGATTCCCAGTTTAATTATTGTCTTCCTGTTTCTAAAATGTGATTACTTGTTTGGTGATGGTCTATGTTCTGCATGTGTAACTGAGCTGAGGTGTTCTGTTTATATAATTCCTATTTGACATTGCCACTTGTTCTCTTTCCCCAGTAGGTCATGTATTGTTGTTCTCTGAAATGTATTGGTTTAATATTTGCAGTGTTGCCTTTTGATTGGTAGAGTATGGTGCTTTGTGAGTCCTGGTAGTGCTGTTAGGATACGGCGGGTTTGCTATGGGTTCTAAATGGGCAGTGTTTGTAGTAGTTCCTAATGTGTCTGGCAGTTGGCACTGGATTATAGTAATGTAGAAATCTTTTAGTCTTTCTTTATCCATACACTCATTAAGAGGCACGTTTACTAAAAGTTAGTATATGGTAACATTATGCAAATATTTATGCAAATGAGGCCCCTTATGCAAATGAGGCCCACACACCCCTTGGGCCGCCCCTGCTGGGGGCCCACAATTTTTGTTGGCATAGGGCCTCACTCAAGGTAAATCCGGCCCTGGACAAGACAGTGTAGAATGAGTATAGGGGAGGGTTGATGGGGACATGTACAGTGCCTTGTCAAAGTATTCATCCCCTTGGTGTTTGTCCTGTTTTGTCGCATGACAACCTGGACTGAAAATGGAGTTTTGGGGGATAGCAGCATGTGTAATACACAATATCGCCATGACCTAGAAGGTGCAATGTATCCCTTACTTTGTCACTATCATAACCGCAATTATGCGAATCCTTAAAAAATAAGGGTATGTGCATATGTATTCACCCTCCAAGGTCATGATGTGTTGAGGCAACCTTTGATGCAATGACAGCTGCAAGCCTACTGGGGTATGTCACTATCAGCCTACCACATCTAGCCTCTGAGATTTTCAGCCAGTCCTCAGGGCAAAACTATAGCAACTCCTAAAAGTTAAAGATTTGCATTGGGGTACAGCAGGCCGCAAGCCATAACAGTGTGTTTCAATTGGAGTAAGGTCAAGGCCTGGACCAGGCCATTTCAAGATATTTACATGTTTCCCATTGAAGCAGTTTTAAGCATATGTCTATGATCACTGTTGTGCTGGAGGTGAACCTCTGTCCCAATCACAATACTCAGGCAGAGTAAAACAGGTTACTCACAAATATTGGCCTTTATGTAGTGGCAGCCTGTATTCCAACAAACCTGATCAGTTTGCCTGTCCCCGCTGATGAGAAACATCCCCACAGCATGTTGCTGACACCACCATGTTGCACTGTCTGAATGTTGTTTGTGGGGTGATGGAAAGTGTGGGGTTAATGTTGCACATGGGTAATTTGAATGATGGATCTAGAGGTCAACTGTTCCCCTTTTTTTCACATCTGACCAGAGACCCCTCTCCCATGTGTGTGTGGGGTCCACCACATGTTGCTATGTAAACCACAAAAGTATGTCCCTTTTAGTTTTACGGTTCCCCCTCAGCAATGGTTGATATTTCTACAGTAGCAGAGGCCTCCATAAAGCACAATTCTGTGGAATCTATGGCTACTGTCCCCTCCAGCACCAGCACATGCCCCCCTGCCATGTTGCCTGGCCATATGCTGCCGGTGCTAGTAGTGCACAGTGCCAGGCCATCAACTGTGCAGGTAGGCAGTCACCTAGGGAGCGGGGTCTGGGGTGGGGAGGCATACATGGACATCCCCACATCCCCCATCACCGCCTACCAATATTGTGTCCCTTCCTCATGGGGGAGGGATGGCTAGGGGGATGTCAGGTCAGTGCCCTAGCAACTATTGGCTAGGGTGCACCAGGTAGATGTAGGTGGATTGTGTTTGGCCTTGGTCAGCTGCTGTCTTTCAGATTTCCAGTTTCTAGCATTTGCAGACAAGCATTTTAGAGGCTGAGTATTATTCTGGCTATCGGTAGGCAGGGGTAATTTGGAATCTTTAAGCTCTGTCTACTCTGTACTTAAGGGCATTTGGGTTGCTTTTGTCTTTATTGGTACCTCTCTGTACATATGCCCTAACTTCAATATTTTGCTAGTATCCTTCAAGGATTGTGATAAGGAAGCTTATCATAGCTCAGGAAGGAGCTATAGAAAAGGTGAAGTGACTCTGAACAAGCAACCTGTCAGTTCTGGTAGAAATAAGAAAACAGAATTTTCCCAAAGACTACCAGTCCCAGAATGCACCAGGTTTCCAACAGCCATTAGAGGAGCTGAAGTGGGGAAACGTGTGTTCAATCAAGAGGGCTATGAGGTAATCCCCAAGCACTCATCTCAAAGGGCAGGGCCTGATTCAGCACAGCTGCGCTGTGCTAGGGTGGAGCACTCATCTAGGCAGAATAAAGGTAGAGTTTATTCTACAGAGAATTATCCTCATCCTCAGAATCAGCTTGGATATCCTCAGCTTGGAGGTCTTCATCATCTGGAGGATAATCAGAAGCAGAAGCCAGAAGCGGGCTGATAGAGAGGGCAAGAAACCCTTTGGAAGAAAGAAGAGAAAAGCATTTGGGAGGTCTAAAGGAGTCCAGAGCAGTACGTATACTGGGAGACATTCAAAAGGCCAGCATACACCATTGGACTGGGGAAAGCCAGAGGAATGGTGCTGCAGAGCTAGGAATCTCCAGACGGTACCTGTGAGGGAGACGGCTACACGTGGAAGGGACCCTAGGACCCGTGCCAGAAGGTATGTGAAGAGAGATCCAGTGTCCAGGGATCTGGATTGGAAGGCTGGACATAAGAACTGGACTACATACTGGCCAGGCTATTTAGAGAGGAACTCTAACAGCAATGGAAGCTCAGGTATGAACACTGATCTATGCCCTAGCTATAACCTTGAAAGACAGCAGGGAAACAAGTATTCTCCTGAGAGTGCTACATTGAGAAATTCCTCTGTGCCAATCCATGATATTGAACCCATGATTGTTGAAGAAGTGGGAGTGGTCTTAGATACAGGCTATGAATATATGGATTGCTCTCTGTCTAAACTCCTTTGGTAATTTTCTGTTACAAAGTACAACAACCATCACAAACAAATACAAACTTGTTCTTTAATCTACTCAGAAAAGCTCCTGAAATAGGATTTGAGCCACGCAGTAGAAAGCAAGCCAGCTAAGGGGTTTCAGCTGGGTAACTGCTAGCAATTGAGCCTTACCTAATTGCTTGTGAGCTCTGAGGGAATCACTTCTGAATCTATGTGTGAAGATATAAGAAGTTAACCTGAAAAGAACAGTTTTTCCCTTCTTTGTGGGTTTTGCTTGTTGTTTGAAACACTGCTAAGAAAATATTAGCTAAAGCCTACAGAAAAGACCAGTTTGTTACCAACCAGGTCTTTATTCTTTTGATTTGATTGCCTGACAAGTTCAACTGTTGTTTTCCTGATTTTGTTTTTCCAAGTTTAACACTGCAAGCAAGTATCCTGTTTTATGTGCTACCAAGCATATCTGTGTTGGGAGAAATAACCCCATAAATAAATATCTTATTGGCTTTACACTCAAGCACAACTAATTATTGTGAGCAGCTGTGTCTGGTGTGAATGGACTGCATTTCCCACAATCCCTTGCAAATCATATTGATATATGCACTTGCCAAGACTGTGAACATTCTCACCCAGGCAGCCGTCTGACAGGATACATTGTTCCGAATCATGCACTCTTGGGCGACTGTCGGCTTTCTCCCATTATCTAGTTTAAAAGCTGCACTATTTCCTTTTTAAAAGTTAATGCCAGCAACCTGGTTCCATTCCAGTTAAGGTGGAACCCATCCCTTCGGAAAAGCCCCTCCTTTCCCCAGAATGTTCCCCAGTTCCTAACAAATCCAAAACCCTCTTCCTTGCACCATTGTCTCATCCATGCATTGAGACTTGTGACATGGTGGATTCCTCCAACCCTGTAGAAAGAGCCAAAAAGGAGGAATCAGGGGCAGTGCTGGAGTATAAACAAAAGCACATGGCTGGTAGTTACCAAGGAAACCAGACACAGGAGAAAAAAACACGCCCTTGCTGCCAGTTAGCTCAGGAGTCAAGAGCTGATTCAAAGCACCTGCTAGGGGGAGGAGTAAAGCACTACCCTAAAGGGCAGATACATAAAGAAGCAGGAAGTCTGGGTTTATTAGAATCTGGAAGGGAAGCTGGAGGAGAAGAAGCTGGAAGGGAAGCTCCATTGGAAGCTGGAAGAGGTTCTCAGTTAGGAGTTCCAGAGAAAATTCCAGCACGGGCTCAGCTGGGAGTTTACTTACAAGGCCAGCCGAGAGTTCCAGTGAGAGGCCAGCTAACAACCCAGGAGGAGGACCAGGGAAGAGTCCAGGTTCCAAGCCTAGGGTCAGAGCCAACTTCAAAGGTAAAAGGAGAACCGTTTACAAAGCTTTATTCAAGAAAAGGATACGGCAGAAGCAAGCCAGGCTGTCTGCAATATCCTGGGGATTACCAAGAGGAGAGAAAGCCAGGAAGGCAGTTTCAACACTCCTTGCACAAAGTAGGTGGAGAATCCACAGCTGGGTCTAAAGCCCAGAGAAAACCATTTTCAGCCAGGCACAGAGGTAAGCCCAAAGGCTGGGGTTTTTATAATCAAGGTGATTCTGCTTACCCAGAAGGTTGGGGCATTGATTATAATGACTGTAATGAAAATGACTGTTTGAAGCAATATATGATTCAAGAATATAATACAGAGCTTAAAACAGAGAGGAAGGGCGGAGCCCAAGAAACAACGGTACAAACATTTCCTGCCTCTCAGGAGGACTTAATGGAAATAGAGCCAGGTTTTGAAAGTGTCTATGAAGAGATGATGGACTGTACAATTACAATATCTGATGAAGTATTATCCCTGCGCTGAATGTATGCCTTGCAGAGAAGTACAGAGGTATTGAGATAAAAAGTACAGAGTTGGGAAAACAGAGCTGTTTCATTCTGATTGCTGAGCAGCAAATGTTTTGTGCTGAAGCAAGCTATTTATGTTGGAACTTTACTTTGTCCTTTTGCCAGAGGTATCTGGTTTTGTCACCTTTATTTCCTTGCTGAAAAACCGCCCCGGGAGGGGAAATAAATCCTTGTTGCTTTAATCACTTTTTGGAGTCACACTATTCTTCTTTGGGCAGTGAATGAAACTACATATCCCAAGAGGCTTTGCTTTAGGAACTTGTAGAGTAGCTGTTCAGGAAGAAAACAACCCGCTTAAACCCTACCTGCTCTAGCTGGGGGGGGGGGGGGGGCGCGCAACAGAAGCGGTGTCACAGACTCCAGAGCTCTGCCTGCCTTTTGGGTCCTGCGCGTGGAATGGGAAGCATTTCGGAGAATGCTACCCTGGAAGCTCTAGATTTCAACTTCCTACCTAAAAGCCTAAATTTAGCCTACAGAACCTCCCTACCCACTTTCCTAATTCATTGGTACCGACTTGCACCAAGACAGCAAATTCCTCCTCAACACTATCTAAGAACTTGTCTAGGTGGCTCGAGAGGTCTGCTACCTTCGCAGCAGGCAGGCATGTTACCAGGCGATCCTCACATCCACCCAGCTATCCACATGCCTAATGATCGAATCACCAATTATAACAGCTGTCCTAACCCTTCCCTCATGGGTACATGGTCCTGAAGAAACCTCCTCTTTGTGAGAGGGTTTTACATCACCTGAAGAACAGGTCCTAGCTACAGGATTACGTCCTGCCACAACAGGATGATGCTCTCCTGTCACATGACCTCTCTCCTCCATGTCAACATGGATGCTGCCAGACTGGAGGTGGGACTTCAGTACTACATCCCTGTAGGTCTCATCTATATACCTCTCTGTCTTCCTTATGTCCTCCAAGTCTGCAACTCTATCCTCCAGAGATTGGACTCTCTTCCTGAGAGCAAAGAGCTCTTTGCACCTAGTGCACACGTAAGACCCCTCACCAACTGGGAGAAAATCATACATGTGACACTCAATACAAAAGACTAGAAAGCCCCCATCTCGCTGCTGGACTGTTGTCTGCATTTTAGTTTTAAGGTTGTGTTTAGGTATTTAAGTTGTTTACTTAATAAGGTTTGCTGGGGATACTTATACTAATAAAACTATACCTAATATGTTTAATGGACTTTGTTCACCTCAAGCTTAATTAATCTCCGATCCTTAATGTATTCCTGATGAGGATAAATAGCTGCACCTGAGAATGAATATGGCACCTCCTTTCCTTTAAGAGGTTTAAGCACCTATAAAGCTACGATTATCCAAGGTGTGGGTGGGAGTCGGGGAGGGAGAGAAGGAAAGAAGACTTATTAAAAGCTGGCTGCTACACAGTACCCTGTCCTGTGCTGCTAAGGTAATCTGTGGCCAATTTCCTGGGTGATTCACACACCCCTTGCTTGGATAGAGGGAGTCTTTCAAAATGAAATGTCACTTGGCTTTAACACCTATCTAGAAGGCCTCTTTGTAAAGGTCTCTAGAAACAATTTATTGCTTAAAGAATACTGACCCTGTTTTTCCCTTTATGCTAACTTATACTCAGTTAAATTTAAATTAAAGCTCTTTGCTGATACTAGGCCCTGACTGAGTATTAAATTTAAACTAGAAGCTTCTGCTGGGTTTTAAATTTAACTGAAAGCCCTCTGCTGGGTTTTAAACTTAAACTGAAAGCTACCTGTTGAGTTGTCAGTTTAACTAGAAACATAGAAACATGATGACAGAAAAAGACCACATGGCCTATCTAGTCTGTCCTTCCATATCAACAACTACAACAGTCCACTTTTTATCTTTAGAGATCCTCTGTGTTGGTCCCATGCTTTTTTGAATTCAGTTACTAAAAGCTCTTTGCTGATACTAGGCCTTCCTGATTTAATAAATATCCTCTTGCTCTCTTAATCCAGCAGTCTGGTATATCAGCTTTCTTCTATGCCGATGATATTCTTTTACTTCACCATACCTCCTCCTCCTGTCCTGATCTGTCCCCCTTGAATTCCTGTCTTTCTTCTGTTGCTCACTGGCTTACTCTTAACTGTCTACATCTGAATTTGACTAAGACTCTTGCTATCTGGTTCTCTGGTGGGGGTCCCTCCCCTTCACTAGCTCCCTCCTTCTCTGGTACTCCGGTTCCCCTAGTCTCCACGTTTCGTTACCTTGGTGTTCATTTTGACTCTGACTTATCTTTCCGCACTCATATCTCTCATATCGCCAAAACTTCCTTTTTCTTTCTTCGCCAGATCCGGTCTGTGCGCCCCTTTCTTTCTTCTTCTGCTCTAACTACACTGGTTCTATCTTTAGTAATGTCTCGGGTTGATTTCTCTAACTCTTTATTTCTCGGTCTTCCAAAAAATCAGATAACCAGACTCCAAAGAATACAAAACACTGCTGCCCGCCTTATCACCTCTTCTACCATTCGCGATCACGTCACTCCCCTCCTTTTTAATCTTCACTGGTTGCCTGTTTCTTTCTGTCCTCAATATAAAATGCTGATTCTGCTACACAAGGTTTTTTATACTGGCGTTCCCTCATATCTGGCTGACCTACTTTCTTTTCACACTCCCAGGCACACCCCACGTTCCTTTCATCTTAATCGTCTCTCTCTTCCCCCTCCCTCCCGTGCTCACTTACAGTTCACCCGCCTCTCTGCCTTCTATTTTGCTGGCCCTGCTCTTTGGAACTCCCTCCCCTCCTCCCTCCGTCTTGAACCTCTTCATACTACCTTCAAGCACAACCTGAAAACTCACTTGTTCTCCCTAGCGTTTGATGTTCCATCTCCTTTTGTATGATGTTCTCCTCTGTATGTGTTTTAATCCCCCTCTTCTGTTTTGTCTAATCTTAGTTGTCTTCTCTTTCTCTTTCTCTATCCTTATAATTTTTTATAGCCTACACTTGATGTTTTAATTTAATTTTTTTTTTTATTTGTAAATTTTTATATTTATTATTATTGTATATTTCCTTTTTACCCTCCAGCTCCGGCTGGATTTTATGTGATTTATTTTTACTTTTATTGTACACCGCCTTGATTATACTTGAAAGGCGGTTTTATCAAGTTTAATAAACATAAACATATATTAGATTCTAATTTACGCAGATTAATCCGCTTTAATCTAAAGAATTCCTTTTTCCCTAAGATTTAGAAAAATTCCCAGAAGTAAATACTTACAATTTCAGATCTCTCCAGAAGTAGCAGTCCCTTTTTGTAGTCCTTCAAGACTGAGAATCACAGAGCTGTGGTTGAACTATTTAAGCCTGTGCTTCTGAGGTAATCTATGACTAGTTTCCTTGGTGATTCATACATCACTTGCTTGGATAGAGGGAGTCTTTCAAAATGCCCCTGCTCTCTGCTGGGTTTTAAATTTAACCAGAAAGCTCTCTGCTGTGTTTTTTCATTTGTATCACATTTTACTGTAGACCTGTGCTTTGGAACTGCAATGCAGAGTGCAATGGATAATGAGTTTCAGTCATGCTGTGGGTACATGCTATGTCACAGCAACCTACATCTGCCACATCCCCAGATGCTGTCTGTCCCTATTCTACCTGTGGCAGTGAGCAACACACATAGTATCGAGCTTCTGTAGACCCATCATGTTTTCTCACTGGCACTAGACCATGCTGACATGGCAGGAGGGGAACATGCACTCACTCACACTGCAGGTGCAGTGGGCATCCCCACAGGTGGCCACATGCACAAGGGCTATGCACTGTCTTTACATTTAGTGATGGGAAAATCAGCAGCACATTGTCCATACAAACATGACAGACCATCGCATGCATGCACACTGCATTGCTGCACCTCACAACCCACAAGGCCCCTCCACATACAGTTAGACCCTCTTGGAAAAGTTGGTTAACATTACATTGTTACATGCTCCTTATGCCAATAGATTGGGTGAGCCTGCCCAATGTGCATGCATTTTACAACTCACTTCACAGTACATGCACTTGCAACAGCCGTCCCACCATAAATGCTATATTTGTGTGATTTGCTATCATGCCTTCCACTGTGCAATTTCTCCTCTTCAACTCTGCATATGGGGACCCCTGCTTGTCGTAATGTGGGGTGTTGTACCTACTGCTCTGATAAAGTCATGATAGTTGTGTCTATCATTGATGAACCACATATTGGCATTGATCCTGCGTCCCCTGACTCATTCACATAGTGGCCTTGCTTTTTGAAACACAGAGCAGCTGTACTATTTTTTCAATTCATATTTGGGTGACCATTGCCAGGATTCATGAGGGTCTGGCTTGGTGTGTGCCTATGTGCACCTAGCTGTCTGCAGGATCTGTGACATACTGCATAGCTGCATGTACAGTTGCATTGTAAAGCTATAGTTTGGAAATGTGAGAATTGGCATGGACAATAGTGTGGGTGATGTGTCCCAGGTGAGGGGTGGAACTAGGAGGAGATGCACAGGTGGAGGGTTGGTCGGAGTAAAGACAGTGTGTGCTTCCCTCCTCAATGAACATAGTAGAGAGTGAGAGGTTAACAGAAGTGAGGGGTGGGTTGGACATAAAGGGGGAAAGTGGGGATATGGCAGACCTCACGATAACTAAGGTGGGACTTGTGAATGTGGTGAGCCATGCTTGCCATAGAGAGGGGGGGGGGGAATTGTATCCACTGCTCCTGACCCTGGATGGTATGTTGATGTAAGGAAAATTGAGGCTAGCAATGCTGATCTACAGGCTGGCATGGAACCAGCCACGCTATACTCATGCACACAGTGACCTTAGATTTTCTGCTACAGAGCAGGCATATATGTTGGCCCATGCAGGTATACTTAGATGTTCAGTACAAGGTGCATGTGGGCATGAGTTGGTTAATCCTATGTGCACTTGACTGACTGCAGGCTCTGTGACATGATGCCAGGCTGCATGGACATTTGCTTTGTGGAGCTATATGTTGGACATGTGAGGATTTGCATAGATAACAGTGCAGGTGCTGGGCCCAGGAAACATGTGGACATGGGATGTGAGGAATAGGTGGTGAGTTGGTTGGAGGAATGCCAGTGTGTGCCTCCCTCTTCAAAGGTCTTGGCAGAGGGTAAGAGGGTAACTGTGGAGGGGGGTTGGTTGGGCATGAAGAGGGAGAGGTGGGGATATGGCAGACCTCATAAGGACTGACATATGGTCTTGTGGGTCTTGTAAGAAATGCTGACAGCCAGGACCTGCCCATCATGGGCAAGGGGGGGGGGTCAATGTCAGAGCCACCTTGCAGGGAGAGTAGATAGTTGTGAGGACATGCCATCCCACTGTCAGTGACAGCTGCAGGTTGGCACCTGTCACACCCCACCATATCCCAACTATTTCCAGCTGCAGGCTACACACAGCACAGCACACCAACACAGGACTGACAAGGCAGCATGGTGGCAGTGATGCTGCCAGCATTCACGTCCACCTACTGCAGCATGTCTGTGTGCTCCCACAGTCTCTGCAGTGTCATGAATCTTAAATGTGCACCCTAGGTAGCTGCCCTGCCACCCTCCTGAACCTGCAGCCCCAACAAGGCTGCCCACCTGACACATCCTTTATTACACAGCAGCACCCATGTGTCACCCCTTTACTACATTAGCAAAATCAGCCTGTTATAGTAGGGCACTATGCTGATGCTGCTAAGGAAGCACTACTATCACTACTTTGGGCTCCCTTATCTGTTTGCCACATTGCACACATTAAATAGTCTCTCTCATCTCTGAAAGACGTCTTTCCACAAGGTTTTGATATGCGTTATGGTTCTCAGCATTAAGGCGCCTTTCGGCAGGTTGCGCAACTGGTGTTAAGGGAGCATGACTCGTTAACGTCCACTCTCCACTCCGTTGATGCCTATTCTCCACCCACAGAGTGCTTTACACTGCTGGTAGTGTTACCATGTGCTAAAGCAGCATTTCAGCCACATTAAGGGCGCAGGTTTGCTGATAACATGTGTTAATGGCACACTTGCTCCTTTACTGTGGTTTAGTAAACAAACCTCTTAGTTATGATACTGGACATCAAAATGGATACTGGATGTCAAAATCACATAGACATCTGCAGAGCCATTTTACAAATGAAATTTAGAGACTCCTTTGTTGTGGAGACATTCAAGCAGTCAAGGGGCGTGGTGGAGGCACAATGAGCTTACATGTCCTGTTCTATTTGTCTACGTTTAGATTTGCTCCAGGAATGAACAGACATCAGGAAAGTGTTTGTTGTGGCCATAAAACATCCAAAGGGTGTAGAGAAGATAAAGAATTAACTAACTAGTCTAAGATCACAAAGGCCCACACTGGAATTTGAATCCTGGCCACCTTGCTTCTAACCCACTACTTTAACATTATGCTATTACTGTAGATGTCCATGTTCTGAGATACTATTCTGGGGATGTCTATGTAGGCATCTCTATAGATCCATGTCAGGTATGTCCACATTTCTGAAATCATGCCTAAATTTGGACATGCCTGCTTTTTTTTCAGACATTCTGGCTTTGACATCCCAGATTGCACTTGGACGTCCCATTGTAAAATGTGCCTTTAAGCATCATCTGGAGACTGCAATCTTTATTTATTTTCAAAGATTTGATACACTGCACATTCGTCAAGATACTTCAAGGAGGTTTACAATGGAGGTAAATTATTTTGGAGACATCTAAAAACATTGACAAGACAAGATGAGCACAAGACAGAGAGGGGATGAACATCAAGGGAGAATACTGTGCTTGCGCAACAATGAAATACCATGTAAAACAAAGAGAATCATGAGTTCTCACAGCGTGGAGGAAAAATATGGGAAGGCAGGGGGAGAAGGAGGGAAGTTTTGGAAGGGAAAAAAATCAAGAAAAAGAACACAACTAGGTGCCATTGGACCCATCAAGAACATTAAATTTCTTCTTGTTGAGCATTGTTGTTTTTACATTGTGCTTAGGATCCGTGTCCTGCTGAAAGAACATAAGAAAAGTCATGCTGAGTTCAGACCATGTTCCATCAAGTCCAATATCCTGTCCCCAACAGTGGCAGTCTGGGTCACAGGTAGCTGGCAGATCCCAAAAGATAGATCTATTTCACATAGTTTATTTCCAGGGATAAGCAATGGCTCTCCCTAATCAATCTAGTTAATAATTTTTTTATGGGCTTTTCCTCTGCACATATTTATGCTGTCTACCCTATACCTCCAGGAGCTTGTTCAAACCTCTTTTGAATCTTTCTATAGTTGTGGTCAACATTATTGGCACCCTTGAATTTTAGGTATGTTGTGTACAATATCTTGAGAAATAATTGGAAATATTCCAACTATATGTCATCATAATATTTTAATAGTATATTTAAAGGTATACAACAAAAAATATGTTTGTGCAATGTAAACATAGTAATTTCTGAGAAAAAAAACCTAAATATGACCTGGATAGGATTAATGGCATCCTTCACTAATATTTGGTTGCACAACACTTGGTAGTGATGACGACAGCCTCCAAACATTTCTTGTAGCCATCTATAGATTTAGTACATCTGTCTGCTGGTAATTTCTCCCACTCTTCAACTGGGATTTGTTCAGCTCATGAATGTTTTCAGCATTCCTTTTTTTTTTTTTTTTTTTTTTTTAAATCTTTTATTTATGAAGATACCTTATACATAGTATACTGAAACAGTAACTATAAAAGAAAAACAGAATACATCATATGAAAGAAATATACAAATAATAAATCATTTTATACAGCCCACGTCTCGGAGACCATTACATTAAGATACGAATATACCAATAGAAAACAAAGCAAAAGGACCAAAGGTCCATTTAGCCTACTAATGCTGCCGGAAGAATTCCCTCCAAACCCTCCTATATGCCATCATGAAACAATCAATGCCTTTTCACGATCTACAATCCACTTCTCTAGCTCAGATGGAATGGAAAAAGCAAACTTATCATTAAGCAATGATATACAGCATTTACATGGATATTTTAAAAAAAAGGTTGCCTCCAAAGCAAGTACACGAGGTTTTAACAACAGAAAAGACTTCCTACGAAGCTGTGTGGAACGAGTGACATCTGGAAAGATAGATACCTTATCTCCACAAAATTGGACTTCCCTCCTTTTGAAATAAGACTTCAGGATTGAAATCTTATCACTTTCCAAGGATAGAGTAACCAACAGAGTGGCTCTGGTGGGAATAACATCTTGAGATTGCTCTAGAAAGGCAGTTAAGTTGAAATCATTCCTTTTACCAATGACAGATTTCAGCTATTTTCAAAGGTTCTCAATTGGATTGAGATCAGGGCTCATTGCTGGCCAGTTTAAAACCATCCATTTGTTCTTATTTAACTATTCTTTTGTAATTTTGAATGTATGTTTTGGGTCATTGTCCTGCTGTAGGACCTTCGACCCAGACCTAGCTTTCTCACACTGGATAGCACACTTTGCTCCAAAATACCTTGGTAGTCCTCTGACTTCATGATACCTTTAATATGTTCCAGCCCTCCTGAGGCAGCAAAACAGCCTCACAACATTATGAAACATCCACTATATTTAACTGTAGGAAGGATATGTTTTTCCTTATAAGCTTCATTTCTTTACCTGTAAATCTATTGTTGGTCTGCAATGCCAAACAGCTTGTTTGATTTCATCTGTCCACAGAACATTTTTCCAGAAGGATTGTAGTTTCTCAAGGTGGTTTGGGCAAAGATCAGGCATGCCTTTTTATGTCTTTCTTTGAGCAGTGGAATCCTCCTTGGCCTTTGCTCATGAAGTGCTTCTTTGTTTAGTGTGCAGCATATGGTATGGGTTGAAACCACCACTGCCGATTGCTTCTGGTCAGCCTTAAGCTCTTTTGATGTTGTAAGTGTTGTTTTTCCAGCAGTCCGCACTAACCTTTGAAAAATTCTTAATAACATTGTGAACTGTAGACACAGGAATCCCAAGGTCTTTGGAGATGGCCTTGTGCTCCTTTAAGTTTCATGTTTGGTGATAAAGGCTTTTTTGACGGTCTTAGGCAGCTCTCTTGCCTCCACCATTATGAAAATGGAACAGGCAGTGAATGTGGCCATTTTAAACATTGGAGCTATCTTTCATTGGTTGATTCAACATGTGAGTACTGACAATTGATCACAGGTGTGTCTAATTTCACTGCACTGGGAAAGTGGTTCTTCTGTTCAAACTGATTTGATTTGTTTATAAGGGTGCTAATAATCATGTCCTTGCAATGTCCCAGTTGTTATACTATTTCCTACTATTTCCTTTTTTAATTGGTTTTGTTTTATTTGATTCTTGCATGTCTCAAGCATGTACACATATATAGTCCAAAGCCATTTCACTGGTCACTTTTTTTTTTTAGGAGATATTGGACATTAAGGGGTTGAACTGCAAGGCTGCCAATAATGTTGAACACAACTGTATACCCTCTCTGTCATCTTTTCTCTAAGCTGAAGAGCTGTAACATTTTTAGCCTTTCTTCATAAGGGAGATAGATGTCCTATCCCTTTTCTCATTTTTACAACCTTTTGCTTATCTTCTCTCAGTCCCAGGTCTACAGCTAAGTGAAACAAATTTTTCTCCAGGATCTGTCCCTATTTTGTATCATTCCTCTTTCCTTCAGTTTTCACAAGCCTCCCTGTCCCTAATGCTGGAAAGCTTCCCCACAACCTAATGCTGCCACCACTTGCTATATACTCATATAGGGATGGTGTTAGCAGGGTGGTGTGTCCTCTATTTGCATCACACATCTCTTAGCACTGAGATCATAAAGTTCCACTTTGGTCTCATTCAACCACAAAACCCTCTCCCATATATATGCAGTCTCTTAATGCTTATTCACAAATGATGCAGCACCTCATATGGTTTTTCTTCAGCAGACGCTTCCTTCTTGCTATCCTCCCAATAGTGGCCGTGTTTGTGAAATAATTTAGAAATGTTTATGCAGTCAATATTTTCCCCAGTCTCAGCCAGACACCTCTCTAGTTCTTTTAGTTTATAACATGTTTATTGTCATACAGAACAATATACGACAATCAAAGCATGTGGGGTTCTTTTCACATGGCAGATTATTTGAAAACATTCAAACTTTGTCTCATTATCCTCCTCACCCAGCTCCCTACCGGGGAGCCATCATATATAATCATGACACATAACTCCGCATGGCCCAATAACCTAAACATGCTGCACCTATCCAGTCATTCCCCTCATCTCCAGAAAAAACTATATTCCTAACTCTCCCCACCCCTGACCCCAAATTTCACCATATGAATCCACCAATCCTTTTTTTTATTTTATAGGAATTTTTTTAAAGTCTATAATCCAATAACAAAACAAGAAAATACCACCAAAAAGGAAAAATAGATTCCAAATAAAGAAGCAAATAAAATACAAAAAAAAAGATGTAAAGCAGTTCACTTCAAGGAGGGAGATAATTACCTCAAAAGAAACATACAAAAATCCTCCCACCAATCCTAATATGCCTGCACTACAAAATGTTTAAGATATTACTGTGAGATCTGGAGGAGTAGCTAGAAAGAGTCGCATACACTGCTTCCACCTTGTGCCCATAATCGTTCCATTTCTTCCAACAGCCATGCCTTCCTAACCAATAGTTTCTTTCCCACCTCCCTAAGATTAAAATTATACATATTATCAAATAATACCTCCCGAGATTGGCTAGGGAGCCAACAATTAGGACCACACCCAAGTAGGCTTGTACCTGTGACCCGAATTCTTGAATCTTTGGGCATGCCCAGAACATGTGACGCAGTGTGGCCCGCACTCCTTCACACTTCAAACAATCCAGGATACCTGCATATCCTGTTTAGACTGCACACACCAGGTCATAAAACATTTTATGTAACAACTTAGAGTGCACCTCTCGCAATGTCATATTCACCGTAATTTGGTGGCCTCAAGCAAACACTTGCAATAGCTCATTGTCAGTCAAGAACAGCCCCAATTCCTCATTCCTTTGGGAAGCCAGCATGTTACAATTCTTTGGAGCTCTCAAACTCATTAAGAAACTCTGAATCCATGCAGTTTTAACCCTGGCTGCCTATCGCTCTCCAGACAAGAAGCCCTCCAACTTGTCCAAGAATTCTTCCTTGTTAAAAACCTAAATATAGCTGTGGATCTAAAGATATGTAAATGTTTCATGCCCATCAAGCCAATACATACATTGTACCTCTCCAAATGGGAGTATGCTGCCACCCCCCATTACTATCTGCTGTAAGAGCACCAAAACATCAGCGCGGTGTGCTGCAGCTGCTAGAAAAGGCTAGAATGTTAGAGTTTATTTTAAAAGGAATGGAGAATAAAAGTAAGACTATCGTTATGTCTCTGCATAGGTTCCTGGTGTGACTATACCTTGAGTACTATCTAGAAAAGGTTCACAGAAGGGCAGCAAAAATTATAAAGGGGATGGGACACCTCCCATATGAAGAGGGGATAAGCAGATTAGGGCTTTTCAGCTTGGAGAAAAAGAAAATGAGAGGATATGATAGAAATTTATGAAATTATGAGTGGGATGGAATGGTTCTTTCATCTGTCAAACACCACCTAAACAAGAGGGCACTCCCTGAAACTAATACCTGCAGTTTGAAAACAAAATGATAGAAAGCTGGATTCTTGGGACCCGACTGCTCACTGTACGAGAGAGGATGCTGGACTCAATGGACCTTGGTTTGACTCAGCGTAGCTTTTCTTAGGTTCTTAAACAAACATGCATTTTGTTCTGAATTTATTAGGCAACAGAATGCAAAAGGTGTACAAGGATGTGGACACATTAACAAGACACTGAATGTTATGCCAAGAAAGGGCTCTCATCTACTGCTTGCTTGACCTCTTTCTACATGCTTGTGGCATACAAGACATTTAACTAAATAAATGTTTAAGGTGACCTAGTACAACAGCCAGACTACTAGATTCAGATGGGACTTAATGCTACTCAGGAAACGGAATAGAGCAGACATTTATCAGTCTGACATCTGCCAATGGTAAAAACACAAAACCAGTCAAATAATTAAAAATATACAATATAGAAGCTAAAGTACAAAATTAAACCTAACCATGGTTGATAAGCAGTAAATTTTGATACAGCTGTTTATTTGTACACCTAATAGATGCAATGCAATCTGAAGCTGATTTAAAGCACTGGTGGTTCTTTGAGCTTGTTCGGCAGTCAGGTCCTTTTGGGCTATGTTTTGGAAGAAGTTGCTGCCTGGAGAACATCTAGATCAGGGGTGACCAACTCCAGTCCTGGTGCACCACAATCCAGCCTGGTTTTCAGGATATTCCTAATGAATATTCATGATGCATATTTGCATGCAAATATACCTCATGAATATTCATTAGGAACATCCTGACCATCCTGGTGCACCACAATGCAGCCTGGTTTTCAGGATGTCCCTAATGAATATTCACAAGTTATATTTGCATGCAACATCCTGAAAATCAGGCTTTATTGTGGTGCACCAGGACTGGAGTTGTTCACCCCTGATCTATCAAACCCAACATGGAAAACCCCATCAAACACAACTAAATCCAGATCAGAACCTTGGTACACAGAAACGCTGACCAGACTGAAGAGGGAACTCCGTAGATTGGAGAGGAAATGGAGACAAACCAAAACTGTTGAACACAAGACTGGATACATGACTCTTCTCGCAAGGTACAAAGATGAGGTCAACTCCGCGAAAAGATCGCATCACACAAACGTATTAAACAAGGCCATCAATAAGCCCCATGAACTATTCGAACTAATCAAGTCACTAACCAAAACACCACAGGAGGACCACTACGACAACATAATCAAGCCCCAAACCCTGGCAAATAACTACGCAAGCAAACTTACGGCTACAAAACCCACTCAATGTTTGAACGCAACCCACCCAGTGCCTCATCTCAACTTGGCGTACAGCATAAATCAAGATCAGGTATGGAGCAATTTTCACAAAATTGATGATCAGCAAATTATTAACATAATCACAAACATCAACACCACCACCTCCCCACTAGATCCCTGCCCAGCCGCATGGGTCAAGGCAGCAAAACAAGACATTGCACATCACGTCTCGCACATAGTAAACCTATCACTGCAACAAGGAATCATGCCTACACAACTTAAGAAATCTATCATAAGACCTATTCTGAAAAACAAAACACTCAACAAGGACGACCCAGCATCCTACCGCCCAATATCCAGCATATCTTTCCTAGCAAAGATCATTGAAAAGGCAGTCCTACTACAACTGCAAGACCACCTGGACGACAACAAAACCCTAGATGAACAGCAATACGGTTTCAGGCAACATCATGGGGTTGAAACCCTACTACTTGCACTACTTAACAACCTCCTCAAAGGCCTAGAAGACAAAAAGAAAATGTTTATACTCATATTCATCAACATCTCAGCCGCTTTTGATACAGTTCACCATGGAACCCTCATAAACAGAATTAAATCAATAGGAATATCAGGAACCCCCCTAAAATGGTTCTCATCATACATATCAAACAGAATGCAACAGGTACAGTTCAACGGCGAAAAAGCAGAGGCATTCCCACAAACTCAAGGCATACCTCAGGGCTCTGCTCTCTCCGCACTCCTTTTCAACGTATATATGCAACCACTTTGCGAATTCTTCAAACAGCACAAAATCAACTACCACATTTATGCAGACGATATTATGCTGTACACACTTGACACCGATAACCCAAACTACATCCACCTAGAAGCATGCCTAAGCGAGATGCAAACCTGATTACAGCAAAGCAACATGGCGATCAACCATAAGAAAACTGGTGATGTATATCTCCAGAAAACCAAATTTTGACCCCCCTGCAACAATCACCTTGTCCAACAATACATACCAAACAAAGAATGACATAAAATATCTGGGAGTAACGTTCGACAGTGACCTAAAGATGGAGAAACACCTCCGCAAAACCAACAGAGCCGTCTTCCACAAACTAAGAGTCCTACAACCACTACGGAGCATTATTGAACCTCATGACTTCAGGTCTGTTGCACAGGCACTCATCATGCCACATTTCGACTACTGCAACGCCATTCTACAGGGCCTACCAAAGAAAACCCTAAACATTCTGCAAATGGCACAAAATGTAGCAGCTAGGATCATTATGAGAAAAAGTCTTGCTGATCACATCACACCTGTATTGATTGAGCTACACTGGCTCCCCATTGTTGCTCGTATAAAATACAAAACAATAACCACCACTTTCAAACTCATGCATAACATAGCACCGTCCTTCCTCTCCACCCTAATCAGCTTGCAACCACCCAACAGAAGCAGAAGAACCATCAACTCAAACACCCTCCACATTCCAGCAGATATAAGATCTGTCAAAGCCAGTACTAGTAACAGAGCCTACTCATACACAGCACCGACACTCTGGAACAAACTGCCGCCGGAGCTACGAGCTAGCAAAGACCTAATAGACTTTAGAAAAAAACTCAAGACTCACCTATTTCAGAGTCAGTACAACTTGATTTAAATCCAAGTGGTTTAGGCTATGCCACCCAGGGATGCATTTATGTAAATATGTACATATGTAAGTTATTGCTTCTCGCTACTAAAAGAACCCATTCCTGTGTGTTGTGCTTACCCTACAAATCAACATGTATATACTTCAAATTTTACTGTCCTGATTTGACAGTTTCCAACATGTAATCAAACCCGCTGCTGATCGCTGGAAGTAGCGGTATATAAATGTTTGCTAAATAAATATAAAATAAATCAAAATCTAGAGGATCAATGAGGCAGAGAAAACAGTCAACCCCTCAGCCACAATTTTAGATATTCTTAGCTTCTTCCAGCAGTCCTCTCTGGCCTTTCTGTTCTGGTTCAGACCATCAGGAACTTGCCCGGACTGGCTGCACCATATGTGCTCTTTGCTGCTGTAGCTGCCTAATACAATGGATCTCTAGATGGATTGTATAAAATTACTCCATAAAATACAAAGGTTTGACTGTTTAGACATCTTACTAAGGTTATGACACCCCCTACAAAACTGTTAGGACGATATTCAAAAGAAGTTATCAGGAACGCTGCCCAAGACACCTCCATGGGCAATTTTTTTGCCAAGCTTATACATGATGTATAGTCATAGGCATTCAGAATAACACTTCAACACTCTCTGCATGGTGCAAGATCAGAAATATTGGCTTATCTTTGGAGAATACGCTCAACAGATTTCCAAAAGAAATGAAAGAGTCAGGTTTCCTAATGCAAGTTTAGTGCAGATTTTTTGCATAGCAATACTGTAAGGAAACAGCATGTAAATAAACTGTGAGCAAAACATCAGCACAAAACAAGGGGAGCAAGGAAGACACATGCCCCAGGGGTCTGCATTATCAGTCTGGTACCTGTGCACATGTATTAGATTGCTAAAAATAATGTCATCTGAGGTAGAAATTGATACTTCATGCCCATTTGATCAATGCAGACCGCCTGATCATGATTCCCCACCAACCCAACACCACCAGTGGCTTCTGCCTCCTAAACCTCTGAAAAACTTTTCCTTATGGCTCAGTGACCCTCTACTCCATCCACCAAACCTCCAAAAATCCTTACCTTGTGACCCAGCAGCCCCACCCCCTGAACCCCAGGTAGCAGCCCAATTCTCCCATCCTTTAACTGATGGGAGTAGGAGTGAGGCCCATACGCTCCCATCCCCATGCCAACATTTTTATTTATTTAACAGCTTTTTTTTATACCACTTTATACTTTAGTCAAAGCAGTTTACATTGAAACAGAACAATTACAATAAACAGGACAGTCAACGTGGTTTGTTGTTGTTGTTAAGTGCCGTCGAGTCGGAGTCGACTCATGACAACCCTCTGGATAGCTATCCTAAATTGTGTTCGGTCTTCAGTCAGGCAGCTCATTGACGACAGACTGGTACCCGTAGCTGCTGTTATTGTATCGATCCATCTCATTGCTGGCCTTCCTCTTTTGCGTTGACCTTCTATCTTGCCAAGCATGATGTCTTTCTCTAATGGTCTCTCTCTTCGCATGATGTGTCCAAAGTATGAAAGTCGAAGTCTTGTCATCTGAGCTTCTAAAGAAAGCTTAGGTTTGATCTCCTCTAGTACCGACTGGTTTGTTCTTCGGGCAGTCCATGGTATACACAGTATTCGCCGCCAGCAACATAATTCAAAGGCATCAATTTTCTTCCTGTCTGTCTTTTTCACTGTCCAGCTTTCACATCCATATGATGTTATTGAAAATACCATGGCTTGAACAAGTCAAATCTTTGTATGGAGAGAGACATCTCTGCTCTTGATAATCTTATCTAGGTCTTTCATAGCCATTCTGCCAAGAGCAATGTGTTGTTTGATTTCTTGACTGTTTGTTGCTTCTTTATTGATAGTTGATCCAAATAGGTTAAAGTTGTTCACAATTTCAATTTCTTCTCCTTCAACGATGAACGTGGGTTAACTTTGAAATATATAAGGGGGGGGGGACTATGTACAGTTTTATACATGGAGACATGTATAATACTGAACATAATTGAAAATGCCCAGTGCATCCCAGGATGCACCACATGGGGCCAGGCACCACCATTTTGGGGGCCGGCAAAACACAGGGCATTCCAAACTAAATTCTGCCAGCCTGATGGGGGAGAGGGAGCATAAGGCTTAAGGTTAGCCTAGGGTGCCAACACCATGCTCAATTCTAGGGCTGGTCCTGCCTGAGGGAATTCATCGATAATGCCCTTGAGATACCCATTGGTGGTGATACTATCCCCTTGGAAACTGATTCCTAGAGGTGTGAACCAGTTCCTTCATAAGACACACTTGTGTTTCTCTCATGTGACTACAAGTGTCAACATCCCTTGAAAAGAGTTGTACCAAGCACTTACAACACAGCATCTTGCTCGAGTATCTGTCCGTTACAATCACAAAAGCTACACAGTGGGGTGGACAACCTGGGAGGATTGTGAAGTAGGAGACAATCTTTTGAGAGCATCTTCACTGATAACTGATATCCCAGACCTGAGTCAACCTTCATTTTGTTTTCACTGTAAACGCTCACAAATTAGGTAGCTCAGTGCTCTGTGATATAGTTTCTCACTCTTATCACTCCTTGCTGTGTTGAGCATATTTGTTCAGGAATCTCAGTCCTTATTTTTCCCCCATTCCTCTCACCAATGAGTTTTAATGTATTTATTATGGCCTTTTGTTGTTGTTGCTGATCAACAGGATATGATTACGCCTGTCCAGTCACTGATTTTTTCAAGATTGAATTCTTGCAAAGCTCTGTATTCTGGACTCCCTGCAAAAACTTTAGAACGTTTGCAGAGGGTCTAAAATATGGCAGTCAAATGAATGGTCAAGGCTAGAGTTAGGGATCATGTGACACCTATATTGGAGGCCCTGCATTGGTTGCCTATTGTTCTACTTGCTAAATTTAAAATTTTGCCTACTGCTTATAGAATATTTCATTCATTGGGTCCAGGTTATTTGCTGGCCCATTTTCAGGTGTATACTCTTTCCCAGGTTATTCAGTCTCAGTGTATCCATTTATTGGTTCTTCCCAGTGCAAGATTGTTCCACTCAGTTCGGTTGTGGGCCAGGGTACTGGTATGCTTTTTGCCTTTTTTATGAAATGGGTTGCCAGTTGACATCCAATTCCTGGATGACCTTACAGGGTTTAGGAAAGCACTGAAGTTGTTTCTATTCCCTCAAGGTGGCTGAGCAATTAGTGGGTGGTTTGAAGATGCTTCTACAGTTGCTGCTGTGCTGTTGTTAATATATTGATCTATTTGTATTTTTTTACTATTCTATGGGAGAGTTGTATGTATGTGTAATTTTTTTGTATCTTGCCTTGGGGCTTATTGTAACAGCAGGTAAAATAGTCAATAAAATGGAAAAAAAATAAAAATGATATTCTGCTCTTTTAAATCTACATATACAGATCATCAACGCTGTCCTCCACAACTCAAACACAAGTTTTAAAATACAGTTCCTTGTATTAACTTATTATTGTGGCCAACATTGTCCACATCGGTCGCTGTGACCCGGATTTCTTTCCTATACTATAATGCCATTTCAGCTGCCAATGCCTTTTTCTTTGCTGTTGCAAGGGTCACGTTTGGCTGAGCAAGTGTTGAGAGGTACTGATAGGTATTGTGCTAATTAGTAATCAGCAAATACAGTGCCCTTTTACATGTTTTCACATTCTGCTGTCTAAAACATATAATGCAATATGTATGAAAGCAGGAATTTGTTTCACTAATCTACACAACATAATCTATACTTTCAGCATAAAAGAACAATTATAGACATATTCAAAAAACAAATATGAATAAGAAACCAAAAAGTCTTAATTGCGTAAGTCTTCATACCCCTCAACTCAGGACTTGCTAGAAGCTCCTTTTGCAGCGTGGGCAGGCATGCATCATGTAGGATGTGTCTACCAGCTTTTCAGAGCAGATGGTGTCATTTTTGCCCATTCTTGGTAGAATAGCTCAAATTCTTTCAAGTTGTCCATGGACTACAGTCTTCAAGTCATGCCCCATATTTTCTGTTGCTTTCAGGTCCGGGCTTTCACTGGGCCACTTGTAGACATTCACTTTCTTCTTGCTGAGCGACTCCATTGTTCCTTGTGTTGTGTGCTTAGGATCATCGTCCTGCTGATAGATTAATCTTCTCCTAGTCCCATGTCTATGGCAGATTGAAACAGATGTTTTTCCAGGATCTACCTGTAGCTTGCATCATTTATCTTTTGCGCAATCTTCACAAGCCTCCCTGTCAACCTGTTGCAAAGTATCCTTCTCTTGCCACCATCACCACCATACACTACTGTAGGAATGGTATTAGCAAGGTAATGTGTTTCATTTATTTATTATTTAAGTTTCTTTTTATACCGCCTTCTTTACAGTTCAAAGTGGTTTACAATTAACCAGATTGCAATGTGCTCCTTAAGGCCCTGTTACAAAAAAAACCATCACACCAAATTACTCAACAAGGTGCTGAACAGACCAAGAGAATTGTTCAAATTGTTCAAACTTGTCAAATCCTTTACCAAAACTGTCCAGGATGATAGTACCAACAACGCTATAAAAGCACAAACATTAGCTGACCACTACACCAGCAAACTCAACCCACCAACAACAGGATACCCCACCCAAACTCAGACTACAAACTACACCCCACATCCTGTCACAGCAGCGACAGACAGTAATGAGGAGTGGGACGCCTTCTACACCATCGAGTCCAGACAAATAATAAACATAATCACAAGCCTAAACACCACAACATCCCCATTAGACCCCTGCCCAGCAGCTTGGCTCAAGGCAACAAATAAAGATATTGCCCATTGCGTAAGACACATAGTAAACCAATCGCTGCAACAAGGAATCATGCCAATGGAGCTCAAAAAATCCCTCATAAGACCTATACTAAAAAACAAAACACTCAAGAAAGATGACCCATCTTCATACCGGCCTATCTCAAGTACACCATTCATAGCCAAGACTATCGAAAAGGCAGTCCAGCAGCAACTACAAGATCACATTGACACCAAAAATGCACTCGACGACCAACAATATGGCTTCCGTCAATTCCATGGGGTACAAACCCTTCTACTCGTGCTTCTTGATAAACTATACAAAGGCCTTGAAGACAATAAGAAAATGTTCATACTAATATTCATAGATATAACTGCTGCATTTGATACAGTACACCATGGGACCCTCATCAACAGACTGGACGCCATAGGAATAAAAGGAACCCCCCTAAAGTGGTTCAGATCCTACATATCCAACAGAACACAGCAGGTTCACTTCAATCAAGAAAAATCAAAGGCATTTCTGCAAACACAGGGAATACCTCAAGGCTCAGCATTGTCCTCCCTATTGTTCAACCTCTACATAAAACCCATCTGTACAATTTTTCAGAAACACAAGATTAATTACCACGTTTATGCAGACAACATAATGCTATATACTCAACTGGACACAATCAATCCAAACTATAACCATCTAGAAGAATGCCTCAAGGAAACGCAAACCTGTCTACAGCAGAACAGCATGTCCATAAACCACAAGAAAACTGAAGTAATGTACATCTCCAAAAAACCAGACTTCAACCCTCCCTCAACTATCACCATGAACAATAACTCATACAGCATCAAAAATTAGATAAAATACCTAGGCGTGACATTCGACAGAAACCTCAAGATGGAAAAGCACCTAAGACTACTGAACTGGGCAATATTCCATAAACTAAGGGTCCTCCAACCTCTACGCAACATCATTGAACATTCCGATTTCAGAACAGTAGCTCAAGCGCTCATCACACCTCACCTAGACTACTGCAACGCCATTCTCCAAGGGCTACCAAAAAAACCCCTTAACATACTGCAAATGGCACAAAATGTCACAGCCCGAATCATTTATTTATTTTATTTATTAATTTTTTTAACTGCATTTATATACCGCTTTTCACCGGGTCAAAGTGGTTTAACAAAAAGGGGGGGGGGGGACAGTAATCAATTTACAGAGGGGGGTGCCGTCACCAAGGGGGCCAATATTGATGATCCAAACAGATAATAATGACTTAGACAATTGACATGAGTCTCTTAGTAGGTAGTTTTGGCGATATATCAGAAGGACTGGAGGTTGTCAGTGATGGATGTCTGCTTCTTGGTACAAAGGTATTCATGAAACAGGATGGTTTTTAGTTGTTTCCGGAACGTGGATAGGTCACCATTGTTTCTGATTTGGCTTGGTAGGGAGTTCCAGAAGGAGGGTGCATACAGTTCAAAAGCTCTGTTGCAGGTTCGTTGATTGCATTTTGTTCGTTCATGGAGGATAGTAAGGGTTCTGTTGGTGGTCTGTCGGGTTGTTCTGTTGTGGGTGGGCTGGGGCAGTAGGGAGCAGAGGTGGGAAGTCTGCGTTTGATAGAGGGCTTTGTGGATAAGTAGGGCAGATTTGTATTTGATCCTTGCTTCGAGTGGTAGTATGTACAGTTCTCTCAGGATTGGAGTGATGCGATCGTGTTTTTTTGCTTTCTGGATGATTCTTGTGGTGGTGTTCAAGGCAGTCCGTAGTGGGTTGGTGTGGGTGGCGGGTAGCCCATGATAGATTATATTGCAGTAATCCAGGTGGGGGAGCAGCACAACACAACAAAAGTACTAAGAACTTACTCCTGTATAAACTATAACTGTAAATAGTTCATGCTGTATAAATGCAACTGTAAATAGTCCAAGCTGTATAAATTCAAATCCATGAAATGCAGATGTAAATAATTTGATTCTCACTCATGTAACAAATGTTTTGCTGTGCCAAGTGTAATGTAATGTAAACCGCTACTGATCGCTGGAAGAAGCGGTATACAAATGCAACCAAATAAATAAATAAATAAACTGCTTTACAGAGAACTAGAACAGTGTAACCACTGGCAATAATATGGTTTAAAACTCTGAACTATTTACAGTGTTAGTCTGAGTGGTAGATAGTTCTTCAACATATATACATTTATACACAGTACTAGGACTGGAGGTTTCTTACTAGAGCGGTTGGGTCTGTGAGTCTAGGTTTATGCTGTATTTGTTTTGGAAGAGATACGTTTCAAATTTTTCTTGAATTCAGATAGGTCCAAATATCCTCTTAGTGTTGCGAGTAAGGAATTCCACAATGTGGAGGCGAATAGTATGAATGCTCAAATGCAGATGAATTGCTTGCTCTTGATTTTCTGAGTTGGGATCATTAGAAGGTTGAGGGTGGTGTTTCTTTGTGACCTTCCGCTCATGGAGTTTGAGATGAGAGTCTGAAGGCAGGCGGCAGATTCCTTATGTAAAATTAAAAAAATTGTGGTGAGTTTTGTATTTAATTCTGGCAGTGATGGGAAGCCAATGCAGTTGTATTAATATTGGGGTTACGTGAGCTCGGCAGGGGGCCCCAGTGATTATTTGTGCTGCCCTGTTCTGTGCCATTTGTAAGGGGTGGAGGGTATGTTTGGGAAGACCTTGATAAATGATATTACAGTAGACCAGGGCAAGTGTAATCATGGCTTGGCAGACAGGTCAGAATAGGTCTGCAGGGAGATGGGGCGAAGGTGTTTAAGAGTTCATAATTTATGGTAGACAGAGGTAGTTTGTTTTATATGTGATTGGATATTTCAGTTTTGACTTTGATTTCCACATCATCAAGATTCAACGTTGGTGGTAAGGAGAAGGTTGGGTCAGTATTATGTATAAGGCTTCAGACTTCTCATTATTGTTGTGCAGAGTAAGCCATCCTTTTGCATCTCTGAAGCAATTTTATAGGCTAGTGAGGTCAGGAGAAAGGAGGCTGATGAAGGTGAAAAATATAATATCAGCATGAATTTGGTATTGATTATGTGTTCTGAATATTTGGTATAATGGTTAGATGAAGATATTGAAAAGGAGGAACAAGAGGCCTGAGCCTTAAGGTACTCCCATTGTTGGTGAATGGACTTGAAATTTTTTTGCCAATTCTAACTTGCTGTTTTTGGGAATCCAAGTAAGAGTGGAATCAGCTAAGTGTGATGCTAAGTGTGGACTCCAATCTCCGAGAGTCTTTGTAGAAATAGATGATGTGGGATGGAGTCAAAGGTAGAAATACTGTCAAGGAATATTAGGGTAAGTCCATTCTTAGTGTTTTATGAGCATGTTATGAGTATGTTTAGTAGAGAGATGATAAGGATTTCAACACCATGATACTGTCTGAACACAGGCTGATAAGGGACAAGTGGAGCATGCTTGGTGAGGTGGTCTTGGGAGTTGTATCAAGGATGTCATAAGAACATAAGAAATGCCATACTGGGTCAGACCAAGGTCCATCAAGCCCAGTATTCTGTTTCCAACAGTGGCCAATCTAGGTCATATGTACCTAGCAGTTTCAAGCCATGGGTCAAGCATTGATATCTTCGGTCACTTCTTAATAATGGTTTATGGACCTTTCCTCCAGGAACTTGTCCAAACCTTTTTTAAACCCAGCTACACTAACAGCCTTTACTACATCCTCGGGTAACAAATTCCAGAGTTTGATTACACGTTCAGTGAAAAAATATTTTCTTTTATTAGTCTTAAATAGTTTACCCTGTAGCTTCATTGTATGTCCCCTAGTCTTTCTATATTCTGATAAGGTAAACAATCGATCTACGTTTACCCGTTCCACTCCGTTCATTAATTTATAGACTTCTATCATATCTCCCCTCAGCCGTCTCTTTTCCAGGTTGAAGAGCCCTAATCATTTTAGCCTCTCCTCATAGGGGTATCCTTCCATCCACTTTACCATTTTGGTGGCTCTTCTCTATACCTTTTTTAATAACGCTATATCCTATTTAAGATACGGCAACCAGAATTGCACACAATATGCAAGGTGTGGTAGCACCATGAAATGATACAGAGGCATTATAATATTCTTTGTTTTATTTTTCATTCCTTTCCTTATGATACCTAGCATTCTATTTGCTCTCTTGGCCACCACTGCACACTGGATGGAGGGTTTCAACATGTTCTCCATGATGACACCTAAATCTTTTTCCTGGGTGGTGGCTTCTAATGTGGAATCTTGCATCGTGTAACCATAGTTTGGGTTGTTCTGTCCGAGGTGCACAATTTTGCACTTGTCCACATTAAATTTCATCTGGCATTTGAACATCCAGTCTTCCAATTTATCAAGGTCCTCTTGCAATTTTCCACAATCCTCATAGGTTTTAACAACTTTAAATAGTTTTGTGTCATCTGCAAATTTGATAACATCACTCCTTATTCCCTTTTCCAGGTCATTTATGAATATGTCAAAAAGCAGCAGACCCAGCACAGATCCCTGGGGTACTCCACTATTCACCTTTCTCCATAAGGAAAATTGGCCATTTAGCTGTACCCTCTGCTTTCTATTTTTTATCCAGTTCCTGATCCACAATAGTACACTGCGTCCTATCCCATGACTTTTTAGTTTTTGCCAAACGTCTCTGATGAGGGACCATGTCAAAGGCTTTCTGAAAGTCCAGATACACTATAGCAACCAACTCACCTTTGTCTACCTGTTTATTCACACCTTCAAAAAGCATAACAGATTAGTAAGACAAGATCTTCCTTGTCTAAGACATGTTGGCTGTCTCCCATTAAGCCATGACTATCTACATGTTCAGTAATTTTGTTCTTTATTATGGTTTCTACCATTTTTCCTGGTACTGACGTCAGGCTCACCGGTCTGTAGTTTCCCGGATCACCCCTGGAACCCTTTTTAAAAGTTGGTGTTACATTGGCCATCCTCCAGTCTTCAGGTATTACAGATGATTTTAATGATAGTTCACAAATTACTAATATCAGGTCTGCAATCTCTTGTTTTACTAATCTGTTATGTTTTTTGAAGGTGTGAATAAACAGTTAGACAAAGGTGAGTCGGTTAATATAGTGTATCTGGATTTTCAGAAAGCCTTTGACAAGGTCTGTCATGAGAGACCCTTGGTGAAATTAAAAAGTCAAGGGATAGGAGGCAATGTATTATTGTGGATCAGGAACTAATAGAAAGCAGAGAGTACAGCTAAATAGACAATTTTCCCAATGGAGAAAGGTGAATAGTGGATTACCCCCGGGATCTCTGCTGGGTTCGCTGCTTTTTAACATATTCGTAAATTACTTGGAAATGGGAATAACAAGTGAGGTAAAGCGTAGTTACTCACCTGTAACAGGTGTTCTCCAGGAGCAGCAGGAATCAGTCCTCACTTATGGGTGACGTCGGCGCCGACGGAGCCCTCGCGGAGCAATTTTCCCCAGCTTTCAAAGAAAGCCTTTGGGAATTGCAGCGCGCATGCGCGGTCCTCTTCCCGCCCAAGGGTGCCATCTTAGCCAGTCAGATGACATAGCTTAAAAAGACAGCATAAAAATTTGCAAAAAAAAACTAAAGCAGATGATTGCAACTCCAAGGGGAGGAGGGAGGGTTGTGAGGACTGATTCCTGCTGCTCCTGGAGAACACCTGTTACAGGTGAGTAACTACGCTTTCTCCAGGACCAAGCAGGAAGTCAGTCCTCACTTATGGGACTCCCAAGCTTAAGGCTACCGGAGACCCTAAGCACAAAAATGAGCTCCCTCTAGCTCAGCAGCACAGAAGGAAGGAATCTTCGCTGAATTATTACCCACCGGTAGCCCACATCCGGGATGGAGGGTAGGAGTTGCTCAAACCTTAAAGAGATTACGGAGGACTGCCTGTCCGAAAGCACTGTCCCTGCGGGACTCCCTCTCGAGACAGTAATGGACCGCAAAGGTCTGGCTCGAAGACCAAGTAGCGGCCCGGCAGATGTCTGCCAGCGGAACAGAGCGGAGGTAAGCCACTGTCGTAGCCTTTGCCCGAACGCAATGAGCCGTGACTCGACCTTCCAAGGAGAGTCCAGCTGCCCCATAAGCCCAAGTGATACAGTCCGCAACCCAGATGGACAGAGTACGCTTGGAGACCGGGAGCCCCAATTTATTGGGGTCAAAAGACACAAAAAGCTGAGCAGCTTTACGGTGCTCCCGCGTACGGTCAAGGTAGAAGTTCAATGCCCTTCTACAGTCCAGGGTATGGAGGACCGTTTCAGCTCGGCTGGAGTGTGGTCTGGGAAAGAAGGTCGGAAGTACCACCTCCTGATTGATGTGAAAGGGGGAGACCACTTTTGGAAGAAATTTTGGGTGAGTCCGTAGGACTACCCTATTTTTGTAGAAACCGAGTGTAAGGGGGATCAGACACGAGGGCCTGCAATTCACTTACGCGCCTAGCGGAAGTGAGGGCTATCAAGAACAATGTTTTCCAAGAAAGAAAACGGAGAGAACAGGTAGCCATAGGTTCAAAAGGCGGACAGGTGATCCGCTGCAAAACCACATTCAGATCCCAGTCAGGCGCTGGCAGGCGGAGAGGTGGTTTAAGTAGAAGGAGACCTCGGAGAAACCTCGCTACGAGAGGGTCGCTGGAAAGAGGTCTGCCGTCCACCGGTACATGATGTGCTGAAAGAGCACTGAGGTGAACTTTGACGGAGTTGGACTTAAGTCCCAGATTAGAGAGGTAGAGCAAGTACTGCAAGATCACCGACACCGAGCAGGAGAAGGGATCCTGAGACTGCTGGGTACACCAAACGGAAAAGCGACGCCATTTAAGGGCGTAGCATTTGCGGGTAGAAGGTCGCCGAGAAGCTAAGACGACCTCTTCCACCTCTGCCGGCAGGAGAAGGGGAGCAAGGACTACCCTCTCAGCAGCCAGGCCATGAGATTGAGAGATCTGAGGTTGGGGTGTAGCAGAGACCCCTGATCTTGAGTGAGGAGATCCGGTTGAAACCCCAGAGGGAATGGATCCTCCACCGCTAATTGCAGCAGGAGTGGAAACCACGGCTGTCTGGGCCAGCGAGGAGCGATCAGGATCATGGAAGCTTTGTCTCGGAGAACCTTGAAAAGAGTTCGAGAAACTAGCGGGATGGGAGGAAAAGCATACAGAAGGCTCTCCGCCCATGAGAGTAGAAAAGCGTCTGCCGCAACTCGAAGGGGATGCGGCTGACGAGAGCAGAAGCGAGGAAGTTGCCGGTTGAGAGGGCTGGCAAAGAGATCCATCGTGGGGAGGCCCCACTTTAGAAAGAGCTTCTGAACTACCAAGGGATCCAGGCGCCACTCGTGCGGCTGGAGGATCCTGCTGAGTTTGTCCGCCAGGCAATTTTCTTGGCCTGGGAGATAAACTGCCTTGAGAAGAACGCCGTGACTGACGGCCCAAGAGCAGAGCTTCTGTGCCTCCCGACAGAGAGGGAAGGAGCCCGTGCCCCCCTGCTTGTTCACGTAGAACATGGCAAATTGATTGTCCGTCTGGACAAGGATGGACTGGTGAGAGGTCAGGTGGGAGAAGGCCTTGAGAGCCAGGCGGATCGCTCTGAGCTCCAGGAAGTTGATCTGCTGAGCAGACTCCCACGTGGTCCAGAGGCCCTGAGTACGTGCCCCTTGGCAATGTACTCCCCAGCCCAGGAGGGATGCATCTGTTGTCAGCACCCGGGCCGGCTGAGGTGACTGGAAAGGCATGCCGAGTACCAGGTTCGGCCGATGAAGCAACCACTGGAGAGACGAGATCAGCGGCTCGGAGACGCGCACTAGGTCTGCTAGGCCGCCTGTGGCTTGTTGCCACTGCTGGCGGAGACACCATTGAGCAGGCCGCATATTCAGGCGGGCATTGGGGGTCACATGGACGGTGGAAGCCATATGGCCGAGTAGTCTCAGGAAGCGCCTGGCGGAGACCAGGGGCTGGCTGCGAAAACGGTCGGCTAGGTCCATGAGCCGTTGAGCTCTGTCGAGCGGTAGGAACGCTCGTGCCTGAGGAGTGTGCAGCCTTGCGCCGATGAACTCGAGATCCTGTGAGGGGAGCAAAGTGGACTTTGCGAAGTTTATAACAAAGCCCAAGTACTGCAGAAGAGTCACCGTGCGGCGTGTGGCGTTGGTGACCTCCGGAGCGGACGCTGCCCTGATGAGCCAGTCGTCGAGGTACGGAAAGACATAGAGGCCGTGAAGCCGGAGATGGGCCGCCACCACCGCGAGACATTTTGTGAAGACTCGCGGTGCGGAGGACAGGCCAAAGGGTAGTACTCTGTACTGGTAATGATTTCCGGCCACCACAAACCTTAGGTACTGGCGGTGGCTTGGGTGGATAAGGATGTGCGTGTAGGCATCCTTTAGATCCAAGGAGCATAGCCAATCTCCCTGCTGGAGGTAGGGCAGAAGGATTCCAAGGGTAAGCATCTTGAACTTTTCCCGCACGAGGAATTTGTTGAGGTTGCGCAAGTCCAGGATGGGTCTGAGGCCTCCTGTCCTTTTTGGTACTAGAAAGTACCTGGAATAAAAGCCTTGACCTTTCAGGTGGTGGGGCACCGGTTCCTGTAGAAGACCTGCTAACTCCTGAAGGAGTAATTCCCTGTGCAGAGGGGGTCATGGAGGTTCTCCCGGAAAATAGGAGGGAGGGACCTGGTGGAAGTGGAGAAGATAGCCTTCTCGCACGACTTGAAGCACCCAGGCATCTGAGGTGATGCTGGACCACCTGTGGGCGAAGTGAACCAGCCGGCCTCCGGTGCTGGGAGGAACCAGCGGGGGGGGAGAGGCTATGCTTAAGGAGTCAAAAGCCCCCACCCTGCTGAGCAGGGGCTGGTGGTGCAGGCTTGGGGGCTTGCTGCCTACGGGACCCGTTACCCCGTCCCTTGGCCTGCTGGCCCTGTTGGGGAGCTGCAGGGGCCTGATATTGGGGGTATTGTTTGTAGGCAGCCGCCTTCCTCGGGTAAAAGGACTTCTTTCCCGAGCCCTTCTTTTTCTGGGAAGGGGCGGAGGTCTTCCTAGAAAGCCTAGTCCTGGTGAGAGTCTCCGTCTCAATTTGTGCAGCCTTGTCAGCCATGGGCTTGCCAAAGAGGTTTTTGCCTCGGCAGGGGACATCGACCAACTTGTCCTGCACCCAGGGCTCAAGGTCAGACGACTGAAGCCAAGCCTGTCGGCGGGCACCGATGCCGGCTGCGGCCACTCGAGCCGATGCTTCAAAGCCATCATAGGCTGCTCGGGATATGAATTTTGAGCATTCCCGAATGCCAGTGGACAAGGCCAGGAACCTCCGCAAGGGTTCCTCGGACAAACCAGCGGAGAATCCGGCTAGCTCTTTAGCCAGGTCTCGGAGATACATGCCCATGTATAGCTGGTAGGTCTGGACACGACACGCAAGCATAGAGCCCTGGAAACACTTCTTGCCAAGGCCATCCAGGTTACGGGCCTCCCTGCCAGGAGGCACCGAGGAGTGCATCTTCTGGCTCTTAAGACGATGCATGTCCGATTCCACTACCATGGAATGGTGTGGTAGCTGTGCTTTTTGGAAGCCAGGGCTCTTGCGGACTCGATAGATAGAATCGACCCGCTTGCTCAGGACCGGCGAGGTGGCCGGACTCTCCCACATGCGGAAGAGTAGTCGTTCCAGCATGGGAGGAACTGGTACAGTAAAGTGTTCCCTGGCGGGAGAGTCATACTGGAGGGCGTCGAGCTCTTCGGCTCGAGGCTCCTCCTCGGGATCCGCAGGGAAGGCCAAAGCCTTGGCCATATCCCTGACGAAGTCCGAGAACCGGGCATCCTCCGGGGGGGACTGCTTCCGAGGTTCGGACTCAGGTGAGTCCGAGGGGACACACCGAGTCCGAAAAGAATCAGGCGACTCTTCCTCTTCAGACTCCCAGACCGACTCCGACGAGGACTCGGTGGGGTTGGCCCGGGCAGGGCGCGGCGCCTGCCGCCCCGACGCCGAGGGAGTCGGCGTCGGCGACCTCGGTCCCGAACGGGAGGCCGAGGGTGACCTCGACCGAGGATCGACTCGAGTTCGCATCGACTCGAGGATCGGCTCGGTCTCCGGGGTCGACTTAGACGTCGACGGCCCGGCGGTCGGGGGCAGCGGCGCCAGCGAAGCCAGCGAGCAGTGCCCGCTGCTGGTCCATGAAGGCAGACAGTCTGCTCTCCAAGGCCGTCAACCTGAGTCCGAGCTCAGGTGACCCAGCAGCCCCCGACTCGGGCCCCGACGGCGTCGGGCCCAACGTCGGCGGTCTCGGAGGCGAGTCCAGGAGGGACCACATGACTTACCCGAGCAGGCAGCTCCGACTCCAGGCGAGGTCGCTTCGAGAGGTGCTCCTTCTCCAAGGACCCGGGACGGCTATCGGGGCTATGCGACCTGGCCCTCGCGGAGCCAGGAGCGTCCACCGACGCCGCCCTCGCGGGTTTCACCTTTCGTCGATGGTCCCCGGAGGGAGAACCCCTGTCGGAGGAACTCCGGCGACGGTCCGAGCTGGAACCTCTGGACACGGAGGCCTCCGACGAGGTCTGGGTACGGCTGGGGTCAGCGAAGATCCTATCCCGCTGATGCCGCCGACTTCTCAACGCTTTGGAGGACATTTTGCCGCAGGGCCCACAGATCATTTCTTCATGATCCGGGCCCAGGCAGCGGAGGCAATTGTCGTGTGTGTCAGTTAGTGACATATTTCGGTCACACTGACCACACCGTTTGAAACCACTGGCAGCCATCGGGGGAAAAAGGGCCCCGGCGAGGTCAAAGGACCGGGCTGCCAGGGAAAAGCCGAAAACGAAACTGACTAAGTCAGAAAAACCGAAAAAGAAGAAGAGGACTCGTGACCGGCGTCGCGAGTCCGGGCGGGGGAAAAAGACCGGCGTCGAACCGAAGGAAAAAAAGAGAAAATATGAGTAAAAATCAACTTTTCGCGGGGACACGACGGGTACGTCTGTAGGGCTCCGCGCGGAAAAAAAAGAAGACTGGCTAAGATGGCACCCTTGGGCGGGAAGAGGACCGCGCATGCGCGCTGCAATTCCCAAAGGCTTTCTTTGAAAGCTGGGGAAAATTGCTCCGCGAGGGCTCCGTCGGCGCCGACGTCACCCATAAGTGAGGACTGACTTCCTGCTTGGTCCTGGAGAATCAAATTTGCAGATGACACAAAATTATTCAAAGTTGTTAAAACCTAAGAGGATTGTGAAAAATTGCAAGAGGACCTTGATAAATTGGAAGGCTGGATGTTCTAATGAAATTTAATGTGGAAAAGTGCAAAGTTATGCATCGAGGAAAGAACCCCCCAAACTATGGTTACATGATGCAAGGTTCCATATTAGGATTCACAACCCAGGAAAAAGATTTAGGCATCATTGTGGATAACATGTTAAAACCCTCCGCCCAGTGTGCAGCGGCGGCCAAGAAAGCAAATAGAATGCTAGGAATCATAAAGAAAGAAATGGAGAATAAAACAAAAGATATTATAATTCCTCTGTATCGTTCCATGGTGCGACCGCACCTTGAATATTGTGTGCGATTCTGGTAGCCGTATCTTAAAAAGGATATAGCGTTATTAGAAAAGGTAGAGAGAAGAGCCACCAAAATGGTAAAAGGGATGGAAGGATATACCTATGAGGAGAGGCTAAAAAGGTTAGGGCTCTTCAACTTGGAAAAGAGACGGCTGAGGGGAGATATGATAGAGTGGATCGGCTAAACATAAATTGATTGTTTACGCCATCAAAATATAGAAAGACTAGGGGACATGCAATGAAGCTACAGTGTAACCTATTTAAGACTAATAAGAGAAAATATTTTTGCACTCAACACAATCAAACTCTGGAAAGGTCCATAAACCATTATTAAAGGAGACCCAGGAAATCCACTGCTTGCCACAATACAAGCATTTTGGAACCTGCATCCTTTGGGGAAACTGTTAGGTACTTGTGACCTAGATTGGCCACCTGTTGGAAACAGGATATTAGGCTTGATGGACCTTGGTCTTACCCAATATGACATATCTTATGTTCGCATGTTGTGTAAGTACGATTTTCTCTAAACTATTCACAAAGGGATGCTGGATATAGGTCTAAAGGACTTGGGGGAATCTGTGTCAAGCTTAGTACTTTTCAGAAGAGGTCAAATTGATGTTTGTTTGAGTAAAGTGGGCATAAGGCCTAGTGACAAGGAGGCATGTACTATGCTCATTAGATATGTGCTGAGGTGGGGAGGGGGGGTCTAGCGAGTTTTACCCAGGACACAGGGCAAGGGTCCAAAGTGGAGGTTGTTGTGTTAAGGTTCTGGATCATATCTTCAATATTTTTGAGTGATAGGAGTTCAGACTGAGACCATAGCTTCTGGGGTATTGCTTTATGGTCAGGTGATTGGGGATTGGTCTGTTCGGGGGGGGGGGGGGTGCATCTGTTTGGATATTAGATAGGAGGCAAACTTCTGCAGGCATACTTGGTCTTGGAGGTTTCCTTCATATGGTTCCTTTAAGAGTGTTTTTACTATGGAAAATAGTTCTCTTGATTTGTTTATTGCACCGGTGATGAGACTGGTATAGTATTCTTTTTTACATTTTAGTGTTTCTTTGTTGTATAGTTTAAGCTGTTCCATATAAGCAGTACAGATGAGTGGATCTCTTGAGCTTCTCCATTTACATTCAAGTCAGCATAAGTCGCTCTTCTGCTTCTGGAGTGAAGATGAGAACCATGGGGCTCTGTTCTGATGTTTTCCTACAAACCTCTTTGGAGGGGCAAGGACTGACAAATAAGGTATCTTTCCATCCTTGAATTAACTTGTTGAGGTCAACCTTTGCAGCTGCGATGGAGTCTAGTTACAGGGTGACTATTTCCAGAAGTGTTCATTATTTAACTTTTGGAATTTCCAGGAAGTGAGGGGTGTGGGTGGCTGGATTGTTTGCTGCAAGGTAAGGTGGATGGGGAAGAGGATGGTTGCATGGTCTGACCAGGGTACGGAGAGGATTGTGAGAGATGCCTGATGGGTTACAGGGAGGAGTTTGGAAGGCATAAATATGAGGTCTAGGATGTTACCTTTCGTGAGGGTTGGTCTGGTGAGGATCTGAGTGTATCCAAGAGTTTTCACGGCATCAAGGAAGGTGCTCGATTGGGAGGTGGGGGCAAGACTAGATTGAGGTCTCCGAGTATTACTAGAGGCTGGTGTCTAGTGGGGGGGGGGGGGGGGGCGGAGCAGGCAGTTTCAGGTAGAGTAGTGAGCTCAGAAGCATTACCTTGGGAGCGCTTTATGCTAGGCAGCACGAGATGGAGTTGTTAGCTACATTTAGAGTGTAAATTTCTGTCATAGAGTTGATGTCAGTGGCATTGATCTTCAGAATTTCTTTAGAGATTACACCTCTGCTGTTTGCTCTATTTGAAGTGAATATCAAGTATGAAGGGGAACATGACTGGTTTAAAAGAACAGCGTCAGGGTCAGAGAACCAAATTTCAGTTATGCATAAAACGTCTAGGTTATGTTCTTTGATAAAATCAACTAGTGTCTGAATTTTGTTCCAGGCAGAGCAGGCATTAATGATAGTACATCTTATGCTTTGCTCTGGGTGTGTGGTCCTTTGTCTCTACTAGTTGAAATCCTTAGTAACCTGCAGCGTCTTTCTGATACTGTGGAAAAATCATTAGTATTTTAGCTCTATCTAGTGGGTATCTGCAACTGTGAATTAATGGGATACGATTTTTATGACCTAGGCTGGCTGACTCAATAATGAGGGTAGCTAGCAGAAGGAGTAGCACAGAGCGCAAAAATGAAGGTAGTATACCTCTTCATTGTCACTTCCATGCTTGCCCGATATAGCATATTCTCCTGGCTGTTTATCATGTAGGGGTGTGTTCTGACAGCATGAGATGAGGTGGTGAAGTGAAATCTTTCCCAACTTTCTGTGTCAGTTAGCATTCTGCACTTGCTTTAAACCCTGTGGGGGATGCCGGTAATGAGGTCAGTTGAGGGCGGGGAAAGGAGGCACATGGAGCAGGCTTACCTTACCTGTCTTACTCCGTTTTAAATCACACATCTCACTTATCATTGAAACCAAAAAATTGCACTTTGGTCTGATCAGTCCACAAAAACTTCTCATCATGCTTGCAGTATCCCCTAAGGAGGTCATTCCAGAACACGAATAAGGGGTTTGTACATGTGGCGGGGACATTTATGTGCCCAAAACATCCCCGACTGCATTATGAAAAACTGTTGTCATGCATGTCCACAGCGCTAGCACAAGGATCTTAGAATGTGCCCAGAAGGGGCAGGATGGAGGGCATGGTTAGCAATGGAGATGTATAAAGCGTATTCAGGAAAGACCAGTGTACATTTTCAGTACTTCTCACATATGTCCACATTATTCCTGCGGAAACATGGTATAATGCCAGGACTTCAAAAACATTCAGCTCTTCTCTGCAATGCTTCCCAGATTGAAGAATAGTTGAGACAATTCTTTGAACTGGTGTGATTGCAATCTGGAAAGAAACAAGATGCAGTTTTAAGGAAAAGAAAGCAGAAGTGAGGGAATGTTGTAAGGTATAGAAACATTAATAAACACCCTTACAGTAATATTAAGAAGAGTAACAGTGTGTATTATGGCTATGCTGAAATGTGCTGTTTGTGCTAAGGGAGTCAATCTAGGGGACCCTAACAATTCCCATGTTCTGAAAAAATGGGAGTGCTAATGTAGGGATAGTATGAGTGTTTGGATGAGAAAAGGAGATCATATTTTAAGTCCTGGTAACCCATGCTATTATGTTTTGTCATAACTGTTATGTATAGCCTCAGGGCATCCTTTTAGCAGAATTATGTTTGTGTGACTGAAAGTGTGTGTAAGTGTGTGTGTGTGTGTGACATGAAAGCCTGGCCAGTACTGACAGACTTTGAATAGATAATAGATCTCCTGCTACATTTCCTGGACCATATGGATAACTGCAGCATCGCCAGGTGCAAGTATGATCAGGCAGACAAAATCAGAGAAGGTTCGCTATAGCTAAATGTCAAAACATATCCCTGTCAATAAAAAGGGACCCTCAGAATAAGAATATTCAACAGTGAAAACAGCACTTATACATGTCCATAATGCACATTTTTCAAGACCAATCATGTTACTGTTGAGCATGTATTAGTGCTGTTTTTACTGCTGAATGCTCTTATTCAGAGGCTCCCTTATTATTGACATGGATAAGTTTTGACATTTAGCTATAAGAAACCTATTCATATTCTTTCTGGATTCTTTTTCATAGGGTACCCTAATAAGATTATATTGTTGGCAGTGTGATAGGACAGCCATACATCCACGGTGCCAGGACCTAGGAGACAGGATGTGCCAACATTCTCCAGATTATTCCATGAGGCCTACATCCCTACCCAGGGCCGGATTTACGTATACGCCATGTACGCCATGGCGTAGGGCCCACAGCCGGCAGGGGCCCACAAAAAAAGAACCAGTTTTTTTTTTTTAAACTCAATTAAAAAAAAAAACCTGGTGGCTGCCGCCGCGGGGCCCCCTCTGCTGCCGCGGGGGCCCCGTCTACAAGCTGAAGCGGTGCGGTCCGGTCGGGTCGGGTCCGGTCGGGTCTCTCTCCCTCCCTCCCTCGCTCGCTGCAGGCTGCAGGCTGCGAGAGACACGAAGATAGAGCGTCTCCTCGCGTCTGTGTTAAGCCCGCAGGGGCTGATGGGAAATCCCATCAGCCCCTGCGGGCTTAACACAGACGCGAGGAGACGCTCTCCCTTCGCGTCTCTCGCAGCCTGCAGCCTGCAGCGAGCGAGCGAGCGAGGGAGGGAGGGAGGGAGGGAGAGAGACCCGACCGGACCGGACCGCTTCAGCTTGTAGACGGGGCCCCGCGGCAGCAGAGGGGGCCCCGCGGCGGCAGCCACCAGGTTTTTTTTTTTAATTGAGTTTTACTTTAGGCCGGGGGGGGGGGTAGGACTGGTAATGGGCTATGGGGTGGGGGTAGGACTGGTAATGGGCGATGGGGGGGGGTAGGACTGGTAATGGGCTATTGGGGGGGGGTAGGACTGGTAATGGGCTATTGGGGGGGCTGGGGCTGGAAATGGACTGAGGGGGGGTAGGGCTGGTAATGGGGTATTGGGGGGCTGGGGCTGGAAATGGGCTGGGCTGGGCTGGGCTGGGGGGGTTAAGGCTAGAGGTGGGCTGATGGGGTTAGGACTGGTAATGGACTGTGGGCTGTTGGGGGGGCTTAGAACTGGCAATGGGCTTTGGGGGGGGTTAAGACTGGTAATGGGCTGTGGGCTGATGGGGGCTGTATGGTAATGGGCTATGTGCGGGGCTATGACTGGAAATGGGCTCGGTGGTTAAGGCTGGCGGTGGGCTGATGGGGTTAGGACTGGTACTGGGCTGTTGGGGGGGGGTTAGAACTGGTAATGGGCTTTGGGGGTTAAGACTGGTAATGGGCTGTGGGCTGATGGGGGTTGTCTGGTAATGGGCTATGGGGGGCTAGGACTGGAAATGGGCTGGGGGGTTAAAACTGGAGGTGGGATGATGGGGTTAGGACTGGTAATGGGCTGATGGGGGGGTAGGACTGGCAATGGGCTATGGGGGGCTGACTGGAAATGGGTTGATGGGGTTAGGACTGGAAGTGGGCTGATGGGGGGTTAGGACTGGTAATGGGTTATAGGGGGGGCTTAAACTGAAAATGGGGTGATGGGGGTTAAGGACTGAAAATGGGGTGATGGGGGGTTAAGGACTGTAAGTGGGGTGATGGGGGGGCTAGGACTGGTATTGGGTTGGGGGGTTGCTAGGACTGGAAATGGGCTGATGGATGGCTAGGACTGGAAATGGGCTGATGCAGGGACTAGAAGGGAATGGATGCTGGGTGAGGCTGGAACTAGAAGGGAGCTGATGTTGGGGGAGGATTAGAATGGGATGGGGCTGGAAGAGTAAAATGGAGAAGGGAAAAATATTTTGTGTGGGAGGGATAAAAAATCTACAATTGGCCGGGTATTGGGAGAGTAAGTGGGGATTGAGGATGGAGGGGTAAAATTTGAGTGGATGAAATAGGAATGAGGAAAGAGCAAAAGGAGAAAGATTAGTATGTTAAAGCAGATGTAGAGAGAGAATGGAAAAAAATCTAGAAGAGAGAAGAAAGGACAAATGGACAGCAGACGATGGAGAGTTAGCAGAAGACACGAAGAAACCAGAAGAAAGTGGCTGGAGCAATTGCAGCTGAAAAAAATGCACAAAAGGTAGAAAAATATCTCTTTATTTTGAATTTATTAATTGGAATATGTCAGCTCTGGTAAATGTGCATCATTAACATCTGCGCTTTGTTTAGTACAAGAGCAAATTAATGTATAGTTTTATTTCTACAGTGTTGTACATTCCAAGTTTGGCTTTTGGGATTCCCAGTTTAATTATTGTCTTCCTATTTCTAAATTGTGATTACTTGTTTGGTGATGGTCTATGTTCTGCATGTGTAACTGAGCTGAGGTGTTCTGTTTATATAATTCCTATTTGACATTGCCACTTGTTCTCTTTCCCCAGTAGGTCATGTATTGTTGTTCTCTGAAATGTATTGGTTTAATATTTGCAGTGTTGCCTTTTGATTGGTAGAGTATGGTGCTTTGTGAGTCCTGGTAGTGCTGTTAGGATACGGCGGGTTTACTATGGGCAGTGTTTGTAGTAGTTCCTAATGTGTCTGGCAGTTGGCACTGGATTATAGTAATGTAGAAATCTTTTAGTCTTTCTTTATCCATACACTCATTAAGAGGCACGTTTACTAAAAGTTAGTATATGGTAACATTATGCAAATATTTATGCAAATGAGGCCCCTTATGCAAATGAGGTCCGCACCCCCCTTGGGCCGCCCCTGCTGGGGGCCCACAATTTTTGTTGGCGTAGGGCCTCACTCAAGGTAAATCCGGCCCTGTCCCTACCCAGTCCAGGATCTATGAGAGCTGCAAGAGTGGTGATATATCTGGAGTTTGGCTACTTGGTGTGATAGAACAGGGATCTCCCCCTCCCATGCCCATACAGGCCTGACCAGGGGAGCAGTACCACAAAGCAGACTGTGGGAAGGCAGACCAGGTTGCCCCACAGATAACAGATGTATACAGACCGACATATGCCATAGCTGTTGTGAGAAATGCCAGTATCCAGATAGATGGGAATCAGATCCATAGTCAGAAGGCCCTACTACTACTACTGATCATTTGCATAGTGCTACAAGGCATACACAGCGCTATGCACAGACATATGTAAAAGATTGTAAACTCTGCTGAACAGGGACCATCTAGTCAAGACAGACAACACAGCAGCTGTGGACAGGATACATTTAGGAGGAACAGTAAGGAAACACAAGAGAGCTTAGGAAGATCAGATACAAAAGCAGCAACGAAGAGGTGAGTGCTCAGCCTAGATTTGCGAAGGGCCAGAGAAGAAGTCTGAAGTACAGACTCAGATAGTTTGTGCCAAGCATAGGGAGCAGCAAGGTGAAAGGAGAGAATCTGGAGTTGACAGTAGAAGAGAAGGGTAAGGATTGAAGTGATCTGCCAGAAGACCGGCGTTTCCAAGGAAGGGTGTAGGGAGAGATAAAGAGGAATGCTAGTACAGAGTAGCAGAATAAGTGCATTTATAGGCCAGAGGCATGAAAAGTGCATACAGTTTGTTGCTCAGCAATATTATGCATGCTTTGGGGAACGGCAATGTTAGTTTTGGGTTTTGTGCACTTGGTAAGGTTCCATCCTTAGCAGTTTAAAGTGTGTTTGTAGAGATGACCAAGGTAGGGATCAATGGGGCCATTTTATAAAGCATAGTTACTCACCTGTAACAGGTGATCTCCAGGAACAGCAGGAATTAAATCTTCACATATGGGTATCATCGGTACCGACGGAGCCTGCGCGGGAACACTCCCCAGCATCCAATAGGAAAGCCTTTGGGAGCAACCCACAGCGCCTGCGTGCTACCTTCCCACCTTTCCAACTCTCCCACTTCAGTTGAGTTTATAGCTGAGACCAAAGAAGAGAAGTAGACAAAGAGATAGAGAACTCCCAGGGGAGGTGGGTGGGTTGTAAAGACTTAATTCCTGCTGTTCCCGGAGATCACCTGTTACAGGTGAGTAACTACGCTATCTCCAGGAACAAGCAGGAATGTAGTCTTCACATCTGGGGACTCCCCAGCTGAGAGATGCTAGGGGGATGACCCCAGCAAGCTGCGAACCCAGGGTGAGATGGATCATGCTTCCTCCCATGGATCTCTGGCATCAAAAACCCAAGACAGCGGGTAGGAGTTGTACTAAGTCTGAAAGAGATGCTGAGAACAGCCTGGCCAAATGAGGCATCCTGACGGGAGTCTCTGTCTAAGCAATAGTGGGCTGTAAAGACGTGTACCGAAGCCCAAGTGGCTATTCTACAGATGTCGTCAATGGACACAGAATGAAGATTAGCCATTGAGGCTGCCATTGCTCTCACATTGTGAGCTGTGACATGGCCTTCGAGAGAAAGTCCCTTAGTCTCATATGCAAACGATATGCAATTTGCAATCCACCTAGAGAGAGTTCTTTTGGAAACTGGAAGTCCCAAATGACTAGAATCAAAAGCAACAAAAAGCTGAGAAGATTTTCTATGTTGCTTAGTTCTTTGAAGGTAAAAAGCCAAGGCTCTTTTACATTCTAAAGTGTGAAGGTTCCTTTCTGCATTAGAGGCATGAGGCCTAGGGAAGAATACAGGAAGGTAAACTGCTTGGTTTAGATGAAAAGGCGAAACCACCTTTGGCATAAAGTGAGGATGAGTCCTAAGAACTACCTTATGGTGAAATCTTGTATAAGGAAGATCTGCCACTAAGGCCTGTAACTCACTGATGCATCTTGCAGAAGTGAGGGCAACTAGGAAGATGACCTTCCACGAAAGAAACTTCAGAGCTGTAGTGGCTAAAGGCTCAAAGGGCGGCTTCATGAGCTGGCCGAGAACAAGATTCAGATCCCATGCCACCGGCGGTGGCTTAAAGGGAGGTTTTGTTAAGAGTAAACCTCTCATAAATTTTGCTACGAGTGGATGAGAGGAAATAGGTTGTCCATCCAGAAGTTTGCAAAACGCAGCAAAGGGCACTAAGATGGACCCTTACTGAATTGGTTTTAAGACCAGAATCTGATAAATGGAGGAGATACTCCAGAAACGATTCGACGGGCACTGAATGGGGGTTAAGTCCCCTTTGAGAACACCATACAGAGAACCTCTTCCACTTAAAGGGGTAGGATTGCCTTGTGGAAGGCTTTCTGGAAGCCACAAGGATATACTTTACCTGTTGAGAAAAGATGATATCTGGGAATCCTAGGCTTTCAGTAACCAGGCCCTGAGGTGCAGGGACTGGGGATTCGGGTGCAATAGGGTCCCGTTCTTTTGAGAAAGATCTGGAGCATATCCCAACTCCAGAGGCGTTGCTAGAGAGAGACGCAGAAGCAGAAGATACCACGTTTGTCATGGCCAACATGGAGCTATGAGTATTATATGACCTCTGTCTCTCTAAAGCTTAAACAAACTTTTGGGAATGAGGGGAATGGGTGGGAAGGCATAGAGGAAGTCCTGACCCCAGTGGAGGAGGAAAGCATTCCTTGCCTGACAGTTTTGAGCAGGAATTCTGGAACAGAATTGGGGAAGTTTGGCATTCTGTGGACTTGCAAAGAGGTCTATATCTGGCGTTCCCCAGATTTGAAACACTCGAGCAAGCTGGTCTGAGTGAAGAGACCACTCGTATGGCAAAAGTATTCGACTGAGTTTGTCTGCCCAAAGATTTTGAATGCCCGGAAGATATACCACTAGAAGGTAGATTTGAAGCTCTCTGGCGAGGGCCCACAGTCGCAAAGCTTCGTTGCAGAACGACAGACAGCCCGTTCTGCTCTGCTTGTTCACATAGAACATGGCTACTTGATTGTCGGTCTGGACCAGAACTTTCTTGTAGCTGAGATGGGCCTAAAATACTCAAATAGCATTGAAAATGGCTCTGCGTTCTAGGAGGTTTATGTGAAGACAAGCCTCCTGTGAGGTCCAGAGACCCTGAGTTGAGAGATCGTGCAAGTGAGCCCCCCAACCCAACTTGGACGCATCTGTTAGGGTGGCTTGGCATAGATGCTGCTGGAAAGGAGAGCCTATGAGGTGGTTTTCCAGTGATTGCCACCATTGCAGGGACGAAATGAGACGTGTGGAGTTTCTGATTCTGTCCGTTAGCCGGCCCGAGGGCTGTGTCCACTGAGAGGATAGGGTCCACTGGGCTGTTCGCATATGAAGGCGAGCATAGGGAACCACATGGACAGTGGATGCCATATGCCCCAGAAGCTGAAGCATCTCCCGAGCAGTGAGGAAAGCTTTCATAGCTGCTTGGGAGGCCAGCTGTACAATTCGAAGACAACGTGGCTGTGGCAGGAAAGCCTTTGACTGCCTTGTGTCTAGACGAGCCCCTATGAATTCCAGAGACTGACAAGGGGTGAGATGAGATTTTGGGAGGTTTATGATCAGTCACAAGTACCGAAGGATTCGCATAGTGCGAGAGAGCGCGAAACTGGCTTCTGGAGCTGTTGATGCTCGGATAATCCAGTCGTCTTAGTAGGGGAAGACAAATATTTCTTGAGTTCTCAGGGGTGCTGCTACTACTGCCATGCATTTTGTGAAGATTCTTGGGGCAGAAGCCAGACCAAAGGGAAGAACCCTGTATTGGAAGTGTCTTCCCTGGAAAAGGATTCGAAGGAACTTCCTGTGATCTGCATGGATGAAAATATGCGTATATGAATCCTTTAGATCTAGAGAACATAGCCAGTCCTGACTCTGAAGGTATGGCAGGAGTGTTCCGAAGGAGATCATCTTTAATTTTTCCCAGAACAGATACCTGTTTAATTTTCTGAGGTCCAGTATAGGACTGTGTCCCCCTGTTTTCTTTGGGATGAGAAAATAGGGGGAGTAGAACCCTGTACCCTGTTGGGATATGGGTATCTCTTCTATTGCTCCCTGAGCAAGAAGTGATGCGACATCCTGACCCAAGAGATTGGTGACAGGGATCTGAGAAATTAACTGTCTTATGATTGTAGGAGGGGGCATACTGTGAAAATGAAGCCTGTACCCCTCTCATACAATGGACAGAGTCCAGTTTTCTGATGTTATTTGTTGCCATCTTCTGGCAAAATGGCATAACCTGCCTGGGATGGTAAAGGGTTCTGGACCTTTCAGGGGCAGAAAGACTAAGTTCTCTAGGAAGGAGTCAAAGCCCCTGAGGGGGCTGAGTCTGTTGAGCCGGTTGGGCTCTTGGAACTTGTGGCTTCCTCTGCTGTCTGGTCTGTTGCTGCCCCTTTTGGGGAGCATGAACTGGACAGAGTCCCTGATGGGTGTAAGATGGGTAAAATCTCTCTTTCTTGTTGAAAAAGAGTTTCTTGACTGACTTTCTTTGCTGGGTTGGCTGTAGACTTTGATAGTCTGTTCAAGGTAGTATTTTCAGATTCAATCTGATTGGCCTTGTCTTGCCAGTCCTTGCCAAGGAGATTTTCTCCTATGCAAGGAATATTTCCCAGTTTATCTTGCACCCATTGTTCTAAGTCTGATGCCTGAAGCCAGGCGATACGACGTGCACCAATGGAAATAGCAGAGGTTCTGCTAATGCATTCAAAGCAATCAAAGGTTGCATGGTTCATAAACTTAGAGACATCCTGGGTATGTTTGACCAGAATAAGGAATTACCCCCTTTTTTCCTCAGGGAGAAGAGGGCTCATGAGCTCCAAGTCTCCTGCAACCTTTTTGAGGAACATTCCCATATAAAGAATGTAGGAGCTGATCCTGGCTGACAACATGGAGGACTGGAAGCATTGACGCCCAAAGGCATCGAGTGTCCTCGATTCACAGCCTGGAGGATTGGAAGAATGCTTTTTAGCACCCTTAATCCTATGCATCGCCGATTCCACTACTATTGAATGGTGTGGTAACTGAGTCTTTTGAAAACCAGGACAGCTTGGAACTCGGTACAAGGTATCGAGTCGTCGAGAGTGTGGAGACACCGTTAAAGGAGTTTCCCACATTCTTAGCATAAGATCATGCAAGATTCTGTGAATGGGAAGGGTAGCTGCCTCCTTAGGAGCCTTAGGGTATTGAAGGATTTCTAATCCTTCTGCTCTAGGTTTCTTCTCCGGAGTCACCGTGATTGAAAGACCTCAAGCTAAATCACATATGAAATCATGGAAGGACATGTCTTCTGGAGGAGACATTCTGCGTTGAGGAGGAGGAGATGGATCCTCCGGAAGGATTGCTTTGGTAGCGGCAGAGTCAGAGTCAGAAGATTCGAAGTATCTCTGCGCCGGGTGTTCCTGCAACGCATGGTACCAGTACCACTCGAAGTTGGTATCGGGGTGTCTCGGTACCAGCCTTTCGATACCTGAGATAGACTCAAGGCTCGGCATGGGGGGAAGCATCCTGGCCGAGGCAGGTGCGCTCGGTACCGGTATCGATACCTGTGGAACCGTCTGTGGCAGTCTTAGCGGTACCAAAGCTGCTAAGAGGGCCGCTAGACTGCATTCGATATCGAGGATTTTCTGATCCATCGCTCCTGCCGATGCCTGGGTGTCAGTACCGGTGGAAGCGGCTACGACCCCAGAACATGGCACCAGTAGTTCTGCAGAGGTGGAAGCCTCTGGAACATTCTGGAGCCCCGTTAATGCTTTGGAGACTGAGGCCTCCCGCCAGGGCTGTTTTGCCGGTGAACTTTCCTCGAGGGCAATGCTAGTGGCATCTCGATACCTGGAAGGAGATCTACCCTTTGAGGACCGGCCAGTCTTATAAGACTTAGGTTTAGTTACCTGCGATCCATTGGAGGAAGATGAAGCCCTGGAAGACGTCGATGCAACTGACATTGTATCTGCGGCAAAAAGGGTACCGAGTTTTGCAGCTCTATTCTGTAGGCCCCTCTTAGTCATCTTTCTGCAGGAGAGACACTCCGATGGAGAATGGTCAGGACCTAAACATTTGAGACACCAGTCATGGGTGTCGGTGACGGATATGGTACCGCCACACTTAGAACATTTCTTGAAACCACTAGCTGGTTTCTCCATGTTTGAAGAAAAGTGGGCCTAGTGCCCAAAATGGAGCCTAGCACCGAGAGGGGAAAGGCCCCTGAAAGAAAAATCTTTTAGAAAGCTAGTTTTTTGTTTGTTTGTTTTTTTAAAAAGAAGAAAAGAGAACCGGCGGTACCGGTAGGCGTCGCATGAAGGCAGACGCGACCACAAAAAACAAAAAAGAATAAGAATAAATTTTCTGCGGTGACAGGGTATGCATCCTGTCAGCTCCGCGGAAAATGAAAAACTGAAGAGGGAGAGCTGGAAAGGCGGGAAGGCAGCACGCAGGCGCTGTGGGATGCTCCCAAAGGCTTTCCTATTGGACGCTGGGGAGCGTTCCCGCGCAGGCTCTGTCGGTACCGACGGTACCCATATGTGAAGACTACATTCCTGCTTGTTCCTGGAGATTGCCAAATACCATTTGATACAAGGTATGTCCTGACATATATGTTTATATTTACATTCTCTTATCGTTCCATGGTGCGACCGCACCTTGAATATTTTATGCAATTCTGGTCGCCATATCTTCAAAGAAATATAGCTGAATTAGAAAAGGTACACATAAAAGCGACAAAAATGGTAGAGAGAATGGAAGGATACCCCTATGAGGAGAGGCTTAAAAGGTTGGGGCTCTTCAACTTGGAAAAGAGACGGCTGAGGGAAGATATGATAGAGGTCTATAAATTAATGAATGAAGTGGAACAGGTAAATGTAGATCGGTTGTGTATGCCATCAAAAAGTAGAAAGCTAGAGGACACACAATGAAGCTACAATGCAACTCATTTAAGACTAATAAGAGAAAATATTTTTTTACTTAATACGTAATCGAACTCTGGAATTCACTACCAGAGGATGTAGTAAAACTGTTAGAGTAGCTGAGTTTTAAAAACGTCTGGACAAATTCCTGGAGAAACGATCCATAAACCATTATTAAAGAGGACCCGAGAAATACACTGCTTGTCCCAGGACAAGCATTGTGGAACTTGTGTGCCTCTGTGGAAACCTACTTATGGCCGGGATTGGCCACTGTTGGAAACAGGATACTGGACTTGATGGAACTTGGTCTGACCCAGTAAGGCATTTCTTATGTTTTTATGTTCTTAATCTATTACATTTTTTCAAGGTGTGAATAAACAGGTAGACAAGGGTGAGCCAATCGATATAGTGTATCTGGATTTTCATAAAGCCTTTGACTAAGCTTGGCAAAATTTAAAAAATCACGGGATTTATTTAATTTAACAGGTTTTATATACCACTTCAATCAAAGCAGTTTACATTGTAACTTAAACTTGGTAATGTATATTAAACAGGGACATTCATAACTTGGATTTTTCTGAGGCAATGGAGGGTTAAGTGACTTGCCCAAGGCCACAAGGAGTGCTAGTGGGAATTGAACCCTGGTTTCTGGGTTCCCAAGCCAGTGCTCTAAACATTAGGCTACTCCTATTGGCAGTATACTATTGTGGATCAGGAACTGGTTTAAGGATTGAAGAAAGAAAAAAAAGAGTAGGACTAAATGGCCAATTTTCTCAATGAAGAAATGTGAATAGTGGAGTATCCCAGAGATCTGTGCTGGGTCCTCTGCTTTTTAACATATTCAGAAATGACCTGGAAATAGAAACGATGAGTGAGGTAATCAAAAGAGTAGTTACTCACCTGTAACAGGTGTTCTCCAGGAGCAGCAGGAATCAGTCGTCACATATGGGTGACGTCGGTGCCGACGGAGCCCTTGTGCGGAGCATTTCCCCAGCTTTCAAGGAAAGCCTTTTGCAATGCAGCGTGCATGCGCGGTCCCCTTCCCGCCCAAGGGTGCCATCTTGCTCAGTCTGATGACATAGCTAAAAGACAGCAAAAAATCAAAATGAAGTATATGACTGCAACTCCAGGGGAGGAGGGAGGGTCGTGAGGACTGATTCCTGCTGCTCCTGGAGAACGCCTGTTACAGGTGAGTAACTACTCTTTCTCCAGGACCAAGCAGGAAGTCAGCCCTCACATATGGGACTCCCTAGCTCTAGGCTACCAGGAACCCAAAGCTGAAAAAATGGCTCCCTCTCAAGAGCCTCAGCATTCGTTATAAGAATATCCTCTGAGAATGCCCCCGTACGGTAGCCCAACACAAGGGCCGGAGGGTAGGAGTTGCCTAAACCTCAAAGAGATTATGGAGTACCACCTGTGAGAAAGCACTGTTCCTTCGGGACTCTCTCTCCAGGCAGTAATGGGCTGCAAAAGTCTGGCTTGAAGACCAAGTTGCAGCCCGGCAGATGTCTGCCAATGGAACAGAGCGAAGATGAGCTACTGACGCGGCTTTCGCCCTGACATGGTGGGCCATGACTCGACCCTGCAAGGGGAGGTCGGCTTCCTTGTACACCCAGGCAAAACAATCTGCTACCAAAGTGGACAATGTACACTTGGAGATAGGTAACCCCATCTTATTAGGGTCAAAGGTGACGAAGAGCTGAGTAGCCCTTCAATGCCCCCGAGTAGTTCTATGTAAAAAGACAATGCCCTCTTACAGTCCAGGGTATGCAAGACTGTTTCAGCCAGGCTGGTATGCGGCCTGGGAAAAAAGGTCAGAAGAACCACCTCCTGGTTGAGGTGGAAAGAGTAGACCACTTTTGGAAGGAACTTGGGATGGGTCCTTAGGACCACCTTGTTCCTATACAACCATGTGTACGGTCTATCAGAAACCAGAGCTTGTAGTTCATTCACACGTCTGGCTGAGGTAAGAGCCACCAGGAAGAGTGTTTTCCAAGAGAGGAAGCGCAAATGGCAAGTAGCCATCAGCTCAAACGGTGGGCGAGTAAGTTGCTGCAAGACCATGTTCAAGTCCCACTCAGTCGCCGGTGGACAAACTGGAGGCTTGAGTAGAAGCAGATCTCTGAGAAATCGGGACACCAAGGGGTGAACTGACAAAGGCTGTCCTTCCACCGGTGAGTGGTGTGCTGACAAAGCACTGAGGTGGACCTGAACAGTGTTAGACTTAAGGCCTAGGTCTGACAGGTTAAGTATATACTACAGTACTACTGGAGAAAGGATCTTCATTGCGCTGAGCACACCATACTGTAAACCTACGCCACTTGAAGGCATAGGACTTTCTGGTGGACTGCCTCCTAGAGGCCAAGACCACCTCCTCAACCTCCTTAGGTAGACGTAAGGGAGCTAGCACTATTATTTCAGCAGCCAGGCCATCAAATTGAGGGACCTGAGATTGGGGTGCAGAAGGGAACCTTGCTCCTGAGACAGGAGATCATGTTGCAACCACAGAGGGAACGGAGTTTCCACCGCCAACTGCAGCAGAAGTGGAAACCACGGCTGCCTCGGCCATCTGGGGGCTACCAGAATCAACGAGGCCTTGGGAGAAAACGCATACAGGAGGCCCGTAGACCAAGAGATCAGAAAAGCATCTGCTGCCATCCGCAGGGGATGCGGCTGTCTGGACCAGAACCTGGGCAGCTGACGGTTCAGTGGACTGGCAAAGAGACCGATGGATGGAAGTCCCCAGCGGAGGAAGATCTGCTGGGCCACTAGTGGATTCAACTGCCATTCGTGAGGCTGGAGAATCCTGCTTAGCTTGTCTGCCAGGAAATTCTCCTGACCAGGTAGGTAAACTGCTTTGAGAAACATACCCTGTTTGACTGCAAAGGAGCAGAGATCCAGTGCCTCCTGACATAGGAACCTGGATCCCGTGCCCCCTTGTTTGTTCATGTAGAACATTGCCACTTGATTGTCCATCTGAACAAAAGATTGATTTGCTGCATGGCCTCCCGAGGAGACCACAAGCCTTGAGTCCACATGCCCTGGCAATGTGCACCCCAGCCCTTTAAGGAAGCATCGGTCGTCAGCATCCTTGTGTGTGTTGGAGCCTGAAAAGGTACCCCCCTGAGAAGGTTTGGGAGATGTAGCCACCACTGTAAGGAGTCCAAAAGTGGTTTGGACACCTCTACTCTGTCTCGGAGGTCGTCTGTGGCCTGCGTCCACCGAGCTCTGAGGCACCATTGAGCAGCATGCATGTGCAGATGGGCGTTGGGAGTCACATGTACAGTGGATGCCATGTGGCCCAGGAGCCGCAGGTAGTGCCTGGCGGAAACATGAGAACTGCTTTGGAACTGGTTGGCCAAGTCCATCAGTCTGTGGGCCCTGTCCTCGGGCAAGTACGCTCTTGCCTGAAGGGTGTCTAATCTTGCCCCTATAAACTCTAGGTTCTGAGAGGGGAGAAAAGTGGACTTTGCGTAGTTTATGACAAAGCCAAGATGCTGAAGAAGAGAGACAGTGCAAAGAGTAGCTTGTCGGGCATCCTGGAGAGACTGGCCCCTGATGAGCCAGTCGTCCAGGTATGGGAAGACAAAAATTCTCCGATTCCTGAGATAAGCCACCACCACCGCCAGGCTTTTGGTGAAAACCCTGGGGGCAGAGGTTAGGCCAAAGGAAGTACCCTGTACTGAAAATGGTTTCCTCCCACCACAAATCTGAGATATTGTCTGTGGTCTGGATGAATGAGGATGTGAGTATAAGCATCCTTTAGGTCTAAGGAGCATAGCCAGTCTCCCTGCTGGAGGTAGGGCAGCAGTATCCCTAGGGTAAGCATCTTGATCTTTTCCCTCTCCAGAAACTTGCTTAGGTTTCGCAAGTCTAGGATAGGCCAGAGGCCTCCTGTCCTTTTTGGTAACAGGAAGTACCTGGAGTAGAAGCCTTGCCCTTCCAGGTGGTGAGGCACCGGTTCCACCGCCTGTTCCTCTAGAAGACTTGCCAACTCCTGAAGGAGGAGGTTCCCCTGGAAAGTAGGAGAGGGTAGCTGGTGGAAGTGGAACATGTAGCCTTTCTGGACTATGCTCAGTACCCAGGTATCCCCTGTGATGGCTGGCCACCTGTAGGCGTACAGGGTAAGCCGACCTCCTGTGCTGAGTGGAGCCACCAGCGGAGAAGAGGCTATGCTGTGGGAGTCAAAACCCTGCTCCCTGCTGTGTAGGAGCCGGAGCTGGCGGCTTGGGGGTCTTCTGCCTATGGGGCCCATGCCCCTGCCCATTGGCCTGCTGACCCTGTTGGGGAGCTGGAGAGGCCTGATATTGAGGGTAGGATTTGTAGGCAGCACCCTTCCTTGGGAAAAAGGGCTTCTTTCCCGAGCCCTTCTTTTTTTGAGAAGGGGCAGAAGTCTTTCTGGACAGCCTTGTCCTGGTGAGAGTCTCAGTCTCGATTTCTGCAGCCTTTTCAGTCATGGGCTTACCGAATAGGTTGTCACCTCAGCAGGGGACGTCGACCAACTTGTCCTGCACCCATGACTCCAGGTCCGATGACTGTAGCCAGGCCTGATGGCATGCACCAATGCTGGCTGCGGCTACCCGGGCCGAAGCCTCAAAGCCATCATAGGCTGCTCGAGAGAGAAACTTCGAGCACACTCGGATCCCTGTTGACAAGGCCTTGAACCTCTGCAAGGGTTCCTCGGAGAGGCCAGCAGAGAACCCGGCAATCTCCTTTGCCAGGTCTCGTAGGTACATGCCCATGTACAGCTGGTAAGTCTGGACACGGCAAGATAGCATAGAGCCCTGGAAGCACTTTCTACCGAGGGCATCCAGGTTCCAGGCCTCCCGGCCGGAGGCACCAAGGAGTGCATCTTCTGACTCTTCAGGCAGTGCATGGCCAATTCCACAACCATGGAATTGTGTGGTAGCTGCGCCTTTTGGAACCCAAGGCTCTTACGAACTCGATAAATGGAATCGACCCGTTTGCTAAGAACCGACGCCGAGGCCGGTGCCTCCCACATACGTAAGAGCAGCCATTCCAGCATCGGAGGAACTGGTACAGTAAAGGCTTCCTTCGGAGGAAAATCATACTGGAGGGCATCGAGCTCCTCGGCTCGAGGCTCCTCCTCGATGTCCGCAGGGAATGCCAAAGCCTTGGCCATGTCCCTCATGAAGTCCGAGAACCAGGTATCCTCCCGGGGGGGGGGGGGGACCTTCTCCGAGGCTCAGACTCCAGGGAGTCCGGAAGGGATGCACCAGGTCCAGAAGGTGTCCGGAGACTCCTCGTCCTCCGTCTCCCACGCCGACTCCTCTGAGGAGTCGTCGAGCGGCTCCGGCCGTGTGGGCTTCGGTGCCACCCGCCCTGACGCCGAGGGCACCGGCATCGATGACCTCGGCCCCGCACGCGAGGTCGAGGGGGACTTTGACCGAGGATCGACTCAAGACTTGATGGACTCGAGGATCGGCTCGGCCTCCGGGGTCAACTTAGACGTCGAGGTCCCGGTGGTTGGGGCAGATGCACCGATCAGACCGGCGATCAGCACCTGCTGCTGTTCCATGAAGGCAGCCAAGCTGCTCTCCAAGGCCATCAGCCTGAGTCCAAGCTCAGGAGACTCAGCAGCCCCTGACTCGGGCCCCGACGGCATCGGGCCCGACGGCAGTTCTCCTGGAGGAGAGTCCACGAGGACAACAGAACTTACATGACTCGGGGACTCCGGCTCCATGCTGTCAGCATACATCAGCATGACATGATGCCTAGCATAGGTGTCATGGCTTTTCCCAGACCTTGGATTGCAGGCAGCTCTGACCCCCTGGTGATGTTAGTCTCCAGACTTAATGAGTATAGTTTACCTGATGAGATTAGTTTGCAAGACAACATCCCCTCCTTGCTAATCAGGAGAGAACTTGATGGGCCTAGTTTGCCTGATTAGTCTGTAAGACAACAGCCCCTCCTTGCTAATCAGGAGAGATCAGACCAAACAGACCAAATTATGACAAAGGGAGGTGCTGGAGAAGAACGTCACTATAAATACAGAGAAGGACAAAAATATCTCTCTCTTCCTACTCATTGAACACCCACTTCTTACCCCCACCCTTCTCTCTTTCCCTTCCTACTCATTGAACACCCACTTCTTACCCCCACCCTTCTCGCTCTCTCTTCCTATTCATTGAACACACACTCCTTACCCCCCCCTTCTCTCTCCCTTCCTATTCTCTCTCACCCACACACAGACACACAGATTCATTGAAGTACACTTCACTTGACTTCAGGACGGCGATGCAAGCTATGACACTCCCACATCTGGATTACTGCAACATAATCTACCATGGACTACCAGCCACACAGACCAACCCCCTCCGAACTGCACTGAACACCACAGCAAGAATCATCCAGAAAGCAAAGAAAAGCGACCACATCATTCCAATTCTAAGAGACCTACACATACTTCCCCTAGAAGCAAGAACTAAGTACAAATCCATCCTACTCACCCACAAAGCCATCCAACAAGCACAGAATACCCAACTTCGCACCCTACTAACCCGTCCAGCCCACGGCAAAGCAACTAGACAAGCCTCCAGCAACTACCTCACAGTACCCCACAAAAGAACCAAATGCTCTCAACGGACATGCAACCGAGCATTTGAACTTTATGCACCTTCATTATGGAACTCACTACCGAGCCACCTCAGAAACAATAACGATCTACCGTCATTCAGAAAACAGCTAAAAAACATCCTATTCCAAGAATACTTCAAGGCAACCCCCACCAAAAAATGCACCAACTCCTGAACTCCCTCATCTTGTACCCCTGAACAACAACTGCTCTGTACTGTCCATGTCTAAAGTCTGTCTTATGTTGAAATCATCAATGTTGCCTACCTGGTGATGGTCCCACCCTGATACTTAATTCTCCCCACCCTTATATGTAACACCGCTTTAACCCGGTGAAAAGCGGGACATAAATACAGTTAAATAAATAAATAAATAAATACACTGAAGCAGCTTTATAACAACCTTCTACCTCTGTTCTGTACCTATGTAATAAACCTATTTCTATATAAAAACCTTTTTCCAAGCCACACCAGTTTTGGCTGTCTGATTGTGCTACTAACCCTACTGTCTCTGTGAAATTAACCCAGGACCAAAACGGAGAGTAACCGAAAGTAGAGAGCGGCGAAAGATTACACATGCAAGGTAGTTTGGACAGCCTCTCAGACTCCAAGAGCCCGGGGCGGCGGTCAGGGCTACACGACCTGACCCTCGAGGATCCAGGGGCCTCCACCGACACCGCCCTCACAAGCTTCTTCTTCCTTTTGTGCTCCCGGGTGGGAGACCCCCCTCTCAGAGGAACCCCGACGGCACTCGGGGTCAGACTCCCGAGATGTCGAGGCCTCTGATGAAGTCCGGGCCCGGCCGGAGTCTGAGAAAATTCTCACACATTGATGCTGACGGCTCTGAAGTGCCATCGATGACTTTTTGACACACGGGCCACAGACCAGCAGGTCATGGTCGGGCCCGAGGCATCGGAGGCAGCAGTCATGTGTGTCGGTGAGAGACATAGGTTTCTTGCACCAATCACACTTTTTGAAACCGCTGGCAGCCATCGGGGTAAAAAGGGCCCCTGCAAGGTTAAAAGACTAGGCTGCCAGTGAAAATAACAAAAAAGGTGCAAACGCTAGTCACGAAGGACAAAAAATGAAAAGAAATTCTGGACTCGAGACTGCTGTACCGAGCCCAGGTGGGAAGGGGAACCGGCGTCAAACCGGATAAGAAAAAAGCGAAATTCGCAGAAAAAAAAATCTACTTTTCCCGGGTGACACAAACTTACGTCCGTTGGGCTCCGCAGAACAAGAAAGACTGAGCAAGATGGCACCCTTGGGCGGGAAGGGGACCGCGCATGCGCGCTGCATTCCCAAAGGCTTTCCTTGAAAGCTGTGGGAATGCTCCGCACGAGGGTTCCGTCAGCGCCAACGTCACCCATATGTGAGGACTGACTTCCTGCTTGGTCCTGGAGAATTTGCAGATCACACAAAACTATTCAAAGTTATTTATTTACATTCTCTTATATACCGTGCTAGTCTGCATCAGTGTGGTTTACATTGAACAAACTGAAATTACATTGAACAGTGCATTATAACTTGGAGATAACTATTTTACAGGGAACATGGGCTATGGAGGGTTAAGTGGCTTGCCCAAGACCACAAGGAGCACCTGTGGGACTAGAAACCCCAGTCCTTCCGGCCCAAGGTTGCTGTCCTCTAGTGGGATTTGAACCCCCGACCTTCCGGCCTGAAGTACCTTGCCCCAACCACTAGGCTACTCCTTAAAAAAACAAAAGGATTGTGAAATTTAAAGACTGGACTTCAAATGGCAGATGAAATTTAATATGGACAAGTGCAAAGTTATGCACTTAGGGAAGAACCACGCAAACAATGGTTACATGATACAAGCTTCCACATTAGGAAACACCACCCAGTAAAAGGATTTAGGCGTCACCGTGGATAATACATTGAAACCCTCCACCCAGTGTGCAGCGGTGGCCAAGAAAGCAAATAGAATGCTGGAAATCATAAGGAAAAGAATGGAGAACAAAACCAAGGATATAGGGGCATGTTTACTAAAACCCCGGTAATGTGCGGGCCGCGGTAGTGTGCGGGTGCCATATAAGGAGTGGGCGTTTCCTGCTGAAGAAGAAAATCCGAAATTTGCATATGCGCTAAGGTGCGCGGCGCCCTTGTGCGCCCCGCACATTAGCGCATCAGATAGCTGCGCGGGAGGCATAAGTGGCGCGCTGATGTGCACACAGAAGAGCAGAGCCACAGCACAATGGTCAAGGCACTTCCCAATAGTGCAGGGATCAGGAATTCAATCCCCCATAGTGCCCAATGAAGACAGCTGGCTGAGGCATTAATTTATGAGGCGCATAAGGCAGCACGCTAATGTTCTTGGCGGCATATTAATACTGGGCGGCATAAGGCGGCGCGCTGTTTATGGAGGCATTATAATACTGGGCGGTATAAGTGGCGCGCTGATGTGCACACAGAAGAGCAGAGCCACAGCACAATGGTTAAAGCATCTACCAATGGTGCAGGGATCAGGGGTTCAATCCCCCACAGTGCCCAATGAAGACAGATGGCTGAGGCATTACTTTAGGAGCCAGGTTACTATTGGGCAGCATAAGGCAGCGCACTGATGTGCAATCACAGAAGCAGAGCCACAGCACAATGGTTAAGACACTGACCAATGGTGCAGGGAACAGGGGTTCAATTCCCCAAAGTGCCCACTGAACAAGGCTGGCTGAGGCATTACATACTATGGGGAAGAGTGGTTTAGGAGGCATTTTATTTTGTTTTTAATTATCACTACTAGCAAACGCACTCTCAAAGCGTGTTAACATAAGGCGCCCTATAAGGCACATTTTAAAGTGCACTGTCAGCCAAGGCACCCTAGAATGTTGCGTATAGGGCGCTTTAGAGGGTGCCGTATGAGGTACCGCAAGGTCAGAGTACTGTTTGTTATGGCAGCACTGTGCAGTTTAAGGAACGAAAAGCATAAGTAGGTGCGCTGACAGGCAAGGAGGAGCAGCAGTGGAGCACAATGGTTAAGGCACTGACTGCTGATACAGGGGTCATGAGTTTGCTCCCCAGTGTGCCTAATACGTAAGGCTGGCTGTGGCATCAGCTTTGCATTGTACATATTTGTTCCTGCAGCACTTATTTTTATTTTATTAATTGCTGCCAGAAAACACGCCCTCACGTGCCGTAAATGAGGGTGCCGTATAAGGCACCCTATAAGGCACTCCATAAGGCACAATATAAATTGCACTGTCTGCCACAGCACCCTAAAATGTCCCCTATAGGGCACCCTATAAGTTGCACCACAGGATAATGTATAGTGCACCTTATATGGACGGGAACCATAAGGTGCCCTATAGGGCGCCCTATAAAGCACCCTCAGAGGCACCTTATGGGTACAGTACGCTGAGGGTGTTTTTGCTGGCATCAAAATATGTACATTAAAAAAAATAATGCATTGGACAACCCTATCAAATAACCCCACTGTAGGTTTGAACCCATGACCTCTGGCTGCACAGGCAGTGAAGTAACCATTGGGCTACAGCTCTATAGCTGCTAGCAAGCCCCTGGCTGGCTACAGAGAGCCTGCACGTTACCACACAGACAGTCTGCTGTGGTCACCAGGATAGGGTTAGCCCACCCATACCCATGATGCACTGCACATGCAAATCAGCTGTCCACAGATAAACACAAGATGGGCAATGCACCCCCACAGCACCTCGGCCTGGTAGGGGGAAGTGACCATGTGCACCCACACAGCACCTCGGCCTGGTAGGGGTTACTGACCGTGTGTTTTACTGGCACAGAGTAGCTACACACCGTCACATTGTGCGGGTACTGTGCTCACCCTGAGGGTGCAATGAGGCGCCCAGCACCAGGTCCACAACACCTTCCATGGCTGAAAGAGGCCATGCCAGAGGTCCATAGCAGTGTTAATGTGTGAGATAGGTAGCTTCTGCACAAACACCTTGGATGTCTCTGTCTGTTTCAGTCAGGTGTAGCCTCCATGGACCCCCCAGGTGGGCTATGTACCACCACCACCACCCCCCTCCTCCAGGGCTGAGGGTGGCAAACAGGGTCTCCCATCAATAGATCCACATTCTACCTCCCTGCAAAGGTGGCAGTAGAGGGGACCATCAACCCCAGTCCTGCTGAGGAACAGACACCCCACAGGGCAGTCACTGCAGCTCTATACACATCCATAACACAATAGCCAACAGACATTAGGCCTGGAAATGGTAAGCTGCACCCCACCACTATCTGATAATGTCCTGCAGCAAGTCATCAGCCACTGCACCCTGCAAGCCGCTCCATCAAGACACATACCAGTTGCAAACAGTGTGCTAGTTAGTCCATAGTGCATGTTCCCAGTGGAGATGCATGCACCCAGAACTGGGATGTCAGCATACACAGCAAGCAGATAAATCAGTGACTGGGCCCCAAAAGGAAACACATATCTATCACATGAGAGAAATACTATATAGCACTATGGGAGTGCCTAGCCATGCTGTGGTCACTGCACAGTCAGGGTGAGAGTGATCTCTCAGCAGGACATACTGAGGTCACCCTGTCTGTGTAGGTGGTGGCCGGGCACTAAAATGTCCCAGTCAGTGCCCTATGCCCTGTGCAGATGCACCCTGGCCAGGCCACCCTGTCCGGCCTATACCCATGGTACCTTGCTCCTCATTATTTATTTATTTATTTATTTATTTAACATTTCTTTTATACCACGCTATTACAATCAGTGCGGTGTACATTGAACATTAAAGTGTACATTATGCACATTGGCAGCCCAATACTGGCAACATTGCTGGCAGTGTGGGCTGTGGAAGGTGTTTGCAGCCACCACACACTGGATAGACAGACAGCCACCCCCACACCTATGCCAGCATTGTGCTACTATGGATGAGTCCAGCAGCCATACCCACCACACCAGTCCTGGGCACAGTACAGGCATGGATATGGTACGCAATACTGTTGGGGTCACTCCCCAGGGTGGTAAACACTGTCAGAGACCAGACCTGCAGCGCACACCGCAGACATCACAATGATTGTTATGGTGGAGATCAATGAGCAAAATGTGCTTAACGTAGGAATTGATATCTGCCAGTTATCATGGGCAACGTTTGATAGTTGTGTACCATATACCCAGGTGTAGGGTGGCATTGCTAAGGTATGCAAGTGCTAGTATTGGGAGATACAGGCAGGGCCCAATGTCCTGCCTCTCCAGGAGGCATTGGCCAATGGGGCCTGTGGGTGTGTGTGTGGGTGTGTCTGGCCCTGTTGGCTGCTGCTTTACGGCAGAGTGTCCCAACTCCAGTCCTGGTGTTCCAACCACTGTTCGGGTTTTCATACTGTCCCTCATAAATATGCATGAGCTATATCAGCATACCATGGGGGTGGTGCATAGATATGCAGCACAGGAATCTTTATTAGAGGCAGCATGGATCCTGAATGGTGTGGGGCCCTCCAGGACTGCATTTGGGAGACTCTGCTCTAGGTAATGCAGCTGTTTATGGTGTCTGTGTTTGGTGTGTTAAATATAGGCGTATGAACCATGCATAATTTCTCAGCAATAAAGGTTTGTCCTTACTATCACGGTTTAGTTGTAGGAAAAATGTGGACTGGATTGGCAGTAGCCCCAGCTGGGCTTTGAACCTATGACCTTCTGTTCCTGTACACACTGTCTGTGTGCACTACACCACCGTGTTACCACAGATATGCTGTGTTCCCTGGGGAGTCCATGACTGTACATCCGACAGAGCCTGTCTGTTGCAGTGGACGGTGCCAGCCTGCACAGGCCTAGGCCACTGTCTGCTGTGGTTTGCAGCCACTGCCCCCTCCACCACCTGTACCCTTCCGCCAACATGCAGACATGTCCCTATCTGGGAAAAAGCATATGACCTGATTGAGTTGTGGCACTCCAGGAATGAATTTGGGGGACTCGGCTGTAGGTAATGCCCATTGTTATGGTTTGTGTGCGGTGTAGGGTAAAATATAGGTGTTGGAACCATGCTTATGTTCTCTGCAATAAAGGAGTGTCCGTACTATCACTGTTTAGTGGTGGGTAAAACTATGGGGACTGGGTTGGCAGGAGCCCCAGCTCGGATTTGAACCTGTGACCCTCTGGTCCTACAGGTACTGGCTGTGTCCGCTGCACCACACTGTGGCCACAGAGACAGTGCAGTCTCTGGAGATAGGAAACCTGGCCGCACGAGTCAGACACCCTGCTCTGCACAATTTTACTGTGGGCTCGTTTACCTTGTATGGGGACAAAAGTGCAAATAAACCTCAAAAATGACCTCCAAAAGAGGAAAAAAACCAAAACCAAGCTGGGCAACAGTGATATCAATGGGCAACATAAAAAACACTCCCAGGAAAGCTCCAATAAAATGCAGTGATTTTTGAAAGAGTCTACGGAGCGTAGACCCTTCCAAAAATCAGTTCTTTGTTTGGAGCTTTCCTGGGAGTGTTTTTTAATGTTGCCCATTGATATCACTATTGGCCAGCTGGATTATAATTTTTTAGACGTTTGTTGTGGTCATTTTCATGTTTTATTTGCTATTTTGTTCTGTGCACATGTATCACACTGCTCACGTTTTTCAGGTTTCCCCGGTTTTGCTGTACATTGCTGACGGAAATGGTTTCTCTTCCCTTTAAATCGGCTCTAACGCGAGGTTTTCACTCACGGTAGTTTTTGGACCGAAATTCAGCCCCGCTCCTGTACGGGGGAGCCTCTCCCCTCCCACTCTCCCCTCCCACCCATTGACCCCGTCCCCCCGCCCCTCGGGAGCCTTCCTCCGCCCTCGAAATGCCTTTCCACGCCTCTATCGCACATCAGCGCACCGCGCACTTTTGCGGGCAGCGCGCACGTGTGCGGGGGCACCAAAATGCACTATTAGCATGCGCTAAGGTACCTTAGCGCACACTCAAGTGTGCCCACGCACATTTGCGCGGTTTAGTAAACATACCCCATAATGCCTCTATCGTTCCATGGTGTGGCCACACATTGAATATTGTCTGGAATTCTGGTCACCATATCTTAAAAATGATATAGTAGAATTTAAAAAGGTACAGAAACAAGTCACCAAAATGGTAAACGGTATGGAAGGATACCCCATGAGGAGAGGTTTAAAGGATTAGGGTTCTTCAGCTTGGATAAGAGACGGCTGAGGGGAGATATGACAGAGGTCTAAAAATTAATGAATGGAGTGGAACAGGTAAACATAGATCGGTTGTTCACTCCTTCAAAAAGTAAAAAGACTAGCAGACACTCAATAAAGCTACAATGTAGCCCATTAAGGACTAATAAGAGAAAATATTTTTTCACTAACAAGTAATCAAACTCTGGACTTTGTTATCGGAGGATATAGTAAAAGCAGTGTGTAGCTGGGTTTTAAAAAGGTATGGACAAGTTCCTGGAGGAAAAGTATATAAACCATTATTAAAGAGGACCAGGGAAATCCACTGCTTACCCCAGGAAAAGTATTGTGGAATATGTACAGTTTTGAGAACTTGACAGGTACTTCTGACCTGGATTGACCACTGTTGGAAATAGGATGCTGGCTTGATGGACCTTGGTCTGACCCAGTATGGCACTTCTTAAGTTCTTATGCTTTAGAATTCTATTTGCTTTCTTGGCCGCCACTGCACACTGGATAGAGGGTTTCAACATATTATCCATGATGACACCTAAATCCTTTTCCTAGGTGATGGTTCCTAATGTTGAATTTTCCATCGCGTAATGTAGTTTGGGTTATTTTTCCCTAAGTGCATAATTTTGCATTTGTCCACATTAAATTTCATCTGCCATTTAGATGCCCAGTCTCCCAGCTTTTCAAGGTCCTTTGCAGTTTTTCACAGTCATCTTGTGTTTTATCAACTCTGAATAATTTTGTGTCAGCTGCAAAAAAGGTTTTCCAAGGCTCAGTCCCCTCTCTCGGGGTGAACCCATACCAGGATGCCCTGTTCAAGCACCTCACCTACTTCTTTTTACACTACTCCATCACAAGATAAAGGGTCTTTCATGACAGCACAGCGAAGGCAAGCCACAATCCCCGGCTGCCAAACAGATTTTGCATTCCCCATAGCCAGACCCCCAATCTGGCTTCCCAAGGCCAGAGTTAGGCTGCGGGGAATCTCCTCTACCCCCTCCTACCTCCGCTGACTAGAGGAACGTATTCCACTTCAGAGGTGGAATAAGTTCCCCAATTCAGTCTGTCGGCCCCGGACGTACAGAGCTGACATCGGAATCGGTCCTGTATGCCCGGGGCCATGGACTGCCCACTGCCTATCCTAACTCCACCCCTGCAATTCCCCTTTCCCACCCCCATCTAACCTCCTGTACAACATACGGGGAAGTTAGTCAGGGTCGGCAGAGGGACCGAATAGCGGCTCGGAATGATCCCAACAGTCCTTGGAAACAAAGTCAAATAGTGGCAGAAAGTCTCACATAGGCTCAAAGTCTCCCTGACTCTCTAGCATCAAACATTAGCAAGATTCCTCTAGTTCTCTCAGCTGACACATTGGTCCTCTATTCTCTCCAGTCAATTGCTTGAGCACTCTCTCTCCTTCCTCCTCATTGCAATTAAAATTTAGGGACCCTGACAGGACCCTTCTCTTTCCTCCCACATCTCCATTCAGTGCAGGCAGCTCCACTCCACACTATGGAACATGCAACCCTTCTCTCACTTCAAGGACTCAATCCACTCAGTCTAGACACTCCGAAAGACCCTCTTGGAAGAAGATCAGCAGGATGCACCCTGGACTTGGGTCCTACTCCTCTTTCTTCCTGTCTTTCACCTGGACTCTCATTGGTAGCAGTTGCTCTCCTCTTCTCCTCTGGGTTGGATCCAGGGTCCAAAGGTTTGGGGACACAGATTTTCCTGCTGATTGACAAAAATAGGTAAAGTAGTACCTGTCAGTTACATTATTCACAGTAAGTGTGGCAAGCCCTAACAAATTACCTGTTTTGTAAGCAGACTTGGGTGCATATTTTATGAACTACTATGCTAAATAAAAACAAAGCACCACTACCCGGTTAGCTTTCGTGGGTAAAACTAGGCCAGATTTTGCTACACTTAGGGGCATGTTTACTAAAAGCCGTACAATTGCGTGCCGCACAATAGCGCACAGAAACGCGGCACTCAAACGCTCAGAAACGCTCTTAAACGCCCCGCACAAGTGTGCGTGGGCCCCGCACAGTTGCGCGCCGCACTAACGTGCCCCGCACAAGTACCCGGCCCGCAAATGTCCGATAGAGGCGTGGAAAGGCATTCTGAGGGCGGAGGAAGGCTCCCGAGGGGCGGAGGGACGGGGTCAATGGGTGGAGAGTGGGAGGGGAGAGGCTCCCCGCACAGTATCGGGCCCGAATTTGCATGTAAAAACTACCGCGAGTGAAACACTCGCGGTAGAAAGCATTTAAAGGGAAGAGAAACCATTTCCGTCAGCAATGTACAGGAAAACCGGGGAAACCAGCAAAACGTGAGCAGTGTGATATATGTGCACAGCACAAAAGTGAAAATAAAAATAGAAAATGACCACAACAGAACTATTAAAAATAGTAATTCAGCTGGGGAACAGTTATAGTGATGGGCAAATACAGAAATCACACCCAGCAAAGCTCCAGAAAAAAGAAATGACTTTTGGAAGGGTCTACTGAGAGGAGACTCTTCCAAAAAACATTGCCACGTATTGGAGCTTTCCTGGGAGTGTTTGCTATGGTTGCCCATTAATATCACTGTTGCCCAGCGTGGTGATATTTTGTCCCACATTTCCCGTGGTCATTTCCGGGGTTTATGTGCACGTTTGTCACCAGACAGGGTGCATATGCCCACAGTAGAATTGCGTAGAGCAGGGTTTGTGACTCCATCCTGCCAGGCTTACTGCCTCCAGGGGCTGCACTGTCTCTGTGGCCAAAGTGTGGTACAGCGGACAGAGTCATTACCTCTAGGACCAGAGGGCAGAGGTTCAAAACCCAGCTGGGGCACCTGCCAGCCCAGTCCCTATATTTTGCCCACCACTAAATAAAGATAGCGCAGACACCCCTGTATGCATGGGGAAAACACCCATATTTTACCCAACACCGCACACACACCACAACTATGGGCATTACCTACAGCCAAGTCCCCCAAATGCAGTCCCATACTGCCACATTGCAATCAGGTCAACTGCTCTTTCTGAGAGACGTTCATGCCAGCATGTTGGCGGACAAGTACATGTGGTGCAGGGGGCAGTGGCTGCTAACCACAGAAGACAGAGGCCTAGCCATGTGCAGGCTGGCACAGTCCACTGCAACAGACAGGTCCTGCCGGATCCACAGTCATGGACAGTCCAGGGAATCCAACCAATCTGTGGCTACACAGTGGTGCAGTGCACACAGACAGTGCATACAAGAACAGAAGGTCACAGGTTCAAAGCCCAGCTGGGGCTACTGCCAATCCTGCCCACATATTTTTCCCACAACTAAACAGTGATAGTAAGGACACACCTTTCATGGCGGGGACATATGCAATGGTAAGACATCTATCTTTTACCCCACTGAGCACAGACACCATGAACAGGGGCAGTACCTAGAGCAGAATCACCCAAATGCAGTCCTGGTGGGCCACACACCAGTCAGGTTCCATGCTGACACTCATACAAATGCCTGTGCTGTATATCTATGCACCACCCCCATGGCATGTAGATGTAGCCCATGCATATTCATGAGGGATAGCAGGAAAACCCGAACAGTGTGATGCAAACCTGGACTGGAGTTGGGAATCTGTGCCGTACAGCAGCAGCCATCAAGGGCAGACACACCCACACCCACAGGCCCCATTGGCCAATGTCTCCTGGAAAGGCAGAACATTGGACCGTGCATGCAGCACCCAAAACGAGCACTTGCATAACTTACCAATGTCACCCTACACCTGAGGTATACGGTACACAGCTCGGAGACGTTTGCTAGGAGCACAGGCAGGCAGTTATCCATACGTTACGTACATACTGCTAGTTGACCCCATCCAAACAATCTGTTAGGTGTTTGCGGGGCATGCTCCAGGCCTGGCCTCTGACGGTGCTTACCACCCTGGGGAGTGACCACCAGCTGTAATGCGTACCATATCCATGCCTTGCCGTGCTCAGGACCGGTTTGGTGGGCAAGGCTACTTACCCCCTCAATCGTAGCACCATGATGGCAGAGGTGTGGAAGTGTGTGTCTGTCTATACAGTGGGTGTTGGCTGCAAGCCCCTTCAACAGCCCGCACTGCCAGCACTGTTGCCAGTATTGGCCAGTCAATGTGCATAATGAGGTGCAAGGTACCATGGGTATAGCCAGGGCAGGGTGGCGTGGCCAGGATGCATCTGAACTGGGCATAGGGCCCTGGCAGGGACATTGGCTGGGATATTGTAGTGTCCGGCCACCACCTACACAGACAGGGTGGCCAAAGCATGTCCTTCTGGGGGATCACGCTCACCCTGACTGTGCAGTGACCACAGCATGGCTAGGCCCCCCCATAGTGCTGTATAGTAGTTCTCTCATGTGATAGATATGGGTTTCTCTTTGGGGCCCAGTCACTGATCTATCTGCTTGTTGTGTATGCAGACAGCCCAGTTCTGGGTGCATGCATCTCCATTGGGAACATGCACTATGGACTAACCAGCAGACTGTTTGTAGCTGGTAAATGTCTTGCTATAATGGCTTGCAGGGTGCAGTGGCTGTTGGCTTGCTGCAGGGGAATATCTGGTGGTGGAGTGCAGCTTACCATACCCTGGGCTTATGTCTGTCTGCTATTGTGTTATGGCTGTGTATGGAGCTGCCTGCCTGCCGGGGGGGGGGGGGTGGTGGTGTTCCTCAGCAGGACTGGGGTTGATGTTGCCCTCTACTGCCACCTTTGCAGGGAGGTAGAGTGTGGATCCCTTGATGGGGACCATGTTTGCCGGGGGGGGGTGCCTGATGGCGGCAGACAGGGATATCCATGGTGTTTGTGCAGAAACTAGCTATCTTACACATTAACACTGCTTTGGAACGCCCGCTTGGCCTCCATCAACCATGGCAGGTGTTGTTGACCTGGTCCTGGCCACCTTATTGCACACTCAGGGTGAGCACAGTACCCGCACGATGTAACGGTGTGTGGCTACTCTGTGCCAGTAAAACACCCGGTCAGTGCCCCCTACTAGGCCAAGGTGCTGTGTGGGTGCACCCGGTCACTTCCCCCAACAGGGCCGAGGTGCTGTGGGGGTGCATTCCCCATCTTGTGTCCATCTGCGGACAGCTAATTTGCATGTGCAGTGCATCATGGGTACGGGTGGCCTAACCCTATCCTGTTGACACCAGCAGACTGTCTGTGAGGTGACGTGTAGGCTATCTGCAGCCAGCCAGGGGCCTGCTTACAGCTATGGAGCTGTAGCACAATGGTTACATCACTGCCTGTGCAGCCAGAGGTCATGGGTTCAAACCCACAGTGGGGCCCTTTGGTAGGGCTGTCCACAACTTTATTTTTATTTACTGTACATATGTCTATGCCGGCAAGACCACCATCAGCTTACTATACCCATTAGGTGCCTCTGAGGGTGCTTCATAGGGCGCCCTGTAGGCCACCTTATGGTTGCCATCCCTATAGGGTGCACTATACAATATCCTGTGTCGCAACATACATGCTGCCCTATAGGGGTCATTCAAGGGTGCCTTGGCGAACAGTGCACTGTAACATGTGCCTTATGGGCCGCCGTCTGTTAACATGCTGGGAGAGTGCGTTTGCTAGTAGTGATAACAAAATAAAATTATACAGCCTCCTACAGCACTCCACAACATAATACATACTGCCTCAGCAGGCATTTTTCACTGGGCATTGTGAGGAGTTGAACCCCTGATCCCTGCACCATTGGTCAGTGTTGTAACCATTGTGCTGTGGCTCTGTTCCTGTGCTTGTGCATCAGCGCGCCGCCTTGTGCCTATCAGCGCGCCGCCTTCTGCCGCCCAAGGGGACCAGTGCGCCGCCTTCTGCTGCCCAAAACTAACTGTGCGCCGCCTTATGCCGCCCAAAAATAACTGTGCGCCGCCTTCTGCCGCCCAAAAATAACTGTGCGCCGCCTTATGCCGTTCCAAATTAATTTGCCTCCTAAAACAATGTTAATCATTACAGTTACTGCCTCAGCTGACCTTTGTCGTTGCGCACACTGGGGGATTGAACCCATGGCCCCTGCACCATTGGTCAGTGTCTTCACCGTTGTACCACGGCTCTGTTGTTTTGTATACTCAGCAGCGCGCCACTTTGCCTTTCCACGCGCTAATGTCGACCCCCGCACATTAGCGCGACGCACACACGTCCGGTTGCTTACTACCATTTTTTTTCTATTTTCTGCCTGAACCGCCCACTCCTTATATGGCACAGGCACACTAGCACGGCCCCGCACGTTAGGAATGTTTAGTAAACATGCCCCTAAGTTTTACTGGACTGCAAACCGTGTAAATGCCTTTCAAATATTAGGCCCTATGTGTAAAACAACTGCCAGTACCAGAAGCTTATATAATTCAGAATTTCATAGAACCCAGTTAGTCTGTCTATGCAAATTTCTCATGAAAGTCAGTTCCCATGGGCACTGGACATCCTGGACCTGTAGCCTAATTTGCAGCTCAAAATCAGATCTTGGCCTAAGAGATCCTTAGGGGTATGTTTACTAAACCGCGTTAGTGCAGTTCGCGTTAGGAGCCGCGGTAATAATCAAAACCCCCAAATAAGGAGATGGGCAGGACATCGTAACACCTAACACGTGTTCCAAAAACTAACAAGCGTTACAGGGTGCTGTGGCGCGTCACCGCCCGTTAAGCATAAGAAGCCACCCAGACATACATCACCGATACAGAGCTGTAGCACAATGGTTACTGCAGTGACTGCTGATACAGGCATAATGGGTTCGAGTCCCCAGGGTGCCAGATGCATAAGGCTGGCTGACGCAGCATCCTGTACATTATATAGTGAGTGAGGGGGCATGTATGTTTTGTAGGGTTGCCAGCAAACACCCCCACACAGTGGCATACCCGAAGGTGCCGCAGAAGGCACCCCATAACGCACACCATAGGCTACATTATAAAGTGGACTGTCCGCTGAGGCACATCAAAATGTCCCCCATAGAACATCCTATAAGGGAACGTAAAGGGAGCCAGATGAGGTGACACATGGTGCACCCTATGAGGCTCAGTAAGGTTATATTACGCTGAGGGGCTGTCGCTGGTAGCAGTCATGTGTATTAAAAATATATAATGCAGCAGACAGCCCTATAAAAGGAGTCCACTGTGGGTCTGAACCCATGACTACTGGCCCCACAGGCAATGAAGGAACCACTGGCCTGCAGCCCCATAGCTGCTAACAACCCCCTGGCTGGCTACTGAAGGGCAGCAGGACAACACCCTAACTGCCTGCTGTGTTGGCTAGGATCTGTACCAATGCAGGCATACCCATGGTGCACTTATCATGCAGACCAGCAGTCCAGAGATGAACACAAGAAGGGGTACGTACCCACATAGCCCCCTGGTATGGTAAGGTGAATTGACTGTGTGCATCACTGTCACATAGTAGCAACAGACAGTATCCCAACAGGGTGCCCCATAAGAAGCTAGAAAAGGTGTCCTTTAAGGCAGCCTGATCCATAGCACAATGGGTAAGACACTGTCAGGTGGTGCAAGGTCTGTGAGTTCAATTCGCCCTGTGTGCCCAAGGACCAAAGCTGCCTGCAACAGTACCCTCCACAAACAGTAGTCATTCATATGTAGAACCAGTCACCACTCTGTTTAAACCATAGATAACCCCATATTTTTGTCGGACACAAACAACCTGAGAGGTGGGAAAAAATGCCCACCTCCCCTCGTTGGGAGTGGCCGTTTAATCAAGAGAGCCTCAGCCCCCAAAGGTAGAAAACAGTGTGAATCTGCAGCCAGAACCAGGTGTGTGAAACGTACAAAGTCAAATATCTACACAATTCATTTAATAAAGGAAAGACATCGTCAAACTGTGCTTGAAACAAGGCAGGGGACAACCCAATTGTCCTGCCATTGTAAGCCAGCAGCAAACACCACCAGGACATGCTTTGTTTGGCACAACTATGGGCCCTGTACTAAGTGAATGTGTCCCTGCCAGGTGGGCGTATCTGTGGATGAGTGTGCGTCATGACCCCCACACTAGATCAGTAATGTCATAGGTAGTCTGTTTTGTACGTCCAACAAGTTCTGCTGGCAAACACCCACTCACAAGGATATAACCCGAAGGTGTCATATAGGGCACCCTAAAAGCCACACCAGAGGGAAAAGGCTAATGTGCACTGTCTGCCAGAGCACCCTATAGGGCGTGTCACAAAGCGCCCCATAGGGCATGTTATAGGGTCCCTGATGAGTCACTGTGAGGAGTCTGCAGTGTGAGGGTGTTGCTGCTGTCAGCACCAATGTAAAGCAAGATAACAAAATGGCCCCCAAGGGGCGCCAAATGATCCACTGTGTGCTGAAACCCATGACCTAGGGGCCCCCCCAGGCATGGAAGTAACTATTTGCTCATATTGCTAGTGCAAATAACACAGTCCCAATAATGAGGTGGCCAGCTACTGGAGCAGAACTGTTAAATGACCCAAACACCCACACCAGAACCACAGAAGTTGCACTATGTACATACAAGGGATGCCTGACAAGGAAACAAAGCAAGGTCTCAGCAAACAAGGGCATATGGCAAACACAATCAAGACCAAGGCCATGATCATTACCAAATATATAAGGCCCAATAACATCACAGACCCCTTTCCAAAACTGAATGTCACTGGCAAAAGCAAAAACAAACATACTATGGTTAGTGTGCGCAAGAAAATGCAGATGTCCGTAACACCTGAACCACAACCCCCTGACTGTGCACCGAGGGGCGCCATGTCTACACCCAAGGTGCCTGCTGGGGTGCTAAGGATATGGGTGTATGCAACAGTACCCATGGTGCGGTGCACTGCACATGCACAGCAGCAGTCCCGAGATGACCATAGGAGGGGGTAGGCACCCCCACAGTGCCTGGCCCGGAAGGGAGAAATGAATATGTGCGCCACTGCCATAGAGCAGCAAAAGACAGTAGCCCAACAGTGTGCCCAAGAAGAAGCCTGAAAAGGTGTACCAGTACGGTGTCAAGACAGGTGTCCAAAGCTAAGTGCAATATGAGGTACATAGGGATAGGAGAGTGCTGATGGAACCGTGGCCCATAGAACAATATGGCACGGTGCTCCAAAAATGGTATGTTTGCCAAGGTCAGTGTGCCCTAGGGGCTGCAAGGTGTTCCTGAAGGGCCTGCAGGACCTGCGTGGAACAGAGACAGATGTAGTACAAACACCACCTAGAACCCACAGTAAAGACAATGAACAGGCGACAGATGGAGGGCGAGTAGGGAGTTAACGGACCCTCATCCCTGACAGCATCACACGTGTCTGGCAGCAGCGCAGACAAACATGGCGGTGGCAACAGCATCACAGCAAAGGGTATTGGCACCCTGGAGTACCGGAAAAACAGTGTGTGGCAGGTGAGGAGAATATGTGTCCCCCAGTGGAGGCTGAGGTGGCCAGAGGAGTGAGTCTAAAATGCAGAACAGGCACGGGAACACCAAGCAAAAAGAGATGCTATGCAGACAAGGGTAGCAGGGTAGGATACGGGGCAACAGTCCACAGCAACATACAGGACATCTCACACCACAATGATGCAGACAGATGGACCAAAGGATGGACAGCAAATGTGATTAGGATAATATGAGCGGCCAGGACGTAGAAGCCAAGAAATGAATGTTACAGCGACCACAGGTACCAGTGCAGGAAAGGCATAAAAACAGGGGAACAGAGAGAGTGCAAAGCTATGACCACTATGATGGAAAGCACTGCAGAAAAAAAATGACCACAACAACACCCTGAGGCACACAGAAATGGATGCAGAAAGGATCACAGCATGTCAACATCCAAAACCACAGCTGCGTGTCAGGCGATGGAACCACAGAGCGTAGCCAAAATGCAGTACACATGTGGAGGAGGGGTCCACAGCCAACAACACAGTCCACAGGTGGGATGGAAGCCACATATGAACAGGTCCACACATACACACACCAGGAAATATAATGCAGTGTAAACAACATGCAACTGATCAGGGGAGTGACACATGAGGGGTGGAAGGGGTTAGGCCAATGGAGGGCCATGTGGATGGGCTGTGGAAAGGGCAATGGACTGAAAGAGGAGCATGTTAATGACCAACAAGATCAGGGATGAGGCCCAGGCCAACCAACATCAGCAGCACCAATACACAGGTAGGCCAGCACATGCACCACTCCAGGAGGAGAACTACAATTAGTCCAGACAATGTGGCACAGGGGCAGCAAACATGCCACACGGACATGAACAGTTCAACCATGGATGGGTGGGCGGAGATGTGATGGGGCTGCACACATCATATGGCCAAGTAAGCAGCAAACAAGGAAGGAAAAGACAACTGCCAGGTGTCACCCAAAACGTCAAGCACACGAGTGGCAATGAAATGGGGTGACCAAACCCCCAAATATCCAAAACAACGAAAGTGCAAACATCTGTCCCCAACAGTCAATCACCAGACCCAAGCAGAAAGCATATTCTGCATTCCGGTGCACCATATGACGTGAAGAACGACATGGGGCCTGTGTGGCAGCCAACGTCGCAAGGACACACCCAACCTACGTTGCGACACCACCCACCTGTTTCTGCCCGTGGAGCCTACACACCCTGACCACCCCCGCTGGTGCCACCCAAAATCCAAAGCCCTAACTCAGCAGACTTTGCAAACAGACAGTAATATGTGAGGTGGAGGGTCTCACCATGACATGTCCGCACAGTGTATGCACTCACTGTATGCACAGCAGACACCATCCCCAGCAAACAAAAGACTCTGGTGAAAGCATGCAGAGTGACAAGGCCACATGCCATGCCAACAGTGATGGTTCAAAAACCACCAACCCATGTACAGCTCACCACCCCCCTACTGCAAATAACGAAACACCCAAACAGGTCATGGCAGCAACGGCAGGCAAGTCACCGCAGGAACAGTAACAATAGGCCAGCAATGAGTAAGAGAAAAAGGCCTGTGTCCAAAGTGCAGAGGACTATCTCCCTGTGTCACCAACATCCAGGAACACGCTCACATGGGTGCTGTGGCCAAGCACATATGGATGACGGGATCACCAGATGCAGTGGAGCACATGTGTCAACATTGTTGTCAGTGTCCTGTGTGAAAAGATGCAGATATCAGGTAAGGGAATGGCACACCCACCCACGACCCCTGGAGGACAGAAAGGAGACACACACATAAAAACAGCAACACCCAGAATGCATAGATAGCACCACATGACATGGCCACAACACTGAGCACAGTGCACATGGACCACTGCAGGAGATGTCCCTGAAGACCAGGACACCATCCCAATATGTTCATGTAAATGCACATGACACGCATACACCCCAGGGGTCCAGAGCATGTGCAGCAGTGGTGGCACACAGAGATAACGAAGGACATCCTGATAGCAATAGGCCAAATGCAGCATCAGCACGTGGTGTATTTCCCAGAGGATGGAAGGTGAGGCCCACCTGAAAGGTATACCAGTGGCCTGACTGGGAATGTCCGTGTCAGGCAAGAGTACAAAGAGCCCCAATAGCGGATGCAGACACCAATGGACGGCGGACATCACCACGTCTGCATGGGTAGCTGTGAGTGGAACATGTCCACGGTGCATTGTGTTTTGCGGAAACGCAATGTTGATGTACATTGGACCACCAGCAAAACTGTGACACATCTGAGAAAAATATATGACACATGTGCACAATGTACATTAGCCCACAAGCAGAAGGTAACAGAGGGATGAGGGAACATAATTGGAGAGGTGGCCAAACACATCCCTACAACACAGATAGGCAGGGTAGCGCAGAATGACCGGTCATGTAGACAGGTCAATCAGAAACAGTAACATACACTGTGTGACAAGGTACGCATGCCAGAAGGTTCAGATGGCAGGACCCCCAACACTGAATGACCAATGGAGACACACATCACAGTACATGCATGAGTGGCACAAATCTTTCAAATGACTCAATGGCAGTGGCTGTTCAACATACCCTCCAACAATACAATGTCCTGTGCCCGGGTACACACACAGCCTCACAATATGTGTCTAAGATACACCATGAAGACTCCCAAGATGTGAACAGGTAATGGCCACATGTGTGACAGATGGAAGCTAAGGGTGATGGAGCAGTGGTCCAAAGACATGTGCATCACCATAGGAGCAGTGGAGAGAAAACAACATATATGTGTCTAACCGTGACGACAGCAATGCAATCCTCACTATCTGCCAACTCACCTCACTATATGCACTCACACTCAACAGGAATGGTGCATATATGAACACACACTCCCCACATGCAGCACAGCTTCGGGCAGCATAGTCAGCCAATCCGTGTGGGCCCGGAACACAGAAGCTCATCCTGTGGAGCCAAGAACATGACAGAGATATGGAGACATGAGATGGCAGTGCTGCACAATCCGTACACCAGCTAACACATGGCTAACCCAGAGACACGTCCCCAGCACACCCATAACTTACAGGAAAAGAGCTCCTCGATCAGATGTTGCCTGGCTGCCATCCCCGCAAGTGTGTCACCATGGCCAGGTGCAGGAGGGCACACAGGATCCACCCCAAGATCCTCATTAATATCGACTGGAACATTGTGCCTGAGAGCAATGTTGTGGAGGATGCAACAGGCTATGATGATCTTTGCCACAGTCAGCGGTCCGTACTGTAAGGCCCCGCCAGTCCTATCCAGACACCTGAAGCGACTTTTGAGAACGCCAAAGGTGCGCTCAATCACTGAGCGACTGGAGGCATGGGCCTCATTGTACCGTGTTGACTCTTACCCTGCTGGGGTCTGGAATCCCATACACAATACCTGGATTCTTTATATCCCTTATACCACTCAACAGGAAGAAAAGACACGACACAATTAATTCATTAATCAATCTCTATTGAGCTGTATAGGGAAGAGACACATGGAGTCTAATTTGACATATCCATCTAGCCTCTTCAAAGATGGTCTGATAGGGCTCTGACTTTTATTGGGAGATATCAGCTGATTCAGTTAATCTTTAATTACATCTGGTACTTTCCAAATTCCACGTGTACATTATTTTTGCTAACATAGACAACATTATTAATAAAAAGCAGAAGTTATGTCTCATGACTATATTTACTAAATTCAGTAGGTGTCGCTGTTATTTCACTTTATTAGTAAAAGCTAATTAGTTACTTATTGTATTTGCTGACTTCTATTAAGCTATATCCGTTATATTTACTAAGTGAATTAAAGCCAATTTCACAAGATCAGTGCAACCTGACCCAGTAACTGTTTCAACCTATCCGCTTGCAGGATGAGCACCCTCACCCTCTGTTCTATTTAATTAAGGAACTACAATCTGACCTAATATCTATTGTTACACAAACTCTATTTGCTAATGCCACAAGTTCCAGTTGCTAAATTCAATGAAAGCAGAAATGTCTTTTAAAGAGATAGTTTTAAATGTAATTCAGACCTGTCTTTTCCTAGGTCTATAATCCTGTCTCATGTATAGTTTCATGTATAGCTGTTTTTGGTTCTATTCCAATAGATATTATTGATCCTGATCGGCTGTCTGTCTCTGAATCTGACAGCTCTAAGTCTGCATATCCTGGATAGGTCATAGGTGTATAAGTTTGTTTATCTGCAGCTGTTTCTTCTACCTCACTGATTATATCCAATTTACATTTGGGGCCTAGTAGAGTTATTCCTCGTCTACAGTCCTCTCTTTGGTTCTGCCCAGAACCACATTCTTCATAAAAGGGCATTTCCCGGAGCAAGTCTCCAGTACTAGGAACACTTCTTAATTTCAAAACTGCAATAGTATTCGTAGTTTTGGACAAGTATGTAGTACAACACTTCATAAAACAAGCAAAACCAATTCCTAAAAGTAGGAGGGCTACTAGGAAACCAAACAGGCCTGTCAGTATCGCTTTTACTGGACCTGACAAGCCACTCCACATGTTATAAAACCAGGGCCAGACAGAATCAGAAGTTCCTTCTATATTATCTTTGGAGAAGTGAGTTTCTTTCCTTACCTGTTCTAGGATACCTGAGACTACCTTACTTTGTGAACTAATGAACGTACAGCAGTGCTCTCTTATGACGTTACAGACTCCTCCTTCTTTGGCTAGCAAATAGTCTAGAGCAGTGATGGCTAACCTTTTTGAGCCCGAGTGCCCAAACTGCCGCACAAAACCAAAGAATTTCCTCAAAGTGCCAGCACGTCAATTAAAGCCCCATTTGCATAAGGTGCTTCATTTGCATAAATATTTGCATAATGTTACCATACACTAACTTTTAGTAAACATGCCTCTTAATGAGTATATGGATAAAGAAAGACTAAAAGGTTTCTACATTACTATAATCCAGTACCAACCGCCAGGCACATTAGGAACTACTACAAACGCTGCCCATTTAGAACCCATAGCAAACCCGCCGTATCCTAACAGCACTACCAGGACTCACAAAGCACCATACTCTACCTATCAAAAGGCAACACTGCAAATATTAAACCAATACATCTCAGAGAACAACAATACATGACCTACTGGGGAAAGAACAAGTGGCAATGTCAAATAGGAATTATATAAACAGAATACCTCAGCTCAGTTACACATGCAGAACAGACCATCACCAAACAAGGAATCACAATTTAGAAACAGGAAGACAATAATTAAACTGGGAACCCCAAAAGCCAAACTTGGAATATACAACAACACTGTAGAAATAAAACTATATATTAATTTCCTCTTGTACTAAACAAAGTGCAAAAATTAATGATGCACATTTCCCAGAGCTGACATATTCCAGTTAATAAATTCAAAATAAAGAGATATTTTTCTACCTTTTGTGCATTTTTTTTCAGTTGCAATTGTTCCAGCCACTTTCTTCTGGTTTCTTCGTGTCTTCTGCTAACTCTCCATCTGCTGTCCATTTGTCCTTTCTTCTGTCTTCTTGTTTTTTTTTTTCCATTCTCTCTCTACATCTGCTTTAACATACTAATCTTTCTCCTTTGGCTCTTTCCTCATTCCTATTTCATCTACTCAAAATTTACCACTCCATCCTCAATCCCCACTTACTCTCCCAATACCCGGCCAATTGTAGATTTTTTATCCCTCCCACACAAAATATTTTTCCCCTCTCCATTTTACTCTCCCAGCCCCATCCCATTCTAATCCTCCCCCAACACCAGCTCCCTTCTAGTTCCAGCCTCACCCAGCATCCATTCCCTTCTAGTCCCTGCATCAGCCCATTTCCAGTCCTAGCAGCCCCCCAACCCAATACCAGTCCTATCCCCCCTCATCAACCCACTTCCAGTCCTAACCCCCCATCACCCCATTTTCAGTTTAAGCCCCCCCCCTATAACCCATTACCAGTCCTAACCCCCCACTTCCAGTCAGCCCCCCATAGCCCATTGCCAGTCCTAACCCCCCCATCAGCCCACAGTCCATTACCAGTCCTAACCCCATCAGCCCACCTCAAGTCCTAACCCCTCCCCATCAGCCCATTTCTTGTCCCAGCCCCCCCATAGCCCATTATCAGTCCTAAACCCCCTCATAGCCCATTACCAGTCCTAACCCCATCAGACCACCTCCAGTGTTATCCACCCCTGAGACGATTTCCATTCCTTTCCCCATCCATAAGCCCACCTCAAGTCCTAACCCCTCCCCATCAGCCCATTAGCAGTCCTAACCCCCCCCTAGCCCATTAGCAGTCCTAACCCCCCCTCTCTAGCCCATTAGCAGTCCTAACCCACCCCCCATAGCCCATTACCAGTCCTAACCCCCATCACCCCATTTCCAGACAGCCCCCATCAGCCCACAGCCCATTAGCAGTCCTAACCCCTCCTAGCCCATTAGCAGTCCTAACCCCCCCCCTCCTAGCCCATTAGCAGTCCTAACCCCCCCCCTAGCCCATTAGCAGTCCTAACCCCCCCCCCTCCTAGCCCATTAGCAGTCCTAACCCCCCCCAGCCCATTAGCAGTCCTAACCCCCCCAGCCCATTAGCAGTCCTAACCCCCCCCTAGCCCATTAGCAGTCCTAACCCCCCCCTCTCTAGCCCATTAGCAGTCCTAACCCCCCCCATAGCCCATTACCAGTCCTAACCCCCCATCACCCCATTTCCAGACAGCCCCCATCAGCCCACAGCCCATTAGCAGTCCTAACCCCCCCTAGCCCATTAGCAGTCCTAACCCCCCCCAGCCCATTAGCAGTCCAAACCCCCCCCAGCCCATTAGCAGTCCTAACCCCCCATCACCCCATTTCCAGACAGCCCCCATCAGCCCACAGCCCATTAGCAGTCCTAACCCCCCTAGCCCATTAGCAGTCCTAACCCCCCCCCCTCCTAGCCCATTAGCAGTCCTAACCCCCCCCCCTCCTAGCCCATTAGCAGTCCTAACCCCCCCCCTCCTAGCCCATTCGCAGTCCTAACCCCCCCCTCCTCCCCCATTAGCAGTCCTAACCCCCCCCCCCCCATTAGCAGTCCAAACCCCCCCCCCCCCGGCAAATTTAAAAACAGAAAAAGCGGGCTCTGGCTGCTGCCGCGGACGCGGCAGCATGCAGTGTCCCGCGGGGCCCCCTCCGCCCGCTAAGCCCCTCTGCAAGGGCTTTCAGATTCGCGAGGGAGACAGCGTCTCCCTCGCGTCTCTGTTAAGCCCGCAGGGGCTAATGGGAAATTTCCCATCAGTCCCTCGCGTCTAAAGGGGCTGATGGGAAATTTCCCATTAACCCCTGCGGGCTTAACAGAGACGCGAGGGAGACGCTGTCTCCCTCGCGAATCTGAAAGCCCTTGCAGAGGGGCTTAGCGGGCGGAGGGGGCCCCGCGGGACACTGCATGCTGCCGCGTCCGCGGCAGCAGCCAGAGCCCGCTTTTTCTTTTTTTGCGGACCTTCACGCGTGCCAGCTGCAAGGCCTTCGCGTGCCACAGCTGGCACGCGTGCCATAGGTTCGCCATCGCTGGTCTAGAGCCATCCTATTCTGTGCAGAGTAGGCAGTCAATTTATCTACAGTACCTTGCATGACTGTAATAGCATCAGTCAAATCTTGGGCTGTAACTTCAATTAAAGCATAAATTCGCAATAATTGCTCACCATAACGTTGTGTAGGACGTATGGCACCAAAGGTACTTAGCCACACTGTTCCCGTGAAGGTGCTTACTTCTTGTTGGGTTAACATAGTGGTATCCTCTAGTAATTTTCTTGCTGCACGTATATCAGCACTAGAGTCATCTGTTGCTCTGCGCTGACGACTTGGGGGCGTCCCTAGTAAAGTCTCATAAGGGACCAGTTTCCATGGTAAGTCAAGGGTAGCTATGTAACAATTGCCAGACCAATCAGCAGGCAATCAAACATAAGCTAAAGTTCCACACACAAAATAGTGACCTACCAAGGCAAGTAGTCCATCAGGCCAAATTTTAAAATCTTTAGGTTCTGTGATTAGAACTTCAGTTCCAGGCCCCATATTTCTTAACCATGGGTGATAATATCCTAAATAGGGATACACATAATTGTCAACATACCCAGATGACAAACCATCTTTGCTATTCTGCAATCTATACTTCCCATATGCTGGGAACCCATCCTGATCATAATATTGTAATTCATACTGATCAAGACGAGTCTTGGGGTCAGGAATGACATTGACTACCTTTAAATTTGAAAGGGCTTGTACAGAACTTGCTGTAGTAGATTCTAACACTAAATGGATATGGTTGTTAGTCATGACAGTCTGACATTTAGACAAAGGAGTTTCACCCACAGGATATGCTCCTTTTCTCTGGAAACAAATAGGAGGGTCAGCCATTGGCTGAGGGCTGATAATTCTTGGAGCAGGGGTTACTCTTTCTGGCCATGTTATAGTAAGATTAAACAGAGTTTCATTCACAGACAATTCCTTCAGCTCTTGCAAAGAAATAGGTCGAGGTCGTGGCAAAAATCCGAACTGTGTAGCTGCTGGATGAGGCAAGCACACTGCACAGCTGGAAATATTAAAACGCTGGATTAAGGAATAAATGTGAGAATGAAACACATTATAAAAGGTACCATGTTTTGCCCAAGGAGCATGTGGATCATACTCAGGAACTGTATGATCAGGAACTGTATGAGCCGGAATCGCAGGAGGGGGAGTAGTAACTAGCCCCAATTCCCGGAGCATCTTATCTACTATTGCCTGTTGTTCATGGGGCATTGTTGGCTTTTCCGATAACTTCCTTATCAACTCATCTATGCTTCCGATACTGCCAAAAGAGCTGATAGCCACCAAATCCAGAAAAACAAAAACAATGCCAATGCTACTGCGAATATGCATATTAACCAGTTATCAATAACCAATTCTGGATTAGGTTGTGATTGTCCAACAACTTCACAGTCACTCTCTTGGTCAAGTGGAGATGAACTTGGAGGAAATGAGTCCAGTTCAATTTCAATTAATTCTTCAGCAGTTGGCCTAGGAGGAAGTTGTCTTATCCAGGGGACGGAGCTTTCTTGCACTGGTCCAGATGTATCTACGCCTTTCGCCCCTTCACCTTCAATGCCGAATATCCCACCAGCAACACTTGGAACGGTCCCAGAAACTTCGCTGCTAGAGCCGACTTTGGTGCTGGATCCTTGATGAGTACCCAGTCTCCAGGGTCCACGTCTGGGGTTGATTGTGACTGAGCTCCCTGCTTTGTAAGCTGCAAAAAGGAAGGAGATACCAGCGTTTGGTACAGATATTTACAATACGATAATAAGTCGCTGCGCAGTAATTGGGGATCCGGTAATTGATCTGGTGGAATTATCACATGTGCTGGAGTGGTGGCTGGACGTCCTGTCACAATTTCATAAGGGGTAAGCCCTTGTCGAGTTCTCTGAGGAGAATTACGGACTGAGAACAAAGCAAACGGCAAAGCTTCCACCCAATCCCAACTCCAATCATGAGTCAGAGACCGGAGAATCGCCTTCAGCGTCCGATTCATCCGTTCAACTTGGCCAGAGCTTTGTGGATGATACGGAGGATGAAGTTGCTGGTGAAGGCCGAAAAATGCAGTTATGCCTTTCCAGACTTCTGCCGTAAATGCTGGACCTTGATCAGAAGACAAAACCAAAGGTACACCCCACAAGGGAATAAACTGAGTAAGCAAGCATTTCAAAACAGTAGCAGCAGACAAAGAGTTTGTTGGATAGGCCTCAGGCCATCCAGAATATAAGCAAGTAAAAACCAAAAGATGTTTCCTTCCCCCCTTGGCACAAGGCAGATCAGTAAAGTCCATTTGCAAGAAGAGGAAGGGTCCTCGAGGCCTAGGCAAGGACGGAGAAGGTGATGCGCGCAAAGTGCTCCCAGATCTTCCTGCTTGCAAACATGGGAGACAAGAAACACACACAGCATGAGCAGCAGAAGCAAATGTAGGATTATGCCACAATTGAGCAAAAGCTTTTGTCATAGCTAAAACACTTAAATGCAACTTATGATGCAAGAACAAGGCAACAGGGTATAACAATGATTTAGGACAGATAATCAAATTGTCCCTTAACCAAAGACCAGTACCATCAGGTGATGCTCCCCAAGAGAGCCAGTCCTGTTTTTCGGTGAAGTCAGCTGAGTCCTGATGAGAACGCATCAAGTCCAGAGATAATGAGCCAGAAGTAGAAGCTGCAGGTGAACGAAGAGTTAATAAAAGGTGTGATGGAACCGCAGGTCCTGCTGCTGCAACTTTAGCAGCTTGGTCTACAAACTGATTGCCTTGTGATACCACAGTACCATTAAGATCATGTCCTTTGCATTTCAAGACAGCTACTTGAGCTGGCTTAAGCACTGCAGCAAACAGACGTTCAATATAGCGGGCATGTTTGATGGGCTTATGTGCAGCAGTCAAGAACCCCCGCTGAGCCCAAATATTTCCAAAGTCCCACAGAACCCCGACTGCGTAACTACTGTCACTATGGATATTAACAACCAAATGCGTAGACATTTCCAAGGCCCGAATGAGAGCGAACACTTCTGCCAACTGGGCACTTGCAAATAGCAACGCTCCTGCTTCTATTACAGAATCGACAGTAGTTACAGCATACCCCACAAGTAAATTCCCATGTTCATCACGGAAGGCAGAACCATCAGTAAATAGAACCCAGTCTGGGTTTAACAAAGGTACAGCAGACAAATCAGGCCTAGCCTTTGAATAGGCTGTTACAGAAGAGAGACAATCATGAGTTCCATCTGGGTCAGACAAATGTGATAATGGCTCTAAAGAAGCCAAAATTTGAGCTGGTTGTAACAAGGAAACCTCATGTAAAGTTACATGTGCTTGAGAAATTGCCAAATCAAATAACAATAAACGAGAACTGGATAAAGGTTGAGTTTTTGCCAAATGCAATAACCTAGCTACTGAGTGAGATGTGTATACATGCAGTTCATGTTGGAGAACAAGGAAGTCAGTAGTCTGTATTGCAAATACCACAGCAGCTAAAGATTGAAAACATGGCGGCATGCCAGAAACAACAGGATCAAAAGCTTGAGAGAAATAGCCTAAAGGCTTGAGTCCAGAAGGAAAGCGTTGTGCCAAAACACATACAGCAGCCTTAGTAGATGTAGCTACATAAAGGCGGAAGGGCAAGTTATAGTCTGGAAATGAAAGACAAGGTGACTTCAGTAGCGCTTGCCGCAGAGTGTGGAAAGCATTGTGCTGGACTTCAGTAGGAACTATAATACCCATTGGAGCATCACGGCCAAGCAGGGCATACAGTGGAGCAGCAAGTTCAGCAAAATCGTGTATCCACTGGCGACAAAACACTAGAAGGCCTAGAAAGCGGCGTATCAGAGGTACAGTAGCAGGAAAAGACATTGACATAATAGGCCCAATTCTCTGAGCAGTGATAGAGCGTCCAGCAGAAGAGAGGCATACCCCCAGAAAGATTACTTGTGGTACAGCAAATTGCAATTTTGATTGATTCACTTTCAATCCCAAATGAGAGATATGTACAAGAGCTAACATAGTATCAGTAATGCACGCATCATAACAAGGAGAGCAAATAAGCAAGTCATCTACATACTGAATCAGCAGATTTGTCCAACGCCAAGTCTTGTAAAGCAGCTTTAAGGGCCTGCGAAAAGTAAGCAGGACTCTCCGTGTAGCCTTGAGACAGGGTAGTCCAGGTATACTGGCGCCCTTCAAACGTGAATGCCAGTAAGTACCTTGACTCCTCCCCCACTGCTATAGAATAGTAGGCGGAGCTTAAATCTATAACTGAGAAGTGGGTGGGGTCACATGTTATGCGAGTCCAAATATCATGAGGGTTGGGCACAAGTGGAAAAATCGGCAAGACAATACGATTTATTGCTCTCAAATCTTGCACAAATCTGTAGGACTTACCATCAGCCTTCAACACAGGTAAGATAGGAGTATTGCAAGGAGAAGAAGTGGGTACCAACACACCCTGAGACAGCAGAGTTTCAATTACTGGCCGTATTCCAGCCACCGACGCTGCAGGCAATGAATATTGACGCACATATGGTAGTGGAGCTCCTGGTTGTACTTCAATCTTGACTGGAGGAATGTTGAGATGTCCAATATCATCACCTGGTACCGCCCACAAGGTGGAAGGAAGGGTGTCCAATGGTGGAGTAGTCGCAACAGCCGGTGTCACAGCTATAGGCTGTTGTACTTGCAGGGGACACAAGGTACACGTCAAAGTGCCAGTTTCCCAGCTTATAACAGTCTTGTTTCTGGATAAAAAATCTCGACCAAGCAAGTTGACAGGCAAAGTAGGGCCTACCAGAAAATCTGTATGATATAATTTTCCCTCCACTATAATTGGCACATCAGATAATTTTTGATGCATTATAGTTTTTCCTTCAATTCCTTCACAAGGTACTTTAGGAGCTGTAGGTAATGCTTCAAATAGAGGAGGAGGTAACTGGGATAGTGCTATGGCAGATGTAGAGGCACCTGTATCTAATAGAAAAAGCAATTCATACCCCAGAACAGTAGCACGTATTTGCCCGTGTGTTGGGACACACAACCAAGCCTAGTCAGTCCTCACTATAGTCCACATCAGTCTCTGCATAGTATTGGGTCATCATTGAAGGCTGGTTAGGGGCAGACACAGGGTACGAGACAGATGGATATCTAGCAGCATCCTGTCGCATCCCAGATTGGGGAAAATTACCCCTTGGCTTAGTACAATCTCTAATCAGGTGGCCCACTTGCCCACAACCATAACAGGCACGATCCCCTTGCTGTCCTCCCATATTGCCACGCCCTCTTCCTCTAAAGGGTACCATACCTCTTCCACCTCTTGCTCTACTACGTCCCCGAAAGCGGGATTCATAACTTGCTACTTGTAAATTTAAAAGTTTTTGATGTTGACGATCAAGTTTACCTTTGTCAGCTTCCTTCTGCTTCTGGATTCGCTTTTCTGCATGTAAGGCAGCTTCCAGGATCTCTTGTGCAGACTTAGTAGACCATCCAAGCAAAGCATTTTCAAGAATATCTTTCATTTCTGGTTGCAGTCCATTCACAAAAATAGAAGCAAAACCCTCCATCTCAGCATTCTGAGGAGAAAAATCTCTGAACGCTAGGCAGCAGCGAGTGTGATACTGGGCCACAGTTTCACCCCCACACTGCTTTAAATCCAAGAGTTTGGACAAATCCCTGACCGGGGTACACTTCTTTTCAATTGCCTTTAACAAATTATCCCTATGACCCCTAAACGCATCCATTTGAACAGCATCAGTAGCATTAATCAATGGATCAGCACAGGGCCACATCCATGCTTGATTATCTAGCAGTTGAGGGTGGGTGACTGCCCTTAACTCTATAGGATTCAGAAAAACTGCTTTTAATAAATTTTGTAGATCTACCCATGAAGGGTCATAAGTAGTTATTAGCTGTCGCCAATAATCTACAAACTGACCAGGCTTTTCCCTTGAATCAGGGCATGATCGAGCTAAGCTAAAAATTTCCGCAGGGGACCAGTTAGTTGCCAAGGTAACCAAACCTCCATCTCCTCTTGGAAAAGCCCAGAACGGAGCCAGCAAATCACCTTTACTTTGTTCCTCATTTTGTTTGTCTAAAGCTAATGATTCACCCAATTCCAAAGTTAAACACTGTAAACTCTGACAATTAGAATTCAATGGAGCCTTGGTCCAATATTCAATTCCCTTGGCAACAGCTGACATTGCCTCGATTACAATTTCCTTACGTTTACTGTGAGACAACAAACTTACAGTATGCTGTTTTACCTGCAAATCTAATGCCTCAAACACAGTTGTAATTAGTTCAATTAATGTATGAGCTTTATTCACAAGATGATCATGATACTGTGTTAACTGCTCCACAGTATTTAAGCCCTTAAGGTGACTTGCTTCAATGCCAATTAACTGCTCAAGTTTTATAATATCCTTAGTCAATTGCTGAGCTCTAGTGGTCCGAGGCTTATAGGTAGAATCTATAGGGGTAGAGGCACAGAATTCACCACCCCCAACTGCACCCCTTAAAGAAACATCAGAAGGTGATACAACTACACTGGACATGTCAGTTTTAACAGGGGTAGAGATACCAGACTTGCTATCCAGTGAGATCGAGGGCGCCACCCGATCTTGACTGGCAGCTACAGCCGGCACATCAGTCCTAGGCAGGGAAATAGCCAGTGCAGTGACCTCTTCTTCATAAGCTGGAGGCGCGGACGCTAAAGTGCAAGGTTCAGTTATGTACTTTTTCAATTCTACCACTATCAGTTTCTCTTTGTTTAGTTAATACACATATTTGCTCTTCCATTCGATACACCTGGTCTCTGACCTGCTGAATTGTAGAATCATTAGTGTGTTTACTTTTCTCTGCAGCTCTGGAGCACCAAAAGTTATAGGTAATCCATTCATGACTATTGGCAGGAATATTCTCATTTAATGCTAACACAGATTGTAAATACTTCAATTTGGACTCATGAAACGTTCCTCCCAGGGGGAACTGCAATTTAGGATTACCAGCAGTTACTGAATGCCACTTAGATACATAATCTAACGAGGAATCCCCAAATTGTTTCCTCATATCATAATTGGGACTCCCTTTCTTTAAAGCTATCACCCGAGCTTTCTCATCCCAATTCTCTAACTGAGATCTCTGCTTCTTTTCAGCTGTCTTAGCTGTGTTATTTCCCATGGTAATTACACTTCACACAGATATCTGTCAATACTAATATACTCACTCACAGCTTGTGTATTTAAGTGTCCTGTTGAAAAGTAAAGGAATCCGAGTCACGGCACAAATCTGTTGACTCTTACCCTGCTGGGGTCTGGAATCCCATACACAATACCTGGATTCTTTATATCCCTTATACCACTCAACAGGAAGAAAAGACACGACACAATTAATTAATTCATTAATCAATCTCTATTGAGCTCTATAGGGAAGACACATGGAGTCTAATTTGACATATCCATCTAGCCTCTTCAAAGATGATCTGATAGGGCTCTGACTTTTATTGGGAGATATCAGCTGATTCAGTTAATCTTTAATTACATCTGGTACTTTCCAAATTCCACGTGTACATTATTTTTGCTAATATAGACAACATTATTAATAAAAAGCAGAAGTTATGTCTCATGACTATATTTACTAAATTCAGTAGGTGTCGCTGTTATTTCACTTTATTAGTAAAAGCTAATTAGTTACTTATTGTATTTGCTGACTTCTATTAAGCTATATCCGTTATATTTACTAAGTGAATTAAAGCCAATTTCACAAGATCAGTGCAACCTGACCCAGTAACTGTTTCAACCTATCCGCTTGCAGGATGAGCACCCTCACCCTCTGTTCTATTTAATTAAGGAACTACAATCTGACCTAATATCTATTGTTACACAAACTCTATTTGCTAATGCCACAAGTTCCAGTTGCTAAATTCAATGAAAGCAGAAATGTCTTTTAAAGAGATAGTTTTAAATGTAATTCAGACCTGTCTTTTCCTAGGTCTATAATCCTGTCTCATGTATAGTTTCATGTATAGCTGTTTTTGGTTCTATTCCAATAGATATTATTGATCCTGATCAGCTGTCTGTCTCTGAATCTGACAGCTCTAAGTCTGCATATCCTGGATAGGTCATAGGTGTATAAGTTTGTTTATCTGCAGCTGTTTCTTCTACCTCACTGATTATATCCAATTTACATTTGGGGCCTAGTAGAGTTATTCCTCGTCTACATACCGTATCTCTGCACCTGGCCGAGGAAGACGCACAAGGGTAAGCAGCCAGGTGCGACACCCATATCCTGCATCACCTGCAGAAAACAATGGTGCAAAGTTACATGCGTGCTGAGGCACCAATGGAATGACAGACGTAGCAATACAGAACTGGACAGCCGAGAGGCCGTGCACACAGATATGAGGCAAAAGCAGTGCACACAGTGGTAGTGCATCAGAGGCTGTCGATGCCAGAGGCAAATGACCATGACATGCTGATAGGGGCAGTGCACACCCATGTAATCGTGTCACAGGACATGTGCCAAAACTGTGCCGAAAGAGAGCAGTGGTGGGAGCTGTGAGCCAAGATGTCCGACAGTGGCAAAACACACCCGGGGGTGCAGGGATGCACAGGTGTGCAAGTAGGTGGCTGGCCTGATCTGGCGCACACACAGCATAGGCCACTGGGATACATTGCGGGGGTGGGGTGGGGGAAGCAACAGGCGGTGGTGGCAGGGGACACCGAAGAAGGTGCCCAGACATGCAGCAGACATGTGTCATAGCTGAAGCGCCCACAGCACATTTCACGTGTAGCCCCCAGCATGGCCACAGAGAGAAGGTCGCGCATACAGAATGATCACCACGAGGATGTGTCTGTGACCCCATCCCCCCCCACAGGATGGCACACGTATAACCATGCAACATATGGGCTGCCCAAGTGACTGACCCCACTGGGAGACATGTGTACAACTGCCAGTGCAGTATGCCCGTGCCCAGATGTGGAGGCCATGGGCAAGTTGCAGGTGTAGCTCACAGGCATGGAGGGGACACATCATATGCAGCACGGGTGCCCCTGGACACAGTAACTCAGAATAAAAAAGGGCAAGGCCACGGAAAAGGCGACACCACATGGCCGCTGGGACACACATGTGAGAGCAAACAAACACACATGGTAGACAGAGAGATGGGTGTCATTGCACATATGTCTGTGACCAAAACACCAGTGACACGGCATGAGGTAGTATGCCACACCCAATAGTCTGCACCCAGAAATAACACCGCAATGTCAGGCATGCAGTGGACAATGGTGACAATGGTGTATAGACAACCACCTACAGTAGGTGCATGTCATACACGTTGAATACCCACCCAGCAGGACGTAGTCCTCATATTGACCAGCCTCAAACTGGCCAAACACTGCCGAGTTCTGCAGGATATAGGAGTCATGGGCAGACCCTGGAAACCGCGGGACCACATTCAGGATACGCATACTTGCATCACAAACAACCTGCACATTGAGGGAATGGAAGTGTTTGCGGTTGCGGTACACAACCTCCCTGTCGCGTGGCGGGACAAGGGCAACATGTGTGCAATCTATAGCGCCCATCACGTGTGGTGTCCCAGCAATCGTATGGAATGCCTGTGCCAGGGCCGCCCAATGTTGCCTCCCGATGGGAATTGCAATGTAATTCCCAACCCGGCTGACCATGGCACGCAGTACCTGGTGGAGACAGCGGGAGAAGGTCAGCCTTCTCATCCCACCCACTGCTGCCACCGAGGATTGGAAACAGCCAGAGGCAAAGAAATGTAGGGCAGCCAGGAGCTTGGTCATACCCGGTATAGCATGTGACCGGGCAGTCAGGGGCTCAAGGTCAGGTCTGAGTTCCTGATAGAGCTCCCTAATGGCCCCTGTGTCCAGCTGGTAGAGGGAGATTACCTGGCCCTCTCTCAGGTCCTGGAGCAAGGCCCTGGGCCTCTAGAGACGTTCCAGGCGGGGTTGTGCTTCAGCATCCCTACGGCGCCGTTGGTCACCCACACCCGCCTGTGCAGCCCCCACAGCTGCAGGCCTGAGTTGCAGTGGCATTGCACCCATGCCCAGGGCCGCAGCCCCAGGAAAAACATCTCCCTCCTCCGGAAAAAGCAGCCCAGCCAGTTCGACCAATGCAACCACTGCACCACCTGCATGCGCAGTCTGAGCCATGATAGACACAGGTTGGAGGATAGCTGGGTTAGAAATAGTGGTCGGGGTGGGGATGGACATCACATGATCGCCATACACCTGGTGGAATAGAAAGATCCAGAATACAGCAAACATAAAACTTACCTGTTTGAAATGGCACCGCGCGCTGTCGCGCGTTCCCATAATGCACCCGTGGCCAATCATCTACGTTTCACAATCATCTAAGTGAGTCCCTGAGATGTAGCAGGGTGTAAAGAAACTGCGTATCACACTAGAAACCAAACCCAGACGCCAATATAGGAGTGACATACAACGAACGTGCCCACGAGCAGGGAACGGAAGAGGCGTTGTAACGCGCGTAACGAAGCGTGCAACGTCTGAGTGATGTCACGTACGCGTCACGTAGTGCTGCAGCGTCCAGCGCTACTACTACGGTGCAGATAAACATAGCAATATATCAAATGTGGGAATATGTGGGCCAGCAGTACACACAACGAAACTGTTATAAAGGCACGTGTAAGATGGATCCCTGAAATGGCACCTGCTGCCTACACGAACACATATGATGTCACTTCCTGCGCGTAGCACCGCGCGTCGCAACGCGCCTCGCGGCGCACGTGGTTGTGCGCGTGGCTGTGCGCATAGCCAAAGCCCTGCGACCCACGCCCCATGAAAACCTATATGTATGATTGTCTGTGTATGGCAAACCCCCGAGCACAACCATACGCGACAGTATGGAGCGCAGGGAGGCAGAGGAGCAGGAGCATACAGTGGACCAGCCCACCCACCCATCAGCACAAACCACATCTGGCGAAGATGAGGTGCCAGGACCATCTTGGGTTGAGCAAGCACCAAGTGCACATGCAAGTGCAGCTGGGAGACCAAGGCAGCCCAGGGTCCCAGTCCCAGCAGAGATACGGCGGAGGGCCGTACGCTTCAGCCAGCAGGAAAATGATCTCCTCCTGGCAAACATCTTGGAGAGATATGACCTTTTGTTTGGGCGCCAGAGCTCAACCCTCACAATAGCCACTCGCACCAGGGCATGGTCTGAGGTCCAGGCAGCAGTGGCAGCAGCAGGGGGGCCCGACCGCGACATTGAGAACTTGCGAAAACGCTATTGTGACATCAAAAGAAACATACGGACTGAGCTTGTGAGGGAGAAACGTGGGGCCCAAGGCACTGGAGGGGGCCCAGCTCAGGTGGCAAACCTCTCAGACCTTGAACATCGCCTGGCCGAGAGACTTGGCCCAATATATGTACATGGCCTACCCGCTGCATTGGACACAGCGCACCCACAAGCAGGTAAGGGGGGTGTGCAGACCAACTGTGGGATATAGCACAGACACATGGTGTGCGCCACAACAGAGGGGGGGGGGGCAGTATGTGGCTGTTTGGGAATTGGGGGGCAACTGAGACACAGAGGCAGCATCCATTCAAGAGCCACGGTGGAGGGCCTGTCTATGGGTGGCAGTGGGCGGCAAAAGTAAGTGAATGGGAGACTGTGCAGGGGTGGCAGGCCCACAGTGACAGCAGAGGGTGCCGACATGTTGCATGGCTCACGGTGCAGGGCTGGCAGGGGCAGTAGGGCCACACGGGTAGGGAGATGGCCAACCGGAAGGCACACTGCACCTGCTTAGGACAGGCTGGGTGGTGGCAGGATGAGGGTGGTGATGGCCATGCATGGGGTGTGCGGCAGCACCCAGGGGTATGGGGCGCCTGGGGAAGCAGGGCACAGGGGATACTTGCATGGGGAGTGCACAAACGTAGTGGGCTGCCACTAGAGCCATGGGCCAGACACACGCGGATCAACAACCCACAGATGCCTGAGGGGGTATGTGACGGGGTGGGGAGGCAGCCAGACCCCCATCTGACCTATGTAACCTTGTGGCACCCAGGTGATGTCAGCGCCATTGAGGTACAGGAGGAGGCACAGGGCGAGTCAGCCACAGGACCATCCAGCCCAGTGGACACTGTGTCTGAGGTGGCCCATGTGGGAGCGGAGAGGCAGGCTGCACCCCTGGGGGATGGGGACATGCAGGTCCCACGAACTGCAGACGGGGACACAACACCCACCACTGCAGGCACTGGGGACGGGCCTGCGGATGAGGCGGAGCGACACCGGAACGAGGCACTGGCTGCTGTGGCAGATGTCATTGGGGAGATGCAGGCGCACTCTGCAGCAGCCCATAGAGATGCAGAGGATGAGTGTCCCAATGTGCTATGGTTGATATGCCTCCGAACAGGTGTTGCTTTTTCCCCTGTCTCACATTGCACTATGGCCTCTCCCCACAGGTATACGGCATGTACTGCGTTTGGTGGCCCGGGCACAGCGGCGCCAACTGCGGCTGGCACGCCGCCTGCAGCGGACCATGTCTGGGGTCCTTGCTGGTGTCGACCGCATGGCCACGGCGTGTGAAAGGACGGCTGACACCCAGGAGCGGATAGCGGCAGGCAGGGGAGCAGTCACTGTCCATCTGCAGCAGCCAGAGCCAACACCACCACATACACCTGCAGCAGCAACAGCACCGGCAGCAGGGGGGCGACAAACACCAAGGGTTGGGCGGGGCCGCCCAAGGGTGGCAGAGGGAGGGGAAAATAAAGGGCTACACAGGTGATCAGTGAAGGAGACATGTGTTCATTGTCTCATTTGGGGCCCAACAATCGCACACCCCCACCCCACCCCCTGGCCCGTGACCAGGGCACGACACGGTGCCACTGATGTCATCAGCCATTGCCCCCCCCACCCCCCCTCAGCCATGTCCACCATGGGTACGCAGCCAATCACATAAGCTGCAATGCTGGACCACCACTCCCATGCCGTGGTGGCTTGCATTGTGTCGTGGGGGCTCACGGACCCCGTGGACCAATACCCTGTTGAGCCCTCACCCACCATTAGTCTCTGTGTTGGTGTAGGTGCACTGTATGTCCTGCATGGGGAGCCACATTGGCCACTCCCATCACGCTAAACCCAAACAGTATGTGCACTGCACATGTCACGTACTGCGGTTCAAATGCTCCCACAGCCATCCACCTTGGCGCACCCGTGACACATGTCCACTGTGGTCCCCTGAGCACACCCTTGCAGCTTCCAACACCTTAGGGTGACCCCCCGGTAAGGCCTACCCATCACCCTGTGCACCAGTGGCCGCAATATACACCTACACCCCCTCGCCCCCCCATCAGGCACATCCCAATACCACATTTGGCTCCATAAGCTACATCCATTAACTGTCACCTGTCACACCATCCACACTGTGCTCCACCCCATCCACAGCCACGCCGCACTGTGCCACTCCTCTGGGCATTATCCCGCTAAGCCCCCGTCCCCACCCACTGCGGTGCCCCCCCCCCGGCCCCCCCCCCCCGGTGGGTGGCCCCACCGATGGGCCAATGCACTCCACTTACAGTATGCTCTTGCACCCCCTAGGGCCAGCCATTACACCCATCACACCATACAGCAAGGTGGTCATGCGTCTCCCAGCGGATCATTGGACCATCCTGTACCATCCCCCTTTCCCACCCTGCATGCTGGTATACGTGCTTGCCATCTAGCCAGCTGTTGCCGGGCCCTACACAGTCACAGCTGGCAACACCGCTCACTCACTCCCCCCCCCCTCACGCACCAGCTTCACCACCTCCTGAGGTGCACCCTCTGTGTTCTCACCCTAACCCCACCCCTACGCATACACCTCAGCCGTCCTACCTTTGCCACCACAGCCTAACACTATGGGGTTATGCTGGATAGGCTACACAGGCCGTCCACCCTCCCCCGCCATAGGTCCCATTGTCACTCTGTGCTGCGCGCCCCGCACCTTCGTACACATCTGCTGTCGCACATCACTCATGCACGCCACTCTCCCCCCTGCTCGTTGCCCCACCCTCTCAGCAACGTAGCTGTGACATGTCTGTGGAGGTGCTCTCACCGCAGCCCTTACCTGTTCCACGTCCTCCCTCGCCTCTCAGAGTGAACACTGACACACCCATCACTCGCACAGCACTGTCACCTAGCAATGAGGGACATCTCACCACCAGGTTCATATATGAAACGTAGAACATTTAAAACATATCTATATTTATAACATATTTACAACATTTGAACTGGGACACACATAGTCCAACATTTTTACATAGAATATGATGGCAGATAAAGACCAGCATGGTCCAACTAGGCCTCCTAGCCACACAGCATTGGGCACTCCCATCCCTGTGGACGTTGAGATGGAGGGGCAATGGCACAGTCCGTCACAGGGCGGGTGTGCCATGTGTGTCCACACACTACACACCCCGGGGACCCCTGTCGAATGGTGGCTGACCGGGTGTGGCACTGACAAGGCGCTCATCGAGCTCACGCAGACGGTCAGCCACCATGGACAGGGTCGCCAGCACCTGACCCTGGATTAGGGCGAATTGCCTCTGGGCGTGTGCCTGGGCACGCACAGCCGCAGCCAGGCGCAGACCGCACATGCAGCTGCACAGACACACATCTCCCCATGTCTGTGTGGCTGCATGCACGGCTGACCTGCCTGCGGCAATATGTGGCAGACACACGTCCAAAGGGCATGCTTCGCCATGATCATGGGGCAGGTGGCTGGTGCCCCCATTGCCCTGTGGCGGAGCGTGCCATTGGGGACCTGTCCCCCCCCCGCCCACGCTGTACAGCCCCTCCCCCCTGCCTCCACCATCCTCTCCACATCCCCTTCCCCCTCCTCCCCCACCCTTTCCCTGCCACCCACATCCTCCCTCTCCCCTCCCCTGTCCCCCACATCCCCCCCCTCATTTCCCCGGTCCCCCAACTCCGCCGCATCACTCTCCATGTGATCCTCATCCTCCCCATCCCCTCCCATATGCCCCTCATCCTCCTCGTCCCCCTCCTCTCCCTCGTTGGGGCGTGGGGATGCACCCACATGCCCTCCATCGCCATCCTCGGGTGGCCCTTCTAGTCCGCCGCCCTGCAGGCCCACGTTGTCATTGGCCTCCTCCCGGGCCGCAGCAACATCCGGGTCCTCCGGCCTCGCTGGCTCAATGGCTGCACGTGCATCAGCTGTGGGAGAGGTAACACATATCATCCCCTGGGTACACATCATATTCCGCAGTCACAGTGGTCCTGTGGTTCCACCACTCGGTGCCCTACAGGGCCATGTCACAGTACTCACCATTCTGCTGCGCCATCCATTCGTGCTGCACCCTGGCCACAAATCTCGGGTAGCGTGCCCTGAGCTCCCTCGCCTTTTTGCGCAGGTCCTCCACCTGTAGGGGTGACACCAAATCTTGGCCTTAGCTACCGCAGAGACACGTTGGGGTCCCCTGCCTCAGCAGCTAACTCTCTCTCTTCATACAACAAGAGCCTGCCCCTATTGGGTGACACACTCATGCCCCATGCTTTCCTAGGGGACAGCCCCATGTGTGGCCCACGCACACGCCTCTCAGGTCTGTACCCCATGTGCCCTGTGTGTGCACCCCAGCGTACATGACACAACACATCTCTGTGTGCCACCTACACACATCTGCCAGTGCCAATCAGCCACTGTTGGGGTGGGAGGGTGTCACCTGCAGTGCTCCCTGCAACATCTTAGGGCTGTGGTTTGTGTTTTGTGATCACAAACAGGGCCTGTTTCCAAGGCACCAGGATGGTGCAGGGAACTCTCTCTTGGGGCCTGCAGCATCCCAGGGCTGTGGTTTGTCTTTTGTGATCACACAAATAACCAGTTGACATTGGACAGGGATGGGGAGGGGTGCCCTCATTTGGGGCCTGCAGCATCTTAGAGCTGTGGTTTGTCTTTTGTGATTACAAACAGGACCTGTTTCCAAGGCACCAGGATGGTGCAGGGAACCCTCTCTTGGGGCCTGCAGCATCCCAGGGCTGTGGTTTGTCTTTTGTGATCACACAAGGAACCAGCTGAAATTGGACAGGGATGGAGAGGGGTGCCCTCATTTGGGGCCTGCAGCATCTTAGAGCTGTGGTTTGTCTTGTGTGATCACACAAAGACCCAGCTGAAATTGGACAGGGATGGGGAGGGGAGCCTTCTCTTGAGGCCTGCAGCATCCTAGGGCTGTGGTTTGTCTTTTGTGATCACACAAAGAACCAGCTGATATTGGACAGGGATGGGGAGGGGTGCCCTCATTTGGGGCCTGCAGCATCTTAGAGCTGTGGTTTGTCTTTTGTGATTACAAACAGGACCTGTTTCCAAGGCACCAGGATGGTGCAGGGAACCCTCTCTTGGGGCCTGCAGCATCCCAGGGCTGGGGGGGTTTGTGTTTTGTGATCACAAACAGGACCTGTTTCCAGGGCACCAGGATGGTGCAGGGAACCCTCTCTTGGGGCCTGCAGCATCTTGGGGCTGGGGTTTGTGTTTTGTGATCACAAACAGGACCTGTTTCCAGGGCACCAGGATGGTGCAGGAAACCCTCTCTTGAGGCCTGCAGCATCTTAGGGCTGTGGTTTGTGTTTTGTGATCACACAAAGACCAGCTGATATTGGACAGGGATGGGGAGGGGAGCCCTCATTTGGGGCCTGCAGCATCGGCAAATGTATTTTGTACTTGTGTTGGTTGACAGCGGCATGTTGCAGACCCCTCTTTGCCTCTTGGCCTGAGAGGTGGGACTGGGGTTTCCTGTGGATGGGGGACATCCCTGGCCTGCAAAGGCGCCCCATACCATACCAATGTGGTCTGTGGTGCACTCCTGCCATGGTTGCAGCTACCCCCTTGGGGCTGGGGGGTCTTTTTCTCGGGTGTGTGGCAGACTTTGCTACCAGCCGGATGTGACAGCACCTGCTATTCCCTGGCAATGCATAGTTTCTTTGTGCTTTGGTTACTGGGTGTTTTTTGTTTAGGCTCATCATTTGGGGTGCCTGTCCCCATGCACTTACCTCACGGGGGTAGTCAGAGCTCCTGTTGTATCTATGGGACAGGCGCTCCCAGGCCCTCCTGACCCTTCCAAGGTTCTGCCTCCTGGATGAGCCCGGAAAGAGTCGCTGCTGGCGGAGGCAGAACAACTCTGTCAGGAGATATAGATCTCCCTGGCTGAATGCTGGCTTCCTGGACATGGCTGCCATTTGTTCCGACTGTGTCAGTGCTGCGTAGCCACGTGCGTTGCTGGGGGCGTAGCCACGCACAGAGCTACATGCGCATGTCACGGCGCTTGGATACGTGCATTACTGTGGGCGTAACTACGTGCGTTGCTGCGGGCGTGAATACGTGCGGTGTTTACGGCGTGTGCGTGCGTTACTACGTGCGTTGGTTTTGTTCTGGGCACTGTACATTTACATATCCCTGGGGCAATATTGCACCTGATTGTGTTGGACTATTACCTATGGGAGCCTGTGGGCATGATCTGCACGTTACAAACCCCGCTTCCTCATACCTCTGCTACATTTTGCAGCATCAGCATCATGTTTCATACCATCTTCTGCTGCACACACCTCACATCAGGGTCCATTCACATTCCTTTGGGCAGATATGTCCTCCAGGTGGGGATGTCTCACGCATTTGTAATGCCCCTTCTGTTTAAAGGGATTGTGGAGGGTGTGTGGTCACAACGGCACAGACAGAGTCCCTGATTGTCTCTACGTCTGGGTGTTATGGGAGGCTATGGGGTGCTTGTGTGTATTGGACAGAGGTACCTCATTGCACCACACAGTCCATCTGCAGGGATTCACAGGGTTGGATTGGAGCAGTCACACCCATGATGCACTGCACATGCAAATCAGCTGTGTTTAGATGGTCCTATATTGTGGGTTCCACCCCCCCCCCCATCTCCTCAGGCTGATGGTGGTCCTGACCATGTGCAACTCCACAGCAGCTCACCATAGTAGGGGGAACAGACCATGTGTGGCACTGCTACAGTGTATCCACAGACAGTCACCTTGTGCGGGTACTGTGACCACCGTGAGTTTGAGGTGGGGTGGCCAGCAACAGGTCCACAGCACCTTTCATGACTGACACACCCCAGGTACCCATCAGTGTGGTCTCTGTAGTTCCGTTAGACGCAACGTGGTTACATCGGTGACCTACTGCATGTCTCGCTCATGTGCACCTGCAGTAATGCATATCTGGTGTTGGTGGCAACAGTACTGGCGAAAGGGGGGGGGAGATGGGACTTAGGTGACACCACACAACCCCCCCTCCGGGGCTCATGGTGCAGGACAGGTTCACCTCACTGCAGTGGTAGCTGTAGGGGGGCCCATCATCCCCAGTCCTGTTGGGGAACAGACCGAGCGCTACACATCCATTGGGCAATAGTTGACAGGCTTGGGACTGCCCAGATACCCCACAACATTTTCTGACACTCTTCAGCAGCACACCTTCAGCCGCTGCACACTGCAAGGTGTTCCAGCACGACACATTTATTTATATTTATTTATTTATTTTATTTATTACAGTTTCTTATATACCGCGCTATTTAGAATCAGCGCGGTTTACATCATAACAAAACGACCATTACGACAAACTGTCAGGTTTTACATTGAACAGGAGTACAAACTTGGATAACTGGGTTAACTATATACATAATCTATCTACACTGCAGTGTGAGGGCATTTCTAGATTGGGTCATTTCTTGGAGGGGATATCTGGTTCAGTTGCTGTCTGGGAAATATTGGCGGAAAAGGTATGTTTTGAGAGCCTTTCTGAACTGATATAGATTGGTAATACTAGCTGCAGACAATCCAGCAGCTAGTCCAGGGTGCATGGTCCTGAATGGGATGCAGGCACCCAGAACAGGGGTGTCAGCATACACACCAAGCAGATAGGTTAGTGATTGGGCCCCACACAGGGACCCATCGATATCACATGTGAGAACTGCCATAGCGCACTATGGGGGAACCTAGCCCTGCAGTGGTCACTGCTCATTCAGGGTGAGTGTGACCTCCCAGCTGGACATGCTATGGCCACCCTATTTGTGCAAGTGGTGGCCAGACACTACAGTGTCTGCACCATTGCCCTATGCCTTGTGCTGATGCAGCCAGGTCGGCCACCCTCTATGGCCTATTCCCAGGGTACCTTGCTCCTCATTATGCACATTGGCTGGCCTATACTGGCAACAGTGCTAGCACGGAGGGCTGTGGGGGGTGTTTGCCGACACAGCACACTTGATAGTGGGGCACACACTCCCCCACACCTATGCCAGCATTGTGTAGCTAGCTCTGGGGTTGTTGGACAGCCCTGCCCACAACAGTGGTCTGGGGCAAAGTGCACATATGCGTAGGGTACGCACAACTGTAGGTGTCACTGCACAGGTTGGTAAACACTGACAGACAAGGAACCTGTAGCACACTCCACAGACATCAGAGAGGTTGCTATGCTGCAGCTCACTGGGGGAAAACCTGTACTTAGGCTATGAATTGCTATCTGCCAGTGGTCATAGCAACCTTTTGTGGGGTGTGGACCATATTCCGACGTGTATGGTGGCATTACTATGGTATGCAGCTGCTAGTATTGGGAGATGCACGCAGAGCACAATGTCCTGACTCCCAAAGGTGGCTTTGGCTGTTGGGCCTGTGGATGCGGGTGTGGATGCCCCTGTTGGCTGCTGCTTTACGCCAGGGTTTCCCAACTCCAGTCCTGGTGTGCCATACACTGTTCAGGTTTTCATGCTGTCCCTCATGGCAGGGCATGAGATACATTTGCAGACCATGGGTGTGGCGCATAGACATGCACCACAGGCATCTTGCTCAGAGGCAGGGGGGAGATGGAATGGGTGTTTGGCACTCCAGGGCTGCATTTGGGGGGCTCTGCTATAGGTATTGGGTAGGTTTATGGTATCTGTGCTCTGTGGGGTGGGATGTCGGTGTTATGGGCATGTTTTGGTCATCTACAAATAAGGTTCCGTCTGTATTAGGACTTTGCAATGGTGGGTAAAATATGCAGTGTGGGTTGGTAGGATCCACAGCTGGGACTTGAACCTGTGACCTTCTGTTTTCGGATACAGTGCTTTTGTGCACTGCACCACCATGTTCTCACATAGATGGTGCATTCCCTGGTGGTGCCTTGACATGTGCTGCCTGCAGCCCTCGGTATCCCCTTCTCCAGCATCTGTCCAGTTGCCATTCCAACATGCACGGCATGCTGTTGCGGGACATGTGCCCGCCCTAGGCACCCTGTCTGGTGGTTGAGGACACCATGAACAGCGTTGTTTCACTGTGGATCCATTCCCCTTGTATGGGGACGGTGTTTCGTCCCTTCCACATTTTCTCTCTGTGCTCTAAGGCTTACGCCGTGGGGGGGGGGGGGTGCATTGATACCACTGTTGCCCAACTTGGTTCTTGTTTTTATCCGTTTATTTGGGTCATTCTCAGTGTTTCTGTGCTCTTATGTTGTGTGCACATGTTTCACACTTATCACTTTTTTGGGGTTTCTCTGCCTGTGCTTTACATTGCTGACAGCTAAATGGTTTCTCTCCCCTTTAACGGCAGGTTTTCGTTCGCGTTGGAATTATGCTGTGAATTTCAGCACGTTAGTGTGAGGGGAGCCTCTCCACGCCCACTCTCCGCCCATTGACCCCTTCTCTCCGCCCACTCGCCACCTTCTGCGCTGTTTTAACGCGCCACGGAGCTTTACGATCGTTAACTACGGTTAGCGCACGTAGTATGACGTTAACGGTCGTTGGCGCATGATTACGCACGTTATACTGCACTTACGATCGTTAACATCATACAACGCGCGTTATTCACGTTTACCGCATTTTAGTAAACATACCCCTTAGTGTTTGACCTTCACTAGAGAGCCACTTCAGTTGGAACAACTGCAGCTAAGAAATCTTCTATGTTAGGATGCTACTAGTATGTTTTAATGTGTGCATTTAACTGCCATTCCTCACTATTTAGGCTCTCTGTCAACATATTAGCTCTGGTAGATGGAGTCCTCATTTTATTTATCATAGTTTGTATCCTGCCTGTCACCAATTCCTAGGCAGGTAACAAAATACATACATTGTACAAAGATCAAATTGACTACATCTGTGGAAGCCATAGTAACATAGTATGATAGCAGATAAAGACCAGCATAGTCCATCTAGTCTGCCCAGCAAGGCAACAAGAGTAGGTGCACCTGCCGCTCCATGCAGGTCGCTCCTCCCCATGCCTTTGTTTAGGGATGTACCCACCGCTCTGTATTGGTCACCCCTATTTGTTGATAAGCGATAGTTATGTTTATTTTTATTTTATCCTGTTGCTATAAAGGGACCCACTGTGTCTGTCCCATGCCATTTTGAATTCTGTCACTGTATTTACCCCCACCACTTCCATTGGGAGGGGATTCCATACATCCACTACCTTTTCAGTGAAAAAGTATTTCCCGACGTTGCCTTTCAATATACCCCCTTGAAGCTTCATGTTATGCCCTCTAGTTTTACAGCTTCCCCATCTTTGGACGAGGTTTGTTTGTTCATTACTACTCTAAGTATTTAAAGGTCTGAATCTCATCTCCCCTGTCCCTCCTCTCCTCCAGAGTGTACATATTTATGTCTTGAAGGGATAATTGGAATAAAGGGATAATCAGCTCAGATCTGCTTTATATGTTTGCCTTATGATTGCATATATATCTGCCTTATAATTGCACTCTGGCCTGTTTGAAACATACACAGCAACATATGGTTGGCACAAAACAGGTGGGCAACAGGAAAAGAGTACATGCAGCTTACTACTGTTATAAAGCCTAAAAAAAGCTATACTTTGGACAGAAGTGTCCATGGATGTAAGCCTAGGTTCAAACAGGTCAAGCCAGGAATTCAACTAATGCTCTTGCCCTGAAGGTTTCAATTGGTGCCAGCAGATGGAAAAACACAGGAGGCGGCAGAGGGCTATGATTGATTGCATAGATAGGCAAGCCTTGATCAGCAGATCCAGCTGCATAACATAGGAGGCCCTGGGAAAGAGCTTTGCAGGAAGCCTGCAAACACCTAAGAATTTATGCTGAATTTGCTGAAACTATTTAGAATTTGAAGCAGAGAGGTATATATATGACAGCAATTTTAGAGGGTCTTGGGCAGTTCTTTTCTCCCCTTGCAGAGAGAAGGCTGCCCCGATGTCCCTCAGACAGGCACTTGCTATCTGCATCTATAACCATTTGTTTGCTGTGCCAAATAAAAAGTTTCTTTGTAGCTGAGCAACTGTCATCTGAACTGTTTATTGGTAATTGGGGAGACTTTGTAGGTGGACCCGGCCTACAAATTGGCACCCGAACAGGGACTTGAGTGTTTAATACTCCGAGTATTTAATACTCCTAAAACTTTTATTCTAAATTGTCCCGTATTCCTCTGATATTGGCTGTACATCAGGGATGAGGATACCCCCTATTGCTTCACTAATTAAATAGAGGAGGGGATACCTCCTGCCGGTTCAGGGGATGAGAATTTTGTTGTGAGAGAAGAGAGAGAGATTTGGATACTGTTCTGAGACGAACAAGGAAAAAAAAAAAAGTTTGGATGAGACTCCTAAAAATTTTCTAAATTGTCTTGGGATACCCCTGATTTTGGCTTTATATCAGGGATGAGTATACCTCCTATATCTATATCGATATAGATATATATATAAAATACATATAGGGGATGAGGATACCGTTCTAAAATGAATGAAGTTGGATGCCGTTCTGGTAGGAACAAGAGAGAGATTTGGATATCGCGCAAAGACTACAAACAAGAACAGGAGATTTACCCAGGTTTGATTGGGGGGTGAGTATGTAATTAATATTCTGTTATGTAAGAAAACTGTTAGAGTGTCTCTGTATTTAGTTGTAACATTAGGGAATGATTAGGGAAAGGAAGTTTTGCCCAGACATTAGGTCTCTCTCCGGGATTGATTGATGTACGCTTGAGACTGTACATATCATTGATATGACGCGAGTGTGTGTCTTTATCCACGTTTCCATACCCCCGCGAGGGGATTGGCTGGGTTTGGACGAAGCCCAAGAGTTGTATGTTGTATGAGTCCTGGATAAGTAACTTCTCACCTTTGTAAATAAAAAGGTCTGAATTTTCTATCTGTAAAAGTGAAGTTACCCCCCCCCCCTTCTCTGTAAATTAAGAGGGTTTTGCCCCTGTTCCCAAACAGTGAAAACACCAGGTTTACAGATCTTAGAAAGAGGGACAGCTAAGGAGAATATTTATAGAAAAATGGGGATGATCTCCTTATCTGGGATGCTCACAGACCAGAGAGGGTGACAATTAGATCTATTGAAGAATAGCTTTCTAAGTATCTTTTTGACTAATTATAGCTAGATAAATTAATTACTTTACAAGTTCCAGATCAAAGCGAATGAAGGAGCTGACTGCAGCTGAATTAAATAACCAAGGGGGAGTGGGTCTAGTTCAGTTTCAGTATTCTGATCAGATAGGCTGTTAGGTATAATGCATTTAACTCTGTCCTGTGTTTTTAGTTTTAGTCTTTAGTAAACACTGTCCTTTCATTACTGGCTACTTCAGTAGATTTTATGGTCCCTGGAGCTGAACTGATTAGAATTCTTTGTTAAAGTTGAACTAAGTGGGGAATTCCTGGGGAGCGTATCTGTTTGCTTTTATTTTCTTCCACAATATTCATGTGCTTGTAAGACGCCCCAGTCTCTGGAGAGGGTAAAACCGTTGGCCCGGAGTCCCTTGAACGCAAGTGACAAGTGGTGTTTGTTTATCTGTCTCTATTCTTCCAAGTCTTTCCTGTCTTCTTTAGAACATTGAAAACAACGAAAAATCTTCCAAGATCTGCTGTAGTAATTGATGTGCTGAGACAGCTAGTTTTTTCCTCCTGTCTGTCTGAGTCTGTATTGTAACATGGAATGGATTTTCTGAGCCAATGGATTGGGATTGGGATTGGAATGTATTGTACACTGAAGTGAGAATCTTAGAAGCAGACCGCACAGATAATTGACAGTGTTTTATTCTGAACTGCCAGCTATTGTGTGCAGTGATCTGACTGGTAGAAAAACAAAGAAAAATAGTTTACAGTTACAAGTACAAATTTCAAATTGTTTCTTTTTCCCCTGTGCATATTTGTGTGCAGTAAATAAGTCTAATCCATATGTGTAAGTTTTATTTTTTAGATTTGGGATCTGAGTATATCCTGGTTAAGAAACATTTGTCTGCTGTTTTGTGTGTCAGAAGATTAAATAGCTCTGCCTGGGTCTGTTAGAAAGCTTGTGCTGATTAGGTCATAGGGCAGCTGTACACAATGCAGAACAAATTCCTATGTATGTGTTACTTTTTGAGAAGCTTATTTTGATTTTTCTAAACTATGTGGAAGATCCTAATTAACCAGAGATTAATAAAAGATCGTAGTGATGCTAAGAAGGTTCATGAGTTTCTCAAGCTGAAAGGTATGCTGCTTTTCGGGATTGCCCGGGGGTGGGGGGGGGGGGGTGGTTTGGCGAGGTCTCTCAAGGAAGCCTCTCTATTCTAATCAGATGGGCTGCTGTACTTAATGACTGATAGCTTTGTATTTAGCTGTCAGCTGTTCTAGTGCCCCTAGATGTTAGATCAAACAATCAAGGCATGAAATTGGAGAATCTGCTTCTGTTGTCCTTTGACCTAAGAGTGGAGATTGAAAGCCCTAACAGGACAATGGGGAGGGCAGAATGCAACTGGGAAATGATTTAAACCCCGAGTGAATGAGAAGTTATATGTTTGGTTTAGATCAAGCAAAATTAAAAGTAAAACAGAATTTTATATATTGTTGCAAGCATTTCATAGAGGACATGCTTATTGCTCATAAATTACAGAAACCCAAGAGAGCTGTAACTAAGTTTTATTTTAACTTTTAGTGTTGCTTTAAAGGACGGAAGAGAGATCTACTGTTTGCTGTCAGTTCAGTTTGACACCAGTTTCATTCAATTTAAATGTGAAAGGGAGTGTTTGTATTCTTAAGCTCAGTGCTAATGACTAAGGACAGTAGCACACACTTGCAGAACAAATTTGGTGAAAAAATGGAGCTTAGTTCCCAGAAAAATATGTGAATATTTGTAAAGTTATTTACACATAAAACAATAACATTAAGTTGAATTGATTAGACAAAGTCTCCTACAGCACAGAGGTTTGTTTTTTTTAACATGTCTGTCTAGTTCTGTTGTCCATTTGCATTTCTTGAGATAGCATGCTGGTAAGGTGAAGCTAGCCCAAGCACTGCTTTGAAGTCTCCCTTGACATGCAAAAGTATCAGTGTAATGAAAGACTCAGGATAATTATTTTGCCTTGTTCAGCACTCTCACTGAGAACAGTATATACAATAGATTCTAGTCATACGTGAGAGAGAGACGTGGCTGTCATGTTAAAAGTCATGATTTGTCCTATTACAACTGCCATTATAAAAACGTTACAAAAATAATATTTTTATACTGTAGGGACTTTATTCAGATTGTTTAAGCCATTTGCTATTTTGAATGAACACATATGTCCATTTTTGAACCATACCAATTAAGTTGGTGAGAAAAAAGGACACTGTTTACTCATGTTGTTATATTTATTAAGAAGAATCCAAATTTATATTTCCTATATACTATTTGTTTACCACATTACTAAGTTTTTAACAATTGTTTGATGTTCTTAGCATGCCAATTAAGTGGTGGTACTTTGATGGACATTAAACTGATGAAGGTTATTTAAAGTGACATATCTGCCTAATGAATATGTAAACAAATTTTATTTAACTATGCTGTCTCCAGAATCTTTAATTCAGGAAGTCATTTAAGCCCCAACACATACTCAACAATTGGAAATAGACACCTGGAGACAGGCTAGGTGCATTTTGCACCATGATATGCTTTGGAACATCCACACTGGCCATGTGGTACTTCCAGATGCTTTTTGCCTCATTTTGCCTTTGTATGTACTGGCCAGACATGCAGGGGTAAAGAGAGGGATGATTTGATGACAAATTTTCACAAATAAAAATTGGAACTTGCCAAACTTGCAGAATACGTGTATGCAACTTGTCTAATCTATTAATATGTAAAGATCAGTTAAGGGCATGGTGGAGTATTTCCTATCAGCAAATTCAGCATAAATTCTTAGGTGTTTGCAGGCTTCCCGCAAAGCTCCTTCCTAGGGCCTCCTATGTTTATGCAGCTGGATCTGCTGATCAAGGCTTGCCTATCTATGCAATCAATCATAGCCCTCTGCCTCCGCCTGTGTTTTTCCATCTGCTGGCACCAATTGAAACCTGCAGGGCAAGAGCATTAGTTGAATTCCTGGCTTGACCTGTTTGAACCTAGGCTTATATCCTTGGACACCTCTGTCCAAAGTATAGCTTTTTTTAGGCTTTATAACAGTAGTAAGCTGCATGTACTCTTTTCCTGTTGCCCACCTGTTTTGTGCCAACCATATGTTGCTGTGTATGTTTCAAACAGGCCAGAGTGCAGTTATAAGGCAGATATATATGCAATCATAAGGCAAACATAAAGCAGATCTGAGCTGATTATCCCTTTATTCCAATTATCCCTTCAGTCTTCAAGTCTCTTCTCATACGTCTTCTGACACAGGCTCCAAATAATTTTGGTCGCCTTCCTCTGAAGCATTTCCAGTCTTTTTATATCCTTTGTGAGATATAGTCTCCAAAACTGAACACAATATTCCAAGTGAGGCCTCACCAGCGACTTCTACAGTGACATAAGTACCTCTTCCTTTCTGCAGGTAATTCCTCTCTGTATGCAACCCAGCATCCTTCTGGCTTTTGCCACCGCCTTGTTGCACTGTTTCGCCATCTTGAGATCCAACATCAACAAAGACAATACCTGGAGCTGACTATATTACAGATCACCAACTACTAGTATGCAAACTCAAGCTAAAGTTGAAAAAGAGCAAGCCACTTATAAATATAACAAAATATGACCTTGAGAATATACCACTGAAATTTAAAGATTGCCTGAAAAATCAATTTGTTGCTTTAGATACAAATGACAGAGCTCCAGAAGAGTTATGGTATGAAAGCCAGAAGCTAATGTTGGAAGTGAGAAGTCTCTACAAAAGATGAAAAAGCATAAATGGCCAAAATGGATGACAGAAGAAACTTGCCTGGAAATGCAGGGAAGCTAAAGCCAGAGGTGAAGGAGAGGCAATCGGAGAACTCAGATTTCCAACACACAACAAGAAATAACAAGTAGTATTATGACGACACATCCAAGGAAATAGAATCAGAAACTATCAGAGGAAGAACAAGATCAGTTTTCCTAAAGCTGCAAGAGTAAAAAAAAAAATTCCAGCCTCAAACTGGAATGCTACAAGATGTTCAAGGATTTATGTTGAATGATGCTGAGAATATCAAGAAAAGGTGGAAAGAATCTACAGAGTCATTATACCATAAAGATCAAGTGGACCAACAGCCGTTTCAACCTATACCTTATGATCTAGAACCATTGATAATGAAAGAAGAAATCATAGTAGTGTATTTTTCCCCCAGGTCTTGTTTTGTGGTACAGACAAAGGGCATTTGTTCTACCCCTAAAAAGGGCATCTTGTGGAATAAGAGGTAGAACAAATGCCCTTTGTCTGTACCACAAAACAAGACCTGGGGAAAAAATACACTACTATGATTTTACTAGTCTATACCCTTTTGTCAATAAAACAAAGGAATATCCAATAGGCCATCCACAAATCATTTATGACAAATTTGGCCCCCCTACAAATTACTTTGGTTTTATTGACAATGTGTCAGCTAGGAAACTTGCACAGCCCCCGTCATTTTCTTTGACCATCCGTTTCCACTCGTGCTCCCATAGACTTATGACCTTGAACCCCGGCTTTCCAGGAATGCAGCTTTTAGCTGTGTTTTGCAATAAAGAAAACCATAGCTCGTGGCTGTTACAGGATTCTGCTCTTTATCGTTATAACAACTCGGACAGCCGTGATGAAAACAACCATTAAATTCAAAAGCGGTTTCTACCCCATCGATCACTGCATAGCCATCAAGAAAATAAGACCCCACCTTTTTTTCGCCACCTTTCAGAGCATGTGTGATCTGTATGTTTTCTTTGGCCTCTACATACATCAGCCATTGAATAGAGGGGCATGAATCTCTCTTTGTCTGCTGGTGATAGTTATCTGGTGGAATGAGTGCCACAATCTTGGGATCTAAAAACATTAATCTGAACATAGCCATACATACAGATGCAAGGGTTATATATTGGAAAGGGTCTAAACATCTTGTTAGAATATCTGAGACATCACCCTGCTCTACAACCACTTCTTTCTCTGTCATTTTCATGATTTCAGCTCAGTAGAGAACACAGGCCTGCCGCAAAATAGATACATCCTGCTGGCAGTAATAAGCCAACTCTTTTTGCAAATTAAAAGTTTTATGCTGGTTGTCCTTGTACCATTGTAAAAATTCCTCTTTTTCTTCAGGCAACATGTTTCCCACACCATAATGTTCAACACCCAGCATGGGGCCCCACATAATTTTGATTTTCCAGAGTATTAAAAAAGTGTGGAAAGTACCCCTTGCTGCCTGTAAAACCCATGGCTTGTGGAAGTTTACTAAGTTTCATAGGCAGGAAATTTAGAGAGTCTATAAAATGGATAGTCAAAGGTTCAACGGTAATTTGTAAAAGTTTAGCACCTTGAACCAGCAGCCCTGTGCTCATCTTTTCCTTTAGCAGTTGTTTAAGAACAAAATAACCATCATAACCTTTGGAATTATGGGCTATGAAGGTGTAGCCTTTAAATTTTTTGTCACAAAAAATCTGTATGAAGGCAGAAATACATTCGAGGCCCTTGAATTCCCAGTTTCTTTCATCATTTAAGTCCATCACCTATATGTAATTAGGGACATGCCAGCCTATTTCTTGCATACATTCACAATCATAAAAAATATACTTTTCAGATGTTTCAGTTTTACCAATAGGGGTCATAAAACATAAGTGGATGCCATCCCCAGTTAAAGGTTCACTGCATAGTTTACAATGTCGACCCTTGCACTTATGTTTCTTGTCCACATAAGACTCACATTTCTGGCACAGTATCTTAGATAAACACGCCACTTCTTTTTTCAGAGCCAAATACGTGTCTATCTAAACACTCTTTAGAACGACAAAGAGCTTGCAATTAGGACATCTCTGTTGTACAACAACATTATTCGTACAATTTAGTGTCAAACAAAGACGGCACCATAATGTGCAATTATGATCGTGACTGTACGGTTTCTGACAGTAACTACAGAAGTTACACTCCCCATAGAATTTTTTGGCATTGGTTATACCATAGAAATGGTCATCGTGTAGCAACAAGAACACAGTCTGAGGGAACACAGGTCTGTCTGATGTCTTAAAACAAACCCATGAATTTGTGTAAAGCACAACGCATATGTTTATCTTTAAATGCTGTTCAAATATTGCTTCATCATCGAGCATGACTTTTCTATGTACCGGCCATCCCAACTCATTATGTAGCTTTTTAGCACCTTCTAACAGTTCGACATCTGTCATTTTTACCAGTGACATGAGGGCAGTGAGGCTACCTGCAAAACACAGGTTATTATCAGTGTTATTCAAGTCTATCAAATACATCCTTTTCTTATGAATAATTTGGCTAAATAGTATAGTCTTTAAGACCCTATGAGCCAGCCCCCCCCCCACCCTGATTTCTTATGACAAGTACAACACGGAATATATCACAAACCTGGATTTCTCTGACACTGAAGGAGTTTAGCAATCTGATCTAAGAAATCATCAGCATCTAATGCTTCTGGGTTTAACTTTCCAGAATACAAGGAATTGTGAAAAAGAGATGAATGTAGATGCACCTGTACATAATCACCAGGTGAAACTCTGCGACTAACCTCATCCAGAATATGCTGAATACCTTGCCGAATGGCATATTGAGCCTCAGATAATGATGTTACCCTGTCTAAATTAATAAACCGAAATTCTGCTGAATAAATTACACTATTAAACTTGTCCAATTTACGATCCCACCTTTTCACAAACTGAACATAGCTAACTGGTTCTGATTCTTCAGAGGGGTCTAACGCAAGATTATTTGTTCTGTCCTCTGAAACACGATGATCAAAGACACGGCTTTCACCACGCTCTCCGTATTCTGTATCGGCGTGTGTAGATTCGCGGTCAGAAAAACTTTCGCTGTATGATCTTTTCCTGTTAGAAAATCAGCAACTATGGGAGAGAAGTCTAACATTTTCTCGATCTGAAAAAGAAAACGTAGGGGCTAATACTTTTTTTTCTTTTACAGCGACCTTAAAATCTAGGCCAGGGATAAAGCCTGAATACTCACTATTTTGCTTGTCTTTTGGCTTTCTGTAAGGTACCATCTGTTGATTAGGTGCCATCTTGCTCAGTCTGATGACATAGCTAAAAGACAGCAAAAAACTAAATAAAGTATATGACTGCAACTCCAGGGGAGGAGGGAGGGTCATGAGGACTGATTCCTGCTGCTCCTGGAGAACACCTGTTACAGGTGAGTAACTACTCTTTCTCCTGGACCAAGCAGGAAGTCAGTCCTCACATATGGGACTCCCCAGCTCTAGGCTACCGGGAACCCAAAGCTGAAAAAATGGCTCCCTCTGAAGAGCCTCAGCATCCATAATAAGAATATCCTCTGAGAACGCCCCCGTACGGTAGCCGAACACCAGGGCTGGAGGGTAGGAGTTGCCTAAACCTCAAAGAGATTTCAGAGTAGCGCCTGTCCGAAAGCACTGTCCCTTCGGGACTCTCTCTTGAGGCAGTAGTGGGCTGCAAAAGTCTGGCTTGAAGACCAAGTAGCAGCCCGGCAGATGTCTGCCAAAGGAACAGAGCGAAGATAAGCTACTGACGCGGCTTCTGCCCTGACACGGTGGGCTGTGACTCGGCCCTGCAAGGAGAGGCCGGCTGCCTTGTACGCCCAGGTGATACAATCTGCTACCCAAGTAGACAAGGTACGCTTGGAGACAGGCAACCCCAGTTTGCTAGGGTCAAAGGAGACGAAGAGCTGAGTAGCCCTTCAGTACCCCCACGTACGTTCTATGTAAAAGGACAACACCCTCTTACAGTCCAGGGTATGCAAGACTGTTTCAGCCCGGCTGGTATGCGGCCTGGGACAGAATGTCAGAAGAACCACCTCCTGGAAGAGGTGGAAGGAGGAGACAACTTTTGGAAGGAACTTCGGATGAGTCCGTAGGACCACCCTGTTACAACGGTCTATCAGAAACTAGAGCTTGTAGTTCATTCACACGTCTGGCTGAGGTAAGAGCTACCAGGAAGAGCACCTTCCAAGAAAGGCAGCGTAAATGGCAAGTAGCCATCGGCTCAAACGGTGGGCAAGTAAGTTGTTGCAAGACCACATTAAAATCCCACTCAGTGGCAGGTGGACAAATCGAAGGCTTGAGCAAAAGCAGGTCTCTGAGGAAGCGGGACACCAAGGGGTGAACCGACAGACTGTCCCTCCACCGGTGAGTGGTGTGCTGATAAAGCACTGAGGTAGACCTGAACAGAGTTGGACTTAAGGCCTAGGTCTGACAGGTGAAGTAGGTATTGTAGTACTACTGGCACAAGGCAGGAGAAAGGTTCTTCATTGCGCTGAGCACACCATATTGAGAACCTATGCCACTTGAGGGCATAGGACTTTCTGGTGGACTGCCTCCTAGAGGCCAAGACCACTTTCTCAACTTCCCAGGTAGAAGTAAGGGAGCTAGCACTATCCTTTCAGCAGCCAGGTCATCAGATTGAGGGATCTGAGATTGGGATGCAGAAGGGAACCCTGATCCTGAGACAGGAGATCGGGTTGCAACCCCAGAGGGAATGGAGTTTCCACTGCCAACTGCAGAAGAAGTGGAAACCACGGTTGCCTCGGCCATCTGGGGGCTACCAGAATCACCGAGGCCTTGTCCCATAGAATCTTGAACAGCGTTCGGGCCACCGGTGGCGTGGGAGGAAACGCATACAGGAGGCCCATAGACCAAGAGATCAGAAACGCATCTGCTGCCATTCTCAGGGGATGCGGCTGTCTGGAGCAAAACCTGGGCAGCTGACGGTTCAGTGAACTTGCAAAGAGATCGATGGATGGAAGTCCCCATCGTAGAAAGATCTGCTGGACCACCAGTGGATTCAACTGCCATTCGTGAGGCTGGAGAACCCTGCTTAGTTTGTCTGCCAAGAAGGTCTCCTGACCAGGTAGATAAACTGCTTTGAGAAACATGCCTTGTTTGACTGCAAAGGAGCAAAGGGCCTGCACCTCCTGACATAGGAGTCTGGACCCTGCGTCCCCTTGCTTGTTCACATAGGAGACCAGAGGCCTTGAGTGCACATGCCCTGGCAATGTGCACCCCAGCCCTTTAAGGAAGCATCGGTAGTCAGCACCCTTGTGTGTGCTGGGGCCTTTAAGGGTACCCCCCCCCCCCCCCGAGAAGGTTTGGGAGATGTAGCCACCACTACGAGGAGTCCAAGAGTGGTTTGGACACCTTTACTCTGTCTCGGAGGTCGCCTGCGGCTTGCACCCACTGAGCTCTGAGGCACCCGCATGTGCAGACGGGCATTCGGGGTCTCATGTATCGTGGATGCCATGTGACCCAGGAGCCACAGGAATTGTCTGGCAGAGACCTGAGAATTGCTTTGGAACTGGTTGGCCAAGTCCATCAGTCTGTGGGCCCTGTCCTTGGGCAAGTAAGCTCTTGCCTGCAGGGTGTCTAATCTTGCCCCTATAAACTCTAGGTTCTGTGAGAGTAGCAATGTGGACTTTGTGTAATTTATGACAAAGCTCAGATGCTGAAGAAGAGAGACAGTGCGAAGAGTGGCTTGTCTGGCCTCCTGGAGAGACTGACCCCTGATGAGCAAGTCATCCAGGTATGGGAAGACAAAAATTCCCTGATTTCCGAGATAGTCCGCCACCACCGCCAGGCATTTGGTGAAAACCCTGGGGGCGGAGGTTAGGCCAAAGGGAAGTACTCTGTACTGAAAATGGTTTCCTCCCACCACAAATCTGAGATATTGTCTGTGGTCCGGATTGATGAGAATGTGAGTATAAGCATCCTTTAGGTCTAAGGAGCATAGCCAATCTCCCTGCTGGAGATAGGGCAGCAGTATCCCAAGGATAAGCATCTTGAACTTTTCCCTTTCCAGAAACTTATTTAGGTCTCGCAAGTCTAGGATAGGCTGGAGGCCTCCTGTCCTTTTTGGTACCAGAAAGTACCTGGAGTAGAAGCCTTGCCCTTTCAGGTGATGAAGGCACCGGTTCCACCGTCTGTTCCTTTAGAAGACTTGTCAACTCCTGAAGGAGGAGATTTCTGTGCAGAGGGAGTCTTGGAGGCTCCGCTGGAAAGTAGGAGGGGGAGGTATCTGGTGGAAGTGGAGCATGTAGCCCTTTTGGACTATGCTGAGAACCCAGGTATCCCCTGTGATGGCTGGCCACAGGTAGGCGTACAGGGTCAGCCAATCTCCTGTGCTGAGTGTAGCCAGGTGTGGAGAAGAGGCTATGCTGTGGGAGTCAAAACCCCGCTCCCTGCTGTGCAGGAGCCGGAGCTGGCGGCTTGGGGGTCTTCTGCCTACAGGGCCCATGCCCCTGCCCCTTGGCCTGCTGGCCCTGCTGGGGAGCTGGAGAGGCCTGGTATTGAGGGTAGGATTTGTAGGCAGCACCCTTCCTCGGGAAAAAGGGCTTCTTTCCTGAGCCCTTCTTTTTCTGAGAAGGGGCAGAAGTTTTCCTGGACAGCCTTGTCCTGGTGAGAGTCTCAGTTTCGATTTCCGCAGCCTTTTCAGTCATGGGCTTACCGAAAAGGTTTTCACCTCGGCAAGGAACATCGACCAACTTGTCCTGCACCCATGGCTCCAAGTCTGATGACTGTAGCCAGGCCTGACGGCGTGCACCGATGCCAGCCACGGCTACCCAGGCTGAAGTCTCGAAGCCATCATACGCTGCTCGAGAGAAACTTCGAGCACTCTCAAATCCCTGTTGACAAAGCCTTGAACCTCTGCAAAGGTTCCTTGGAGAGGCTAGCTGAGAACCCGGCAATCTCCTTTGCCAGGTCTCGTAGGTACATGCCCATATACAGCTGGTAGGTCTGGACATGGTAAGATAGCATAGAGCCTTGGAAGCACTTTCTACCGAGGGCATCCAGGTTCCGGGCCTCCCGGCCAGGGGGCACCGAGGAATGCATCTTCTGACTCTTCAGATGGTGCATGGCTGATTCCACAACCATGGAGTGGTGCGGTAGCTGCGCCTTTTGGAACCCATGGCTCTTACGGACATGATAAATAGAATCAACCCGCTTGCTAAGAACCGGCGTCGAGGCCGGTGCCTCCCACATACGGAAGAGCAGCCATTCCAGCATCGGAGGAACCGGTACAGTAAAGGCTTCCTTCGGAGGAAAATCATACTGGAGGGCATTGAGCTCCTCGGCTCAAGGCTCCTCCTCGGCATCCGCAGGGAAGACCAAGGCCTTGGCCATGTCCCTCACGAAGTCCGAGAACAGGGTATCCTCCGGGGGGGGAGACCGTCTCCGAGGCTCAGACTCCAGTGTGTCCGAAGGGACGCACCGAGTTCGGAAGGTGTCCGGGGACTCCTCGTCCTCCATCTCCCACTCCGACTCCTCCGAGGAGGAATCGAGCAGCTCTGGCTGTGTGGGCCTCAGTGCCACCCGCCCCGACGCCGAGGGTATCAGCATCAACGCGCTCGGCCCCACACAGGAGGTCGAGGGGGACCTTGACCGAGGATCGACTCGGGACTTCGACTCGAGGATCGGCTCAGTCTTCAGAGTCGACTTAGACGTCGAGGTCCCGGTGGTCGAGGCAGATGCACCGGTCAGACCGGCGATCAGCACCCATTGCTGTTTCATGAAGGCAGCCAAGCTGCTCTCCAAGGCTGTCAACCTGAGTCCAAGCTCAGGAGACTCAGCAGCCCCCGACTTGGACGTCAGCTCCCCCAGAGGAAGTCTACGGGGACAATTGCACTTACGTGACTCGGGGACTCTGGCTCTACACAAGGTAGCTTGGAAGGCCTCTCCGACTACGAGAGCCCGGGACGGCGGTCAGGGCTAAGCGACCTGGCCCTCGAGGAACCAGGAGCCTCCACCGACGCTGCCCTCACGAGCTTTTTCTTCCTTCTGTGCTCCCGGGAGGGAGACTCCCTTTCAGAGGAACCCCGACGGCGCTCGGGGTTGGACTCCCGAGATGTCGAGGCCTCTGACGAAGTCCAGGCTCAGCCGGACATGGAGTCAGAGAAAATTCTCTCACATTGATGCTGACTGCTCCGAAGCGCCTTCGATGACATTTTGCCACACGGGCCACAGTCCAGCGGGTCATGGTTGGGCCCAAGGCATCGGAGGCAGCAGTCATGTGTGTCGGTGAGAGACATAAGTTTCTTGCACCGATCACACTTTTTGAACCCGCTGGCAGCCATCAGGGGAAAAAGGGCCCCTGCAAGGTCAAAAGACTGGGCTGCTAGTGAAAACACAAAAAGAGCACGGACGCTAGTCACGAAGGACAAAAACCGAAAATCAAAACTCCGCACTCGATACCGGTATACTGAGCCCAGATGGGAAGGGGAACTGGCATCGAAATGGATAAGACAACGCGAAAATCACAGAAAAAAAATCAACTTTTCCCAGGTGACACGAACTCACATCCGTTGGGCTCCGCGGAAAAAGAAAGACTGAGCAAGATGGCACCCTTGGGCAGGAAGGGGACCGCACAGGCATGCTGCATTCCCAAAGGCTTTCTTTGAAAGCTGGGGAAATGCTCCGCATGGGGGCTCCGTTGGCACCGATGTCACCCATATGTGAGGACTGACTTCCTGCTTGGTCCTGGAGAAAAGTTATACATATTACTTGCCCGTTCACCAGGTACACACATGTATTAATTATTTTCTGCTGGACCAACAGCTGATGACTGAGGGAGTGTAGGTGGGACATGGGGCCTTGACGTGATCGGACCATGCTCCTTGTTGGGTCTCCTTGCCTGGGGATTTGAGTGGGGAATGGAGGAGGCTTTGGAGATTGGATGGGAGATTTTTCTGTCGAGCCCCTGCTGTGCAAGAACACAGACACTTTATACAAGAATTTTTTGAGTTAAATGATTCCGGGAAAGTTGCACTGCCAGTGGTGTGGGATGCTTTTAAGGCCACGGCGTGAGGCCGTCTGTTGGCTGAGGCAGCTCGAACTAAGAAAGCTTGGGTGTGGGAGTCCCAACATCTGGAAGAGGAAGCCAGACGTCTACAATTAGAACATGCACAGACTGGTTCTAAGCAGGTCTGGCGTCAATGGCATGAGACAAGGACCCGATTGGATGCCTACGCGCAGAGGGAGTTAGATAAGATGTGCCGTAAACTGAGACAGACTTTTTATGAACAGGGGAATAAGGTGGGACAATATCTTGCTATTCGGCTCCGGTAACAACTTTCTATGCGAGTGGTGCGTGAGATTCAGGATTCAGGGGGAGACCTGCGAGTGATGTCTCAGGAATTACGAGAAGTGTTAGCAGATTATTTGGCGCATCTGTACAAGGCTGAGCCCTTTGATGCAACAGAAGTGAATGATTATTTACATGATATCCCTTTGCCGCAACTGTCTGACCTGGGTAAGGAGCAGCTAGAGGCTGAAATTACAGCACAGGAACTAGATGGGGCTATTCGGCGTTTGAAGGCGGGGAGGGTGCTGGGTAGTGACAGGTTCCCCTCAGAATACCATAAAAAGGTACAGTGCTCAATTATCCCCAACTCTGGCGGTGCTCTTCAAGGAGGTGTTGTGAGGGGTGTTGTTACCCACAACACAAAGGGAAGCCGTCATAGCGGTGATACCTAAGCCAGCTCAAGAGGCGGCTTCTTATCGCCCCATCTCTGTTAAATACTGATGTTAAAATATTGGCTTCTGTGCTGGCAGTCAGATTAAACAGGGTCCTTTCCGATCTGGTGCACCCTGACCAGGTCGGCTTTGAGCCTGGTCGTCAGGCTGCGGATAATGTCCGACAGATGTTGCTAGTGATACATGCTGCACGTTAAGGATCTCAACCGGTGCTACTGGTGGGAGTGGATGCCGAGAAAGCGTTTGACCGGGTCTTCTTGTGGCAGGTTTTGGACAAGATGGGGTTTGCACCTAACTTTACGAGATGGGTGCATAGTCTTTATCAGGGGCTCAGAGCTAGTGTACAAGTTAAGGGGGGCCAATCAAAGAGTTTTGAATTGGAGAGGGGAACTCGGCAAGGGTACCCACTGTCACCACTACTGTTTGGACTGGTGATGGAGCCTCTGGTAGACCAGAGGAGAGCAGCGGAAGTAATGACCACGGCCTACCAGTTGATAAATAAAATTGGGTCCCCAATAAAGAATTGTATTTATCAACTGGTAGGCCGTGGTCATTACTTCCGCTGCTCTCCTCTGGTTGACCGTCTGCGGAAGAATATCTTCTTTTTCTTCCTCCCGATGGAGCCTCTGGTGCAAAGTTTTCACAAGCACCCAGACATAGCTGGAGAAAGGGTGGGTTCTCGTAAATACAAAATAGCACTTTTTGCAGATGATATAATACTATCGTTCACTAACCCTGAGGTCTCCCTTCCCAGTGCAATGCGGCTTTATTTGGCCTTCTCACAGGTCTTGGGGTTTAAAATTAAATTATGCTAAGTCGGAGATTTTGAATGTGAGAGTCTTGGACGCGACATGTGCACTATTGAAGACGCACTTCCCTTTTCGGTGGGTAGACAAAGCCCTTTGTTATTTGGGCGTGAACTAACGGTAGATAGGGCCGCACTATATGGGGCAAACTACAGACCCTTAATCCAGCAAGGTAAACAGGACTTGGAATTTTGGACGGGCCTGATGTTCTCATGGTTTGGGCGCATTGCTGTAACAAAAATGGTAGTAGTTCCACGTTTTTTGTATCTTTTCCAGGTGCTTCCTATACCCTTGCCACGTGGGGCTTTGGAGTCCTGGCAAGCACTGATTATGAAGTTCATATGGAAGTTCAAACGCCCTCGATTAGGCCGCAGGATTCTGTATGCTCAAAAGGGGAGGGGAGGCAAAGGGGTTCCTAATCTTAGTTGGTACTACGCAGCAGCACAGAGTCGGGCAGGGGTGGAGTGGATGAACTCTAATAGTACTAAATGTTGGGTGCAAATAGAAATGGATTTGGTGGGTGGAGCTGGATTGGGAGACTGCCTCTGGCTCTGCTCCAAGTTGCAGGGAGGTGCGAGAGCTTTAAATCCATATATACAGTAGCTCATACTCTTCATTGCTGCGACCGATTTTTTTTGGCCACGAGGGGTGATGCCAATACTGTTGGCGCCTATAGTTAATTCATTCCCTCCAGGTATGAGTGATTTAATTTTTCGACAATGGGGGCATAAGGGACTTAGTCGAATGGGCCAACTATTTGAGGATGGAGTACTCCGTTCTTTTTCCAAATTGAAAATGGAATTTGATATCCCAGCCCAACATGCATACCAGTATGCACAAGTGGCACATTCAGTGGGGAATCGAGATGTTCAACAGCAAGTGGCTCGAGAGCTGACGGATGTTGAAAGCTTTTGTGAGGAACGCACAGATACCAAGGGCCTCATCGCAGTCTTGTATGCATGCTTGCAGAAACATTTTGGAGCAGGTAAACATAGGGCCCAGTGGGCACAGGAGCTGCATCTCTCATACACAGAGCAGCAGTGGGAGAAGGTTGAGGGTAGACTCTGGAGACGTTCGGTGGCTGTGAATGCTCGAGAAACTAAATTATGGGTGGTATATGACGCCAGTGCGAGTGGCTCGAGCATTTCCGGGGGTATCCGATAGGTGCTGGCAGAACTGTGGCAAGAAAGGAACCTTAGCACACGTATGGTGGCTTTTCCCACGAGTCCAAGTATTATGGAGGGGCATACAGTACCACCTGAAACAAATGGTTGGACTGGATGTCCCTTGGGACCCGGGTATCTTTCTTTTTGGGAGGAAAGTCCCTGGTGGACGATGTCCCCAGTAGGAACTGATTCGACACAGTTTGAACACAGCTAGACTGACTCTGGCAGCCATCTGGAAACAGCCCTCGTCTCCGGCATTATCACGATGGTTGGCAATGATGAGACCTATATACTCTGGAGAGATGGGTGGCGGTCGGGAGGCTGCATCTGCCCCAATTTGAGCGGACTTGGGAGGCCTTTGTTTTGAAGTATGGCTCACGATTGGTAACATCTTTAAGTAAGTTGGCGGTGCATGGTGGGCCCCCCCTTGTGGCACCACTTCTTTTCCCATGTTAGATTGATCAGAGTTCCTCTAACCTATAGCATCTGTAGCAAAGAGGGGATAGGTGAGGGTGGGGGGGGCGGGGTAGCAATGAGCAGAGGTGAGGGGGGGAGGAGGGTGGATGTATAGGGTAGTGGGGTAGTGGGGTAGGGAGGGGGTGGGGGGAGAGGGGAGGGGGTGGGGGGAGAGGGGAAGGGCTGAGGGGAAGAAATGGGGGGGGGAATGTGGCTTTGTGAATAAAGGGGAAGAAAAAAAATACAAGGCTGTGATATAGCAATTGTTCTTGTTGATTCTTCTGTGATGAAATATTGTGCAAACATTCAGTGTATGGAATGTATGGTTCCTTTATATGTATCAGTATAAAGCCTTTAAATAAATAAATAAATTGGATCAAGGACAGATACCTGGGGCACACCACTGGTAAATTCCTTATCCTCAGAGTGAGCTCCATTTACTTGTACCCTTTTTGTTGCCTCACACTCAACCAATTTCTAACCCAAGCAGTAACTTTAGGGTCCATCCCTAGGATGCTCAGTTTGTTTATAAATCGCCTGTGAGGAACGGTGTCAAAGGCTTTACTGAAATCTAAATAAACCACATCTAGGACTCTCCCTCGGTCCAATTCCTTGGTCACCCAGTCAAAGAAATCAATTGGATTTGTCTGACAAGACCTGCCTCTGGTGAATCCATGCTGCCTCGGATCCTGTAATCCACTGCACTCCAGAAACCTCACTATTTTCTCTTTCAGCAGCGTTTCCAATAATTTACAAACCACCGAAGTTAAACTAACCACCCTGTAGTTTTAAACCACATCCTTATTTCTGCTTTTGTGTAAAGGCACCACATGAGCCTCTCTCCAGTCCTTTGGCACCACTCCCAACTCCAACAAGGCATTGAAAAGGTCAGTCGGTGGAGCTGCTACAACATCCCCAAGTTCCCTCAGTATTCTAGGGTGTATCCCATCCGGTCCCATTGCTTTGTCTACTTTAAAGTGAGCTAGTTTCTCACGAACACAGTCTTCTGAAAACTGTTCAGTCTTCTGTTCCTGTTTGTGGGTGTTTTCCCGAGGTTCTGTTCCTGGTTTTTCATCTGTGAACACAGAACAGAAATATTTGTTAAGCAATTCCGCTTTATCCTCATCAGCTTCTACATATTCCTCCCCTTCACCCTTGAGTCTGACAATACCATTTTTGCCCTTCCTCTTCTCACTAACATATCTGAAAAAGCGTAGTTACTCACCTGTAACAGGTGTTCTCCAGGGACAGCAGGAATCAGTCCTCACATATGGGTGACATCAGCGCCGACAGAGCCCTCGTGCGGAGCAATTCCCCAGCTTTCAAAGAAAGCCTTTGCGATTGCCTCACACATGCACGGTCCCCTTCCCGCCCAAGGGTGCCATCTTGCTCAGTCAAATGGCATAGCTAAAAAGACAGCAAAAGAATAAAAATTAATCAAAGGACTGCAACACCAGGGGAGGAGGGAGGGTTGCGAGGACTGATTCCTGCTGCCCCTGGAGAACACCTATTACAGGTGAGTAATTACGCTTTCTCCAGGAACAAGCAGGAAGTCAGTCCTCACACATGGGACTCCCTAGCTACAGACTACCGAGAACCCCCAGCTGAAAAACGGCTCCCTCTAAAAGAGCCGCAGCAGCTTTGATAGGAATTCAGCAGAGAACTCAACACCGCCAGTAGCCTGCCACCAAAGGGCCGGAGGGTAGGAGTTGCCTATACCTCAAATAAATTACAGAGTACCGTCTGGCCGAAAGCACTGTCCCGTCGGGACTCCCTATCCAAGCAGTAATGGGCTTCAAAAATCTGGCCCCAGGTAATAATCAAACAGATAAATGATACAGTACTGTATCATTTATCTGTTTGATTATTACCTAGTACTCCCCTATTTCCTAATTTTTGTGGACTGACGGAGGGAAAATGAGTGTGGGATGGCTGTAATTATTACCTAATGTTGGATGTATATTTTGTTTTTTCCATTTTTCCATTTTCATTCATGGATATTGTATGGATGTTAAATTGTATTAAACTTTATAAATATTAAATAAAAAAAAAAAAATCTGGCCCCAAAACCAGGTGGCAACCCGGCAGATGTCTGCCAGCAGAACAGAGCGGAAGTGAGCTACTGATGCAGCCTTAGCCTTGACACGGTGGGCCATGATTCAACCCTGCAAGGCAATCTGTCCAAGCAATGCAGTCTGCCACCCAGGTGGACAACGTGCGCTTGAAGACAGGTAGCCCCAGCCTATTGGGGTCATAACAGACGAAGAGCTGAGTAGCCCTTCGATGTCCCCGCGCACGCTCCAGGTAGAGGGCTAATGCTCTCTTACAATCGAGGATATGCAGGACCGCCTCTGCCCGGCTGGCATGCAGTCTGGGAAAGAAGGTTGGAAGAACCACCTCTTGGTTGAAGTGGAACGACGAGACCACTTTCGGAAGGAACTTGGGGTGGGTGGGACGGACCACTCTGCTCCTATAAAACCTTGTATATGGTCTATCAACATCCATCACTAAATACTCCTCCAGACCTCATAATATACCCTCAGATCTATCTACTAAAAGTCTCATGTCCACTGTTTGTCCTTAATATTTGTTCAGATCATTAATGTTGGCCCACTGGTGACAGACCCCCCCCCCCCACCCTAGAATTGATCACTGTCCCCTGCCCTTCAATGTTAAGCCGCTTTGACCCGGTGAAAAGCGGGATATAAATACAGTTAAATAAATAAATAAATATCCGAAACAAGAGCTTGCAGCTCACTCACTCATCTGGCAGATGTGAGTGCCACCAGGAAGAGCACCTTCCAGGAGAGGAAGCGCAGATGGCAAGTAGACATCGGCTCAAAAGGTGGGCAAATAAGCTGCTCCAAGACCACATTCAAATACCACTCGGTTGCCGGGGGACAAACCAGGGGTTTTAGTAGAAGTAGACCTCTAAGCAATCTGGACACCAAGGGGTGAGCCGAAAGAGGTTGTCCTTCTATTGGAGAGTGGTGTGCTGACAAAGCGCATAGGTGGACCCTAACAGAGTTAGACTTAAGATCTAATTCTGAGAGGTAAAGCAGGAACTGCAGCACCACTGGTACAAGACAAGCAAAAGGGTTTTATAGTGCTGGGTACACCATACCTCAAACCTGCGCCACTTGAAGGCATAGGTTTTCCTAGTGCACTATCTTCTTGAGGCCAGTAACACTTCAACATTCTTAGGTAGGAGGAGAGGCGCCAGCACTACCCTTTCAGCAGCCATGCCATCAGGTTGAGGGACCTGAGGTTGGGATGTAAGAGTGAGCCCTGCTCCTGGGACAGGAGGTCAGGCTGCATCCCCAGAGGAAGTGGAGCCTCCACTGCCAGCTGGAGGAGAAGTAGAAACCAAGGCTGTCTTGGCCATCTGGGGGCTACCAGAATGACTGAGTCCTTGTCCCGAATGATTTTGAACAGAGTCCGGGCCACCAGAGGTGTGGGAGGAAATGCATACATGAGGCCCCCTGACCAGGAGATCAGAAAAGCATCTGCAGCCACCCTATGAGGGTGTGGCTGTCTGGAGCAAAAGCTGGGCAACTGGTGATTTTGCGAACTGGCAAAGAGATCTATGGACAGATGCCCCCAGCAGTGGAAGATATGCTGGGCCACTTCTGGATTCAGTTGCCATTCGCGAGGCTGAAGAATCCTGCTTTGCTAGGAAGTTCTCCTGACCTGGCAGGTAGACTGCTTTGAGAGACATACCCTGCCGGATTGCAAAGGAGCAGAAGTCAAGTGTTTCCTGACATGGGAGATGGGATCCTGTACCTCCCTGCTTGTTCACAAAAAACATTGCTACCTGATTGTCAGTCTGCACCAAGACAGACTGGTGTGAGAGAACATGAGAAGGTTTCAAGAGCTAGGTGAATTGCCCAACCCTCTAAGAGGTTGATCTGGTGTATACTCTCCTGAGGAGACCATAACCCCTGAGTGCAGGATCCCTGGCAATGGGCTCCCCAGCCCAGCAGGGAGGCATCTGTTGTCAGCACTCTTGTGTGCGAGAGAGGCTGAAAAGGCACTCCCTCGAGCAGGTTGGGTGGCTGAAGCCACCTCGTCAACGACTTCATCTGTCATTTGGACATTCTGATCCTGTCTCAGAGTCGTCCGGTGACTTTTGTCCACTGATCGCTGAGGCACCACTGAGCTGTCTTCGTGTGGAGACGGGCATTTGGGATCACATGTACCATGGAGGCCATGTGGCCCAGGAGGTGTAGAAAGTGTCTCAATGAGATCTGAGACTTGGCAGCTGACTTGGTGCACCAGTGCCAGAAGCCTCTGTGCCCCGTCCTCTGGCAGGTAAGCCCTTGACCGAAGGGTGTCTAGTCTTGCTCCTATGATTAAGTTTTGAGTGGGGAGCAAAGTGGACTTTGCTTGATTTATGACAAAGCCGAAATGCTGTAGCATGTTGATAGTGCGAGCTGTGGCCTGTTGGGCCTCCTGAGGCGACTGGGACCTGATGAGCCAGTCGTCCAGGTAAGGGAAGACAAATCACTTGGTTCCTGAGGAAGGCCACCACTACCGCCAGGCATTTGGTAAACACTCTGGGAGCAGAGGCTAGGCCAAATGATAGCACTCTGTACTGAAAATGGTTTCCTCCCACTACAAATCTGAGATATTGTCTGTGGTCTGGATGTATGAGGATGTGCGTGTAGGCATCCTTCAGGTCTAAAGAGCATAGCCAATCTCCCTGGTGGAAGTAAGGCAGCAATATTCCAAGGGAAAGCATCTTGAACTTTTCCCTCACCAGGAACTTGTTTAAGTTTCACAGGTCAAGGATGGGTCTGAAGCCCCCTCTTCTCTTTGGTATCAGAAAATACCTGGAATAGAAACCTTGTCCCTGCAGGTGGTGGGGCACCAGTTCCACCGCCTGATCCTCTAGAAGACCGGCCAACTCCTGCAAGAGGAGGTCCCTGTGTAGAGGGGGGGGGGGGTCTGAGAGGTTCTCCTGGAAAGAAGAAGGGAGGTACCTGGTTGAAGTGGAGAAAATAGCCCCTTTGGACTATTTGAAGGACCCAGGTATCTGTGGTGATTGTTGGCCACCTGTGGGCGTACAGGCTCAGCCTTCCTCCTGTGCAGGACCTCACCCCTGGTTGGAGAGAGACTATGCTTTGGAAGTCAAAAACCCCCTCCCGGCTGGGTCGGAGCCAGGACCAGAGGCTTGGGGGTCTTCTGCTTACGCGGGCCATGCCCCTGTCCCTTGGCCTGCTGCCCCTGTGGGCGAGCTGGGGAGGCCTGCTGAGTGTTGTAGTTGTGGTAAGCAGCACCCTTCCTTGGGAAAAAGGGCTTTTTACCCAAGCCCTTGTTTTTAGAAGGGGCAAAAGTCTTCTTGGATAGTCTTGTCCGGGTCAAGTACTCAGACTCAATTTCAGCAGCCTTCTCAGTCATGGGTTTGCCAAAGAGGTTGTCACCCTGGCAAGGGACATCGACCAACTAGTCCTGAACCCATGGCTCCAGAACCGACGACATTAGCCATGCCTGGCAGCGGGCACCAATGCCGGCTGCAGTTACTCGGGCCGAGGCTTCGAAGCCATCATAGGCTGCTCGAGACAAACTTCGAGCACTCCCGAATCCCAGTGGACAAGTTCTTGAAGCACTGAAAGGGTTCCTCGGAGAGGCCAGCTGATAACCCGGCAATCTCCTTTGCCAGGTCACGCAAGTACATGCCCATGTACAGCTGGTAAGTTTGGACTCGGCATGACAGCATCGAGCCCTGGTAGCACTTTCTGCCGAGGGCGTCCAGGTTCCAGGCTTCCCTGCCAGGAGGCACCGAGGAGTGCGTGTTTTGGCTCTTGAGCCTGTGCATGGCCGATTCCACAATCATGGAGTTGTGTGGCAGCTGTGCTTCCTGGAACCCAGGGCTCTTGCGGACTCGATAGATGGAATCGACCCGCTTGCTGAGAACCGGCATCGAGGCCGGTGACTCCCACATGCGGAGAATCAGTCGTTCCAACATCGGTACCGTAAGGGCTTCCAGAGGGGGAAAGTCATACTGGAGGGCTTCGAGCTCCTTGGCTCGAGGCTCCTCCTCGGAGTCTGTCGGGAATGCAAAAGCCTTGGCCATGTCCCTGACGAAGTCTGAAAACTGGGTATCCTCCGGGGGGGAGGGACCTTCTCCGAGGCTCGGAACCCGGCGAGTCCGATGGGACATACTGGGTCCAGTGGGTGTCCGGGGACTCCTCATCTTCCTTTTCCCATGCGAGTCCTCCAAGGAGGAATCGACAGGTTATGGCCGTGAGGGCTTCGGTCTGGACCGCCCCGACGCCGAGGGCACCGGCATCGACAACCTTGGTCCCGAACAGGAGGTCGAGGGAGACCTCGGCCGAGGATCGACCCGAGTCCAAAGAGTCTCGAGGATCGGCTCAGCCTCCGGGGTCGACTTGGACATAAAGGTCCCGATGGTCGGGGCGGATGGACCAGTGAGACCGGCCATCAGCGCCCGCTGCTGCTCCATGAAGGCAGACATGCTGCACTCCAGGGCCGCCAACCTGAGACCAAGCTCAGAAGGCTCCGCAGCCTCCGGATCAAAGCCGGTTCTCCCGGAGGAGAGTCAACGAGGACACCAGCAGTTACCTTCCTCGGCATCTCCGGCTCCATGCGAGGCACCTTTGCAGGTCACTCCGACTCCGAGGACCCGGGCTGGCAGTCAGGACTCCGCGACCTGGCCCGCGAGCATCCAGGCCGATCAGAGGCATCCAACGACGCCACCCTCGCAGGTTTCTTCTTCCGGTGTTCCTGTGAGGGAGACCCCTGCTCAGAAGACCCCCCCGACGGTGCTCGGAGTCAGATAGCTCCCGAGATGTCGAGGCTTCTGAAGAGGTCCGGACCAGGTGGATGCGGACTCGGAGAAAATCGTTTCACGCTGCTGCTGCCTACTTCTAAGTGTCTTGGAAGACATCTTGCCACAGAGGCTACAGACCTTCGGATCATGGTCGGGCCCGAGGCAGCAGATACAGCAGTCATGTGTGTCGGTGAGAGACGTTAATCTTTTACACCGATCACTCTTTTTAAACCCACTGGCAGCCATCGGAGGGAAAAGGGCCCCTGCGAGGTCAAACGACCGGGCTGCCAGTGAAAAAGAGAGCGTGAATGCTAGCCACTAAGGGCAAAAAACGAAAAAGAGTGACCAGACTCGATACCAGTGTACCAAACCGAGGCGGGAAGGGGAACCGGTGTCGAACTGGGCCGAAGAAGAGAATCTTCAGTAGTTTTGACGCACTTTTTCCGCGAGGGAAGTTGGACTATGTCCATTGGGCTGCGCTGAAAAAGGGAGACTGAGCAAGATGGCACCCTTGGGCGGGAAGGGGACCGCGCATGCATGATGCAATCCCAAAGGTTTTCTTTGAAAGCTGGGGAATTGCTCCGCACGAGGGCTCCGTCTGCACCGTTACCAATATGTGAGGACTGACTTCCTGCGTGTTCTTGGAGAAATGACTTATCCCCCCCCCCCTCCATTTTATTGCATTGGCTATTTCCTCCTCTTTTTGAATCATTGCTTTCCTGACTACTTTGCTAGCTTCTCTAAGTTTTTCCAAATATAGTTGCCTGTCTTCCTCTCTCTGTGATCTCTTGTATTTCATGAAGGCCTCCCTCTTTTTCTTCACCTTTTCAGCTACTTCTTTCGAAAGCCATAGCGGTCTCCTTTTCCTTTTACCTTTACTTACCACTTTAACAAAAAGGTTGGTTGCCCTTAAAATATCCCCTTTCAGTTTTGCTGTTTTTCTACATCCCCCAGCTGTTCCCATCCTGCTAACGACTCCCTGAGGTATTGGCCTATCTTAGCAAAGTTAGTTTTCCTAAAGTCTAAGACCCTCACTTTTGAATGGATTCTAACAGCCCTAGTCCTAATACTACCACCATCTGGATGCAAAATGATTTCCCACTATAACATCAGAAACACTTTCACCATTGGTAAGCACCAAGTCCAGTATGGCCCCTACATGTATGGAGTCTGTTACCAATTGCCTGAATAGTTCTCCCTCTAGAGAATCCAAGATCTCCTTACTTCTAGATGATACTGCAGCAGGAATGTGACAAACATCTGGCATATTGAAATCCCCTATCAGTAGCACTTTCCACAGTTTTCTTTCATTCCCAGGATATTGTTCATCATGTTGTTAATTCTGTTTTACTGTACATAGTTAAATGGTTCATGTTATGAATATGTACCATTCTGTACAATTCAATATTTTGTTTAATGTAAACTGCATTTGAACATTGCAAAATGTGGTATAAAAATAATAAATAAAATGCATATGCTCCAAAAGGCCAAAGGAGTACTACATCCAAGTTCTGACTCATTTGAGATGCAGTTTATCTTAAGAGGCCATAGTTGCACAGGAATGGTAAATGGTTGCTTCATAATGAGTTCTTGGTGAAACACCAAATTGAGCAAATCCATCAGCCTCCATACTCACCTGACCTCACCCCTGTGACTTTTTCTGTTTTCGAAAACTGAAATTACCAATGAAAGAAAGGAAATTCAACGACTTGAAGATCATTAAGCAAAATGACACAGCAGCTTCACAGCATAATGAAAGAGGCATTTCAAAATTGTTTCCAGCAGTGGCAGGAACGCTGGAGGAAGAGCATTTTATTGAAAGGGGACTACTTTGAAGGAGACTGAATGTAATAACTGCCTGTGTTATAATTCTTTTGTTATTGTACAAGCCTTGATATTTTTTGATTGCACCTCATACACAAGATAAATTTTAGAGAAATTCAAAACCGACTTATATGCAACCACACACAGCAACAAATCATGGCAGAATGCACAGCCCAGCTAAATAGGAGGGAATGAAGATGTAACTACTATCCTACAAGAAATAAACCTAGTCAGATGCGAGAGCTTAAGAGAGATATACCTATTAGCTTAGTACACAATAATGCACTTACAAGGGTGCCAGTTGCTAAAGGAAGCCCGATATCTCAGTATTCTGCTGGGTCAGGGATGGACATACAACATTTAAACATTTCTGCAAGCCCTAAATCACATCCCAAAGTGTCTCAATCTGCAGCCTTTTCAACTCCCCGCCCACTGAGTTGGAAGCAGAAAATTTGTCACAGCAGCCACATTCATTCATGAATTCAGTAGATGCTGAAATCCCTCCATCTGAAGATCTTCCATGGATTGCAAAACTTGACTGGAGCCCATCTCCATCACACTGACCCCTCAGCATCTCCCTTGCTGTGCTGGGTTTCATTTCCAGGACACAAGCTCTGGAATTAGTGTTATCGGAATGCACAGTATCTTCCAGCAGCTACCGTATTCTCAGTGCTGGTGGCTCTGGAGGCATCCTTCCTCCGAGGACAGTGAAACTGTCACAAGCAAAATCAGAAGACATCTCTATCTAGCCTCATGTTGCCAGCAAGGCTCCTCCTAGGGTCACAACTGGGGCAGAATATCACAACATCCAGGCCCTTTGACTTAGCACTGGAAATCCATGCCCTGTCAATCTTTTTGTTCCATTTTCCAACCATAAGGAGAACAATTTTCAAAATCAGAGCAAACATTATTTAAGTCCATTATGTAAAGATTCAGAAAATACAGAACAAAATATTTAACCAGCTGAAACAAACAGAAAAGCTAATGCTTCTCCCAAATCATAGAATTCATCCATTTCCTGATTTAAGAAAGATTTCAATTGATCAGGTTCAAAAAAAGATATAAAATGTTAGAGGTATACAAAGTAGTTATTCATCTGTAGCAGATGTTAGCTGTGGGTAGCAAGAATTAGCCCTCCAGTATGGGTGATGTCCCTAATGGATCCCCTGCATGGGAATACACCCCAGCTTCTAATGGAAGCTTTTGGAAGGCTTCACCGTGGCACTATCTTGAATCAGTCTGATAACATAGCTGTAGCAGAAAATAACTCCTTGGGGAGGTGGGAGGGTTGTGAGGATTAATTCCTGCTGTCCACGGAGAAAACTTGCTACACCTGAGTAACTACTTTTTCTCCATGGGCAAGCAGGAATGAGTCCTCACATACGGGACTCCCAAAATACAGGCTACCGAAAACAGAGGCCACCGAGAAGCCCAACAGGAGCAAACGTCAACTGCAGCATGATAAGAGGCCATAACCATGCAACTATCAACAAAATGAGTGAATTTCTCTCTTCCCTTTTATTTTATTTTTTTTTTTGTAACCTGGATAGAATACAATGAGCTTAAGAGGGATAGAGTTGGATTCTAATCCCCAAACAGATTCCAGAGTATAGACTGATGGAAGTTGCTGTCGTGTCAAGAATCTCCATCTAGCAAACAGTACAAAAACGTAGGCAATAGATTAAAACTCAACTTTTTATTGGTCCCTATAAAATGTGGGGGGCCAAACACAACACAGGCCGTGTTTCGTAAAATACTTCTTCAGGGGTGAGGCACACCATAAAACTATAAAAACATATAAAAAACATCAAAAAACAAATTAATGACTCCTCAAAAAAAAAAAACTTATAATAAACAAAGTTTAAAACATATTAATAAAGGGGGGGGGGCGCGCTAGTGAGCCCGAGAAGGAATGGCCGCAACTTAGATTCACTCCGTCCCGGGACTCCCCTAATTTTAGCCAGCATTTGCAGAAAACCAGCTTTGATCCCCTCGTGTCTATCTGCCCACGGGAGGGGAACGTGTGGGGAACTGCTCCACTGCGATTGGTGGCGATACACCGGCGAGGGAAGAAGGAAAGCGTACCTCCGAGGGTGGAGCCTCCTCACAGCACCGGCTTCCTACTGCCGTTAGCGCCGGTGGAAAGAGTTCAGATCTGCGCGGTGGGACCCGCTGATACAACGATCTTGATTGAATCACCCGTCTGAGCGCTCGGGGGAACGGTCAGTTGCCAACAGGTCGGCCGGTGAGCAGCGATCTGTACAGAACGAGGACCTGCGGGCAGTAACGCTGAGGAGCAGATCGTGAGGCATACTTGGGCTCGCGGGGGCAGCAACTACATTTTACCACCTCCCGGGGATCTCAGCTGGGATGAAACGCTGCATGCAGAGGTGAGAGCCCGTTTCACCCCCCCCCCCCCCGAGCTGAAGTTTTATGGTCCTAGCCGGCCTGCCTGAAGGAACTAGCGGCCATCACCACGTGGCATTGGAACGCATAGGCATCCTTGCGTCCCAGGCACTTTTGGCGGGAGCGACCCACACCGGGGCCTCTGAGCAGTGCTGAATCCTGCATCTGCTATCACTCAGTTATGCGAAGACCATTGACACGCAGACTGGAATCTCCTTGCTGCCTCTTGATTTTTGCCTCATAGCTGCTGAAGGCACCCTAATTTGCTGCAGAAAGTATAGCAACAATAGACTGCAGGGCCATCCAGTGTATACTGAGCATTGCTACCTGCCTTTTTGGGGTGCACTGCCACCTGCTGGTCACGAGCGGGACTTTCATCTCTCTTTATTTCCAGTTTTTATTTATTTATTTATATTCTCTTATATACCGCGCTATTCTTCATCAGTGCGGTTTACATTGAACAAACTGAAATTACATTGAACAGGGCATTATAACTTGGAGATAACTATTTTACAGGGAACATGGGCTATGGAGGGTTAAGTGGCTTGCCCAAGACCACAAGGAGCACCTGTGGGACTAGAAACCCCAGTCCTTCCGGCCCAAGGTTGCTGTCCTCTAGTGGGATTTGAACCCCCGACCTTCCGGCCTGAAGTACCTTGCCCCAACCACTAGGCCACTCCTCCACTCCACTCCAGTTGTCCTTACTACTAATTCTCCACTGCTCTGAAGCCTCATGGGGTAAACTTCATGGCGGCTAAAGCCAAGGGCCTTGAGCCCAGAGATGGTGTGCGGGCCTCTCAACGCTTGCAAGGCAAGAATGGAACTCTGTCTAACCCACCTAGAAAGGCCCAGTCAGGCAGATCTGGGGACGAAACAAGGAGTGAGCTTGAGCAAGACTCTGCAGCGTCTTCATCTCATGCCCTCTTGCAGAGGGAATTTCGAAAGGGCTTTGAAGAGCTCGCGAATGAATTCCGCTCCATGCGTGAGGAGGTGATGAGCTCAGTGGCAGAACTTAAAGCAGATATAAAAGACTTAGGCACGCGAGTGGAAGAGGTTGAGACAAAAATTGAGGATTATGATGGTACCCTGGTGGATTTACAGTGTGCACTTGACAGACAGCGTGCGCAAGCACTGGAACTGACTTATAAAATTGATGACATAGAAAACAGATCTCGCCGCAACAATGTGCGCTTTCGAGGCATTCCTGAAGTGGTGGGGGGCGCTGAGGATCTACAGGTGGTGCTCAATACCTTAATAGAGAAATTACTTACGCCTGAGGAATTTGCAACACAAGTTTCTAGGATGGAGATCGAGAGGGTACATCGTGCCTTGGGGAAGCCCCCAAACAACCAACCGCGCAATGTTATTGCCAGATTTCTGAGATACACAGACGCGGAGCTCCTCCTGCGACGGGGCCGAGAGAAAAAAAGTGATCTACTTTCAGGACTCACCGGTATCGGTGTACCAAGATCTCTCAGTCTTCACACTGGCCCGTCGGAGAGAGATGAAACCAATCACAGCGGTGCTGAATAATAAAGGGATACATTACTCCTGGTCTTTCCCCTTTCGGATGAACTTCCTTTTGGGAAACAAAAAAATTTCAGCCAAAGACTTTACGGAGGCGTGGAGAGCACTGCGACAGGCTGGTTTGGTGGACGATAATGCGCTGCCGGAACCTCCAGCTTCCGCACCTCGGCACTCGAAATGGACTCGGGTGGGAAGATCGACCTGAGATTCCTGGGACTGCTTAGGGCAGTCTCCCAGCCAGTGAAGGACTTCTGGCGGACTCTCTAGATGTGGAGAAGCGTTTAGTATTGCATTTTTGCATAAGGTTGCTTTGTGCCATAATGGTTGTTAATGTTCTAAAGGTTTAAGATTACCAAGGGGCTTTAGAAAGTTGCTCTGTGTTAAACTGGGGGGAGAAGAAACGATCATTGGGATAGGAAATGAGGGATGAAAAATATTGTTATCGGTTTGTAAGCTGCAGACGGGGGGCATATCCTCACGGTAAAAGTTAATATCTTACAGCATGGGGAACTGGGTGGAGCTGGATGAGGGGTTAGCTTTACCATGCCCTGTCACTCTGACAGGCAGATGGTACAGCTGGGAGGGGGGGATGGGTGGGCTGGGAGAGAACTACAAATAAGATTGGTTTGGGGGGGAAGGGAAGGGGGGGGGAGGGTTTTCTGGGTATCTACTGAGGATGGGAATTGGGTATGGTGGGGGTGGGGAGTATCTTCGAGTATTACCAAAAGTTGGGTAAGTGAGAGAGTGTTTCTCTTGTATTGGGCTAGTGGCCGTGTGGCCTGGGGGGCCTATAGCGGTAAAATAAGTTGATTACCTATGTTGAAAGTCATTTCACTGAATGTAAAGGGTCTCAGTTCCCCAGGAAAGCGTTCCTTGCTGTTTGCGGAATTGAGATCCTTGAGAGCGGATATGGTATTTTTGCAGGAGACACACCTCCGTCCAAGCAAACAAGGTTGTTAAAACAAACCTTATCAAGAGGCATGGGTTGCTTCAGACGCAAATGGCCAAAAGAAGTGTGGTGTAGCCGTGCTCTTCCATCAGAGCCTCTCCTTCAAGGTTGAAGATGTTAAAAGGGATAAATTGGGGAGGTGGCTATTCTTGAATGTGTGCCTGGAAGGCAGTCTGTTAACGTTGGCTAACGTATATGCTCCTAATACAGGCCAGGTGTCCTCCTTTGCACAGCTTAAAGCTAACTTGGCTGAGTTTGCAACCGGTCCTATCCTACTCGGCGGGGACTGTAATACCCATCTGATCCCTCATTTGGATTCGACGGGTAAAGTTGAGAGGGAGGCACGTGGGCCTAGTAAGGCGCTGCGGAACTTAATGCGCGAATTAGGATTGTGCGACATTTGGAGAGATACGCACGAAGGGGAAAAAAGCTATACCTATTACTCGCCTGTTCACCAGGTGCACACCCGTATTGATTACTTTCTAGTAGATCAGCGTTTGAAGCACGAGAGGGTTGAGGCTGGGCATGGGACGCTGATGTGGTCGGATCATGCTCCGTGCTGGATCACCCTACCTGCTTATTTTTACGGCGACCAACATCGACTCTGGCGTTTAGATACTCGTTTTTTGCGGCAACAGCGTGCTGTTCAGGATCATGAACGTTTTCTAACAGAATTTTTTGCACTAAATGACACCGGGGAGATCCCCTTGCCAACGGTATGGGAAGCCTTTAAGGCTACCGCGCGGGGCTGTCTGATAGCGGAGGCAGCCCGTATTCGGCGGGCCTGGAAGCAGGAAAGCTGCCAATTAGAGGAAGAGTCTCGACATTTTCAATTGGAGCATGTTCGGACAGGCTCTAAGCGTGTCCTGCGTCAATGGCGGGTAGTCCAGGCTAAGCTGGAGACATGGCAGCGTAACTTGGATAATATGCGACGGAAACTGCGCCAAACTTTTTACGAGCAGGGGAATAAGGCTGGTCGGTATCTCGCCCTACGGCTCCGCCAGCAGCACACCTCGAGGGTACTTCATGAAATTCGGGACTCCCGGGGGCATAAGAGGTTGATCTCCAGGGAGATACGTGAAGTTTTTGCCGAATTCTTGAAGCGGCTGTACAAAGCTGAGCCAGTCGACCTGCACCAGGTGCAGAAGTATTTGCGATCAGTTGCGCTGCCGCGGTTGTCCGAAACAGATGCCGCTCAATTAGATGCCAAACTTACCGTAGAGGAGGTGGAGGCAGCAATCGGGTGGTTGAAGTCCGGGGGGGCGCCGGGCGCGGATGGCTTTCCCGCTGAGTACTATAAGAAATTTAGAGCGCAGCTGACGCCGACTTTGATGGTGCTCTTCAATGAAGTGTTGAGGGGCACATCGTTGCTCCCCTCTCAGCGTGAAGCCCTTATAGCTATGGTACCTAAGCCGGGAAAACCCCTACAAGAGGCAGCTTCTTATCGCCCAATCTCCTTGCTCAACACGGTTGGTGAAAATCCTTGCTTCAGTGTTGGCAGCCCGACTGAATCAGATCTTGCCAACTTTAGTACACTCAGACCAAGTCGGGTTTGTGCCGGGCCGACAAGCGGCGGACAATATCCGGCGGATGCTTCAGGTTATCCATGTGGCTCGGCAGGACCCCCAGCCGGCGCTGTTGGTAGGAGTTGACGCTGAGAAAGCCTTTGATCGCGTTAGCTGGGGCTTTCTGTGGAGTGTCCTAGAAGCGATGGGGTTTGGCCCTAATTTTCAACATTGGGCTCGTAGCTTGTATCAAGAGCCTAGGGCGCGTGTCCGCATTAATGGGGGTCAGTCTGCAAGTTTTGCCCTGGAAAGGGGCACCCGGCAGGGGTGTCCTCTATCGCCATTGCTATTTGCGTTGGTGATGGAACCCTTGGCACAGTGTTTTCGTGATCACCCTGACATACTGGGTGTTCGGGTGGGCCCAGCGGAATATCGAATAGCACTTTTTGCGGATGATATATTATCCCTGGTGGATCTGATTGTATCTCTCCCTGCTGCTATGCAACTTTTTGACGCCTTCTCTCAGGTCTCAGGGTTCCAGATTAACTACACTAAATCTGAGATTCTAAATGTTGGGGTCCCGGACGCGGTCTGCTCACAACTAAGGGCCACCTATCCCCTTCGCTGGGTCACAGGCACCTTACGCTATTTGGGAGTGAATCCAGCGGCTGACCGCGCGGCTCTTTATAAGGAAAATTATAGCCCACTCCTTCAGGACCTTGAGTCTTGGGCTGGACTGATGTTGTCCTGGTTTGGGCGCATTGCGGTGGTTAAGATGGTGGTTCTTCCGAAGTTCCTATACCTCTTCCAGGTACTCCCTATCCCGCCCCCACGAGGAGTTTTGGCTACTTGGCAGGCAATGCTGATGAAGTTTATTTGGCGCTTCCGTCGACCCCGCATAGCACGTCGAACTCTATATATGCAGACTCGCCGTGGAGGTATGGGGACACCCAACCTCCAGTGGTATTATATGGCGGCGCAATGTCGTGCGGGAGTAGAGTGGATGGACACTGACAGTCCCAAGCACTGGGTTCAGTTGGAGCACTGTCTTTCGGGAGGGGCGGGACTGGGAGATAGGCTGTGGCTCGGTTCTGGACTGTGAGGCGGCCCACAATCGGATAACCCCTATATCCAGCACACTCTCCAATGCTGGGACAGGTCTTTTCGGTCTCAGAGGACGGAACTAACTCCCCTAGCACCCATTGTGGATAACACTCTGTTTCCCCCAGGGATGAGTGATCCGGTATTTCGAGTGTGGGGGCATAGGGGACTTAGCCGAGCTGGCCATCTGTTTGATGAGGGACGGCTGCGCTCTTTTCGGGCCCTACAGGATGATTTTGACTTGCCTGATTGTCATGTCTTCCAGTATACGCAGGCCATTCATTGGGTACAGACCCGGGTGGTTCGCTCTCAGGTTGCTCGTGACCTGTTCGATGTTGAGCGCTTGTGTGAAGGGAGCACCACTACGAAAGGTCTTATTGCTGCCTTGTACACCCAGCTCCAGGAGCGGCATTCGGGTCTCGGTAAACAGACAGCAGTGGAACCACGACCTGACTCTTAATTATTCGGAGCAACGCTGGGGAGCAGGTTGAGGGTAGATTGTGGAAAAGCTCAGTGGCGGTTAATGCTCGCGAAACTAATTATAAAATTCTCTACCGATGGTACATGACGCCTGATCGGATTGCGCGTGCATATCCTGTGGCTTCTGACTTGTGCTGGCGGAATTGCAGACTGAAGGGCACTTTGGCACACGTCTGGTGGCTCTGTCCTCGTATTCGCACCTTCTGGAGGGGGATCCAGTATCGCTTAAAACAATTGGTTGGGCTGCACATTCCATGGGATCCGGGTATCTTTCTTTTTGGAGTGAATGTCCTGGGAGCCAGAACCCCTCAGCTAGCCCTGATTCAACATTGTTTAAATGCTGCTCGGCTGGCGCTGGCGGCTGCCTGGAAGCAGACCTTGGCACCCTCCTTCTCTAATTGGTTGGAATGGATGTGGGACACGTACGCCATGGAGCGGGGGGTGGCGGCTGGAAAACTACGCTTGCCTCAGTTTGAACGAGTGTGGGAAGCTTTTGTTTTGAAGTACAGTTCTTGAAGGCACCAGGGCAGACTACGCCCCCTGGCTATGTTGACTATGCGCGCCTATATGAGGTGTTGTCTTTGGGCATCTTTCCCATTCTGCATGATCTGATATAGGAATACTTTCTCACCAATCTCTATAAGCATGGAGAGTCTTTGAGGGGGGAGGGTGGGTAGGGGATTTAGGGGGGTAACTAGTGAAGGTGGGCAGGGTGATTTGGGACTACTACAGAGCCATAAGCGGGGAGTAGGGGCTTAAACACACACACACAAAAAAAAAAAAAAGAGGGCTCAGCGTTTTGCTTGTGCGTTCTCAATTGCCTTGCTTGTTCATGTATTTTGCTTGCAACTCATGACCTTAATGTTTCTCTGTAATTTTGTGTTGCCTTTAAATAAAAAAATATATATATTAATAAAAAAATAAATATATAAGCAAAAACAAATAGATAAAATCTTGCACATAAACCACAACATAAAAGTGAACTTTTGTGCATAAGAAAATAAATAAAAAATAGCATAACAGTAAACCATGTTAAAAATATAAATATATATACAAAAACAGCCAAATACCTTGTATAAAAAGCATGTAATGAAATAGTATATGTAAAAAAGGAACGTGCAAATTGTAAATGACATGAAAAATTATAAAATCAATGTAATGACTGTAATAAAATGTATGTAAACAAATATCAATACATAAATAATAAAATGTAAAATGGAGAAATACCAAGGGAGAAGACTAATATTAAATAATTAGGAAAACTTTAATATTGTATCAATTCAATGCAGAACACAAGAGAAAAGGAGGGAGGAGAGGAGTGAGTGAACAAATTTTTTTTTACCTTAGGACCATAAGGTAAGACCTAAAATCACTCGATCTCAAGGATGTATCATTTTCTGCAAAATTCAATTATGCTTAAATTAAAATAAAAAATAGTAATAAAAGCACTAAAGGGGTTTCGTAGAAGGTTCCATTAATGAAGTGCCTTAAACATGGTGCAACAAATTCACCCAATGTTTAATATGATCAAAAGTGACTACCATTAAACCTAAGTGAATTGATTGCATGAGGAATATATAAATATATATATTATATCAATTTCATTAATAAAGAATGTAGCCACAACTTATAAAATCTACTGGGAATACCATCTGCTAACCATAAAGATTCTTATATAACTAAAATTCACAGGCTATAAAAAAAATAAAGAGAAAGTGAAACCGGTAGATGAAGCAGCCCTACAGAGGCTTAAAAAAACCGTGGTATTCAATTTTAAACATGTAAAAAAGAAAGAACTGCTACATTGTGAATGACAGATGTAAAATCAGCTAAGCGAAAAGAAATAATGCACCCAATGAAATGTTTAAAACAATAACCATATCAATGCTGTATACTCACTACAAACTTGTAGGATTGACTGAATAACCATAAAGATTCATGTATATCTAGAAACAACTAGCTGTGAAGAAATTACACAAAGTGCGAGAGTTGACTATAAGAAGACTGTATAAAGAACTGCGATTTATAAATACAATATTTTAAAATTAAAGAAGAGCGAAAGAAGGAACCTACTGCGTCCAACGTCGGATATCTCTTAATCTGAAAAAAACGCTGGCGCATGTGCATCTTTAAATCTCTAAAAAACCGCAGGAATTAAGGGATGATCATTATAAATGTGTTGAAAATTATATAAAATGCATTACGGTAACCCCAGGAAATTGATGAGATAAAAAATTAATTAAATCATGTACCTTCTCTCAATTTAAAACTTGATCTCGATAAATTATAACTTGATCTCGATGAAATATGAAATCATTACAATATCAAAGAACCACGAATCATACAGTGAAACTATAAACGTGAAGGGTTTTTGAGGGTACAAATGTGCCTGGAGTGGACCGCATGAAAACTGTAACTAATATAAAACAATATTGGACGTAATGAAATAACTTGCATAAAACACTCCTCATTGCAATGAATAATGGAAACAATATCTCAATGGAAGATGAAAGCATTGAGATATCGAAAACCGAGGGTCTTACAAACAGAACAAAAGCATTGTAAACCTTCTGCAATTTCAAAGAACACTGCAGGTCAGAACAATGAACCACCCGTTAACATAAAACTTATGACATATTATGCCATTGTGAACTAAAGAAACATGTCTCATATAGTACTAAAATGTATTTTAATATTCTGATTAAAAACCCCTTATTGTTAAAATGAATAAATAAGAAACCCCATATGTAAAAAACGAGATATTATAAATAAATACTATGAAGATTTGAAATATGTAATTTCTAATAAAATTAAAACCATGAACATCATAATTAAAAGCAAATATATAAAAGACCACTTCCTTAAACCAAAAGCAAAACAAACCCAAAATTAAAAAGATGATGAACTATCAGCAGCAAACAACCTAACAAAATGGCTACTAAAAAGGACCCTGGGGGACAAGCGACATCAGATAAAATGTTAAAAGGTAAAGAAATTAATGAATACATGTATAAATAACTAAAACCACTAAAACCTACATAATTACAGAACACAGAGAAATCCTTCTCTAAATTTAATCCATGTGGTGCCAATGTAGTGAGGGTAAATATATAGCATTGTCCCAACCGTAGAATGGTTCTGTCAATATCGCCTCCTCTCCAGTTAAATTTCACCTTTTTAATAACAAAAAATTTTAAGTCTGATGTTTTGTGTCCTTTTTCTATCCAATGTTGGACCAAGGGTTTATCTGCCAATTTCCTTCTTATACAACTTTTGTGTTCAACAATACGTATACGGATGTTCCGTATTGTCTTAACATATAATAAATTGCAGGGACATAAAATAACAAACATGTGACGTATCACAATTCAAAAATTCAAGAGAGATGAAGAAGACTATAGGGTGGGTTACGTATATCACTGGTGTAGAAAAGTAGAAAATGATAGACTTTGGGTCAAAAAAAGGTCCACATTTTTTGATTGAAAAGAAAGTACATCAGAAAATATGTATACATCGCCCAATAAAGATGCTTCAATAGAACACAAGAAAAAGAGGAGTAGGAGTGATTCAGTTGAGAACAATGATGGTTCTGCGTCATTGTTCTCATCGCATCCAGAAAAATCAGATCCCCCTTATGGAAGGAAGGTGGCAGGAGCACGTCCTGGTCCAGACTGCCATCAGTTCACAAAATAGACCAAGAACAAAGGCCGGATCAAAACAGGACATACTACCACAGTTACACGAGGGAGGGGGACGTGGAACATGGACCAATCATATGAGAGGAATCATTGAATTATAATAATGTAATAAATATTTCTAATTATAATCTTACACCCGATGAAATTTCTGTGCTAAATAAAGGCTTATCATTTGTTCCTATCAAAAAATATGACCCCTTTGAAACTCAAGTAGATTTATATAAGTTTTTTAGAACGATCCGCATACATTATTTCTTTGCAAATCGGGCTAGTTCTACAGAAAGCTTATCTATAATTAGTAGAAAATCTAAGTGGGTTCCTCCTCCACAAACTGATCCCCTGATAGCAGCTTTTGAAAAGGTGGCTATGCAGCAGGTAGAAAAAAATGTGATAATACATGTCTACCTTTTCAAAATTTAACATATGGTGAAAAGTTGGCTATTAACATCATTACAAAGAAATAATATTATCATTAAACCTGCGGATAAAGGTGGTGTCGTAGTGGTATTAGATAAACAAGCATATAGAAGAAGTCAACAGGTAGCTTAATGATAATTTCTATCTGCGTCTGCCAGATGAACCCAGAGAATGTTTAAAGCGTTCCACCGATAATATAGTCATTAATGCCTATGAAACCGGGCATATAACTAAGAAAGAGAGAATTTTTAATTGTTGATAAACCAGTCATGCCCACAATTTACGTCATTCCGAAAATACATAAATCTTTAGACAACCCTCCTGGCCGGCCCATTGTGTCAGCAATAGGATCATTGTTAGAACCTATCTCACAGTTATTGGATGTGATTTTAAGACCATATATCACTAAAATGTGGTCAAATGTACGAGACTCCTCACATGTAATAGAGATTCTTTCTAAATTTGTTGATTTGGATCCTGACATACTTGTCACACTTGATGTAGAGTCCCTGTATACTAATGTACCACAATCAGAGGCCTTACATATCACTGAAGAACATTTGCTTGGCAGGCAGTCACACAAGCATATTCCTACTTCTTTTCTTCTTACACTAACTGAGATTGCATTATGTGAAAACTTCTTCTGCTTTAGAGATTTGTATTATCAGCAGATTAAAGGCGCTGCGATGGGGTCCTCTATGGCCCCAGATATTGCCAACTTATATTATGTATAAGTTTGAAAAAAGTTTTTTTAAAAGACCATCTTTTTATATCTAATGTAAAATTATGGATTAGATACATTGATGATGTTTTCGTGATATGGGAGGGCCCCATGGAGAAATTGGTACTATTTAACACAAGGATTAATGGACTAGACAATTTACAGTTTCAATGTACATATGACCCAATACAGATTCCTTTTTTAGATCTGTTATTAAGAAAGAGGGCAATAAGTGTCACAATGTTATATAGAAAACCTACAGATAGAAATCAGCTACTGCATTACTCCAGTTTCCATAATCCTTCGTTAAAGAATAATTTACCAGAAGGACAATGTCTTAGAGCTAAAAGAATATGCACTACAGAAGTTGAGTTTGAACGACAGGCCATATAATTAAAAAAAAAAAAAAAAAAAAAAAAAAAGATTTAGAATGAGTCAATATCCTCAATTTATAAATAAGGCATATGACAGAGCTTGAAAATCTTCACGCACAGAATTATTACAATTGCAAGATAAAAAAGTTCAGAATAAAATGGTATGTCCTTTATTATATTCTTTACAGTCTCAACATATTATATCAATTCTTAAAAAAATAATGGCACTTAATAATACAGGCGATTCCAGGCTTCCAAGATATTTCACTTATGATAGCCCATAAAAGGAATACTAATCTTCGTAACCTTCTACTGCCTTCTGCTTTCACTGAGAAACGTATGTTGTCTATTGTGGCAAGGTCATCTATCCTGAGTATGGGGGAGGTGAGAAACGTAAAGAATTCACCCTAGTAAAGGGTCCCCTTTTAGGAGTGCAGGGTGAGAAAGCCACAGCCACACTTAAGAACCAGAAAAACCCCAGCTGGAACAGGTTTCATGCAGTGTCTGATAAAGTGAGAGAGATTACAGGCACGAGGTCCAAAATCCTTACTTCAACAAGTTCCCTGATTACTCAAATACCAGAAGCAGGGGGATTGCCAACACCTGGGAAGGAAGGAGGTGAGGCTAGAACCCTGGAGGTATAAGCCTATGCTAGAGTATACAGAGAGGCAGAAGGAGCAGAAGGAGAAAGAAAGGAAGAAAGGAGGAGAGGGAGAAAGCAGAGAAGGTGCTGACTCATGGAGAAGAGCCGAGCTACCAGGAGCTGAGAGAGCAGAATTCCCTGCAACAGGTTGGCAGCACAGGTTGGAGCCAGGAGCTCTCAGAGTACCGGAGAGGTTGTCAGCCGAGCAGTCTGACCGGGTGGGTGAGTCAAAGCCCATGCAGCTGGGAGAGCCAGTGTCAGAGTTGGGGGAAGAAGACATCCTTATGGATTGCTCTCGGTGCCAAGCTTTAGACATGGAGTCCTGAGGAAAAGCCAGCCTTGAAAGAATTATCCTCCTTGAAAAGGTAACCATAAGAAACAGGCAGTGTGGTGGTAAATTCCCATATGCTTTAAAAAGGGAAGCTTACTGATATCTAAGGATAAGCAGGAAGCTGTGATTCATGCTTGTTATCCACCTGTGGTTTGAACTGTGAAACGGCAAGAAGCCAATTTATCTGCTAGAAGAGTTTTTCTTTGCTCCTCTCTTATGTGACAAGCTTGTTGAGAGTTTTTGATGGCAGTCTGAATGTTTTGAGTTCTGTAGTACCTGAAATGCAGCCTAGAAGGAATTGAGGCTGATAGAAGCCAAACTGCCACAGGACATCAAGCTTGTTTGGACTTTGTGCTGTAATTAGCAAGGACTAAAAGCAAGGTGGCAGCCTTGCTATCAAAGGCTGTGCTTCTGAAAGTAAGAAGACTTTAAACAAGCCATTTTTGGGTTCTTTTGTTTACTTTGCCAACCATCTGCTGTGCCTTAAGCAAATCCTACAGAAATAATCCTGTATATGGTACTTTGAATCTTTTTGTGCGAAATAAATTTTCTGTTATGCGCCTTACCTCGGTGGCCTTAACTACAACCTTCTACCTGAAGCATAAACACATCTTAGCAGTACTACACTTCCCAGAAGACACCACAAGGAAATAGGCTGCTAAGGCTGATAGGAGAAGGTGCCTTCAATAACCACGCCCCTCTAAAACTAGAGGCGAGTGGCTCGGGCGTTTGACACTCCAGAGGCCGCGGGCAGGGTCCCAGCGGCTGACATTAACCGGGCGCGCAGCCCGGCGCGGGGACCCTGTGCGCGGCCTGGGCGGAGCGCGCGCGCGTCTTTTAAATTGATTGGCTCCTGTCGGTCGCGGCCGCACGGGAGCAAATTGTCGCCGCGGATGTTGGGGGGCAGGGGGGGGGGGAGTATGGGCAGAGCAGCCTCCGCGTGGCCATTCGGCAGAGGCTGCGTTCAGGTGCCGGCGTCGTGTTTTTTCTTTGCCGGTTCGTGGGCCTGGCGCTCCTCTGATCGGGTGAGTTGGGCGGGCTGCCGTTGAGCTCGGGGGGGCATTCGGCCAGTGCCGTTTTTAGGGAGCTTGGCTGCCCTGCCGTTTGGGGGGGGCTTAGCTGATTCATTTTCTGTTCTTCTTGGCACAGCCGGTTCTGCGGCTGTGCTTGCTGCCCTGAGGGGTCCCGCGGGATGCCTGCTTCACGTGGTGGGGCAAAGGCTGGGGGTTTGGCCCCTGCTAGAGCTGGGGCGCGGGGGTCTCGGTCTCGTGGGGGGGCTGGGAGGGGTAGGGGGTTGCCTGGGCCTGTGTGTGGGGGTGTGGATGGAGGTGTTGAGGGGGGTGGGGGGGGCACAGCGGGCCGGGGAGGTGCTGTGCGGGGCCACAAAAAGGGTAGGGGTTTACACCCTCCCGGTGGATCCCCGGGGGTGGGTGAGGGGCTCCAGGGCGGGGCAGGATCGGCTGGGAGCGTAAGGGCAGGGGGTGTGGTGGGTGGGGTAGGGGTGGGGGGTGTGGGGGGGCAATTCTGGGGCACTGGGCCAGGTGGGTGGGTTACGGCCCGATGGGGCACAGTGGGTTGCTAGCTGTGGTGGGGCCGCAGGGTGGTTCCCGGGTCCCAGGGGCTTTGGCACGCCGGGGGGTTCTTCCCCTTGGGAGCAGTGGATGTCTGGGGGGCAAGGTACATCTAGGGTGGGTTGGGGAGGTCCTTGGTCTCCGGCCTGGCCGGTGTCGGTTTCCCCCGTTTTCCCTTTTTTGTCTCCGCAGGGGCAGATTATGGCGCAGCCCGCATGGCCTTTGGGCGCGGCTGGCGGGGAGAGCTGGCTGAGTCCGTCGGCTGGGGCCGAGATGCAGCGCGAAGTGGCAGCGGAGTCGGCCCATGGGTGCACAAGGGATGTCGCGCGAGCCAATGGTGAGGACCGTGCAGTGGCTGGTGAGCTGGCGGCTGCGCCGGCCGTGTCGGGTGAGTTACTTGGGGAGGGGTGTGAGTCGCAAAGGGGGAAGGTGGGGGGGGCTTCGCGTAAGAAGCGCCGGCGGTCTTGTCAGCGGCGTCACAGCTCGGACTCGTCCTCGTCTTCTTCCTCTTCGAGTGGTTCGTCCGGGGGGTCGGGAGAGGGGGTGGTTTGGCAGGCACGGGAGTGTGAGGCGGGCCTCGGCGCGGGTGGGGGGGCCTCTTCGGTGGTTTCTTTGCCGGAGTTGTGGGTGGGGGTGCCGCGTAAGCTGCGGCGTAAAATTCGGAAGCGGCACTACATCGATATCTTCCGATTGTTAGAGGGGAGGAAGCGCTCTGGCGAAAGTCGGAAGAAGAGGAAGGACGATGAAAAGGCTGGGCGGGTTCGGAAGGTGGCACGTAATGTGGTCAACTGGACGCGTGCCTTTTTGCGGTTGGCCAGTGTGTGGGGCCGGCACGATCCGGCGCAGTATGGCATGTTGCTAGCGTACGCCGATTCCATCCTGGAGGCGTCTCAGACGCACGACAGGTGGTCTTGGTTGAACTACGACGAAAAGTTCAGGGACAGGATGGAGGAGAGCCGATCGCTTTCGTGGGGCTCGCAGGACATTAACCTGTGGCTGACCCAGATGTCGGCTAGGTCGGGCGCCGGTGCTGTGGGCGGGGGGAAAAGTGGTGTCGGGGCGGTGGGGGGGGGGGCGGCCGGGGTACCTTCAAAGGCAGGCTCGGCCGGGAGTGGTGACATGTGCTGGCGTTTCAACCGCTCCACGTGCCCTTTCCCCGATTGCAAGTTCCAGCACGCCTGTTCCTTGTGCGGGGGTCCCCATTCCGCTGTCAAGTGCCTTAAGAAGGGCACCACTGGCATGGCTGGTCCCGCCCCAAAAGGGCAATGAGTGGCATGGGCGGGCCCCCTCCCCGGTTCGCGTGGAGGCCTTTTTGGGGTGGTTAAGTCGTTATCCCCGGAGGCGTGAGGCAGCGATTCTGGGACTTGGGTTTCAGAACGGTTTCATTATCCCGGTGCGGGGTGTTGTGTCGGCGCCGTCTGCTAGGAACTCCCCTTCAGTCCGTCGTTGGGCGGAGGTGGTTCAGGGCAAATTGTTGGGCGAATTGCGGTTGGGGAGGGTGGCGGGCCCATTTTTGGAGCCTCCCTTTCCTAACATGGTGATTTCGCCTTTGGGTATTGTTCCCAAGAAGGAGCCGGGCAAATTCCGGTTGATTCATAATTTGTCCTGTCCGATTGGGGCTTCCGTGAACGATTCTATCCCGCGTCAGTTTTGTTCGGTTCGCTATGCGTCCTTCGATAAGGCGGCCTTGCTGGTGCGGGGGGCCGGTCGGTCGGCCTTACTTGCAAAGGAGGACATTGAATCGGCCTTTCGTTTGCTACCCGTCCTCCTTCCACCTTTTGGGGTTTTGCTTTCAAGGGGGGTATTATTTTGACAGGTGCATGCCGATGGGCTGTTCGATCTCTTGCGCTTATTTTGAGATGTTTAGTACTTTCCTGCAGTGGGTGCTGGTTCGCGCATCTGGCCTGTCTTCCGTGGTGTATTACCTGGACGATTTTTTGTTTGTGGGGGCTGCGCACTCTGGGGACTGTCAGGAGATGTTATCTGTGTTTGTGCGGCTGGCGCAGGAGTTTGGGGTCCCCTTGGCGGACGGGAAGACCGAGGGTCCGACTACGCGGCTGACCTTTTTGGGTGTGGAGTTGGATTCGGTGGACATGGTGGCGCGCTTGCCTCAAGACAAAGTTGCTCGCATGCGGATTTCGGTGGCCAATGTGTTGTCGGCCCGCAAGGTTTCCTTGCGGGAGTTGCAGTCCTTGTTGGGGTCCTTAAATTTTGCATGCCGGACGATTCCGATGGGGCGGGTGTTTTCCCAGAGGTTGGCCTGTGCGACGGTCGGGGTGTGGAAACCCCACCACCGGATTCGGGTGACGGCGGCGATGCGGGCTGATTTGCAGGTGTGGGACTTCAATGGGACTTCCGTTTTGCTGGAGCCCGAGGTGTCCAGTGATGCCTTGCAGTTGTACACGGATGCGGCGGGGGGGGCGGGTTTGGGTGTGTATTTCGGCGGGGCCTGGTGCGCGGATCGGTGGCCGGAGTCTTGGCGCACGGCGGGCTTGACCAGGAATATCACCTTTTTGGAGCTCTTCCCAATTCGTGTGGTTTTGGTGCTCTGGCCGGAGCGCCTTCGAAACCGGCGGGTGCTTTGGTGGTGTGATAATGCGGCGGTCGTCAGTGTGGTTAACCGCTACACTCCACGGTGCGTGAAGGTGGCTGGCTTGATGCGGGAGGTTGTCTTAACATGTTTGCAATTGAATGTGGCGGTGCGGGCACGGCATATACCAGGGTGCACTAACGAGATTGCTGATGCTCTTTCTCGTTTTCAGTGGGAGCGGTTCCGGGCGCTGGCCCTCAAAGCGGACAAGGACGGATCTGTGGTCCCAGAGAACTTGTGGAGCATTGGCCTCGAGAGATGCTAGATCTGCTGAGGAACTCAGTGTCTGCGGGGACCTGGTCTTCGTACCAGCGGGGGTGTGACAGGGTGGTCGCCTTTTTGCTAACTTGCGGGTGGCAGGCGGGGGGGGGGGTTCCGGAGGGCTTGCTGGGTCAATATATTGTGGCTGCCAAAGGCGCTGGGTTTTCGCGGTCGGCAGTGCGCGCGCATTTGGCGGGGTTTAACTTTTTTGCGAGTGCGGTGGGTTGGGGTTCCCCAGCTGGGGGAGTTTTAACGCGACGGCTTCTGCAGGGTTGGGAGCGGGTGCAGCCTACGCCGCGTGACTCGCGGTTGCCCATCACGCATGGGCTCCTGGTGCGGGTTTGCGGGGCCTTGCAGCAGGTGGCTTCATCCGAGTACGAGGCCTCCCTGTTCCGGGCGGTTTTTTGCCTAGCCTTTTTTGGGGCGTTTCGCATCGGGGAACTGGTTGCGGGCTCTGGACTGGGGGGGGGGTGTTGGGGGGCTGCAGACGCGTCACGTTCGGGTGGCAGGGGGGGGTGCGGATCCTTTTGGCTAGATCCAAAATGGATCCGCTTGGGAAAGGTTTGTGGGTGTGTCTGGGCGAGGTCGCGGAGCCGCGGACTTGCCCAGTGCGGGCGTTGCAGCAGTATTTGGCGGTGCGTCCGGAGGGCGCGGTCAGTTTTTTTCGTGCACGCGGATGCTCGGGTTTTAACCCGTTTTCAGGTTTCTGCGGTGCTGCGTCTGGTGTTGTCCGCGGTGGGTGAGGACCCGCTGCGTTTTGCTCCGCACTCCTTTCGGATTGGGGCTGCCACTAGTGCGGCAGCAGCTGGATTGCCGGGGCACGTGATTCAAGGCATTGGGAGGTGGCGTTCTTCGGCTTTTAAAGAGTATGTTCGGCTGTAGGGCCGGGGGTTTGTTGGTTGGGGCTTTAACTGTCTATTTTTTTTTTCAGATGGGGGTGTCGGACCTGGTGGATGTTGGGTTGCTGGCCACTCTTTCGTCCATTGGGCGGGTCGGCATGCGGCGGACCGCCCTATCGGCGCCAATTTGGGATTGGACCCGTCGGTGGTGACTGTGACATGGCTGGGCGTGCGAGGCATGCGGTGGCCGCAATTGCTGCCTTTGCTACAGCGCCATGGAAGGACGTCGCGGTGGCCGGCTGCCCTGTTGGTGCATCTGGGTGGCAATGACCTGGTGTCCTGGTCCTGCCTGCAACTGATCCGGGTGGTGCAAGATGATCTGGGACTGGTGTTTCGGATGTTTCCCAGTGTTATTGTACTGTGGTCGGACATCATTCCAAGGCCGGCTTGCCGGGACCAGCGTCGTTGGTCCAGGGGTTTGTCAAAGGTCAATCGTCAGATTGGTCGTTGGGTCTGTGGGAGGGGTTGGTATCAGATCCTGCATGACCGAGTGGATGTTGGGTGTTCGGGACTCTATCGGGCTGAAGGGGTTCATTTGTCGCCAGTTGGCATGGACCTACTCCTTAACGACTGGCAAGAGGCCTTGGAATATATGTCTGGCAATGATGCACGCTGGTCGCAGCTTGGGGCCGGGGGGGGGGGCGGCACATGAACAGTGTTATGTGCCAGTGGCGGGATCCCGGAGGTTTCCGGGGTCCGGAGCAGCAGGCTACACTTGGGCGGGGGCGGGGTGCCCCTGACCCGGTCAAACCCTCGGCCGACTTTTGCTTAGCATGGCGAAGTCGGGGAGAGGGGGTTTGGTAACTTGCCGGGTGGCGAGTTATTGCATTAGCGGTGGCAGGCACTTTGCTGAGGTATGGCTGGTGCAGCCGGGTGCGGCTAATTGGGGGTTAGAAAGTTTATTGTTGGTTTGTTAAATTGTTTATGGCTAATAAAAGCTGCAACCAGTTGTGTTCCATGAAGTTATGGTGTGATGTCTTTTGTGGGGTGTGGGGTGTGGGCAGGGTTGTGGTGGCGTGGGGGGGGTGGGATTGGATGAGGCCCGGAGCGCCGGGTCCGCCTGTCTCGGTTATCCCGAGGCCACGGGCAGGGTCCCGGCGGCCGACATTAACCGGGTGCGCGGCCCAGGCGGCACGCGCGCATCTTTTAAATTGATTGGCTCCTGTCGGTCGCGGCCGCACGGGAGCCAATTGTCGCCGCGGATGTTGGGGGAGCGGGGGGGGGGTGGAGTATGGGCAGAGCAGCCTCCGCGTGGCCATTCGGCGGAGGCTGCGTTCAGGTGCCGGCGTCCCTCCCTCCCTCTTCTTAGGCGGTGGGCATTTTTGGGGTGTTGCAGCTGGGGGGGGGGCGGGATCCCGGAGGTTTCCGGGGTCCAGAGCAGCAGGCTACACTTGGGCGGGGTGCCCCTGACCCGGTCAAACCCTCGGCCGACTTTTGCTTAGCATGGCGAAGTCGGGGAGAGGGGTTTGGTAACTTGCCGGGTGGCGAGTTATTGCATTAGCGGTGGCAGGCACTTTGCTGAGGTATGGCTGGTGCAGCCGGGTGCCGCTAATTGGGGGTTAGAAAGTTTATTGTTGGTTTGTTAAATTGTTTATGGCTAATAAAAGCTGCGACCAGTTGTGTTCCATGAAGTTATGGTGTGATGTCTTTTGTGGGGTGTGGGGTGTGGGCGGGGTTGTGGTGGCGTGGGGGGGGTGGGATTGGATGAGGCCCGGAGCGCCGGGTCCGCCTGCCTCGGTTATATACATAAAGGACAGTACCAGTGTGGTCACTGTTCCGTTTGCATAAATGTTTTACCTGTACGAAAAACCTTCATACATCCGGTTACACAGAAGAAATTTTATATCGAAGATTTTTCAAATTGTGATACGTCACATGTTGTTTATGTTATTTTATGTCCCTGCAATTTATTATATGTTGGTAAGACAATACGGAACATCCGTATACGTATTGTTGAACACAAAGGTTGTATAAGAAGAAAATTAGCAGATAAACCCTTGGTCCAACATTGAATAGAAAAAGGACACAAAACATCAGACTTAAAAATTTTTGTTATTAAAAAGGTGAAATTTAACTGGAGAGGAGGCGATATTGACAGAACCATTCTACGGTTGGAACAACGCTATATATTTACCCTCAATACATTGGCACCACATGGATTAAATTTAGAGAAGGATTTCTCTGTGTTCCTGTAATTATGTAGGTTTTAGTGGTTTTAGTTATTTATACATTTATTCATTAATTTATTTACCTTTTAACTTTTTATCTGATGTCTCTTGTCCCCCAGGGTCCTTTCTAGTAGCCGTTTTGTTAGGTTGTTTGCTGCTGATAGTTCATCTTTTTAATTTTGGGTTTGTTTTGCTTTTGGTTTAAGGAAGTGGTCTTTTATATATTTGCTTTTAATTATGATGTTCATGGTTTTAATTTTATTATAAATTACATATTGCAAATCTACATAGTATTTATAATATCTCATTTTTTACATATGGGGTTTCTTATTTATTCATTTTAACAATAAGGGGTTTTTAAACAGAATATTAAAAAACATTTTAGTACTATATGAGACATGTTTCTTTAGTTCACAATGGGCATAATATGTCATAAGTTTTATGTTAACGGGTGATTCATCATTCTGGCCCGTGGTGTTCCTTGATATTGCAGAAGGTTTACAATGCTTTTGTTCTATTTGTAAGACCCTCGGTTTTCGATATCTCAATGCTTTCATCTTCCATTGAGATATTGTTTTCCATTATTCATTGCAATGAGGAGTGTTTTATGCAAGTTATTATTTCATTACGTCCAATATTGTTTTATATTACTTACAGTTTTCATGCGGTTCACTCCAGGCACATTTGTACCCTCAAAAACCCTTCACGCTTATTGTTTCACTGTATGATTCGCGGTTCTTTGATATTGTAATGGTTTCATATTTCATCGAGATCAAGTTATAATTTATCGAGATCAAGTTTTAAATTGAGAGAAGGTACATATGATTTAATAAATTTTTTCTCTCATCAATTTCCTGGGGTTACCGTAATGCATTTTATATAATTTTCAACACATTTATAATGATCATCCCTTAATTCCCGTGGTTTTTTAGAGATTTAAAGACATGCACGCGCTGGCGGTTTTTTCAGATTAAGAGATATCAGACATTGGACGCAGTAAGTTCCTTCTTTCGCTCTTCTTTAATTTTAAAATATTGTATTTATAAATCGCAATTCTTTATACAGTCTTCTTATATTCAACTCTCACACTTCGTGTAATTTTCTTCACAGCTAGTTGTTTCTAGACATACATGAATCTTTATGGTTATTCAGTCAATCCTACAAGTTTGTAGTGAGTATATAGCATTGATATGGTTATTGTTTTAAACATTTCATTGGGTGCATTATTTCTTTTCACTTAGCTGATTTTACATCTGTCATTCACAACGTAGCAGTTCTTTCTTTTTTACATGTTTAAAATTGAATACCACGTTTTTTTTAAGCCTCTCTAGGGCTGCTTCATCTACTGGTTTCACTTTCTCTATTATTTTTTTATAGCCTGTCAATTTTAGTTATATAAGAATCTTTATGGTTAGCAGATGGTATTCACAGTAGATTGTATAAGTTGTGGCTACATTCTTTATTAATGAAATTGATATAATATATATATTTATATATTCCTCATGCAATCAATTCACTTAGGTTTAATGGTAGTCACTTTTGATCATATTAAACAATGGGTGAATTTGTTGCACCATGTTTAAGGCACTTCATTAATGGAACCTTCTACGAAACTCCTTTAGTGCTTTTATTACTATTTCTTATTTTAAGCATAATTGAATTTTACAGAAAATATGATACATCCTTGAGATCCAGTGATTTTAGGTCTTACCCTTATGGTCCTAAGGTAAAAAACGTTTTGTTCACTCACTCCTTTCCTCCTCTTCTCTTGTGTTCTGCATTGAATTGATACAATATTAAAGTTTTCCTAATTATTTAATATTAGTCTTCTCCCTTGGTATTTCTCCATTTTACATTTTATTATTTATGTATTGATATTTGTTTACATACATTTTATTAGTCGTTATTACATTGATTTTATGACTTTTTCATGTCATTTACAATTTGCACGTTCCTTTTTTATATATACTATTTCATTACATGCTTTTTATTTTATGTTGTGGTTTATGTGCAAGGTTTTATATATTTATGTTTTTGCTTATATATTCACTATTTTTTTTATTGTGTTTTTAACTTTATTATAAGTATATATATATTTTGAGGAGTCATTAATTCATTTTTTGATGTTTTTTATATGTTTTTATAGTTTTATGGTGTGTCTCACCCCTGAAGAAGTATTTTACGAAACACGGCCTGTGTTGGTTTTGGCCCCCCACATTTTATAAGGACCAATAAAAAGTTGTGAGTTTTAATCTACTGCCTACGTTTTTGTGCTGTTTGCTGCATTATTTACTTGGCAGTGTGCTGTTTGCTTCCTGAAGAATCTCCATCTAGGCAGTAGTGAGATGTGAATGTGTGGACCAAAGACCACATTGCAGCCCTGCAGATCTCTTCCATGGAGACAGAGCATAAGTTGGCCATCAACAAAGCCATAGCTCTGACATTGTGAGCTGTGATATGACCAGTAAAGCTCAGGCCTGCCTAGACACATGTGAAAGAGATGCAGTCTGCTAGCCAAATTGAAAGAGAATGTTTGGAAATGGAAGCCCCTAGCTTGCTGGGGTCAAAAGAAAGAGTTGTTACAACTATTTGATAAGCTGAAGAGTAGCAAATCACCTGGACTGGATATTATACATCCAAGGGTCTTGAAAGAATTAAAATAGGAGATTGCAGGCCTACTCTTCGTAATCTGTGAACTAAAATTAAAATCATCTGTGTAACCTGAAGATTGGAGAATGGCCAATGTAACACCAATTTCTAAAAAGTGTTCCAGGTGCGATCTGGGAAACTACAGACTGGTGAGTCTGATGTCAGTACCAGGCAAAATGGTAGGGACCATTATAAAGAATGAAATTACTGAACATGTAGATAATCTTGGTTTAACATGAGAAAACCAACATGGATTTAGCCAAGGAAAATCTTGTCTTACTAATCTGTTATATTTTTTTGAAGGTGTGAATAAACAGGTAGACAAAGGTGAGCCATATGATAGAGTATATCTGAATTTTCAGAAAGCCTTTCACAAGGTCCCTCATGAGAAGCTCTTGGAGAAATTAAAAAGTCATGAGATAGGAAGCAGTGTACTATTGTGGATCAGGAACTGGTTAAAAGAAAGCAGAGAATAGGGCTAAATGACCAATTTTCTCAGTGGAGAAAGGTGAATAGTGGAGTACTCCAGGGATCTGTGCTGGGCCCACTGCTTTTTAACATATTCATAAATGACCTGGAAATGGAAATAACGAGTGAGATGATCAAATTTGCAGATGATACAAATTATTCAAAGCTGTTAAAACACAAGAGGATTGTGAAAAATTGCAAGAGGACCTTGATAAATTGGAAGACTGGACGTCCAAATGGCAGATGAAATTTAATGTGGACAAGTGCAAAGTTATGCATTTAGGGAAGAACAACCCAAACTACAGTTACACACTGCAAGGTTCCACATTAGGAACCACCACACAAGAAAAAAAGATTTAGGCGTGATCATGGATAAGGTGCTGAAACTCTCCACCCAGTGTACAGTGGTGGCCAAGAAAGCAAATAGAATGCTAGGAATCATAAGGAAAGGAATGGAAAATAAAACCATAAACCAAGGATATTATAATGCTTCTATATTGTTCTACAATGTGACCACACCTTGAAAATTGTGTGCAATTCTGATCACCATATCTTAAAAAGGATATAGCAGAATTGAAAAGGTACAGAGAATTGTTACCAAAATGGTATAGGGGATGGAAGGATACCCTTATGAGGAAAGATGGGACTTTGGTCTTCCACTTGGAAGAGAGATGGCTGAGGGGAGATATGATAGAGGTCTATAAATTAATTAATGGAGTAGAACGGGTAAACAGATAGGTTGTTTACTCCATCAAAAAGTAGAAAGACTGGGGGACATGCAATGAAGCTACAATGTAATCCATTTAAGAGTAATAAGATAAAATATTTTTTCATTCAACAAACTCTGGAATTTGTTATCGGAGGATGTAATACAAGCTGTTAGTGTCCAGGTTTTAAAAGGGTTTGGACAAGTTCCTGAAGGAAAGGTCCATAAACCATTATTAAAGATTACCCGGGAAAATCCACTGCTTACCCCTGGACAAGCATTGTGGAAACTATGTACCTTTTTGGAAGCCTGCCAGGTACTTGTGATCTGGATTGCCCACTGTTAGAAACAGGGCTTGATGGACTTTGGTCTGACCCAGCATGACATTTCTTATGTTCTTATGGACTTTTGTCAGCTCCAAATAGAAGGCTAAGGCTCACCTGCAGTCCAACATGTGCAATGTGGCTTCCCCTTTGTTGGCATGAGGTCTTGGAAAGAATGCTGAAAGAACGATTGACTGATTAAGATGGAAATCCAACACCATTTTTGGAAGGAATTTAGAATGAGCACAGAGAACCACTCTATTATGGCGGAATTTGGTGTAAGGCAACTGAATTACTAGAGCCTGAAGCTAGCTCATTCTACGTGCCAAAGTGACCATCACCAGAAAACATCTTCCAGTTCAAGAACCTCAGAAGACAGGAATGGAGCGACTTAACGGGAGCTTTCATGAGCTGCACAAGAACCACACTGAGATCCCAAGACACTGCAGGCAGCTTGTGCAGAAGCTTCAAGAGAAGCCACCCCCCTCCCCCCCCCGCCCCCACCCATGAAGCAAACAACTAAAGGCTGTATTGAGATGGACTTTCCTTCCACACCTCAATGGTAAGCTCCAATTGCACTGAGGTGGACCCTGATGGAGTTGGACAAGTCCAGACTCGGAGAGGTGGTGAATGTATTTAAGCAGTTTGTGTGGGACAGATGAAAGGATCTAGGGCATGGCCCTCATACCAGACAGCAAACGTCTTGCAGTTGCAGGAATAAAACTCTCTCGTAGAGACCCTCTTGAAGGCCAAAAGGACATTGGCTACACCATCCAGCAGACTGAGCCCCGACAACATAAGCCTCTCAACATCCATGCGGTGAGAGCCAAGAACCAGATGTTGGGGTGCAGCATCATCCTACCTTTCTGCAATATCAGATCTGGTGCATGCCCAAGCTGGAGAGGCTCCTGACCTGAGAGCTGCAGCAGGAGGTGAAACCATGGCTGTCTGGGCCAGTAGGGAGCAATGAGGAGAATCATACTGCCATCTGATTTCAGCTTCAGGAGGGTCTTGCAATAAGAGGTATTGGAGGATATGTGTACAGAGACCCTCCCCTCAGTGCAGAAGGAAAGTATCCGACGCTAGCCTGCTGTGTAATCTTACTCTGGAGCAGAACTGATTCACCTGGGCATTCTGGTGGGTGGCAAACAGATCTATCGAGGGGGTGCCCCACTCTTGAAAGATGTGAGATGCAATTTTCCTGTCCAGCGTCCACTCGTGTGGCTGGAGGACTCGACTCATTCTGCCTGCCAGAATGTTCAGCTTGCCTTACAGGTACGTGGCTCTCAAGTCCATCCTGTGCACGATGGTGAATTTCCACAACCTGACTGCTTCCCAATACAGGAGGTACGAGCCCATTCCTCCCTGTTTTTTTGATGTAGAACATGGTGACCTGATTGTCAGTCTGGATCAGAACAATTTGGTTGACCAGTTGATCTCAGAAAGCTTTTAGAGCATTGCTACTGCTCTTAGCTTCAAGATGTTGATCTGATCGAGACGTTTTTGGATGGACCAATCACCCTTGGTTTGTGTGCAACCCATCAAGATGAGCTCCCCATCCCAGTTTGGATGCATATGTCATCAGAACTGAAGCAATTTGGAAAGGAAGACCTTTGAGCAAGTTGTGGTAGACTGTCCACCAGTGCAATGACTGAACAGAGGGGCAGTGACATATTCCTGATTCCTGAGCCGACCCGTGGCCTGGGTCCACTGAGTCCTGAGTCTACCTCATCTGGAGGCATGCCAATGGTATGACCTGCAATGTAGAGGCCATGTAGTCTAGTATGGTCAACTTCTTGTGAGATGTCACCTGCTGACTCAGTTGAATCTCCCACACCAGTGCTTTCAGCTTATGCAAACGGTCATGCAGAAGAAAGAGTCGTGTTGCCAGAGTCGTGTTGAGTAGGGCTCCTATGAATTCCAAGTGCTAGGTAGGTTGAAGGTGGGACTTTGGGTAATTTATAATGAACCCAAGTAGTTCCAGCACCTGAAAGGCCAAGCATGTTGATTCTTGAACTCCTTCTGGAGTGGAATTCTTGATCAACCAATCATCTAGATAGGGGAAGACAAACACTCCCAGTGTACAGAGGTAAGCAGCTAATATCACAAGTCATTTTGTGAAGACATGGAGGTATGAGACTAGGCCAAACGGCAACACTTGGTACTGGAAGTGTTGTGCCCCCAGGATGAATCTGAGATACTTCAATATGTGGGTATACGCATTCTTTAGATCCAGGGAGAATAGACAATCTCCTTTTTGAAGGTAAGGAAGCAGGGTGCCTAGAGAAATCATTCTAAACTTCTCTCTTACCAAGTATACATTCAGATCTCATAGGTCTAAGATGGGACGATATCCCCCCATTTTCTTGGAGATCAGGAAGTACCTGGAATAAAACTCCCGACCTCTTTGCTCTGGTGGCACGAGCTCATCGTGAGACCTGACAAGAGGGTGGTGATTTCTCTCTGAAGCAGTTTCTGATGCAGAGGGTCGAGATGATGTACTCTCAGGGGCAATTTGGTGATAGTTCCAATAAATGTAGTTTGTAACAGCTCTGGACAATCTGTAGAACCCATGAGTCTGAGATTTTGAGCGGCTATCCTTTGTGCAAAGAGTGGGCCTTCCCCCAACTGGAGGGTTTCATACTGCAGTTATAGGAAGAGTGGCTATGATTCAAACAAACCAGTCAAAACTGCCACAGGTTTGGGCTGAGGTGTTGTCTGGGCTTTCTGAGGCTTAAAATATCCCCCCTCAGTTTTGCCCACTGTTTTTCCACATCCCCCAGCTGTTCCCATCCCACTAACTCCTCCTTGAGGTAGTGTCCCATCTTTATAAAGTTAGATTTCCTAAAGTCTAAGACCCTTGCCTTTGAATGGATTTTATCAGCCCTAGTCCCAATACTGAACCATACCACCTGGTGATCACTAGATGCAAGATGATGTCCCACTGTAACATCAGAAACAGTTTCCCCATTGGTAAGCACTAAAGTCCAATATGGCCCCATCACATGCGGGTTCTGTTACCAGTTACCTGAATAGTTCTCCCTGTAGAGAATCCAGCATCTCCTTACACTTCCAGATGACACCACAGCAGGGATGTGCCAATCCACATCCGGCATACTGAAATCACCTATCAGTAGCACTTCTCCAGGTTTGGGCTTCAGGGGGGGGGGGGGGGGGAAAGAGTACAGGGGTGCCCTCGTTGTTCATTAGTTTTGATGCTGAGAAAGCTTTTGATAGGGTGGGGTAGTGCTATATGTTTTTGGCTCTGGAGAATTTGGGCTTTTGCAGCTTCTTCATGCAGGCTCTGAGCATATTGTATATGGACCCCTGGGAGCAGATCTTTGTGAATGCTTCCCATACGGAATGTATCTCTTTGAGGTGGGGAACATGGCAAGGGTGCCCCCTCTCTCCCTTGTTTCTTCTTACTCTGGAATTTGGAGATAGCGTAGTTACTCACCTGTAACAGGTGTTCTCCAGGAGCAGCAGGAATCAGTCCTCACATATGGGTGACGTCGGCGCCGACGGAGCCCTCGCGGAGCAATTTTCCCCAGCTTTCAAAGAAAGCCTTTGGGAATTGCAGCGCGCATGCGCGGTCCCCTTCCCGCCCAAGGGTGCTATCTTAGCCAGTCAGATGACATAGCTAAAAGACAGCATAAAAATTTGCAAAAAAACTAAAGCAGATGATTGCAACTCCAAGGGGAGGAGGGAGGGTTGTGAGGACTGATTCCTGCTGCTCCTGGAGAACACCTGTTACAGGTGAGTAACTACGCTTTCTCCAGGACCAAGCAGGAAGTCAGTCCTCACATATGGGACTCCCAAGCTTAAGGCTACCGGAGACCCTAAGCACAAAAATGAGCTCCCTCTAGCTCAGCAGCACAGAAGGAATCTTCACTGAATTATTACCCACCGGTAGCCCCCATCCGGGATGAAGGGTAGGAGTTGCTCAAACCTCGAAGAGATTTCGGAGGACTGCCTGTCCGAAAGCACTGTCCCTGCGGGACTCCCTCTCGAGGCAGTAATGGACCGCAAACGTCTGGCTCGAAGACCAAGTAGCGGCCCGGCAGATGTCTGCCAATGGAACAGAGCGGAGGTAAGCCACTGACGTAGCCTTCGCCTGAACACAATGAGCCGTGACCCGACTTTCTAACGAGAGTCCGGCTGCCCCATAAGCCCAAGCGATACAGTCAGCAACCCAGATGGACAGAGTACGCTTGGAGACAGGGAGCCCCAATTTATTGGGGTCAAAAGATACGAAAAGCTGAGCAGCTTTACGGTGCTCCCGCGTACGGTCAAGGTAGAAGTTCAACACCCTTCTACAGTCCCGGGTATGAAGGACCATTTCAGCTCGGCTGGAGTGTGGCCTGGGAAAGAAGGTCGGAAGTACCACCTCCTGATTGATGTGAAAAGGGGAGACCACTTTTGGAAGAAATTTAGGGTGAGTCCGTAGGACTACCCTATTTTTGTAGAACCGAGTGTAAGGGGGATCAGACACGAGGGCCTGCAATTCACTTACGCGTCTAGCGGAAGTGAGGGCTATCAAGAATAAGGTTTTCCAAGAAAGAAAACGGAGAGAACAGGTAGCCATAGGTTCAAAAGGCGGACAGGTGATCCGCTGTAAAACCACATTCAGATCCCAGTCAGGTGCTGGCGGGCGCAGAGGTGGTTTAAGTAGAAGGAGACCTCGGAGAAACCTTGCCACGAGAGGGTCATTGGAAAGAGGTCTGCCGTCCACCGGCACATGATGTGCTGAAAGAGCACTGAGGTGAACTTTGACGGAGTTGGACTTAAGTCCCAGATTAGAGAGGTAGAGCAAGTACTGCAAGATCACCGACACCGAGCAGGAGAAGGGATCCTGAGACTGCTGGGTACACCAAACGGAAAAACAATGCCATTTAAGGGCGTAGCATTTGCGGGTAGAAGGTCGCCGGGAAGCTAGGACGACCTCTTCCACTTCCGCCGGCAGCAGAAGGGGAGCCAGGACTACCCTTTCAGCAGCCAGGCCATCAGATGTAAAGATCTGAGGTTGGGGTGTAGCAGGGACCCTTGATCCTGTGTCAGGAGGTCTGGTTGAAACCCCAGAGGGAACGGAGCCTCCACCGCCAGTTGCAGCAGGAGTGGAAACCACGGCTGTCTGGGCCACCGAGGAGCTATCAGGATGATGGAAGCTTTGTCTCGGAGAGCCTTGAAAAGAGTACGAGAGATTAGCGGTATGGGAGGAAAGGCATACAGAAGGCTTTTCGACCATGAGAGTAGAAAAGCATCCGCCGCTACTCAAAGGGGATGCGGCTGCCGAGAGCAGAAGCGAGGAAGTTGCCGGTTGAAGGGACTGGCAAAGAGATCCATCGTGGGGAGGCCCCACTTCAGAAAAATTTTCTGAACTACCAAGGGATCCAGTCGCCACTCGTGCGGCTGGAGGATTCTGCTGAGTTTGTCCGCCAGGCAATTTTCTTGGCCTGGGAGATAAACTGCCTTGAGAAGAATGCCGTGGCTGACGGCCCAAGAGCAGAGCCTCTGCGCTTCGCGACAGAGAAGGAAGGAGCCCGTGCCCCCGTTTGTTCACGTAGAACATGGCAACTTGATTGTCCGTCTGGACAAGGACTGACCGGTGAGAAGTCAGGTGGGAGAAAGCCTTGAGAGCCAGACGAATTGCTCTGAGCTCTAGGAAGTTGATCTGCTGCGCAGACTCCCACGTGGTCCAGAGACCTTGAGTACATGCCCCTTGGCAATGCGCTCCCCATCCCAGGAGAGAAGCATCGGTCGTCAGTACTTGAGCAGGCGGAGGAGATTGAAAAGGCATTCCGAGTACCAGGCTTGGCTGATGAAGCCACCACTGTAGAGAAGAGGCCAGCGGGTCGGAGATCTGCACTAAGTCGGCTAGGCCGCCCGTGGCCTGTTGCCACTGCTTGCGAAGGCACCATTGAGCAGGCCTCATATTCAGGCGGGCATTGGGGGTCACGTGGACGGTGGAAGCCATATGGCCGAGTAGTCTCAGGAAGCGCCTGGCCGAGACCAGGGACTGGCTGTGAAAACGGCTGGCTAGGTCCATGAGCCGTTGAGCCCTGTCGAGAGGCAGGAAAGCTCTCGCCTGAAGAGTGTGCAATCTTGCGCCGATGAACTCGAGATCTTGCGAGGGGAGCAAAGTGGACTTTGCGAAGTTTATGACAAAGCCCAAGTACTGGAGAAGAGTCACAGTGCGGTGTGTGGCTTTTGTGACTTCCGGAGAGGACGATGCTCTGATGAGCCAGTCGTCTAGGTAAGGAAAGACATAGAGGCCCTGAAGCCGGAGATAAGCCGCCACCACCGCGAGACATTTTGTGAAGACTCGTGGTGCGGAGGATAGGCCAAAGGGCAGTACTCTGTACTGGTAATGATTTCCTGCCACCACAAACCTTAGGTATTGGCGGTGGCTTGGGTGGATGAGGATGTGCGTGTAGGCATCCTTTAGATCCAAGGAGCATAGCCAATCTCCCTGCTGGAGGTAGGGCAGAAGGATTCCAAGGGTAAGCATTTTGAACTTCTCCCGCACGAGGAACTTGTTGAGGTTGCACAAGTCCAGGATGGGTCTGAGGCCTCCTGTTCTTTTTGGTATTAGGAAATATCTGAAATAAAAGCCTTGACCTCTCAGGTGGTGGGGCACCGGTTCCACAGCCTGTTCCTGAAGAAGACTTGCTAACTCCTGAAGGAGTAAGTCCCTGTGCAGAGGGAGTCGTGGAGGCTCTCCCGGGAAATAGGAGGGAGGGACCTGGTGGAAGTGGAGAAGATAGCCTTCTCTCACAACATGAAGCACCCAGGCATCTGATGTGATGTTGGACCACCTGTGGGCAAAGTGGACCAGCCGGCCTCCTGTGCTGGGAGAAACCAGCTGAGGGGGAGAGGCTATGCTGATGAAGTCAAAAACCCCCACCCTGCTGAGCAGGGGCCGGTGGTGCAGGCTTGGGGGCTTGCTGCCTATGGGACCCGTTACCCCGTCCCTTGGCCTGCTGACCCTGTTGGGGAGCTGCGGAGGCCTGATATTGAGGGTAGTGTTTATAGGCAGCCGCCTTTCTCGGGTAAAAGGGCTTCTTTCCCGAGCCCTTCTTCTTCTGGGAAGGGGCAGAGGTCTTCCTAGAGAGCCTAGTTCTGGTGAGAGTCTCCGTCTCGATTTGCGCAGCCTTCTCAGCCATGGGCTTGCCAAAGAGGTTCTCACCTCGGCAGGGGACATCGACCAACTTGTCCTGCACCCAGGGTTCAAGGTCAGACTGAAGCCAAGCCTGTCAGCGGGCACCGATGCCGGCTGCGGCCACTCGAGCCGATGCTTCAAAGCCATCATAGGCTGCTCGAGAAATGAATTTGGAGCATTCTCGAATACCAGTGGACAAGGCTAGGAACCTCCGCAAAGGTTCCTCGGACAGCCCAGCAGAGAATCCGGCTATTTCTTTAGCCAGGTCTCTAAGGTACATGCCCATGTAGAGCTGGTAGGTCTGGACCCGACAAGCAAGCATAGAGCCTTGGAAACACTTCTTACCAAGGCCATCCAGGTTGCGGGCCTCCCTGCCGGGAGGCACCGAGGAGTGCATCTTCTGGCTCTTGAGCCTATGCATGGCCGATTCCACCACCATGGAATGGTGCGGTAGCTGTGCTTTCTGGAAGCCAGGGCTCTTGCGGACTCGATAGATGGAATCGACCCGCTTGCTTAATACCGGCGACGATGCCGGACTCTCCCACATGCGGAAGAGTAGTCGTTCCAGCATGGGAGGAACCGGTACAGTAAAGTGCTCCTTTGCTGGAGAGTCGTACTGAAGGGCGTCGAGCTCTTCGGCTCGAGGCTCCTCCTCGGGATCCGCAGGGAAGGCCAAAGCCTTGGCCATATCCCTGACGAAGTCCGAGAACCGGGCATCCTCCGGGGGGGACTGTTTCCGAGGTTCGGACTCAGGGGAGTCCGAGGGGACACACCGAGTCCGAAAAGAATCAGGTGACTCTTCCACTTCAGATTCCCAGGCCGACTCCGAGGAGGAATCGGTGGGGTCGGTTCGGGCGGGCGGAGGCGTCGGCCGCCCCGACGCCGAGGGAGTCGGCGTCGACGACCTCGGTCCCGAACGGGAGGCCGAGGGAGACCTCGACCGAGGATCGACTCGAGCCCGCATGGACTCGAGGATCGGCTCGGTCTCCGGGGTCGACTTAGACGTCGACGTCCCGGCGGCCAGGGCAGAGGCGCCAGCGAGGCTAGCGATCAGTGCCCGCTGCTGGTCCATGAAGGCAGCCAGGCTGCTCTCCAAGGCCGTCAACCTGAGTCTGACCTCAGGTGACCCAGCAGTCCCCGACTCGGGCCCCGACGGCGTCGGGCCCGACGTCGGACCCCTCGGAGGCGAGTCCAGGAGGACTACAGGACTTACCCGAGCAGGCAATTCCGATTCCAAATGAGGTCGCTTCGTGAGACGTTCCTGCTCCAAAGACCCGGGACGGCTATCGGGGCTATGCGACCTGGCCCTCGCGGAACCAGGAGCGTCCACCGACGCCGCCCTCGTGGGTTTCGCCTTCCGATGATGATCCCGGAGGGAGAACCTCTGTCGGAGGAACTCCGGCGATGTTCAGAGCTGGAGCCTCTGAACGCCGAGGCCTCCGACGAGGTCCGGGTACGGGTGGGATCTGCGAAGATTCTTTCCCGCTGATGCCGCCGACTCCGTAAAGCTTTGGAGGACATTTTGCTGCAGGCCCCACAGATCAGTTCCTCGTGATCTGGGCCGAGGCAGCGGAGGCAATGATTGTGTGTGTCAGTGAGTGACATATTTCTGTCACACTGAACACACCTTTTGAAGCCACTGGCAGCCATCGGGGAAAAAGGGCCCCTGCAAGGTCAAAGGACCGGGCTGCCAGTGAAAAACCGAAAAACGAAACTGACAAGAAAAATCAGAAAAACCGAAAAATAAGAGAAGGACTCGCAACGGCGTCGCGAGTCCGGGCAGGAAAGAGACCGGCGTCGAACCGAAGAAAAAAGAGACAATAAACGACAAAAATCAACTTTTTCTGCGGGGACAAGAAGACCACGTCTGTAGGGCTCCGCGGAAAAAAGAAGACTGGCTAAGATGGCACCCTTGGGCGGGAAGGGGACCGCGCATGCGCGCTGCAATTCCCAAAGGCTTTCTTTGAAAGCTGGGGAAAATTGCTCCGCGAGGGCTCCGTCGGCGCCGACGTCACCCATATGTGAGGACTGACTTCCTGCTTGGTCCTGGAGAATTAGGGGGTGCGCATGGGGTCCTTGCGAATTTAAGATTTTGGCTTTTGCAGATGATATTTTGGTCCATCTTATGGACTCGCAGTGGGCTCTTGTGGCCCTGCTGATGGAGTTCCCTTTGGTGCAGTTGGCATGAGCAGTGGATATAAATACATGTTTTTATTTTATATGGACTACGTATGGCCCCAAAAAAGTACTTTTAAAAGTTATTTAGAGCTTTGTAGTTTTTCAATATGTTTGCCTTTATAGTTGGTTTCGATATCCATTGATCAGGTTTGCAGCTCCCTCGCCCCGTTTTTCTACTTTTGTACCGTCCCTCTACATAAATTCTTTTTAGCCCTTTCCTCAAGGTTTCAATCTTGCAAAGTTATGTATAAATGTGGCACACACAGACACAGTAATTGTTTAGACTATTTGCAGTTTAGATTTATCACCTCACTTTCGGAATTCAGCAGGGTGTTTGTATTTTCTCTCCCCCCTTGGCACACCAACAAGCCAATGTTTGCCTACTGAATTCTTCCCTTGGCACATAAACAAGCTAATGGTTGCCTATTGAATCTTGTTTGATGGATTTCCTCTGTTTTTTTTTGTAGTCCGATTTGGATAGATTAATAGGATTCATTACACAGGTACACTAAAAAAAATTTTTTTTAAACTGCCTCTAATGTTTCGATTGATTTTTACGTTTTTTGGTGCGCTGAATCCAAATCTGGTAACCAATTTGCTCCATCACGTACAGATTTTTTGCTACATTGGGTTAGCAGTTTGAGGTGAACGTTTCAGATTGAGTGTGATCGAGATAAAAGTTTCTTGGATGAATTCTTTATACTAATTGTTTAGTAGTTATTCAAATAAGAATAAAGAAAATTGTAACAAGGCAGCACATAAGAATAGAGTAATGTCAACAAAACACACTGTGATGGTAGCAAAATTGTCTGCACTTAAAACAGCCACATACATGTGCACAAACACTGAGCATATAAGAGCGAGGTTAGACACAAAGCAAAGCAAAGAAATGTGCAAAAATGTTGTACAGGTATGTATGTAAGAATAGAAAACGCAAACCGCACCATTGCAATACATGAAGACAAACACCCGATGGTGTGAAAATAAAATTCTAATAAATGAGATCCGACACTGTGGTAATAACTAGCAAATTTTTATTTCAAAGTTTAGTAAAAACACGATATTTGTCAACACAGTTTAGATTTTAAAGTCATTCTTGGGTCAATCAATCTCCTGGTGGGCCCGTTTCTTCTTCCCCCGAATGCTTCTCTTGGTGCGCTGCTTGGCGTATTTTTCATCTGGGGTTTCCCGCAGCAGCAACCAGCAGAAATCAGCCATCATAGTGGTGTTCCATCTTCCTTGGTACCTTCTCTCTGCGTCCTTGATGTCCTGGTGAAACCTTTCACCTTGTTCTTCACTATACGTCCCCAGGTTTTCGGGAAAGTAGTTCACATGGGAGTGCAAGAAATGGACTTTCAGGCTCATGTTACAGCCTTGTTCTTTGAAGGCATTGAGCATCCTGGCAACAATATCCTTATAGTTCTCATCCCGCCTGTTCCAAGAATTTGAGAACATCCTTGAAGGAATCCCAGGCTTCTTTTTCCTTCTCAGACATCGTTTCAGCGAATGCTCCATCTGAAATGAGTTTCCTTATATCAGGGCCAACAAACACTCCTTCCTTTAGCTTTGCTTCAGAAAGTCGGGGGAACTTTGAGCAAAGGTACCGAAAGCACTCACCATCTTTTGGAAGGGACTTGATGAATTGCTTAATGAGACCCAACTTAATGTGGAGAGGTGGTAATAGAATTTTATCACGAGGTACCAAGCTCTCATGAAAAACATTTCTCTCACCGGGTCTCAAATACTCCCAAATTGGCCAGTCTTTTTTCCCCCAGTGTAGGTCGCGGGCCCGGCTATCCCACAAGCAAAGGAAGCAGGGATATTTGGTGAAACCGGATTGCTGCCCTAATAGCATGGATAGAATTTTAAAGTCTCCACAAATCATCCACTTATGCTCATCATACGAATCTTCTGAAGAATCAGGGCCAAATTCTCGTATTTTTCTTGGAGAATAACAGAGTGAGCAATAGGAACTGAAGCAAATGTGTTGCCATTATGAAGAACACCTTTTATGCTGTCTTTTGATGAATCAATGAACAGCCGCCATTCAGCAGGATCATACTTGAGTTTAAACTTTTCCATCACTCCGTATATATCGTTGCAAAATACCAAATCTTCCTCTTTGCTGAAATACTTCAAAAATTGTGTCTCGCGGTTGCGGTACCAATAAAAAGTTGTTCCTGGTGACAATAGATTTTTCTGTTTAAGCCGAGAACCTAGCAGTTGGGCAGCATCTTTTGGGAGTCCTAAATCCCGGACTAAATCATTCAATTCAGCTTGAGAGAAAAGTTCAGGTTTCGGATCTGGTTCAGTTTCAAACTCGGAAGTACTGGACTCATCGGGAAAAGCCATCTGATGAGTCTCATCATGATCAGAACCGTCCACACAAATATGATCCAAAGATTTTGGTGGTTCAGGCACAGGTACTTCGTTGCTATGAGGCATAGGCCTAATTGCTGAGGGAAGGTTGGGGTAACTTATTACGTTCTTATTTTTTAAGTTGTATCCCTTCACAATGCAAGAGCAAAAATAGCAGTCACTGCTGTGGTCTCTTTATTCACGCCACATCATAGGTATTCCGAAACGAAATGCTTGTTTTTTACCTTTCATCCATAAGCGTAGATCTTCCTCACATGTCTTGCACACTTTGTGAGGAGCCCATGGTTTGTCTTGATCGCCTAACTTCAAACCGAAATAGGCGAAATATACTTTTTTAATAAATGCAGAAATGTTCCTCTGCCGCTTTTTCACGGTATATTCCCCACAAATAAAACAAAAACTGTCCGGAGAGTTGATGCAACCTCTGGCTCTGTCAGCCATCACAAATACACAGCACTGCAAACTACAACTGTAGTGAACCACTTCGGAATAAAGCTGGATTACGACTGAGCAAACAAAAGGTAATAATGAACTTGCAAGAAACTGAAATTTGACAGGAACGTTCATGTCGCAACCACCGTGTTTGAGCGAAGCGAACGAGGCGAGGCGAACAGGAAAGAACATGCACCAGCGCGAGTACTGGATTTAGCCCCCCGCCTCCCAATTGTCCTGTTAATGTATAAAATGAATACAAAACACTCTAAAATATCATGAGGGAGTGTTTCTAGTTAGTTAACCATTACAACCTCTATTTTGGGCCAAGAAAATAAACTGCAGTCGGCTAAAAAGAAATTATGTGAACATTCCTTATATGGGTAAGAAATCTAATTTTGCAAGAAAACGTGACGTGATGGAACATTTTGGCTATTTTTCCTGGATTCAGCACCCCAAAATCTATAGGAATCAGTTGCAAAACTGGAGGCAGTTTTTTGGTAGTGTACCTGTGTTATTAATCCATATTTAGAGGTGTTCTTCTAGTGGTAAGTTGTCATCTATACATCCTTTGATTCACCAATTCTCTTGTATCTCTTTTTATGTTTGTATTTCCCCTTGTCTAACACCTTTGTCATGATTTTCCTTATAGTTCTATGTATATGAATGCTTTTCTTATGAATTTCATCTATGATTTTTACATTATAGTTTTTAGTGGCTTTATATGACCTATGTATATTTTTATAGGGCTCTTCTTCGTTTAGTTTGGATCGATTTCATTTTAGCAATTATTTGTGTTTTAACATATGTTCTTAATGGTATTCTCTTCTTTATGGTTTTTATTGTATTTTATATGTTCTTATGTATGTTTTTATATACAAGGTCACAGTCCCCTGAGGAAAGCATTGGGCCGAAACATGTTTTGGGCTGACCTGCCTAGACAAATAAAGCTCTCATTTCCAGTGGTGTGGCTCTCCTGCTCTTTTTGTGCTGCCTTTAGGTTGTAGGAGGCAACCTCTTCCTGCATTTCCCTTAACATTTCACGACAGTCCTCAGGGACAAGGGCAGCAAAGTCCTCCAGGTCCAACATGATATTCTTGAGAAACATGCTCATAGGTCTGGTAGGCCAGGACCCTGGCGACCAGCATAGAACCCCAACAACATTATCTCTTGAAGGAGTCCAGGGTTCAAGACCTGTGGCCCAGCGGCACCGGCATGAGTCTTGGCACTTAGCCCAAGGCCGATTCAACCACAATGAAATTGTGTGGTAAATGAGGCTTTTCAAAGTCCAGGGCCTTCTGGACCTGGTATAGGAAGTCAAGCCAGCAGCTGAGGACAGGAACTGTAAGTGGTATTTCCCACAGCAACAACCTCCATAGGACATGCTGCACGGGAACAGTCACCGTCTTCCTAGGGACAGAGGGGTACAGAAGCAGCTCCAGCTCTTCTGCCCTCGGTTCCTTCTCTGATTCCAGGGAAAAGGGGATGGCCTTGACCATGTCCTTAACAAAGTCCTGGAAGGATATGTCGCTTGGGAGGAGGTGACTGGTCGGTCCGGAGGTCCAAAGCTGTAGATTCTTCCTCCGTTTCCCATTGAGATTTGGATTCAGAGAGGATGTCAAAGTAGCCCAGGATCTCTTCCTCCAGCTTGCTCCATGGCTTGGGAGAGGGTAGGCGCTGGTAGCCCTTGTATCTCCTGGTGCAATGATAGAGATGTCCTTGGACCTTAGATTGACATGCTGGAAAGGGAGATTAATCCGGTTCCGATCTCCCACCCAATGTTCCCACCTCAGTGGGCAGAGTATAGATAGGTCTTCAGAAAAGGCTGGACGGAGTGCAGTGATGATGCTGCGAAGCCTGCATTTTGCAAGGCCTCCACCACTGCCAAATAAGCTTTGAGGGCTCGAAAGCATTCCTCCAGATCCACCACCTGCAAAGGGGCTGATGTCACAGCCATAGACAATGGCATTAACACCTTGGGCAGGAACTCCACGATGATAGGTGCATCGGGCTGCCCTCCTGAGCAATGGGAGTTGAGTCCCCCTGCTGAGCAAGCATAGCCGGTCGCTCCCAGCCATCTCTCTCCGCATCGCATTAAGAAGGGCTACGATGCCGCTGCACTTGGATTTCATCTCTGTGCGTACCCTTCGACATTGACGGAGTCTCAGAGTTTCCTCTCGCTGCTTGGGCCCCTCAGCTCTGACTGGACACGCAACTCTTTCACCTTGAACACATCAGAACCCCTGGTGGGCGTAGATGGAGGGTAGTTGGGAGTTGAGGATTCTAAATTTGATAAGCCAAAGAGGGACTCTCTGTTTTTCCTGACCCTTCAGTCCTCAGTGCGTCATCTGCAAGCAAATGTCCAAGGCATTGCAAACAGTTGTGGTGGTCGGTGGCAGAAAAAGCGTAGTTACTCACCTGTAACAGGTGTTCTCCAGGAGCAGCAGGAATCAGTCCTCACATATGGGTGACGTCGGCGCCGACGAAGCCCTCGCGGAGCAATTTTCCTCAGCTTTCAAAGAAAGCCTTTGGGAATTGCAGCGCGCATACGCGGTCCTCTTCCCGCCCAAGGGTGCCATCTTGCTCAGTCAGATGACATAGCTAAAAGACAGCAAAAAATTAGCAAAAAACGAAAGCATAGAACTGCAACTCCAAGGGGAGGAGGGAGGGTTGTGAGGACTGATTCCTGCTGCTCCTGGAGAACACCTGTTACAGGTGAGTAACTACGCTTTCTCCAGGACCAAGCAGGAAGTCAGTCCTCACATATGGGACTCCCAAGCTTAAGGCTACCAGAGACCCTAAGCACAAAAATGAGCTCCCTCAAGCTCAGTAGCACAGAAGGAAGGAATCTTCTCTGAATATGTCTCCAACCGGTAGCCCAACATCCGGGACGGAGGGTAGGAGTTGCCTATACCTCAAAGAGGTTACGGAGGACTGCCTGTCCGAAAGCACTGTCCCTGCGGGACTCCCTCTCCAGGCAGTAATGGGCTGCAAAAGTCTGGCTTGAAGACCAAGTAGCGGCCCGGCAGATGTCTGCCAATGGAACAGAGCGGAGGTAAGCCACCGACGTAGCCTTCGCCCGAACACGATGAGCTGTGACTCTACCTTCCAACACGAGGCCGGCTGCCTCGTAAGCCCAAGCGATACAGTCAGCAATCCAGATGGACAGAGTACGCTTGGAGACAGGGAACCCCAACTTGTTGGGGTCATAAGACACGAAGAGCTGAACAGTCCTTCGGTGCTCCCGCGTACGGTCAAGGTAGAAGGTCAACGCCCCTCTACAGTCCAGGGTATGCAGGACCATTTCAGCTCGGCTGGAGTGTGGCCTGGGAAAGTAGGTCGGAAGTACCACCTCCTGGTTGATGTGAAAAGGGGATACCACTTTGGGAAGAAACTTAGGGTGAGTCCGTAGGACTACCCGGTTCTTGTAGAACCTAGTGTAAGGAGGATAAGACACTAGGGCCTGCAACTCACTAACGCGTCTAGCAGAAGTGAGGGCTACCAAGAACAAGGTTTTCCACGAAAGAAAACGAAGTGGACAGGTAGCCATAGGCTCAAAAGGCGGACAGGTAATCCACTGCAAAACCACATTGAGATCCCAGTCCGGGGCTGGCGGGCGCAAAGGTGGCTTAAGGAGAAGGAGGCCTCTGAGAAAACGAGCCACCAGAGGGTGGCTGGAAAGAGGTCTACCATCCACCGGCATGTGATGCGCAGAAAGAGCACTGAGGTGGACCTTGACCGAGTTGGACTTAAGTCCAAGGTGAGAGAGAGAGAGCAAGTACTGCAAGACCACTGATGCTGAACAGGAGAAGGGATCTTGAGACTACTGAGTACACCAGACGGAGAACCGACGCCACTTAAGAGCGTAGGACTTCCGGGTGGAGGGCCTCCTGGAGGCCAAGACGACCTCCTCCACATCTGGAGGTAGCTGCAGAGGAGCAAAGGACTACCCTTTCAGCAGCCAGGCCATCAGATGAAGGGACCGGATGTTGGGGTGTAGGAGAGTCCCCTGATCCTGCGACAGGAGGTCGGGCTGAAACCCCAGAGGAAGAGGAGTGTCCACCGCCAGCTGCATCAGAAGCGGGAACCAAGGTTGTCTCGGCCACCGGGGAGCCACTAGGATCATCGATGCTTTGTCTCTGAGAACCTTGAAGAGCGTCTGAGACACCAGTGGCATGGGAGGAAAGGCATATGTTTATGTTTATGTTTATTAAAATACTTTTTATACCGCCCCATACCAGTGGCGTCTAGGCGGTTTACAAAATTAAAAATATAAAGTTACAAATATAGAATTACAATACAGGCTGTTAGAAAAGTTAAAAAGAACGCCAAATTAAAATATTAAAAGGATAGAAGAGAAGCAGAAGAAAGAGGCACAGCGAATTAGAAGAGGAAAAGACATCAACTTAGGGAAAGAGAAGAAGACAAGGACGGGGGTGGGAGATCAAACGCTAGACAAAACAAATGGGTTTTTAGTTGTTGCTTGAAAGCTTGGTATGATTGCTCTGCACGGAGGGGAGGGGGGAGTGAATTCCAAAGCCTGGGACCCAAAAAGTAGAAAGCCGAGGAACGTGTGGACTCGAGATGAGCTTGGGAGGGTGAAGGAAGGGCCAGACGGTTGACATGGATAGAACGTAGCAGGCGATGGGGAGTGCGGGAATGAAGAAGGTCTGCAAGGTAAAGTGGGACACCTGTATGAGTTACCCTATGCACAAATATGAGAACCTTATACTGAACACGATAGGAAACCGGTAGCCAGTGGTGGTGCAAAAGTAAGGGGGTGACATGGTCATAACGGGAAGCACAAGACAATAGACGGACAGCTGCATTCTGAACACGTTGTAAGCGGGAAAGTTGAGAAAGTGGTAAGCCAGCCAGAGCAACATTACAGTAATCAAGGCGAGATATAATAAAAGAAAGAATAAGGGTAGCAAAAGCAGAGGGTGAGAGAAAAGGGCGCACAGGACGGAGTTGTTTGAGAGACAGAAAAGAACGTTGAACGATAGAAGAGATGTGTTCTTTAAAGGAAAGAGAAGAATCAAGAATAACACCAAGGTACTTAAAAGATGAAACGAGAGGGATGGGTTGGGAAGAAAAGGAAGGAACACAAGTGGGGGAGGGACGTCCTAGGGTAAACCAAATAGCAAATGACTTAGTGGGATTGACTTGCAGGAAATTAGAAGTAAACCAGGAAGCCACGGCGGAAAGACAGCGATTAAGGGGAGAGATATCAGGTGTGTGTGAATCTGTGTGATGCAGCAGAATGATATCATCCGCATAATAGTATGCGGAGATACCAAACTGCTGGATCACAAGTGCAAGAGGGGCCAGGAAAACATTGAAAAGAAGGGGAGCAAGAACAGATCCCTGAGGTACACCACAGGGAAGAGAAGTGGAAGGTGAGGAAGCAGACCCGACAACCACTGAAAAGGAGCGACAGGAAAGAAAGGAGCGAAACCAGTGAAGAACAGAACCAGAAAGGCCAGCGTCTTGAAGACGGGCGAGAAGGGTGAAGTGGTCTACCAGATCAAAAGCTGCAGAAAGATCGAGAGAGACAGCAAGAGTGAAAAGACCGTGATCATGAGCAGCATGCACCTCGTTAAGAAGAGAAAGAAGAATAGACTCTGTACTGTGACCGGGGCGAAAACCAGACTGCCGAGGGTGAAGAACAAGAGAAGCCTCGAGGTGAGCAGATAGCTGAAGAAAGACAAGTTTCTCGAGAAACTTGGAAAGAAAAGGAAGATTGGAAACAGGGCGCCAGTTAGAAAGTGCGGTAGGGTCAGAAGTGCGGGATTTTAGAATAGGACGAACGTGAGCGTGTTTCCAAGGTGTCGGGAAAAGACCAGAGGATAGACTAGCATTAAAAAGAGAAAGAATATAAGGTGAGAGAGATAGGGAGGGATCCAACAACCAACGGGAGGGGACAGGATCAGCAGAACATGTGGTCTTCCTGATAGAAAGATAGGTAGTATGAAGAACAGCTGGGGAAATCATCTCAAATGAAGACCATGAATGAGATAGGACAGATACAGAGGAGGGAGGAGATAGAGATAGCAAAGGAGAAAGTGGGAAAGAACCCACAACGGGGGAAAGAGGGGAAGGACAAGAAGGGAAGGCCTGGCGAAGAGTCTGGACTTTGGAAAGAAAGAAGGAAGCAAGGGAGGAAGGGTCAGGGGCAGCAGAGGAAGGGGGGGGAGAGCAGAGTGGGACGCTGTTAAGGAACGAAAAATAGTATAAAGTTGCCGAGAAGAGTTAGTTGAGGAAATAAGCTTAGAATAGTAGTCACGCTTCGCAGCGTGAAGGAGAGTGCGATAGTGATCATGACAAGAGCGAAAGTTAAGGAGAGAGGAGGGGGAGGGGTGCTTACGCCAAAGGCGCTCAGCCCTACGAAGATATTTACGGTGCAGGAAAAGGCCAGAGTGAAACCAAGGATGCCGAGAGGAGTGATGGGAAGGTAGATGGGTGCGAAGAGGGGCAATGTCATCGAGGGCAGCAGACAGAGAAGAGTACCAAAGGTGGGCTTGGGCATCAACGGAAAGTGATGAAAAATTGTCAGGGAATAAAGACACAGAAGAAGGGAACCGACGAAGTGTCTCAGCAGTAAGCTTGCGAGTTTGCGGGATAGAAGAGTCAGAGCCAGGAAACAGATGAGGAGGCAGCGATGAGGGGCCTAAAGAGCCTGATAGGGGGGCCTGGACAGAGACGGTGAACAGAAGGCAGAAATGATCAGACCAAGGGAGGGGCAGCGAGGAAAGAGAAGAAGGGGAAATAGAAGAAGAATCTGATGTAATGAGAAGATCCAAAGAATGACCTGCAACATGAGTAGGAAAGGTTACATATTGACGCAGAGACAAATCAGATAGGAAAGTGAGAAAGGAAAGATCCCTTGTTGAAGAAGGCAAATCAACGTGAACATTAAAATCTCCCAGAATCAGGAGATTCGGAAAGAGAAGGGAAGCCTCCGAAATAGTGGCGAGCAAAGAATCCCATAAAGGCACCGGTAGAGAAGGGGGAGCATAGATAAGAAGAAAGTAACATGGATGGGGAGGAGAATCTAGACGAAGGAGCAAGGATTCAGGGTAGAGCAAAGAAGAGGAGGCAGGGACTTCCGTGATGAGGAGAGAGGAGCGGTAAACAACTGCAACACCCCCACCACTCCTACCCCGACGTGATGTGAATAGAAAGGAATAACCGGGAGGGAGGCAGCGATTTAGAAATGATTCCTCACCTTCTCTTAGCCAGGTCTCAGTGAGGAAAAAGAGATCCAGAGTGTGTTGTGAGAGGAAATCATTGACTAAAAGAGTCTTAGACCGGAGAGACCGGCAGTTCAATAGAGCGAGCTGTAGTAACATGAAAGACGGTGGTGATAAAGGTGAAATTGAAGCTGACAGACGCGATGACGCCGACAAACAATAAGTAAGGTTAGAAAGCTGACGTGTTGTGGAACCGGGAGAAACAGTAGGAAACGTAGCAGGGCGCCAGCCCCAATGAACAGGAATAGCAGACATAGCAGAAAGGAGAAACAGTAGCAGATAACAGAGACGTACGTGGAAGCCTCTAAAGTCTCCCCCGGAGGCTGGAGCACACAGGGGGGGGGAATAGTAACCAGTGCAAAAGAGATTTACAGACAATGTCACAGAGCTCACAATACAATCGGCTGGGCAGTCACAGGACTCAAGCTTCTCGCCACGTCTCTCGCCCCAAGGAGCTCGCCCAAGGAGCAGGCCGTGCTCCTTGTGCGCGCGCCTCTGCGGCGCGGGGCGCCGCACCGGAGTTGAAGTTATGCACGGAGGGCCCCCGCGTCACTTCCGGTAGGTGGAACCAGGAACCAGGAAGGAGAAAGTGCAGCCAATACCTGGGAAGGCAGGGAGACACAACGAAGACACTGCAGAATTGCGGGTAGCAGGAAGCAAGCAGCACACAGGCAACAACAGGCAGGTAACAGTATTAGCAGGTGAACAGCAGTCAGGGCGCCGCACCGGAGTTGAAGTTATGCACGGTGGGCCCCCGCGTCACTTCCGGTAGGTGGAACCAGGAACCAGGAAGGAGAAAGTGCAGCCAATACCTGGGAAGGCAGGGAGACACAACGAAGACACTGCAGAATTGCGGGTAGCAGGAAGCAAGCAGCACACAGGCAACAACAGGCAGGTAACAGTATTAGCAGGTGAACAGCAGTCAGGGCGCCGCACCGGAGTTGAAGTTATGCACGGAGGGCCCCCGCGTCACTTCCGGTAGGTGGAACCAGGAACCAGGAAGGAGAAAGTGCAGCCAATACCTGGGAAGGCAGGGAGACACAACGAAGACACTGCAGAATTGCGGGTAGCAGGAAGCAAGCAGCACACAGGCAACAACAGGCAGGTAACAGTATTAGCAGGTGAACAGCAGTCAGGGCGCCGCACCGGAGTTGAAGTTATGCACGGTGGGCCCCCGCGTCACTTCCGGTAGGTGGAACCAGGAACCAGGAAGGAGAAAGTGCAGCCAATACCTGGGAAGGCAGGGAGACACAACGAAGACACTGCAGAATTGCGGGTAGCAGGAAGCAAGCAGCACACAGGCAACAACAGGCAGGTAACAGTATTAGCAGGTGAACAGCAGTCAGGGCGCCGCACCGGAGTTGAAGTTATGCACGGTGGGCCCCCGCGTCACTTCCGGTAGGTGGAACCAGGAACCAGGAAGGAGAAAGTGCAGCCAATACCTGGGAAGGCAGGGAGACACAACGAAGACACTGCAGAATTGCGGGTAGCAGGAAGCAAGCAGCACACAGGCAACAACAGGCAGGTAACAGTATTAGCAGGTGAACAGCAGTCAGGGCGCCGCACCGGAGTTGAAGTTATGCACGGTGGGCCCCCGCGTCACTTCCGGTAGGTGGAACCAGGAACCAGGAAGGAGAAAGTGCAGCCAATACCTGGGAAGGCAGGGAGACACACAACGAAGATACTGCAGAATTGCGGGTAGCAGGAAGCAAGCAGCACACAGGCAACAACAGGCAGGTAACAGTATTAGCAGGTGAACAGCAGTCAGGGCGCCGCACCGGAGTTGAAGTTATGCACGGTGGGCCCCCGCGTCACTTCCGGTAGGTGGAACCAGGAACCAGGAAGGAGAAAGTGCAGCCAATACCTGGGAAGGCAGGGAGACACAACGAAGACACTGCAGAATTGCGGGTAGCAGGAAGCAAGTAGCACACAGGCAACAACAGGCAGGTAACAGTATTAGCAGGTGAACAGAGGCCGGTGGACCATGGAATCAGAAAAGCATCCGCCGCTACTCTGAGAGGATGCGGCTGTCGAGAGCAGAATCTGGGCAGCTGCCGGTTCAGAGGACTGGCAAACAGATCCATGGTGGGGAGACCCCACTTGAGAAAGATTTGCTGAACCACCATCGGATCCAGCCTCCACTCGTGTGGCTGGAGGATCCTGCTGAGCTTGTCGGCCAGGTAATTTTCTTGACCTGGGAGATAGACAGCCCTGAGGAGGATGCCGTGGCGGACTGCCCAAGAGCATAGCTGTTGTGCCTCCTGACAGAGGAGGAAGGAGCCTGTTCCGCCTTGTTTGTTTACATAGAACATGGCAACCTGGTTGTCCGTATCAGCAGCGACTGGTGGGACACCAGGTGAGAGAAGGCTCTGAGCGCTAGGCGGATGGCTCTAAGCTCCAGGAAGTTTATCTGTTGAGCAGACTCCCAAGGATTCCAGAGGCCTTGAGTACATGACCCTTGGCAATGTGCTCCCCAACCCAGGAGGGAAGCATCGGTCGTCAGGACCTGAGAATGCGGAGGGGGCTGAAAAGCCACCCCTGGCACTAGGTTTGGCAGATGAAGCCACCATCGCAGAGATGAGACCAGCTGGTCGGAGATCTGTACGGAGTCCACTAGGCTTCCCGTGGCCTGATGCCATTGAGTGCGAAGGCACCACTGAGCAGGACGCATGTTCAGGCGGGCATTGGGGGTCACATGGACCGTGGAAGCCATATGGCCGAGCAGTCTCAGAAAGTGCCTGGCGGAGACCAGCGCATTGCTGTGAAAGTGGCTGGCGAGATCCATGAGTCGCTTGGCCCTGTCCAGAGGGAGGAAGGCCTGCGCCTGAAGTGTGTCCAACCTGGCGCCTATGAACTCGAGATTTTGAGAGGGGAGCAAAGTGGACTTTGCGAAGTTTATGACAAAACCCAAGTGCTGGAGCAGAGCCACAGTGCGATGAGTGGCCTGAGCGGCCTCTGGTGAAGATGGGGCTCTGATGAGCCAGTCGTCCAGGTATGGGAACACAAAAAGACCTTGAAGTCTTAGATTGGCCTATCCTCCGCCCCCAGGGTGTTCACCAAATGCCTAGCAGTGGTGGCGGCCTAAGGGCAGTACTCTGTACTGGTAATGATTTCCTCCCACAACAAATATGAGATATTGTCTGTGGTCTGGATGAATGAGGATATGAGTATACGCATCCTTCAGATCCAAGGAGCATAGCCAGTCTCCCTGCTGGAGGTAGGGCAGCAGTATTCCCAGGGTAAGCATCTTGAACTTTTCCTTTGCAAGGAACTTGTTGAGATTTCGCAAGTCCAGGATGGGTCTGAGGCCTCCTGTTCTTTTTGGAATCAGGAAGTACCTGGAGTAAAACCCTTGACCCTTCAGGTGGTGGGGCACCGGTTCCACAGCTTGTTCCTGAACGAGACTTGCTAACTCCTGAAGGAGTAAGTCCCTGTGCAAAGGGAGTCTGGGAGGCTCCCCTGGAAAGTAGTAGGGAGGTACCTGGTGAAAGTGAAGAAGATAGCCCTTTTGAACTATGTGAAGTACCCAGGTATCTGTGGTGATGTTGGACCACCTGTGGACAAAGTGGACCAGCCGGCCTCCTGTGCTGAGAGAAACCAGCTGAGGGGGAGAGGCTATGCTGATGAAGTCAAAAACCCCCACCCTGCTGAGCAGGGGCCGGTGGTGCAGGCTTGGGGGCTTGCTGCCTACGGGACCCATTACCCCATCCCTTGGCCTGCTTTCCCTGTGGGGGAGCTGCTGAGGCCTGATACTGAGGGTAGTATTTATAGGCAGCCGCCTTCCTCGGGTAAAAGGGCTTTTTCCCCGAGCCCTTCTTCTTTTGAGAATGGGCAGAGGTCTTCCTTGAGAGACGAGTCCTGGTGAGAGTCTCCGTCTCGATTTGTGCAGCCTTCTCATCCATGGGCTTGCCAAAGGGGTTATCACCTCGGCAGGGGACATCGACCAACTTGTCCTGCACCCAGGGCTCGAGGACGGATGCCTGAAGCCAAGCCTGGCGGCGTCCACTGATGCCTGCCGCAGCTACTCGAGCCGATGCCTCAAAACCATCATAGGCTGCTCGAGATATAAACTTGGAGCACTCTCGAATACCAGTTGACAAGGTTTGGAACCTCTGCAAAGGTTCGCAGAGACCAGCAGAGAACCCGGCTATTTCTTTAGCCAGATCCCGGAGATACATGCCCATGTAGAGCTGGTAGGTCTGGACTCGACAAGCAAGCATAGAGCCCTGGAAGCACTTCCTACCGAGGGCATCCAGGCTTCGGGCTTCCCTACCAGGGGGCACCGAGGAGTGCATTTTTTGACTCTTAAGTCTATGCATGACCGATTCCACCACCATGGAATGGTGCGGTAGTTGTGCCTTTTGGAAGCCGGGGCTCTTGCGGACTCGATAAATGGAATCGACCTGCTTGCTTAACACCGGCGACGACGCCGGGCTCTCCCACATGCGGAAGAGAAGTCGTTCCAGCATCGGAGGAACCGGTACAATAAAGGCCTCCTTCGGGGGAGAGTCATATTGGAGAGCATCAAGTTCTTCGACTCGAGGTTCCTCCTCGGGATCCGCAGGGAAGGCCAAAGCCTTGGCCATATCCCTCACGAAGTCCGAGAACCGGGTATCCTCCGGTGGGGACCGTCTCCGAGGTTCGGACTCAGGGGAGTCCGAAGGGACACACCGAGTCCGAAAGGAACCAGGTGACTCTTCGCCCTCGGATTCCCAGGCCGACTCCTTGGAGGAGGAGTCGAGCGGCTCCGGTCGGGCAGGCACCGATGCTATCCGCTCCAACGCTGAGGGAGTCGGCGTCGACGACCTCGGTCCCGAAGGGAGGCCAAAGGAGACCTCGACCGAGGATCGACTCGAGCCCTCATGGACTCGAGGATCGGCTCGGTCTCCGGGGTCGACTTGGAGGTCGACGTCCTGGCGGTCAGGGCAGAAACACCGGCGAGGCCAGCGATCAATACCCGCTGCTGGTCCATGAAGGCAGTCAGACTGCTCTCCATGGCCGTCAACCTGAGTCCGAGCTCAGGAGACCCAGCAGCCCCCGACTCGGGCCCCGATGGCGTCGGGCCCGACGTCGGGTCCTTCGGAGGCGAGTCAACGAGGACAACAGTACTCACGTGAGCGGGCAAGTCCACCTCGAGTCAAGGATGTTTTGACGGCCTCTCCACCTCCGAGGACCCGGGACGGGAATCGGGGCTATGCGACCTGGCCCTCGAGGGACCAGGAGCGTCCACCGATCCCGCCCTCGCGTGTTTCTTCTTCCGATGATGTTCCCGGGTAGGAGACCCCCTTTCAGAGGAACTTCGACAATGCTCAGGACCAGAGTCCCGAGACGTCAAAGCCTCTGACGAGGTCCGAGCCCGGCCGGAGTCAGAGAAGATACGCTCCCGCTGATGTTGCCGACTCCTCAACGCTTTTGAGGACATTTTGCCACACGGACCACAGATCATGGAGTCATGATCGGGTCCGAGGCAGCGGAGGCAGAAGTCATGAGTGTCTGTAAGAGACATGAGTTTCTTACAGAGGTCACACTTTTTAAAGCCGCTGGCAGCCATCGGGGGAAAAAGGGCCCCTTCGAGGTCGAAAGACCGGGCTGCCAGGGAAAAAGGAAAAAGGCGCGAAATCTGTCAAGGACAAAAAACCGAAAAATAAGGAACGGACTCGCAACCGGCGTCGCGAGTCCGGGCGGGAAAAGAACCGGCGTCGAACCGAAGAAAAAAGAGAAATAAAGAGAAAAAAAATCAACTTTTCGGCGGGGATTCACAGACAACGTCTGTAGGGCTCCGCGGAAAAAAGAAGACTGAGCAAGATGGCACCCTTGGGCGGGAAGAGGACCGCGCATGCGCGCTGCAATTCCCAAAGGCTTTATTTGAAAGCTGGGGAAAATTGCTCCGCGAGGGCTCCGTCGGCGCCGACGTCACCCATATGTGAGGACTGATTCCTGCTTGGTCCTGGAGAATGGTCTTGCTACACTTGGTGCATTTTTTTTAAAGCTGCTAGCAGGCTTAGCCATGTCAAAAGATACCACTTTGGCAAAATTAAAACTGGAGAGTTGCCATGGGGCAGGAAAACCACCCCTAAAAGGGGTTGCTGTTGTTAAGTGCCATCGAGTCAGAGTCGACTCATGGCGACCCTCTGGATAGCTATCCTAAATTGTGTTCGGTCTTCAGTCAGGCGGCTCATTGTTGACAGACTGGTACTCGTAGCTGCTGTTATTGTATCAATCCATCTCATTGCTGGCCTTCCTCTTTTGCATTGACCTCTCTTGCCAAGCATGATGTCTTTCTCTAATGATCTCTCTCTTCGCATGATGTGTCCAAAGTATGAAAGTCAAAGTCTTGTCATCTGAGCTTCTAAAGAAAGCTTAGGTTTGATCTCCTCTAGTACCGACTGGTTTGTTCTTCGGGCAGTCCATGGTATACACAGTATTCGCCGCCAGCACCATAATTCAAAGGCATCAATTTTCTTCCTGTCTGTCTTTTTCACTGTCCAGCTTTCACATCCATATGATGTTATTGAAAATACCATGGCTTGAACAAGTCAAATCTTTGTATGGAGAGAGACATCTCTGCTCTTGAGAATCTTATCTAGGTCTTTCATAGCCATTCTGCCAAGAGCAATGCATCGTTTGATTTCTTGACTGCTTGTCGCTTCTTTATTGATAGTTGATCCAAGTAGGTTAAAGTTGTTCACAATTTCAATTCCTTCTCCTTCAACGATGAACCTGTTGAACCTAAAAGGGGTAAAACCCACTAAAAGAGACACAAAAAGCAAAATGAAATCCTAAATCAGCAAAACACAAATAACCGACAGGTGGAAAAGGAAAGAAAAAAAAAAAAAACGGCCCACAAGAGAAAACTTTTTTCTGGACTGCAGGAACATGTCCTAAGGCTCTGCAGAAAAAAAGAAGATTGGAGAAGATGGTGCCATGGCAGCCAGGCAGGTGCACATGCGTGGTGTACCTCCCTAAAGCTTCCTTTGGAAGCTGGGGAGTGTTCCATGTGTGGCTCCGTTGGAGACATCACCCATACGTGAGAACTTATTTCCTGCTTGTTCATGGAGAAATTAAGTTCTGATCTAACTCTTTTCCCCAATATGGTATAATCAAGTTTGAATCTGGGCAGGTTTAAATTAAATACTAGAAAATAACTTGACTAGGATAATGGATTTTATATACACAGTTTCTATCCAGAAGGGAAACAACTGAAAAAAATAATGTAAGACAGCGCAACACTTCTCGTTGTTTTAAAGTACACAAGGTGGTGCTTTAGAAACAGCTACAGCCTTTAGAAAAAGTTTAGCGAACCAAGGAGAGATGTGGGATTTATTACAGAGTTGTATAGCATAATTCTTAGCAATGAATTGCATTATCGTTGCCATCAGCACAAGTGGCAACAAGACTTGCAAAGCGACTGGTCAGGAAAGCAATGTGTTGAGTTATGTGAAAATACCAAAAAGATTTATATTTGCAAAATTCACTTGAAAACTCAGTATAAATTTTTGTTTAGAATTTATCACTCCTGAGACAGTGGATCGCTGAGACAGTGGATCGCTGAGGCAAGCCGAGGATGGAGCTGTGTTGCTGAGCAGAAGAGAGTCCACCAGCAGATTATGTGACCACAGGTAGATCGCCAGCTATTGACACCAGAAGTTCGTGTGGGGTGTCCTGGTGGCCTATTTCATCCAGCCCTAAGGCCCTCTGGGCCATGGCCCGAAGAGGCGTGCTCAAAGGTGCTCGCCACACCCCTCTGGCATATCATCAGCGCTGAGTGATCTGATAGCTATCGTCATTTTAAAGTATTGCTACATATCTTATGAATAATTGTGTTTGAACTTAAATATCTGTGGAAGTTATCATGGGGAAACGTAAAGTTAAAAAATCATCCTGTAGAGCAATCCCCCGCTAGTTCCACCTGAAAGCAAAGTGGCGAGTCCCCTGGATATTCTCACTCTCCCAGGAGAATAGTGTCCCTCTGAAGGGGCCTAGATCAGCTCCGTAGAAAGGTCTCCACCTCCTTTCCCTATTCCTCAATTATCTACTTTGGATTTCATGCTCTCTTCTGATTTACCTATCATTTGCTCACCTGACACTTTACCCAAGCTGGTAGCTCTGGAGGGGGAGACTTCAGAGTTTAGATGCCCCTCCTGAGGATATTACATTAAAAGATCTCTAGTTGGCAATTGCAAATATGGATATCAAGGTGTCCACAACGATTGAATCTCTGTGCACATTTACATAGGAGTCTATTCAAAAATGTAAAGAGGTAGATAAAGGGCTTATAGAGATTTCCAACAATGTTATTAAGATGAGTGGTCAATTGTTTAAAATGCAGCACACTAGTGTTACTGCTATTAAGGATTCTTTGACCCACCATAAACTTGAGGCACTGGAAAATTCTCTTAGAATTAACAATCTTCGCTTCTTTAATTTTCCTGTGACTCATTGTCTGCCCAAATCCTCTTAGATAAGTACGTCAATTAAATATTTCCTGAGAAGATTATTGTACAGAAATGTTTTTAATATACCAGGTGGTAAAGAGATATTGGATAAAAGGTGGTGAGGGAATGGATGTGCTTTCCCCTGATGCAAATCAAAATTTAACCAAGTTTCTGGAAGATTCTATTGATACTATTGTAAAAAGGGCTGCTCTCTTTGCTTCCTTTGTTTCTATAGCAAATAAAATTAAAGCTCTGAAAATGTTCTTTAAATACAAAAAGACCTTTTGTGGTCAGAGAATAAATACATTTCCTGATATTGCCAGGGGTACTCACATGCATAGAAAGCGTAGTTACTCACCTGTAACAGGTGTTATCCATGGACAGCAGGAATCAATCCTCACATATGGATGACGCAGGGCCGATGGAACCTGCATGGAAGGATCTACCCAGCTTTCAAAAAAAAAAAGCCTTTGGGAGATGCCACCATGCATGCATGGTACCCTTCCTGCCCAAGGGTGCCATCTTGCTCAGTCATATGACATAGCTAAGACAGCAAAACACAAATTGGTATAGTTAAGGCAACTCTCCAGGGAGGAAGGAGGATTGTGAGAACCACTTCCTGCTGTCCCTGGAGAACACTTGTTACAGAAGCGTAACTATGCTTTCTCCAGGAACAAGCAGGAAGTTAGCCCTAACATATGGGACTCCTAGGTACAGGCTACCAAGAACCTGTAAAAAAAAAAAAAAAACAAAAAAAAAAAACATGGTCAAGCCATGAGTGGCAGCCATCGAGTCTGAAGGACAGACTCTGAAAGGACCCCAGTGTCCAGGGAGAACCATCACTGGTAGCCTGAATACAGAAGGGTCAGAGTTGCCTAAACCCTGAAAAGATTACAGAGTATAGCCTGGCTGAAGGTGCTGTCCTGTCAGAACTCTCTATCAAGGCAGTAGTGAGCTGCGAAAGTGTGGACTGAAGACCAGGTGGCGACCTGGCAGATGTCTCATCGGGACAGAGTGCACTTTTGCAACAGAGGTTGCCATAGTCCTGATGCTGTGAGCTGTGACATGACGCTCCAGCAGCAGCTGCTGAGCCTGTTTGTAGGACAGGGCAATGCAGTCCATGACCCAGGTGGACAGGATCCGCTTTGCCACCGCCTCCCCCAGCCGGCTGGGGTCATAGGAGACGAAAAGCTGGGAGGCTTTGAGGTGGCCTTGAGTATGCTGCAGGTAAAAGGACAGGGTCTTCTTACAGTCCAGAGTATAAGTATAGCTTCCGCATTGCTGGTGTGAGGCCATGGGAAAAAAAAAGTGGGGAGCACCACTTGAGGTGAAAGGAGGAGACCACCTTCGGCAGAAATTTGGGGTGCATGCGAAGAACAACCCGGTTCTTATGGAATCTTGTATATTGTGGCTCTGCCACCAGAGGCTGGCGCCCCAGGAAGGCAACCTTTCAGGAGAGGTACTGCAGGTGGCTAGGGGCTCAAACGGCAGTTGGGTGAACAGTGTCACCACTATGTTAAGATCCCATTCTGCCAGGAGCGGGCAGATTGGGGGCTTGAAGAGCAGTAGGCCCCACAGGAAGCGAGTGACGGGAGTCTAAGCTGAGAGAGGCTTGCCCTCGATGGAGTGGTGGTGTGCTGAAAGGGCACAAAGGTGCACCCTTAGTAAGTTGGACTTGAGTCCAGCATGGGAGAGGAGCAGCAGATATTGCAGGACTAGCTGCACCATGCAGGAAAAGGGGTCTGCCCGTTTCTCTGAGCACCACATGGAGAATCTCCACTACTTGAAGCGTAAGCTCTTCTTGTGGAAGGCTTGCGGGAGGCCAGCAGGACCTCCTCCAACTCCACTGAGAGGTTAAAGGGAGCAAAGGCTACCCACTCAGCAGCCACACTGTTAACGCCAGAGAACCCAGGTTGGGGTGAAGGAGGGAGCCCTCCTCTTGAGTTGGGGAGCTGCCAGGGAGCTCCCAAAAGGGACCGAAGAGCCTTGAATAAGATCCTGGTGACCAGTGGCATGGGTGGGAAGGCGTACAGAAGACCTTCTGACCATGAGATGAGAAAAGCAGCTGCCGCTACCCAGGATGGGTGAGGTTGGTGGGAGCAAAAGCAGGTCAGTTAGGCATTGGCTGGGCTGGCAAAGAGGTCCATTCCCCAGAGCCAGAATAGCCTGTGGGCTACTCCGGAGTCTAGCCACCATTTGTGCAGTTGCAGGACTTTGCTTAGCCTGTCCGCGAGGACATTGTCTTGGCCCATCAGGTAGACTGCTCTGGCTGATTGTGAATGAGCAGAGGGCTTCTGCCTCCTGGCAGAGGGCATAGGAGCCCGTGCCTCCCCATTTGTTTACGTAGAACATCACTACTTTGTTGTCTGTCTGGATGAGCACCGGCTGGTGCTGGAGACAGTGGCAGAAGGCCTTGAGCGCCAGGAATATGGCCCTGAGCTCCAGGAAGTTGATTTGTTGGGTTTTGGCCCCAGACCAGGTGTCCTGTGTACAGAAGCTCCAGCAGTGGGCTCCCCAACCCAGCAATGAGGCGCCCATGATGAGGACCTGCTGAGGAGTGGGGGATTGGAAAGGCATGCCTGCCCTCAGGTGCTGTGTGGTCTGCCACCAGCAGAGTGACTCCTCCAGAGGGCAGGTCATGTCGACCTTGTCCTGGAGGCAGCAGTGGCATGCATCCACTGAGACCTAAGGCACCACTGAGCTGCCCTCATGTGAAGGCGAACGTTTGATGTGACGTGTACCGTCAAGGCCATGTGGCTGAGCAGGCAGACCATGCCACATGCCGGCACAGAGAGTCTATCCTGGACTTTCGCAGCCAGGGCCATGATCTGTCTGGCTTTGTTTCTGGGCAGGAAGGCCTTCGCCTGGCGGGTATCCAGGTGCGCCCCAATGAACTCCAAGCTCTGTGTCGAGGTGAGGTGGGACTTGGGGTGGTTTATCATGAACCCAAGGTATTGCAGGACACTGATAGTGCAGCTTATGGCCTGTTGCACCTCAGTGGCTGTGTCCCCTCTGATGAGCCAGTCGTCTAGATAGAGGAGGACGAAGGCTCCTTGGAGGCATGGCGAGCCTGAAGAGTAGTACCCTGTATTGATAGTGGTCACCCCTGACCATGAACCTGAGGTACCGTGCCTGTGCCTGTGCCTGGGGTGGATGAAGATGTGGGTAGAGGTATCCTTTAGGTCCAAAGAGCATAGCCAGTCTCCCTGCTGGAGGTATGGCAGCAAGGTTTCAAGAGAGAGCATCTTGAATTTCTCCTGCACCAGGAACTTGTTTAGGTCTCTGAGGTCTAGAATGGGCTTTAGGCCACTTGTCCTTTTGGGGATGAGGAAGTACCTTGTGTAGAACCCCCTGTCCCTTTGTTGATGGGGCATTGGTTCCACAGCCATGTCCTTTGGGAAGACCTTTGAGTTCCTGCAATAGTAGGGCCTAATGCAGGGGCGTCCTGGGGGCTCTCCTGGGAAGAATGGAGGGGGCATCTGGTCCAGGTGGAGGAGGTAACCCTCTCCGACAACCTGGAGTACCCAGGTGTCAGTGGTTATGGTAGACCACCAAAGTGGGCCAGACATACCACCGTAGGTTCCTGATCTCCTGGAGGAGACAGTCTATGCCAAGCAAGTCAAAGGCTCAGCCCAGGTTGGGGCTTGGGCTGGGGCCTTTCTGCTAGAGAGGTTGTTGTCCAGGTTCTCAAGGGCCCTGCTGAGGGGTCTGTGGAGCCTGGTGTTGCTGGTAGCTGCAGAATCCCAGGCCCTTCCTGAAGGGTTTTCTTCCCAGGGGGCCTTACACTTGGGGCCTGAGGAAGTTTTCTTCAAGAATCAGGTCCTTGTCATGTACTCTTGCCTTGAGCTCCACAGCTTTGTCTGCCATTGCCTTGCCAAAGAGATTCTCTCCCAGACAGAGGATGTCCAGGAGCTTTTCCTGGACCCATTGCTCGAGGTCAAAGGATTGGAGCCAATACAGATGTTGGCGATCCGGGCCATGGCCTCAAAGCCATCGTAGGTGGTCCAGGTGATAAACTTCATACAATCTGCGGCAGTTTTGAACAGTGTCTGGAACCTCTGGAGGGGTTCCCCAGAGAGGCCGGCAGAGTAGCCCTTCAGCTCCTTCATGGTGTCCCAGAGGAACATTACCATGCAGAGGAGGTATGCCTGGAACCGGCAGCCTAGTATGGAGCCCTGGTAGCATTTTCTGCCGAGAGTGTCGAGGCTCCAAGCCTCCCTGCTGGGAAGCATCGAGAAGTGTGTCTTTTGGCTTTGGAGCAGACACATGGCTAACTCGACCACCATGAGAGTTGTGTGGTAAATTGGCTCCTGCAGAAGCCCAGGTGGACCTTATACATAATGTCGAGCCGGCAACTAACTGTGTGTACTGTAGCCGGTGTCTCCCAAATATGGAGGAGCAGCCTCTCGAGGATCGCTGGGACTGGCACCCATAGGGACTCCTTTGGGGAGGGTGATTTGAACTGGAGGATCTCAAGATCCTCCCACCGAGGGTCGTCTACCAACTCTTTCGTCTACCAACTCTTTGGTGAAAGCCAGAGTTTTGGCCATGTCCCACAAAGTCGAGGAAGGCCTTGTCCTTGGAAGGGGACTGAGGCCGGGCCTCCGGTGGGGACGGGTTCGAGAGGTCTCAATGCCTCAGGGTGTCCAGGGAAGTGTCATCCTCTGATTCCCAGCTGGAGTCTGAGATGGACTCAATGACTGAACGGACCCATTGGCCAGGGAGGATTGGGGTCCCATGGAACAGGACTGCAACCAGGACCTCTGTCGTGATCGGCCTGGGCGAGGGAGCTGTGTGGAATCAACTCAACGCCAGGGGAATTCCTTGAGGTAGAGGTCCCGGTGTTTTTGGCCAATAAATGGTGGAGCTCCAGCACTGCCTGCTGAGTGGCCAAGAAGGCAGACAAGCTGCGTTCAAGGGCCACCATCCTGGTCTCCAACCTGGATGGGGTCACAGCAGTTGGCGCAGACACAGATGGTATCGGGTCCAGCACCGGTGGAGGAGAGTCCCTGGTGGGGACGGCTGCGAGGACCTGGGGCCGATCTCCTGGGTCCATTGAGTCTTTCCAGAGAAGTTGATGGTTGCTCCTGCTCAGATACCTCGGTCCTCCTCCAGGAGCTCAGAGATCTGCCACAGGACTTAACCGCCTTCTCAGAGTCTCATGAGGAGTCCTGCAAGGCTTTCTTTTTCTATGGGATCTAGACTGGGGACACCCAGTCAAAGGACACGCCGCCCCGACTGGTGGCTGCGGAGTCACTGAGATCCCGGGGTCTCAGACTGGGCTCTGGAAGGTGCCTCCGAGGCAGAGTCTGACCTGAACATCCAGTCGTGCTTCTCCTGCCTGCTTTGGGGTCAGCCTCTTGCAGGATCCGCAAGTTGTGGTCAGGACTGAGACAGAGACAACAGCCGTGTGTATCTATGATAGAAAAATTACTGGAACACTGATCACAATTTTTAAAGCCGCTGGCCATCAGGGGAAAAAGGGCACCAGTGAGGTCAAAGACCTCAGGAACTGCCAGTGAGGGAAAAAGGCATTGGAAAGAAAAATTCACAGGCCCAAGGATGCAGTGCCAAGGCAAGCAAACTTGGGGGTGGGAAAGGGACTGGCCGCAGCCAAAGAGAGGATTACTGAGAATAAAGTCAACTTTTTCCAGGGGATCAGACGCATGTCTGCTGGGCTCCACAGAGAAAATGAGACTGAGCAAGATGGCACCCTTGGGCGAGAAGGAAATCACACATGCGTGGTGGCATCTCCCAAAGGCTCTCTTTGAAAGCTGGGGAGATGCTTGCGCGTGGGCTCTGTCGGCGCTGACATCACCCATATGCGAGGACTGACTTCCAGTTTGTTCCTGGAGAAAAGCATAGTCACTCACTTGTAAAAGGCTGCCTCCGGGAACAGCAGGAATTAGTCTTCACACATGGGTATCATCAGTACCAACGGAGTCCGCACGGGAACACTCCCCAGAGTCCAATCAGAAAGCCTTTGAGAGCCCACCACTGAATCTGCATGACTGCCTTCCTATCTCCCCAACTCCACTCATCAGTTGAGTTTATAGCTGAGAAAGGAGTTTGTAGCTGAGAGAAAAGAACATCCTGCATCTCCTAGGGGAGGTGGGTGGGTTGTGAAGACTAATTCCTGATGTTCCCGGAGATCACCTGTTACAGGTGAGTAACTACACTATCTCCAGAAACAAGCAGGAATATAGTCTTCACATACGGGACTCCCTAGCTGCCAGGAGCCGGGTTGTTTTGGGGATCAGGAGGGTGCCCTAGGGATAGGGAAAATTCTCAGGAACAGAGTCATATGGATATTATGAAGTAGGTTCTGGAGGGCCTGGACCCCTGCAAGGCTCACTGGTATGGAAAAAGTCTGGTAGGAGTTGCATTTAAGTACTGAAGAGGTGTTGAAGGTCTGCCTGTCTGAAAGCTGCATCCCGGCGAGAGTCCTTGTCCAGGCAGTAGTGGGCAGCGAAAGTGTGAATGGAAGACCAATTTGCTGCCTTGCCCTCTTCAATGGCCACCAAGTGGAGGTTGTCCACTGACGTAGCCATGGCCCTCCAAAGAGAGACCTGCCTGGTCATATGCGAAAGTGATGCACTCAGCAATCCATCTGGAGAGTGCACTCTTGGACACAAGGAGACCCAAGTGACTGGAGTCAAAGGAGACTAACCATGAGAATCTGCGATGTCCCTGTGTCCTCTGACGATAGAAAGCTAATGCACGCTTGCAATCTAGGGTGTGCAGAGTCGCTTCTGCATAAGAGGTGTGCAGTCTAAGGAAGACCAGTAACATGATAGATTGGTTTAAGTGGAAGGGAGATACCACATTTGGGAGGAAGTGTGGATGCATCCAGAGGACAACTGTCACGATGAAATCTTGTGTAGGGAGGGTCCACCACTAGAGCCTTTAGCTCACTGATGTGTCTAACAGAAGTGAGGGCAATAAGGAATACAGTAACAGTTTATGATGGCAGATAAAGACCAGTATGGTCCATCTAGTCTACCCAGCAAGGCGGCAAGAGTAGGTGCACCTGCTGTCCCTTGCAGGTCACCCCTCCCCATGCCTTTGTTTAGGGGTGTACCCACCGCTCCTTGTAGGTCACCCCTATTTGCTGAGATATAAGAGATAATCATGTTTATTTTGATTTTATCCTGTTGCTATAAAAGGGATCCACGTTATCTGTCCCATGCCATTTTGAATTCTGTCACTGTATTTGCCCCCACCACTTCCATTGGGAGGACATTCCAAGCATTCACCACCCTTTCAGTGAAAAAGTATTTCCTGAAATTGCCTCAGTTTACCCCCTTGCAGCTTCATGTTATGTCCACTAGTATTACAGCTTCCCCGTCTTTGGAAGAGGTTTGTTTGTTCATTAAGTATTTAAAGGTCTGAGTCATATCTCCCCTGCCCCTCCTCTCCTCCAGAGTGTGCATATTTAGGTCTTCAAGTCTCTTCTCATAAGTCTTCTGATGCAGGCTCCAAATAATTTTGGTCACCTTCCTCTGAACCGTTTCCAGCCTTTTTATGTCTTTTGTGAGATCTAGTCTCCAAAACTGAACACAATGTTCTAAGTGAGGCCTCACCAGCGACTTGTACAGTGGCATTAGTACCTCTTCCTTTCTGCTGGTAACAAATATTTCCTAACTACTACTTCTTCACTGTAAGCATTAATACCAGCTCTTCTTTGGTGGGATTTGAACCCACAGCCTTCATGTTATTAGGCACACTCCAAACCCCTGGGCCAGGGAGGTTTTTCATCTTCCAAGATAGATATTACAGTGGAGTAGTGGCTAGGGACTGAAAGGACGACTTTAGAAGCTCAGCCAGTACCACAATGAGATCCCAAGCTACCAACAGCAGCTTGATCAGTGGTTTGGAGAGCAAAACGCCCCTCATGAAGCGTGCTATGAGCAGATATGAGGAGATTGGCTGTCCTTCCACTGGCTTGGGGGAGGCTGCGATGACGCTAAAGTGCACTCTGACAGAATTCAGCTTTGGCAGATGAATGGAGGAGATATTGGAGGAGGAATTCCACCAGTGCAATGAAGGGATTGAGATTCTTCTCGGAGCACCATAAAGCAAACCAGCACCATTTGAAAGAGTATGCTCGTCTAGTAGTCTTTCCTTGAAGCTACAAGGATGTCCTTGACCTGCTGTGGAAGATGAAGGTCTTGTAGTTTCAGGCCCTGAGCAGCCAGGCCGTCAGTCGTAGGGACTGGAGAATGGGATGTAGGATTGTGCCGCTGTTCTGTGAAAGGACAATGGAGGCACATCCCAACTTGAAAGGTTGGTCGTGGCTAGACAGAGCAGAAGAGGAAACCATGATTGCTGGGGCCAAAACGGAGCTCTGAGGATCATATTCCCCTTGTCAGCCTGCGGTTTGAAAATTCTTTTGGGGGGATCAAGGGCATCAGAGGGAAGGCCTCGAGGAACCCTTGGCCCCAGTTGAGCAGGAAGGCATCCAATGCCTGACTGTGGGTGGGTGGTACTCTGGAGCAGATACCTGGAAGTTGCGTGTTCTGCAGTGTGGCAAAGAGATCTATGGATGGAATCCCCCATGTCTCAAAGATCCAAGTCGCCATGTCTGGGTGCAGTCCACTCGTGTGGATGAAGGATGCGGCTCAGTCTGTCTACCAGGACACGGAGCTCTCCTGAGAGATACCTTGTTCTGAAGTGGATCCAGTGAGCCATGGCGAATGACCAGAGACTGAGAGGCTCGTCGCAGAGGGGGGTGTGAGTCTGTTCCACCCTGCTTGTTCACATAGAACATGGCTACTTGGTTGTCTGTCCTGACTAGGACTTGTTTCTCTAAGAGTTGGTCCTTGAAAACCAGAGGGCATTCATTAGTGCTCAAAGCTTTAGCAAATTGATTTGTAAGGCTGATTCCTGAGCTGTCCAGAGACCCTGGGTAGAGAGCTTGTCTAGATGGGCTCCCTGAGCTAGTTTTGCAGCATTTGTGGTAGGGTGCACTGGGGCGGGAATGTCTGAAAAGACCCCCCTACACACAGTTTTGTTTGGGGACCACTACCATTGGAGTGAGCTGATCAGAGTAGGTATGACCTGTAACTGGTCTCATAAGCTTCTTGTGGCTGCGTTCACTGGGTGGAGAGAGTCCACTGTGTCACATGTGCAGGTGAGCGTAGAGGAGTACATGTACTGTGGAGGCCATGTGCCCTAGGAGGCACAGGAAATCCTGAGCTGTTGCTTGGGTCCTCTGCTGCATCTGGATGGCCAGATGGATCAGCCGAGTCACTCTGGAGCAGAAACCCTTGAAGTTGCATGTTCTGCAGTGTGGCAAAGAGATCTATGGATGGAGTCCCCCATGTCATTTGTTTGCACAAAGAATTGTCTGGTCTATGGTCTGGGCCCAAACATTTCAGACACCAGTCATGGGAATCAGTGTTTGTCAGAGCAATTGGAACTTTTTTTTTTTTTTTCACACTGATGTTTTTGTCCACTGTGACAAACGTGAAAACTTACGCAGAGGCCTACGGTGGTGGTGAAACGTCAGAAAGAACAAGAAAAAACTGAAAGAAAAAGAAAAATCAGGGTCAGTATCAGGAAAGGTACTGGCATCAACGGAAAGCAGAGCATAGAATTAAACCAAAAATAAGACTTTTTCGGCAGTGACAGGAAAGGGCTTCCTACTGGCTCGGTGAAAAATGAAGAACTGAGAAGAGGAGTTGGGGCAGATGCGCAGGCACAGTGGAGTGCTCCCAAAGGCTTTCCTATTGGATGCTGGGGAGTGCTCCCGCACGGGCTCCATCGGTGCAGACAATACCCATTTGTGAAGACTGCATTCCTGCTTGTTCCTGGAGATTGTATTTCCTGATGTTGCTTTTAAAATTTGCCTCCTTGCAGCTTCATTTCATGACCTCTGGTTTTACAGCTTCCCTGTCTTTAAAAAAAAGCATAGTTACTCACCTCTAACAGGTGTTCTCTGGGGACAGCAGGAATCAGTCCTCACATATGAATGACATCGGCACCGACAGAGCCCACGCGGATCCACTCCCCAGCTTTCAAAGAAAGCATATGGGAGCTGCACCGTGCATGCGCGGTCACCTTCCCACTCAAAGGTGCTATCTTGCCTCAGTATATCACAGCACAAGGCGGCAAAAAAATGAACATACTCCTCCAATGGAGGAGGGAAGGTTGAGGGGACTGATTCCTGCTGTCCCTGGAGAAAGAGTAGTTACTCACCTGTAACAGGTGTTCTCCAGGAGCAGCAGGAATCAGTCCTCACATATGGGTGACATCGACGTCAATGGAGCCCCCGTGCGGAGCATTTCCCCAGCTTTCTAAGAAAGCCTTTGGGAAAACTGCATGCATGCGCAGTCCCCTTCACGCCTAAAGGTGCCATCTTGCTCAGTCTGATGACATAGCTAAAAGACAGCACAAAAAAAATGTAAAAATGAACTATGTACAACTTCAACTCCCAGGGGAGGAGGGAGGGTTGTGAGGACTGATTCCTGCTGCTCCTGGAGAACACCTGTTACAGGTGAGTAACTACTCTCTCCAGGACCAAGCAGGAAGTCAGTCCTCACATATGGGACTCCCCAGCTTCAGGCTACCGGGGACCCAGAGCTGAAAAATGAGCTCCGTCTAGCTGCAGCATCAGAGAAAGGATTTCACTGAAACATACCCCCACCGGTAGCCCAACCAGAGGGCTGGAGGGTAGGAGTTGCCTAAACCTCAAAGAGATTCCGGAGCACTGCCTGACCGAAAGCATTGTCCCTACGGGATCCCTCTCCAGGCAGTAATGGGCCGCAAAAGTCTGGCTTGAGGACCAAGTTGCAGCCCTACAGATATCTGCCAACAGTACAGAGTGGAGATGAGCTACTGAGGCAGCCATTGCCCGGACACAGTGGGCCGTGACCCAACCCTGCAAGGGAAAGTCAGCTGCCCTGTCAGCCACCCAGATGGACAAGGTACGCTTGGAGACAGGTAACCCCAAGTTATTAGGGTCAAAAGATACGAAGAGCTGAGTAGCCCTCCTATGCCCCTGCGTACGTTCAATGTAGAAGGATAAGGCCCTTCTACAGTCCAGGGTATGCAGGACTGTCTCAGCCCGGCTGGCATGGGACCTAGGGAAGAACATTGGAAGAACCACCTCCTGGTTGAGATGGAAAGAGGAGACAACCTTTGGGAGGAACTTAGGATGAGTCCTAAGGACTACCCTGTTCCTATAGAAGTGAGTGTATGGCCTGTCACAGACCAGGGCTTGAAGCTCACTCACTCGCCTGGCCAAGGTCAGGGGAACTAGGAATAGAGTCTTCCAAGAAAGGAAGCGGAGAGGACATGCAGCCATCGGCTCAAAAGGTGGGCGAGTCAGTTGCTGCAAGACCACATTCAACTCCCACTCAGAGGCCGGTGCGCGGAGAGGAGGCTTGAGCAAGAGCAAGCCTCTGAGAAACCTGGGCACCAAGGGATGAACCGACAGTGTCCCTCCACCAGCGAGTGATGAGCTGCCAGAGCAGAGAGGTGGACCCGAACAGAATTGGACTTAAGGCCATGATTGGACAAGTGCAGCAGGTACTGAAGCACTACTGGCACAGTGCAGGAGAAAGGATCTTCCTTCAGGGCATAGGTTTTCCTGGTGGATTGCTTTCTAGAGGCCAAGATCACCTCTTCCACTTCCTGAGGCAGGCCCCAGGGAGCCAACACTACCCTTGAAGCCTCCAGGCCATCAAATTGAGAGATTGGAGATTGGAGTGCAGAAGGGAACCCTGATCCTGAGAGAGAAGATTGGATTGTAACCCCAGAGGTAGTGGGGTTTCCCACTGCTAGTTGAAGCAGAAGTGGGAACCAGGGCTGCCTCGGTCACCTGGGGGCTACCAGAAGTACCAAGGCCTTGTCCCTTAGAATCTTGAACAAGGTTCGGGCCACCAGAGGCATGGGAGGAAACGCATACAGGAGGCCCTGGGACCAAGAAATCAGGAAGGCATCCGCTGCTAACCTCAGGGGATGCGGTTGCCTGGAACAGAACCTGGGTAGCTGCCGGCTCAGGGGACTGGCAAAGAGATCTATGGATGGAAGTCCCCATTTCAGGAAAAGTTTTTGAACCACTAATGGGTGCATTTGCCCCTCGTGGGGCTGCAGAATCCTGCTCAACCTGTCTGCCAGGAAGTTCTCCTGGCCAGGGAGATAAACAGCCTTGAGAAACATGTTGTGCCTGAGCACAAAAGAGCAAAGGGCCTGTGCCTCCTGACACAGGAGCCTGGACCCAGTGCCTCCCTGTTTGTTCACATAGAACATGGCCACTTGATTGTCCGTCTGTACCAGAACAGACTGGTGAGCCAAGGTGTGAGAGAAGGTTTTGAAGGCTAAGCGAATAGCCCGGAGTTCCAGTAGGTTGATCTGTTGCGTGGCCTCCCATGGAGACCACGGGCCCTGGATGCACCTGTCCAAACAATGTGCACCCCAGCCCTGCAAGGAGGCATCGGTCGTCAACACCACTGTGGAAACAGGTACCTGAAAAGGCACCCCCTGTAGTAAATTGGGGGGGGGGGGGGTGGTAGCCACCACTGTAGGGAGTTCAGGAATGGTTTGGACAGCCGTATTTTGTCGGTGAGGCTTCCTGTGGCTTGCTTCCACTGAGTTCTGAGGCACCACTGTGCAGGTCTCATGTGGAGGAGGACATTGGGGGGTCACATGCACTGTCGATGCCATGTGGCCTAGGAGCTTTAGACAGTCTGGCGGAAACCCGTAGCATGCTTAGAAACTGGTTTGCCAAGTCGATGAACCTTTGTGCCCTGCCTTCTGGCAAGTAAGCCTTTGCTTGCAGGAAGTCCAGCCGCGCCCCTATGAACTCCAGGTTCTGGGAGGGGAGCAAAGTGGACTTTGCGAAGTTTATGACAAAGCCCAGGTGCTGAAGGAGGGAAACAGTTCGGAGGGTGGGTTGCCTGGCCTCCTGGTAAGTCTGACCCCTGATGAGCCAGTCATCCAGGTAGGGGAAGACAAAAACACCTTGATGCCTCAAATAGGCCACCACCACTGCCAGGCACTTTGTAAAGACCCTTAGGTTAGGCCAAAGGGCAGTACTCTGTACTGGTAATGGTTTCCTCCCACAATGAACCTGAGGCACTTTCTGTGGTCTGGATGAATGAGGATGTGAGTGTACGCATCCTTTAGATTTAAGGAGCATAGCCAATCTCCCTGCTGGAGGTAGGGCAGAAGTGTTCCAAGAGTAAGCATCTTGAACTCCTTGGAGATTGCTGAGGTCGAGAATAGGCCTGAGGCCACCGGTTCTCTTTGGTACGAGGAAGTACCTGGAGTAGAAACCGTGACCTTGCAGGTGGGGAGGTACAGGCTCCACCGCCTTGTCTAGAAGCAGACCATGAAGTTCTTGAAGGAGGTCTGTGTGCAGAGGTCTTGGAGGCTCTTCTGGGAAGTAGGGAGGAGGCAACTGCTGGAAGTGGAGCATATAGCCCTTGTGGACTATGCTCAATACCCAAGCATCTCCTGTAATGGGTGGCCACCTGTGGGCAAACAGGGCTAGACGACCTCCTGTGCAGGGATGGGGCAGCAGAGGTGGAAAGGCTATGTTGTGGGAGTCAAAAAAACCCTCCCTGCTGAGTGGGAGCCGGAGGCTTGGGGGTCTTCTGCCTACGGGGCCCATTGTCCCTGCCCCTTGGCCTGCTGACCCTGCTGGGGAGACTTGGTACTGAGGGAAAGGTTTGTAGGCAGCTGCCTTCCTTGGGTAAAATTACTTCTTACCTGAGCCCTTCTTATGAGAACGGGCAGAAGTTTTTCTGGACAGCCTTGTCCTAGTCAGGTGCTCGGTTTCGAGCTCAGCAGCCTTCTCGGCCATGGGCTTGCCAAAAAGGTTTTCACCTCGGCAAGGGACATCGACCAACTTGTCCTGCACCCAGGGCTCGAGATCCGATGACTGCAGCCATGCCTGGCGTCGGGCCCTGATGCTGGCTGCCGCTACACGAGACGAAGCCGCGAAGCCATCGTAGGCCGCTCGGGACATGAACTTTGAGCATTCCCAGATTCCAGAGGACAAGGTCTTGAACCTCTGCAAAAGGTTCCCCAGAGAGGCCAGCAGAGAACCCGGCAATTTCCTTCGCCAGGTCTTGTAAGTACATGCCCATGTACAGCTGGTAGGACTGGACACAGCAAGCAAGCATCGAGCCCTGGAAGCACTTTCTGCCGAGCGCATCCAGGTTCCGGGCCTCCCTACCAGAAGGCACCGCAGAGCGCATCTTCTGGCTCTTCAGACGATGCATGGCCAATTCCACCACCATGGAATGGTGCGGCAGCTGCGCCTTCTGGAATCCAGGGCTCTTACAGAGTCGATAGATGGAATCGACCCCGCTTGCTCAAAACCGGCGCCGAGGCCAGTGCCTCGCACATTCGAAAGAGGAGCCATTCCAGCATCAGAGGAACAGGCACAGTAAAGGCCTCCTTCGGAGGAGAGTCATACTGGAGGGCCTCGAGCTCTTCGGCTCGAGGTCCGCAGGAATCACCAAAGCCTTAGCCATGTCCCTGACAAACTCCGAGAACCTGGTGTCCTTCGGCGGGGACCTACTCCGGGGCTCGGACTGCGGTGAGTCCGAAGGGACGCACCGAGTCTGAAAAGTATCGGGGGACTCCTCGTCCTCTGTCTCCCACACAGACTCATCCGAAGAGGAGTCGGGGGGCTCCGACCGCGCGGGTCTCGGTGGCACCCGCCCCGACGCCGAAGGCACCGGTGTCGACGCCCTCGGTCCCGAGCGGGAGGTCGAGGGTGACCATGACCGAGGACAACTTCGAACCTTCATGGTCTCTAGTATCGGCTCGGTCTCCGGGGTCGACTTAAACGTCGATGTCCTGGTGGTCGGGGCAGATGCACCAGCAAGGCTGGCCATCAGCACCCGCTGCTGATCCATGAATGCAGACAATCTGCACTCCAAGGCTGTCAGCCTGAGTCCAAGCTCAGGAGACTCAGCAGCTACCGACTCGGGCCCCGGCAGCGCCGGGCCCCGACGTCAGCTCCCTAGGAGGAGAGTCCTCGAGGACAACAGGACTTACATGCCCGGCAGACTCCGGCTTCACGTGAGGTATCTTGGACAGCTTCTCCTGCTCCAAGGGCCCGGGGCGGCAGTTGGGGGTCTGAGACCTGGCCCCCGAGGAACGAGGGACCTCCTCCGATGCCGCCCTCACGAGCCGCTTCTTCCTCTTATGTTCCCAATCGGGGGACCCCCTGTCATTTTCTTTTTAGTTGTGCTATGACAAATTTGCAATATAATAAATTTGGACTATAACTACCTTTTATGTATTCGAGTGCTATTATGGATTGCATCTTTTTATACTCGTTTGCTTTAAAGAGGCTGAAGAATTCGGCTTAGTTAATTCCTTGTTGGTTCAACTATTTTTCAATCTAGGTTGGTTTCATATTATTGTTATTACTGACTGTACCCATATAGATTCGTCTTTTTAACGAGGTCTATTATATGGTTCAGTTAAGCTGCATAAATATATAGATATTTTTTCAGGCTCAATACACTTAGTCGGTCTTCTATCTTTCTTTTTAGTCTTGTATGTCACTTTATTTTTGGCAAATGTAGGTATAAGTTAAGAGATTCTTTTAAAGGCATAAATTTCTATAGTTTTCTCCCAAATTTATTACACGAGGAGTTCTATACTAGCTATGAGTTTTACTGATTGGTCTTGAAGAGTAGACTCCGCCTTCGCCACGCCCCTTTTCTTTCCCGCTTCATACAAAGAACATAAAGTTTGCGCATGTGTCGGCATTTTCCAGTTAGATGCTTTTTGGCTTATCAGACAACAGACTGCTTGTTTTGGAAAGCAGTAATATATGATAGTTACTCATATTGGTAAGTGAGATTCGATCTATTATACCGCCGTTGTTTCCTATTTAGATCCTATCGACGTAAAATTGGTAGCTCACACTGTTTTAGTTTTCCTTCTGTAAATATTTTCAGGCGGTTCTTCCTCATCTGCTTTGCCGTTTTGCTATAACAATTTTAAGGTTTGACGAATGCAAAATATAGATTAATTTTTAAATAGCAATGAATTTTCATATGGATATACTAAAGATGATCAGTTTGGGCACATCCCTGTCTTTACCTTTCCCTAAGGTTTACTCTAAGATCAACATTTGATCAGTCGGTAACAATTGTTTTCCATGAAGCTCTCTCGGTACCTCTGAGTTCAAGTCTGACCTCCTCCCTTCCTAGCTCTTGGTACATGTACTCCGCACCCGTTGCCTCCTTTGGTTCTTCAGTTTTTTAGTTTTTTTAGCCATTTATTTATTGTTTTACTGTTTGAGATGTTAATATCTTTTATAATATTTTTTAGATGTATTATAGATGTTAGCTAAAGTATCATCTCCAATACATACATATGCCTAATTTTGTTTTCTTTATTTTAGTCCTGTTACTTCCCTTTGAGGGTTATCAGTCCATTATATCTACAATTAAGGTATTCTTGACAAAGTAATATTGCTTGTTTCACCCTTAATATGTTTTAATTTCAGTTATGTGCTATTGTTTGCTTTTAATTGTATTTGCGTATCCACACTTTTTATTACTTTTATTCTGTTTTATACATTTATGTATAGTTGATTTATTTATTTATACGATTGATTTTGATGTATATATGCGTGTTTTATGGTTTTAATCAGCATTGTGTTCTTTCTCAATTGTTTTTACTTTTTATTTAATTTATTCTGTACGTTTTTATGTTTTTAGTACCTACTCCAACAACCCCTGATGAAGGTTTTCGAAACACGGCCTGTGTTGGGTTGTTAATTAGGTCCTTGATATTGTTATTGAATAAAGCACAGTTACTTACCTGTAACAGGTGATCTCTGGAAACAGCAGGAATTAGTCCTCACATAAGGGTATGTCGGTACCGACGGAGCCTGCGCCGGAAAGCTCCCCAGCTTCCCAGAAGGAAAGCTTTTGGGGCCTCCCACTGCGCATGCGCGCTGCCTTCCCGCCTTCCTGACCAACAGTTCGAGTTTAAAGCTGAGACAACAGAGAGAGGAAAGGAAAGAGAGAGATAGATACAACTCCTAGGGGAGGCGGGTGGGTTGTGAGGACTAATTCCTGCTGTTCCCAGAGATCACCTGTTACAGGTATGTAACTGTGCTATCTCCAGGAACAAGCAGGAATAAGTCCTCACATATGGGGACTCCCTAGCTAAGATGCCTGGGAGATCCCCTGAAGGGTATAAGACCCTGAAAGGTTCCTCATCTTCCTATGGATATCAGGCATCCATTCAGGGAAGGTGGGCTGGAGTTGTTCAAGAATGGAACAGGTGTCTAAGGACAGCCTGACCAAACAAGGCATCCCGGCGGGAGTCCTTGTCCAAACAGTAATGGGCTGTAAAGGTATGAACCGAGGCCCAGGTGGCTGCTCGACAGATCTGGTCAATGGACACAAGAGTTTAAAATGAACCATAGAGGTGGCCATGGCCCTCACGTTGTGAGCGGTGACATGGCCCTCCAGAGAAAGGTTCTTACTCTGGTAAGCAAAAGAGATACACTGAGCAATCCAATTGGAAAGTGTTCTTTTGGAGACTGGAAGTCCGAAATGAGAAGGATCAAAAGCAACAAAAAGCTGAGAAGACTTTCGATGTTGCTGTGTCCTGTGGAAGTAAAAGGCAAGAGCTCTTTTACAGTCTAGAGTATGAAGGTTCCTCTCTGCACTGGATGCATGAGGAGCTGGAAAAAAGACAGGTAAATATACCTCTTGATTAAGATGAAAAGGGGAGACCACTTTAGGCATAAAGTGGGGATTGGTCCTAAGGACCACCTTATCATGATGGAACCTTGTATAAGGTGGATTAGCCACTAGAGCTTGCAGTTCACTGATACGGCGAGCTGAAGTGACTGCAATAAGAAAAATAACTTTCCAGGAAAGAAATTTCAAGGAGGTAGTGGCTAAGGGTTCAAAAGGTGGCTTCATAAGCTGACCAAGAACCAAGTTTAAGTCCCATGCCACCGGAGGAGGTCGAATGGGAGGTTTAGTTAAGGTTAGGCCTCTCATGAATCTTGCAATAAGAGGATGAGAGGAAACAGGTTGTCCATTGATGGGCTTAAGTGATGACGCAATAGCACTCAAATGGACTCTTACTGAATTTGTTTTGAGTCCTGCATTGGAGAGATGCAGGAGATATTCCAAAAGCGAATTCAATGGGACTGCTAGAGGGTTAAGACCCTTTTGAGCACACCAAATGGAAAATCTTTTCCATTTAAAAGCGTAAGAACGCCTAGTGGAAGGTTTCCTAGAGGCATGTAGGATATCCTTCACTTGCTGCGAAAGATTGAAGTGGTGAAGGTCTAGGCCTTCAGTAACCAAGCTCTGAGGTGAAGGGACTTGGGGTTTGGGTGCCACAAAGTCCCCTCCTCCTGAGACAGAAGGTCTGGAGCTACTCCCAAGTCCAGGGAGGGGGCTTGGGAGAGATGCAGAAGTAGAGGGTACCACACTTGGCGTGGCCAGCGTGGAGCTATGAGGATCATGGACCCTTGATCCCTTTGAAGTTTGAACAGAGTCTTGGGAATCAAAGGAATGGGAGGAAAGGCATACAGGAAGCCCTGACCCCAATGCAGGAGGAAGGCATCCTTGGCCTGAACTCCCTGACACGGAATTCTGGAACAGAACCGGGGAAGTTTGGCATTCCACGGACTTGCAAAGAGGTCTATGTCCGGGGTTCCCCATTTCTGGAAGATTCTGAGTACCTGATCCATGTGCAGGGACCATTCGTGTGGAAGCAGAACTCGACTGAGTCTGTCTGCCCAAGAGTTTTGGATTCCTGGAAGATATACTGCCAGGAGATGGATTTGATGCTCTCTGGCGAAGGCCCATAATCTTAGAGCTTCGTTGCAAAGCGACAGAGAGCCAGTCCCTCCTTGTTTGTTTATGTAAAACATGGCTACTTGATTGTCCTTGTGAATAAGGACTGTCATGTTGCTGAGGAGGGTATGAAAAACTTTGAGAGCCAGAAAGATTGCTCGAAGTTCCAAGTGGTTGATATGAAGGGTGGTCTCCTGTGGAGACCAAGTGCCCTGAGTGGAGAGATCTTGGAGATGAGCCCCCCAACCTGTTTGGGAGGCATCTGTTCTGAGGGTTGCTTGGGGCAACAATGGTTGAAAGGGGGCCCCCAACAACAGATTTTGAGTGGATATCCACCATTGGAGAGACCAAAAGAGACGATTGGAGTTTGCTATTTGGTCTGAGAGAGCTCCTGATGCTTGAGTCCACTGGGTGGATAAAGTCCATTGAGCTGCTCTCATATGTAGGCGAGCATAAGGCACCACATGCACTGTGGAGGCCATGTGGCCTAATAGTTGTAGCATCTCTCTGGCAGTCAAGTGGCTTCTGGACTGAGTCTGAGAGGCTAAGTGCACTAGACGTTGGCAACGGGCCTGAGGTAGATAGGCCTTTGCAGTGGTGGTATCCAACCAGGCCCCTATGAACTCCAGGGATTGCGTAGGGGTGAGTTGAGACTTTGGCAGATTGATCACAAGTCCCAGATACTGCAGGATGCGTCTGGTGCGATCCAGGGAAGTCTGAGCCTCGGACTGAGATGGAGCTCGGATGAGCCAGTCGTCCAGGTATGGAAAGACAAAAATTCCCAGGGTGCGTAGAAATGCAGCTACTATTGCCATGCATTTGGTAAATACCCTTGGAGCAGAGGCTAGACCGAAGGGAAGTACTCTGTACTGGAAATGTTTTCCCTGGAACAGAAACCGTAGGAATTTTCTGTGGGATGGATGGATGAGTATATGTGTGTACGCATCCCTGAGATCTAGAGAACAAAGCCAATCCTGACTCTGTAGGTATGGAAGGAGAGTACCTAGAGAAAGCATCTTGAATTTCTCCTTGTATAGAAATTTGTTCAATTCTCTGAGATCCAGAATGGGTCTGTACCCCCCTGTTTTCTTGGGAATGAGAAAATAAGGGGAGTAAAAACCTGATCCCTGTTGAGGAAGAGGAACCTCTTCTATTGCCTTTTGGGCGAGAAGAGTGGTCACCTCCTGACTCAACAGGTTTAGGAGAGATGGGGGAGAATTGAAACTTCTCACCATGGTATGGGGAGGAAGATTGGAGAAATGTAGTTTGTAGCCCCCTCTGATGATAGAGAGGGTCCATTGTTCTGATGTGATTTGCTCCCATCTGGGAGCAAAATGAGTTAACCTTCCTGGAATGGTGAGAGGTTCTGGTTTTAGAGCCAGAAAGGTTAAGTTCTCTAGATTTAAGTCAAAAACCCTGAGGGGGTTGGGACTGTTGGGCTGTAGCAGCCCCTGCAGGTTTTGCCCTGGCCTGTTTAGGCTGCTGACGCTTAGGAGCAAAGCGAGCTGCAGAAGATTGTTGGCCAGTATTTGTGGCAAATCTGGCCTTCTTGTAGAAAAGCTTTTTGAAAGATTTTTTCTTGACAGGGGTAGAGGTAGACTTAGAAAGTCTATCTAATGCAGCATTTTCTGCATCCATTTGAGTGGCTTTGATTTGCCACTCCTTACCAAACAGATTCTCACCTGTACAGGGCAAATTTCCCAACCCATCTTGGACCCGGGGTTCTAGGTCAGAGGCCTGGAGCCAAGCAATTCTGCGAGCCGCAATGGCAATACCTGAGGCTCTGCTAGCACCCTCAAAGGAGTCAAAGGTTGCTCTGTTGGAGAACTTTGAAATATCTTGGGTATGCTTTAGCAAAAGAAGGAACTCCTCCTTTCTATCTTCTGGGATAAAGGGGAGAAAAAGGCGTATCTTTAATGCAATCTACTTCAGAAACATGCCCATATAAAGGCTGTATGAGTTGATTCTGCCAATAAGCATACTTGCTTGGAAGATTTTTCTTCCAAAAGCATCCAGAGTCCTACATTCTCTTCCTGGGGGAGTAGAAGAGTGTCTTTTAGTAATCTTTATCCTTTTCATAGCTGACTGCACCACGATGGAGTGGTGAGGGAGTTGAGTTTTTTGAAACCCAGGAGAAGGGGGGGACACGATACATGGTGTCCAGACGAGAACGTGGAGATAGGGTGAGAGGAGTCTCCCATAAGTCCATCATGTGTTCTTGAAGAATTTCATGGATGGGCAAGGTGACTGCCTCTTTGGGAACCTTAGAGTATCCTAAAATGTCTAACCTTTTTGCTCTAGGTTCTTTTTCAGAGGATACAGAAATAGAAAGACCTTTAGCTACTTCAATGATGAAGTCTTGAAAGGATAAATCCTCTGGAGGAGACATTCTCCTCTTTGGAGAAGAGGGCTCCTCAGGTAGAGTAAGGGATACTTCAGCAGAGTCATCTGATGAATCAGAATCATCAGAAGACTCAAAGTATCGTCTGTTTGCTTCCAGGGATCGATAAGCGTATCGACCGGTATCGACATCGGGGGTACCCGGAACCGGATCGGTATCGGGAAAAACCCCGGAACCGGGAACCGGAATCGGTATCCTGGTCGATGTGGATGGCCTGGGTACCAGTATCGGTTGTGGTACCGGAACCGGAGTCGGTACCGCAGGGTGCGGTACCGAGGGCATCGCAGCCTTAATGAAAGCGAAAATGGCCTGCTGCATGGATTGAACTGTTTGATCCATGGACGCCACGACTGTCTGGATGTCGGTACCGGATGAATGAGCCGGTACCCCAGAACAGTCTAACAGGTGATCGGTCGAGGCCGTGCCATCGATGTCAACCTGTAACCCCATAGGAGCAGCTTTGGAAGCCGGAGCTTCCCGCCGGGGTTGTTTGGCTGGGGCAGGGTCCTCAGGGTCAAGCCCAGGGGTATCTCGATACTTAGAGGGAGATTTGCCCTTTGAGGACCTGCCAGAGGAATGTTTGGTTACCTGAGATCCATCAGGAGAGGAAGACCTGGAAGATGTCGATGCTGGAGTATCTGTAGAAAACAGCATGTGAAACTTGGCTGCCCGGTTCTGTAAGCCACGTTTAGACATCAAAGAACAGGATGGGCAATCCGGAATGGAATGGTCAGGCCCCAAACATTTAAGACACCATTCATGGGTGTCAGTGACTGAAATAGTACCGCTGCACTTGGTGCATTTTTTAAACCCAGAGGCTTGTTTCTCCATGAGGGAGAATTTGTGAAGGCCTCACAGAACAAACACACCAAGTGAGGAAAAAAGGGGGGTTTTTTTGGGTTTTTTTTTAGAAATAAAGGAAAAAAGACCGGCGGTACCGGTCTGGAATCGGGGAAGGCAGACACGAGGCCAAAGAAATAAATTAAAATAACTTCTTCAGCGGTGACAGGAACACGACCTGCTGGCTCCGCGGAAAAAGAAGAACTGAGGAGAGTTGGTCAGGAAGGCGGGAAGGCAGCGCGCATGCGCAGTGGTAGGCCCCAAAAGCTTTCCTTCTGGGAAGCTGGGGAGCTTTCCCGCGCAGGCTCCGTCGGTACCGACGTACCCATATGTGAGGACTTATTCCTGCTTGTTCCTGGAGATAGTGTTTTTCCACTCACATCACGTTTTGGACTGTGTGCTTGGTACCACGTGATTTTTTGCCTCCTTTGTTGGACTGCATTTTGCCACAAGGGACACAGACCTTAGGATCATGATCCGGTCCAAGGCATCGAAGGCAGCAGTCGTGTGTGTCGGTGAGAGACAGTTTCTTACACCGATCACACTTTTTGAAACCACTGGAAGCCATCGGGGAAAAAAGAACCCCCGCGAGGTCAAAGGACCAGCCTTCTAGGGAAAAACAAAAAAGGGCGCGAATGCCAGCCATGAAGGGCAAAAACCAAAAAATAGAAGACTGGCTCGATACCGGTGTACCGAACCCGGCGGGAAGGGGAACCGGTGTCGAACCGGAGAACGACGAAGAAGAAATCGCAAGAAAAAAGTCAACTTTTCCAGGTGACATGGACAGACGGGCTCCACGGAAAAAGAAAGACTGAGCAAGATGGCACCTTTAGGCGGGAAGGGGACCGTGCATGCGTGCAGTATTCCCAAAGGCTTTCTTAGAAAGCTGGGGAAATGCTCCGCACGGGGGCTCCATCGACATCTATGTCACCCATATGTGAGGACTGACTTCCTGCTTGGTACTGGAGAACACCTGTTACAGATGAGTAACTAAGCTACAGGCTACCGGAAAAAAAACTGTAAAAGCCACGGGCAACCCAAAAAGCAGGGCTGTAAAGGACAGCAGGAGGTGCTGGTTGGCTGGAAGTCTAACACTGCAGCAGCAGCATCGAAGATGCAATCCGCATTCCAGTATCTTGGACACAGAGGAAGGAACTGCATTAGTCCCCAGAGAGGTGACTGAGTACAGCCTGGCTGAAGGCACTATCCCTCCGGGAGGTCTCCTCCAAAACAGTAGTACGATGCGAATGTGTGCACAGAGGACCAGGTGGCAGCCCACTGGATGCTCCAGAGAAAGCCACGCCAGCCAGCCACCCACCAAGAGAGGTTACCTTGGAGACTGGGACCGAAAGACACAAAAAGTTGCATGTCCTTTGGATGTAGAACAGGGCATGCTTGCAGTTCAGCATGTGTAGGGAGGCCTCTGCTCTGGAGGCGTGCGGCCTGGGGAAAAAGGTGGATAGCACCATCTCCTGGTTCAGATGGAAAGCTGAGACCACCTTTTGTAAGAACTTTGGGTGTGTCCAAAGGATGACCCTGTTCCTATGGAACCTGGTGTAGGATTCATGTGCTACCAGTGTCTGTAGTTCACTCACGCGCCTGGCAGAGGCGAGCGTCACCAGGAAGATGGCCTTCCACAAAAGGTATTTGGGAGGACAGGTTGCTAGGGGCTCGAAAGGGCACCCCATGGGCTTCCCTAGGACCACATTGAGGTCCCATGCCACTGGCAATAGGCAGACCGAGGACTGTGAGAGGAGAAGGCCCCACATGAACTGGCCTACCAAGGGGTGGACCGACACTGCTTGGCCCTCCACTTCATGGTGGTGAGCCGAGATGGCACAGAGGTGAATTCTGACAGAGTTGGATTTCAGACCTGTGGCATGACAGGTGCAGGAGGTACCACAATACCTCCGCTATTATGCAGGAGAAAGAGTTACGGCCATGTCCTGCATACCAGAGGGAAAACCTGCACCACTTAAAGGCATAAGCCCAGCAGGATATCCTACACCAACGACAAGGCAGGCGGTAGTGCATGATGGAACCAGGCTATCAGAGCCAAGGACCGGAGGTTGGGGTGTCGCAGCATACCGTCCTCCTGCGAGAGCAGGGTCGGGACACACCCCAACAGCCAAGGGTCCCCTGACGACAGCAGGGGAACCAAGACTGCCTCTGCCACCTTGGCACAATGAAGAGGATGGAGGCTGCCTCCACCTGGATCTTCAGAAGGGCCCGAGGCACCAGGGGCATATGTGGGAATGCATACAGGAAGCTCCTGGACCACAAGAGAAGGAAGGCAACCACTGCCTCTGACCCCGGGCTGGTTTCTGGGGGCGGAATTGTGGCAGCTGTGCGTTTCTCCAGACTGGTGAAGAGATCAATCTCCAGGGTGCCCCACCACCAGAAGATAACCTCCAGAATGTTTGGGTTCAGCCTCCATTTGTGGGATTGGAGGATGTGGCTCAGGCAGTCAACCAGTATATTATCCTGGTCCGGCAAGTACACTGCCCTGAGTGAAATGTTTCTCCCCGCCATGAAGTTCCAGAGGCACACCACCTCCCAACAGAAGTAGTACGAACTCGTGCCCCTTTATTTGTTGATGCAGAACATTGCTATCTGGTTGTCTGTCTGGACTTGGACTACCTGCCCTTCCAGATGGTCCTGGAAAACTCGCCGGGCATAATAGACTGGCCGAAGCTCGAGCAGGTTGATCTGCAAGGCACTCTCCTCTGGCGACCATGGCCCCTGTGACTGCAGGCGATTGCAGTGGGCCCCCAGCCTGTCTTGGACGCATCCATGGTGAGGACACATTGCACCGGCAGGGCTTGGAACAGCAGGCCAGCCCTTAGGTTGCAGTGGTCCTGCCACCAGGTCAGAAAGGCTAAGGCAGGCGTGACCTGGATACAGTCCTCTTGGCAGCCTGATACCTGCAACCACTGAGTGCTGAGCATCCATTGGACCTGCTGCATGCGCAGGCAGGCAAACAGGGTCACATGGATGGTGGATGCCACATGCCCCAAGAGGCAAAGCAGCTTTCGGGCCGTCACTGAAGCGCTGCACTAGAGCGGCAAGGCATTGAGCCCGCTCCAAGGGGAGGAAGGCCTTTGCTCGAGTGGAGTCTAGTAAGGCCCCGATGAACTCCATGCACTGTGCCATAGCAAGGTGAGACACTGGGAAGTTCACCACAAATCCCAGGTGCTGCAGCAGCACTAGCGTGCAGAGTCGCATTGTACACCTCGTCCGGTGTGCCGGCCCACACAAGCCAGTCATCCAGGCAGGGGAACACAAAAACTCAGAGGAGCCGGAGGCGAGCGTCCATGGCTACCATGCATTTTGTGAATACCCGAAAGGCCAAAGGGAAGCACTCTGTACTGATAGTGGTGGCCCCCTACTACGAACCAGAGGTACTGGACAGTGCCTTGGATGGATCAGGATGTGGGTGTAAGCATCTTTGAGACCCAAGGAGCACAGCCAATCTCCTTAGAGAAGGTAAGGCAGAAAAGTTCCAAGGGATACCATTTTGAGCTTTTCCTTGATCAGGAAGCCATTGAGGTCCTGAAGATCCAGAATGGGTCTGAAGCCCTGTCTTCTTGGGGACCAGGAAGTAGCAGGAGTAACGACTGCCTGCCTCCTTCGACTGCCTGATCCTCGAGTAACAACCCAAGCTCTTTCTGTAGCAGCTCCCTGTACAAGGGGTCCATGGGTAACTCCCCTGTGAAAAATGGGGGGGGGGGGAGGCAGTTAAGCAAAGTGAAGGAGGTAACTTTCGACCACTTGCAATACCCAAGTGTCCGTGGTGATAGAGGGCCACCTGTATGCAAAGTGGACAAGCCATGCCCCTGGGGAACCTTGGGCCCGTTACCTCCTAAGGGAGGGAGGCTACGCCCAAGGAGTCAAAAACTCCCCCGAGGCTGTGCCTGAGCTGCTGTTTCGGGTTTGGGAGCTTTAGGCTTAAGGGGACCATGCCCTTGGCCTGTTGCCCATGAGAGGGAGTGGGGTAGGCCTGGAACTTAGGGTAGCTTCCGTAAGCCTTCTTGGACTTCGGGTGGGAGGCTTTTTCCCTGAAGCCTTCCAGCGGAAAGGTTTGACACTTTCTTGGACAGCTAGGTCCTGGTCATGAATTCCTTCTCCAACTCGTCAGCCTTCTCCGTCATGGGTTTGCCGAAGCAGTTATCTCCCCAGCATGGGACATCGGCTAGTTTATCCTGCACCCATTGCTCCAAGTCAAAAGACTGCAGCCTGGCAAGGCAGCAGGCACTAAAGCCCACTGCGGCCACACAAGCCACTGACTCAAAACCGAAGGCCTCCAGAGACTGAAATTTGGAGCACTCCTTAACAGAGAAAATCAGGGCCCAAAAGCGTCAAGGGGCTCACCTGATAAACCAGCCGACAACCTGGCGAATTCCTTCGCCAAGTCTCTCAGGTACATGACCATGTACAGCTGGTAAGCCTGGATAGAGGCTGTGAGCATAGAGTCCTGGAAACACTTCCTACCAAACACATCCATGGTACGGGCCTCCCTGCCAGGGGACACCAAGGAGTGCATCTTCTGGCTCTTAATGCGACGCATAGCCAACTCCACCACCATGGAATTGTGTGGAAGTTGTGCTTTTTGGAATCCTGGGCTCTTGCCGACTCAATACTGTGAATTCAGTCGATGGTTCATAACAGGTACACTACCAAAAAACTGCCTCCAGTTTTGCAACTGATTCCTATAGATTTTGGGGTGCTGAATCCAGGAAAAATAGCCAAAATGTTCCATCACGTCACGTTTTCTTGCAAAATTAGATTTCTTACCCATATAAGGAATGTTCACATAATTTCTTTTTAGCCGACTGCAGTTTATTTTCTTGGCCCAAAATAGAGGTTGTAATGGTTAACTAACTAGAAACACTCCCTCAAGATATTTTAGAGTGTTTTGTATTCATTTTATACATTAACAGGACAATTGGGAGGCGGGGGGCTAAATCCAGTACTCGCGCTGGCACATGTTCTTTCCTGTTCGCCTCGCCTCGTTCGCTCGCTCAAACACGGTGGTTGCGACATGAACGTTCCTGTCAAATTTCAGTTTCTTGCAAGTTCATTATTACCTTTTGTTTGCTCAGTCGTAATCCAGCTTTATTCCGAAGTGGTTCACTACAGTTGTAGTTTGCAGTGCTGTGTATTTGTGATGGCTCACAGAGCCAGAGGTTGCGTCAACTCTCCGGACAGTTTTTGTTTTATTTGTGGGGAATATACCGTGAAAAAGCGGCAGAGGAACATTTTTGCATTTATTAAAAAAGTATATTTCGCCTATTTCGGTTTGAAGTTAGGCGATCAAGACAAACCGTGGGCTCCTCACAAAGTGTGCAAGACATGTGAGGAAGATCTACGCTTATGGATGAAAGGTAAAAAACAAGCATTTCGTTTCGGAATACCTATGATGTGGCGTGAACAAAGAGACCACAGCAGTGACTGCTATTTTTGCTCTTGCATTGTGAAGGGATACAACTTAAAAAATAAGAACGTAATAAGTTACCCCAACCTTCCCTCAGCAATTAGGCCTATGCCTCATAGCAACGAAGTACCTGTGCCTGAACCACCAAAATCTTTGGATCATATTTGTGTGGACGGTTCTGATCATGATGAGACTCATCAGATGGCTTTTCCCGATGAGTCCAGTACTTCCGAGTTTGAAACTGAACCAGATCCGAAACCTGAACTTTTCTCTCAAGCTGAATTGAATGATTTAGTCCGGGATTTAGGACTCCCAAAAGATGCTGCCCAACTGCTAGGTTCTCGGCTTAAACAGAAAAATCTATTGTCACCAGGAACAACTTTTTATTGGTACCGCAACAGCGAGACACAATTTTTGAAGTATTTCAGCAAAGAGGAAGATTTGGTATTTTGCAACGATATATACGGAGTGATGGAAAAGTTTAAACTCAAGTATGATCCTGCTGAATGGCGGCTGTTCATTGATTCGTCAAAAGACAGCATAAAAGGTGTTCTTCTTCATAATGGCAACACATTCGCTTCAATTCCTATTGCTCACTCTGTTATTCTCCAAGAAAAATACGAGAATTTGGCCCTGATTCTTCAGAAGATTCGTTATGATGAGCATAAGTGGATGATTTGTGGAGACTTTAAAATTCTATCCATGCTATTAGGGCAGCAATCCGGTTTCACCAAATATCCCTGCTTCCTTTGCTTGTGGGATAGCCGGGCCCGCGACCTACACTGGGGGAAAAAAGACTGGTCAATTCGGGAGTATTTGAGACCCGGTGAGAAAAATGTTCTTCATGAGAGCTTGGTACCTCGTGATAAAATTCTATTACCACCTCTCCACATTAAGTTGGGTCTCATTAAGCAATTCATCAAGTCCCTTCCAAAAGATGGTGAGTGCTTTCGGTACCTTTGCTCAAAGTTCCCCTGACTTTCTGAAGCAAAGCTAAAGGAAGGAGTGTTTGTTGGCCCTGATACAAGGAAACTCATTTCAGATGGAGCATTCGCTGAAACGATGTCTGAGAAGGAAAAAGAAGCCTGGGATTCCTTCAAGGATGTTGTTCTCAAATTCTTGGGGAACAGGCGGGATGAGAACTAAGGATATTGTTGCCAGGATGCTCAATGCCTTCAAAGAACAAGGCTGTAACATGAGCCTGAAAGTCCATTTCTTGCACTCCCATGTGAACTACTTTCCCGAAAACTTGGGGGCGTACAGTGAAGAACAAGGTGAAAGGTTTCACCAGGACATCAAGGACGCAGAGAGAAGGTACCAAGGAAGATGGAACACCACTATGATGGCTGATTTCTGCTGGTTGCTGCTGCGGGAAACCCCAGATGAAAAATACGCCAAGCAGCGCACCAAGAGAAGCATTCGGGGGAAGAAGAAACGGGCCCACCAGGAGATTGATTGACCCAAGAATGACTTTAAAATCTAAACTGTGTTGACAAATATCGTGTTTTTACTAAACTTTGAAATAAAAATTTGCTAGTTATTACCACAGTGTCGGATCTCATTTATTAGAATTTTATTTTCACACCATCGGGTGTTTGTCTTCATGTATTGCAATGGTGCGGTTTGCGTTTTCTATTCTTACATACATACCTGTACAACATTTTTTGCACATTTCTTTGCTTTGCTTTGTGTCTAACCTCGCTCTTATATGCTCAATGTTTGTGCACATGTATGTGGCTGTTTTAAGTGCAGACAATTTTGCTACCATCACAGTGTGTTTTGTTGACATTACTCTATTCTTATGTGCTGCCTTGTTACAATTTTCTTTATTCTTATTTGAATAACTACTAAACAATTAGTATAAAGAATTCATCCAAGAAACTTTTATCTCGATCGCACTCAATCTGAAACGTTCACCTCAAACTGCTAACCCAATGTAGCAAAAAATCTGTACGTGATGGAGCAAATTGGTTACCAGATTTGGATTCAGCGCACCAAAAAACGTAAAAATCAATCGAAACATTAGAGGCAGTTTAAAAAAATTTTTTTTTAGTGTACCTGTGTAATTGACACCGTCACTGGGGTCTCCCACATCCTGAACAGCGGGTGCTCCAGGATGAGGGGTACAGGCACTGTCAGCGCCTCCCGAGGAGCCGCCTTATACTGGAGAATCTCGAGGTCCTCAGCACATGGCTTGTCCTCAGGCACCACCATGAAAGCAAGTGCCTGGGACATCTCCCTCACAAATTCAAGGAAGGCCAGGTCCTCTGGAGAGGACCTCTGCCAATTATGCTGCGGAGAGAGGTCAGAGGGAACATCCCAGGGGACGTCCCGATGGAGCACGGTATCACGGGGACTCCTCGCCTGTTTCCCATTTCAACTCCAAGCTGGAGGAGTCAGTGAGCACTCCCCGGTCCTTGGACCGACTGTGGTCCGACGGCATTGTCTCAATCAATCATCGATGGTCTCGAAACTGACAGCACAAGGCGCTCCAGAATGGGTGGAGCATCCTCTGGGGAAATCTTCAACAAGGAGATCACTGTGTGGGGTGCCGACGACCTAGAGGGACCAGGAGTCTGGACCCACTGTGCCTCGAGGAACGCCGAGAAGCTGTGTTAGAGGGCTGCCAGGCGGTCCTCAATGCCAGACAGCTCCACCACTGGCCCCAATGGCATTGAGGCTGGAACCAGATCCCTGGCTGGGGAGTCCTGGATTGTGATGGAGTCTGAGGTGACTCGCCGATCCTTCTATGTCGCAAGCAACTCATCCCTTTGGAGCTGCTTCAACAGAAGCTCCCATCCATTGTCCCGAGTTAAGCCAAGGGTTCTGAGGCAGAGTCAAGGTGGACTTACCACTCAATGCCAGGTTGGTCCTCGGCATCGACTTTGAGGAAGACACCGACACATGCAGGAGGTCTCAGAGGATTAGCCCGATGACCTCTGGGCTCATAACGGAGCATGGGCACACGATGCCGCGTCACCCAAAGAAGGGATTCCGCCCGATGCCGAACCAGAGCCAGACCTACCAAACTGCTCCCCCTGCCACCTTTTACGTTCCTTCTATGTTTTGGCCGACATGAGGCAGCAAAGCGGGCAGGAAGACCCATCGTGGCCTGCCCCGAGGCACTTGATGTAGGTACTGTGGAAGTCTGTATGGACAGAGTGCAGTTGCACTTGCCCTTGCCACACTGCTTAAAACAGTTGGTTGAGGACATAGCGGGAAAAACGAAACCTGTCAGATCATACTCGTACGTCTCAACCAGGTAGGCTGTGAGAAAAGCATAGTTACTCACCTATAACAGGTGTACTCCAGGGAGAGCAGGAATCAGTCCTCACATATGAGTGACTTTGGCACCGATGGAGCCCATGCTTTCAAAGAAAGCCTTTGGGACATGCTACCATGCATGTGTGGTCCCCTTCCTGCCCAAGGGTGTCATCTTGCTCAGTCAGATGACATAACTACGACGGCAGTAAAAACTAAAACTAGATAGTAAAAACAAACTCCCAGGGGAGGAGAGAGGGTTGGGGAACAGATTCCTGCTGTCCCTGGAGAACACTTGTTACAGGTGAGTAACTATGCTTTCTCCAGGAACAAGCAAGAAGTCAGTCCTCACACATGGGACTCCCTAGCTCCAGGCTGCCAAGGACCAAACCACGATATCACCAACAGCAACCAATCAGGTAGCCATGAGCTGCAGAAGATGAGTCCCCACTGAGAGAGACTGCGACATCCAGTGACACTATCACTCCAGTAGCCTGAACACAGAAGGGTTGGAGGACAGGAGTTACCTACACCTCCAGAATACGGAGTACTGCCTGGCCAAAGGCACTGTCCTTGCGGGACTCACTCTTCAGGCGGTAGTGAGTTGCGAACATATGAATTGAAGACCATATGGCAGCCCTGCAGATCTCCGTCAGTGAGCGGAGGTTGGCCACCCACGTGATCATCGCCCTCACACGATGTGCTGTGATCCAGTGCTCGAGGGAGAGGCCAGCTCACTCAGAGGCAAGGGCAATACAGTCCACCACCCAAGTGAACAGAGTTTGCTTAGTCACGGGGAGCCCCATTCTGCTGAGATCATAAGACACAAAAAGCTGAGGAGCTTTGTGATGGGCCTGAGTGCACTGTAAGTAGGAGGACAGGGCCCGTTTAGTTCCTCCCTGCCGATGTGAGGCTACTGAAGAAGGTGGGGAGGTCCACTTCTTGGTTGAGGTGGAAAGGAGACACCACCTTCGGAAGGAATTTGGGGTGTGTGTGGAGCACTACCCTGTTCTTACAGAACCTTGTATATAGTGGATCTGCCACCAAGGCCTGGAGTTTGCTGACTCTTCAAGCAGACGTGAAGGCCACCAGAAAAGCCACTTTCCAAGACAGGTGCCGCAGGTGGCAAATGGCCAGGGGCTCAAAAGGTGATTTGGTGAGCTGGGGGGAGCACCATGTTGAGGTCCCACTCTGCCGCTGGAGGGCAGAGAGGGGGCTTGGATAACAGAAGCAGCCATCTTTGGGAGCTCCCCGATCGGGGTAGAGCACAGGGCAGCATCGGCTTCCCGCTCCTGCACTCCAGCCCAATCGGGGCTGTGGGAGGATACAGCGGCTAAGTTAAAAGGAGCCGCCGGCAGGAGGAAATCCCCTAAACAGAAGCAGCCATCTTTGGGAGCTCCCCGATCGGGGTAGAGCACAGGGCAGCATCGGCTTCCCGCTCCTGCATTCCAGCCCAATCGGGGCTGTGGGAGGATACAGCGGCTAAGTTAAAAGGAGCCGCCGGCAGGCGCGCCCGCGCCGTCGGGCCCGCGCCTGAGGGCCTCGCAAGAGGGCCCTTTGGCGTGGCCCTTAGGCGGGGCACGACAGGCGCGAAACAAAACCTAACATAGTGTACATCTAACAAGTACAGATCCAGATCACCACACCAGCGCAACAGAAATGAGACTGTAAGCTCTGATGTTTGTTATGGACCCTCTCTCCTACTAGCTGCTATTTCCGCCCCTCTGTTGCAGATTTCTACTGGATCTGCGAGGTCGGTCTGTAAATAATTACCTAGCCTAGAATTATTCTTCTGATAACTCCTGTATGTACTTATACCACTAGCATACTGCCTGCTTTGATTGTACTGTTTTCTATTAGCACACTGAAAAAAGCTATTGTCCGTAATTATTCCTCAAGTTAGACAGTACCTTACTCTTGCAGCTGCCGGTAACTAGATTTCCACCCCACCTACCCCTGCCTGAACCCCACTAATAATTATCACAGCTGTTTTTCTTTTTGAAGTGAGTAGTATGTAATGTGTGTTTAATACTACCTGACTGATATACCTCTTGGTTGCTGCTTTCTCCAACGGTAAAACTTTTTCACTATGGTACTAATACTATTGTGTATTAAACTGTGATGTTATTATAAATTGCCTGACTAAAAAATACCTCATAGATAACCACAGTTCCAATTAAACACTCCCCACTCTTAGTACTACCTCCTGTGAACTGCGGGCTATCAAATGTTACCTCTCTCTGCCACTGAGATAAAGTAACAAAGTGTCAAATCACCACACTACTAAGGAAACAAAGTAACAAAGTGACAAATCAACACACTACTAAGGAAACAAAGTACACAACTAGTTATAATCTATTTACCTGCTGCACACCGTTAGCTCCCCTGACTATTCCAGGGAACTCAATTATTCCCTCTCCAGCTGACCACACTATCTATAGCCATGTCTCCTATCATGTACCATACACCTTACTTAGTCCCCCTCCTGCTCATCGCAGCGATCCCATTCCTAACATTGGCCCTAGACCCTTGCATTAAGCAGATCCCTATCCTTTACAGCACGGGAAGGTGTTCAATGAAATATCCCTGCCTCTCTACCACGAGAACCAGAGTACCCTATTCACCCCTCTTACATATCCCACTGCTGCCCGATAACAAGGACCATACTGAGAAACACAAATCCAATCGACTACTCAAGTGTGCCTTAATAAATGCCAGATCTATTCGTTCCAAATGGCCTGTAGCTACGGATCTGATAACAGCACATAACCTGGACATTCTGATAACGGAAACATGGTTAACCGACAATGACAACGTCCTTATCAACCTGATGATCCCACCAGAATTTTCCATCTATACCTGCCACAGATCTAACCAGAGAGGTGGTGGCACACTCATTCTCGCCAAATCGAACCTCCAATTCAAACTGATCAATACCATCAGCACTCCACACCTTGATGCTCTTTCCATATCCAATAGGAGCTGTACGATCAACCTACTCTACCGAGCACCATCACCTTCCCCTGAGGACCTTCCATCAATAATCAACATTGCATGTAACTCTCCCAACCCACAATCCCCCAACTGGTTAGTGGGGGATTTTAACCTACCATCGCTACAAACCTCACACTCCTCAGCATTCCTTGATGCCATGTGCCATCTAGGATGCTCCCACCCATATCAAAGGCGGCACACTGGATTTAATCTTCGCTCCTCAAGCTGTACTCAACACATCTCAGAAGCCCCCGATCTCCATAACCCCTGTACCCTGGTCCGATCACAATTTACTCCTCTTTTATATCCCCACCGAACACCTATCCAATGACAACAACAAATCAGATCGCCCCCCAAGTGCCCTTGAAACACGATTCCGTCCTTTCAATAAAATTGAAATCTTAGAGAAAATCTTACCTGCTCTCCACAAGAACTTACCCTCTCAAGATGACTTAGTAACCAACTGGGACAACACATTGAAAGCCGCTTCCTGCATCCCTGCTACTGACAGGACCAAGAACAAGGGCAAACATAAACCATGGTTCTCCTCGGACCTACAAGAATCTCTCCTCCACCTACGCAGACTTGAAAGACGCTGGCGCTCCTCCCGATCTCCTGATGCACTATTCTCATACAATTCCTACTTACAATCTCACCGGAAGATGACATTGGAAAAAATAAAGAAATACCACTCTGATACATTAATGAGGTCCTTAAACAAGCCACATGACCTCTTCAATATTGTTAAATCCTTAACAGGTGATCCAACCACAACCCAACCTCCTATGCCACACCCTCAAGATTATGCCGAATATCTTCAATCAAAAATGATACAGACTAGTTTGATCCTCACAACATTTCCAACTCCCACCCCACAGACTGTGCCCCAACTAGCCTTGCTCGACAATTTCTCTCTAGTATCCAATAAAGAGATTGAAGAAATAATAGCAGCGATTAATTTAACCACTGCACCTAATGACCCCTGCCCAGACAGGTGGATTAAAGAACTACGACATGAACTTAGCCCATTTATCAGCAAGATTGTCAACTATTCCTTTTCAACTGGATCCTTCCCTCAAAGTCTGAAGCATTCATCCATCCGCCCTCTCCTGAAGAACAGCAAGCTAAACCTAGCAAAAGTCGAATCATTTAGACCTATCTCTAGCATTCCTCTATTAGCTAAAATCATGGAAAAAGTAGTCCAGAGACAAATACAACATGATGTTGACTCAGAAGCTCCCCTGGACCCCTCACAACATGGTTTTAGAGAAGAACATGGTGTTGACACCCTTCTCACAACCCTATTCAATAACCTAATCATAAGCATCGACAATATCCATCAAGGGTTCATTCTCATTTTTCTCGACATAGCTGCGGCATTTGATTCAGTAAACCATAATACTCTCCTACAGCGCCTCAAAGATAAGGGTATTCAAGGTCTAGCCCTGAACTGGTGCAAATCTTACCTATCCGATAGACAGCAGCAAGTTAGAACAGGAGAAGCAACATCTAATTCATTCCCACTTAAACAAGGTGTCCCTCAGGGATCCTCCTTGTCTGCATTAATGTTCAATATATATATGCAGCCAATCTGTGATTTAATACGTACCTTCAACATTCAATGTCTAGTATATGCCGATGACATCCTGTTATATGCTCCTTTCAACGTAAAACAACCAGATTATACATCAATAATTTCTTGCTTCGAAGAGGTATCAAATTGGCTTCTCAAACAGAATCTACGTATAAATCACAACAAAACAGATGTCCTATTCGTAACACGGAATCCTACTTTCATACCCCCCGCCTCATTGCAAGTAAACAACATTGAACTGAAAGCACAACCCACGATCCGATACTTAGGGATTACCTTAGATCAGCGGCTTGATATGTCAGCTCACATCAAGAAAACAACAAACTCAATTTACCAAAAGATTCGATCCCTACGTAATCTCCGACCTCTCCTTGATTACTCTGACTTCCGCACTATCTTCCAAGCTCTGGTACTACCACATTTGGATTTTGCTAATATCATACTACATGGTCTCCCACATTCTACGCTAAATCCCCTCCGGCTAGCCATGAATTCAGCTGCGAGAATTCTCGTAGGTGCTCCACGATCAGAACACATAACTCCAATACTGAAGAGTTTACACTGGCTACCCCTCCAGGCCAGAACCCTATATAAAACCCTGGTCATGACTTTTAAAGCTGTCAAGAACCCATCCCTATCACCCATCAGCAATATGATACATGTCACTCCATCAAACAGATCCAGGAGACCTGCTGCATTGAACTCCATCAATCTACCAAAAATCCTTACCAAATGCTCTAAAACAGCCTCCAGAGCCTTCTCACTGTTTGCGCCCAGAGCATGGAACGCCCTCCCACCCGAAATCAGATCCATCCCTAGCCTCACGACATTCAGAAAGGCCTTAAAATATCATCTGTTCCTAATACACTACCCTGAAGCAACCCCAAATGAACATAGCCCTTATACTGACCTTTCCCATTTAACCCCGGTAGAAAATGGATAATCTTGTTGATCCATACTTGCACACTCTACCCATACTGTTTTTATACTTTACTGTAATTTTATCTGTTATCTACCATGTAGTTTACTCAAAATTGCCATGTACATAGTTAACCCTATTCACATCCAAGTTGTTTGTATATAGTTAACCCTGTTACTTCCTAGTTTTTGTACCCTGTTCAATGTAAAAAACCAATGCTGACTGTACCATTGTGTTTAAATTTGTTCATTTGTAAACCGCACTGATTAAAAGAGCGCGGTATATAAGAAATAAAAATAAATAAATAAACAGGAAGCCCTGGAGAAACCTGGAGACCAGGAACTGGCTTGAGAGGGGTTTTCCCCAACAGGGTAATGGTGAGCTGCTATGGCACTCAAATGTACCCTCACCGAGTTAGATTTTAGCATGGCATGAGAAAGGTGCAGTAGGTACTGGAGTACTAGTTGCACATGGTAGGAGAAAGGATTCTCCTACCTTCTTGCACACCAGGAGGAGAATCTTCTTCACTTAAAGGCATAAGCCCATCTAGTGGAGGGTTTTTGGGAGGCCAGTAGGATCTCCTCGACATCTTCCGTAAGACTGAAAGGGGCCAATGCTACCCAATCAGCAGCCACGCTGTTAGCGTCAGCAACCCCAGATTGGGGTGCAGGAGGGAGTCCTTCTCTTGGGACAGGAGGTCCGGGGCTCAGCCGGGTGGAAATGGAAATGCCACCAACAGGGAAAACAGCAGAGGGAAGCAAGGTTGCCTGGGCCACCTGGGGACTATTAGAATAACTGATGCCCTTTCGCTCTGGACCTTGAAGAGCGTCCTGGCAACCAGGGGGAGGAGGAAGATCAGTGGGAACACCGAGTAGGCCCTCGGATCATAAGATCAGGAAGGCATCTGCTGCCACTCTTCCCGGGTGCGGCTGACACAAGCAGAAGCGAGGCAGCTGCGTGTTGTCCAGGGAGATGAATAGGGCCATCATGGGTCTGTCCCAGAGGTGGAAGAGGTGTTTCATTTTATTTATTTACATTCTCTTATATACCGCGCTATTCTGCATCAGTGCGGTTTACATTGAACAAACTGAAATTACATTGAAGAGGGCATTATAACTTGGAGATAACTATTTTACAGGGAACATGGGCTATGGAGGGTTAAGTGGCTTGCCCAAGACCACAAGGAGCACCTGTGGGACTAGAAACCCCAGTCCTTCCGGCCCAAGGTTGCTGTCCTCTAGTGGGATTTGAACCCCCGACCTTCCGGCCTGAAGTACCTTGCCCCAACCACTAGGCCACTGCACTCCATTACCCTGGGGTTTAAGCATCACTCGTGTGGACAAAGGTCTCTGCTCAGCCTGTCCACTAGGCAGTTGTCCTGGCACGGGAGGTACACGGTTTGCAGAAGCATTTTACTGTGTGCTGCGAAAGAGAGGAGGGCCACTGCCTCCTAGCAGACGGAGTATGAACCCATGCCCCCCTGCTTGTTTATATAAAACATGGCGAATGGTTGTCCATCTGTATCACTACAGGCTGGTGTCACAGGTGGAGGCAGAATGCTTGTAGGGCCAAGAAGATTGCCCTGAGCTCCAGGAAGTTGATCTGTAGGAGTGACTCTTCCCAAGACCAGCTGCCCTGTGTGTGGTGGTCCCCGCAATGTGCCCCCCCCCCACCCCAGGAGGGAGTCGTCTGATCAGGGTCCTCTACAGTGTGGGTGTCTGAAAGGGCATTCCCGCCTGGAGGTGGTGTAGGTTTTGCCACCAGTTGAGGGACTCCACCAGTTGGCAGGTAACCCTGACCCTGTCCTGTAGCTTACCTGCAGCTTGAGTCCACTGCGAGTGGAGACACCACTGGACCATCTGCATATGTAAGCAGGCTGAGGGCATGACGTGGACTGTCGAGGCCATATGGCTCAGCAGGCAGAAGAGGAGATGAGCTGGCACTGACTGGCGGCGTTGTACCTCTCGTGCCAGTAGGCTGAGGAATTCTGCCCTTTCCATTGGGAGGACGGCCCTGACCTGCAAGGTGTCCAACTGAGCACCTATGAACTACAGGCTTTGGGCTGGGGAGAGATGGGATTAAGGATAGTTGACAAACCCCAGATGCTGCAGAATGAGGGTTGCATGCTCTGCAACCTGAATGACTTCTGAGGCCGTAACGCCCCTGATGAGCCAGTCATCTAGGTAAGGGAAGATGAAAGCCCCTTGTAGACACAGGTGGGTGGCTACCACTGCCAGGTATTTGGTATTTTGCGAGGAGGTATTTTGCGAGGAGGCCAGGCTGAAGAGTAGCACCCTGTACTGGTAGTGCCCTCCTCCCACCACGAACCATAGATACTACCTGCGGGAGGTGTGGATCAGGATGTGAGAGTGTACACATCCTTTAAGTCCAAGAAGCACAGCCAATCTACCTGGTGGAGGTAAGGCAGCAGTGATCCAACGGAGAGCATCTTGAACTTCTCCCTCACCAGAAACTTGTTTAAGTTTCTCAGATCTAGTATAGGCCTGAGGCCCCCAGTTCTCTTTGGGACAAGGAAGTATCTGGAGTAGAAGCTTTTTTTCCATAGATGCTTGACTACAGGCTCTACCGTGTTGTCCCAGAGCACACCTGTGAGTACTGAGAGCACAAGGATCTGGTGAAGGAGAGGTCGCACCAGCTCTCCTGGAAAGAACCTGGGTGGTACCTGCTGTAGGTAGAGGAGGTACCACTCCCTTACCACCTGCAATACCCCACTGGTCCAAGGTTGCATTGGCCCACCTGTGAGCAAAGAGTGCCAGGCAGCCCCCTATGGGCTGGTTCTCCTGGGGGAGGGGAGGCCCTACCCCAGGAGTCAAAAGCTCCCCCTGGGTTGGGCGGGAGATGGGGCTTCTGTGCCTTTGGCTTCTGAGCTCCATGGCTTTGTCTTTTAGGGTGAGAACCCTGTTGCTGGCCCAAGAAGGGCTGGTAGTGGTGACTCTTATGAAAGGGCCCTTTTTTCCTCGGGAACAGGGGTCTTTTCCCCAATGGTTTCTTATGGGGGAAGGATGAGGTCTTTTTGGAGAGCCTCTGTCAAATCACCATGTCTGTTTCCATCTCAGTTGCCTTGTTGGCCAAGGCTTGCCAAACAGGGAAAGTCAAGCAGCTTTTCTTGGACGCATTGCTCGAGGTCAGAAGACTGCAGCCAGGCTTGGTGCCGGGCACCGATGCCAGCTGCTGCTACCAGAGCTGCTAATTCAAAGCCGTCATAGGCTGCCCAGGAAAGGAACTTAGAGCAGTCCTTGATCCCGGAGGTCAGGGATTGGAATCTTTGGAGGGGTTCCCTGGTAAGCCCTGCTGAAAACCTGGACAATTCCTGGGTTAGGGCCTTCAGGTACATGCCTATGTATGTTCATAGGCTTGAATCTGGCAACCCAGTATGGAGCCCTGGTAACAGTTGTGCCTGAGGGCATTGAGGCCTCTAGCATCCCTTCCAGGAGGGACAGAGGAGTGAGTCATCTGGCTCTTGTTTCTGCATGGTCAACTCAACGACCATGGGAGTTATGTGGGAGCTGAGGCTTGTGAAACCCGGGGCCCTTCCGTTGAGGCGCCAGCTCACCACTGGCACAGAGGCCTGCATCTCCCACATTCTAAGCAGCAGCTGCTCAAGGATCAGCTGCACAGGCACCGTGAGAGTCGCCTTGGGTGGAGACTCGTACAGGAAAATCTCCAGTTCCTCTGTGCGTGGATCTTCCTCAGCCTCTGTTTGCACTGAGAGGGCTCCGGCCATATCCTTGAAGTCGTGGAAGGCCATATCTTCCGGAGGAGAACTGTGCCAAGAGCAACAGGTCCGAGGGAATAGCTTGGTGCTGCTTGGTTTCCAAGGACACATCATCGGTCTCTCACTCTGAGTCAAGCGGAGACAAGTCTGAGGTCCTGCGACTCAAAGTCAAGCCCGGCGCAGAGTGGCCGGCAGCCTCCAGAGGACCTGGGATAAGAGTCACAAAAACCAGCTGGAGAGGATCGGGTGCCCAAGGAACAGGACCTTGACCTTGACTGGTGCAGAGGGCTTACTCGAGGCCGATGGTGCTCTGAGCTCAGCTCGACAACCAGGGACTGCTCCGTAGTTGGGGGCCCGGTCATCAGGGCAGATGCAGACGAACCAGCCAACATTGTCTGCTGCAGGACCAGCATAGCAATGATGTTCTGCTCCATGGCCGCCATTCTGGTTTCCAAGCTGGAAGGCTCTGCAGCTTTCAGTGCGGGCACCAAGGACCTCGGGACTGGCGCCAGCACTCTCACGAGTGCATCCTTGATGAGGACTACAGTCTCGAGAAATCTCACAGTCTCTGCCGGCCGAGGAATCCTTCTTGAGGACCTTGGGATGGCGCTTCTCGGAACTGACTGAGCCCCTCCGGGCGGTTTTACAGGATTTCTCCGGTTCAACCTCGGCGTACTTCAAGGATTTTTTCTTTTCTCTCCCGGGGTCAGAGGTCTTCGGAGGAGCCGCCACTGCAGGTCAGCAACTCCCTGGTGGCCCAGACCTCCCCCCCCCCCCCCACCAGTGGTTTGACATCAGTGGAATTCCCTCAATGTCGCGGTCCCCCAATGCCAAACCACTGGCAGGTAGGGGGCTCCCACCAGCGCAGTACCGGCATCGGGATGTCGTTTTTGGCCCTGTTTGGCGAACACAGCCCATCGCAGGAACCGGTACACAACAAACCGGGCCAAATTAGCCAAATCCCACCACTGATTTAGGTATTTAAATGTCTGTATCAAATCCCTCCTTTCTGTTCTCTCTTCTAGGATAATATGTATACCCTAGAAGAGAGAAAGCATAGTTACTCACCTGTAACAGGTGATCTCCGAGAACAGCTGGAATTTAGTCTTCACATAGGGGTATCGTCGGTACCAACAGAGCCTGCGCGGGAACGCTCCCCAGCGTCCAATTAGAAAGCATTTGGGAGCATCCCACAGCGCCTGCGTGTTGCCTTCCCACCTTTCCCAACTGCCTCTCTCCAGTTGAGTTTTAAAGCTGAGACAAGAGAGGGAGAGAGGGAAAGAGAAAGAGATAGAGAGATACAACTCCTAGGGGAGGTGGGTGGGTTGTGAAGACTAAATTCCTGCTGTTCCCGGAGATCACCTGTTACAGGTGAGTAACTATATTATCTCCAGGAACAAGCAGGAATGTAGTCTTCACATATGGGGACTCCCTAGCTTTAGATGCCAGGGAAAACCCCCAGAAGTTGTGTGTCCCTGAGAAAGGACTCCACTTCCCCCCATGGATCTCTGGCATCCAACCATGGATGGTGGGTAGGAGTTGATTAGGTATGGAACAGGTGTTGGAGAACAGCCTGACCAAACAAGGCATCCCGGCAGGAGTCCTTGTCCAAACAGTAATGGGCTGTGAAGGTATGAACCGAGGCCCAGGTGGCTGCTCGACAGATGTCGTCAATAGACAGAGTGCAGATGAGCCATTGAAGCTGCCATGGCTCTCACATTGTGAGCTGTGACATGGCCCTCCAGAGGAATATTCTTACTCTGATAGGCAAAGGAAATACACTGAGCAATCCAGTTAGACAGTGTTCTCTTGGAGACTGGAAGTCCCAAATGAGAAGGATCAAAAGCAACAAAGAGTTGAGAGGACTTTCTATGTTGCTGTGTTCTTTGTAAGTAAAAGGCTAAAGCTCTTTTACAGTCCAAAGTATGAAGATTCCTTTCTGCATTTGATGCATGAGGTCTTGGAAAGAACACAAGTAGGTAGACCACTTGGTTTAGATGAAAAGGTGAGACCACCTTTGGCATAAAGTGTGGAAGAGTCCTAAGGACTACCTTGTCATGATGGAACCTTGTATAAGGTGGATCAGCCACCAGTGCTTGCAACTCACTGATGCGACGTGTTGATGTGATTGCAATGAGAAAGATAACCTTCCAAGAAAGGAATTTCAAGGAGGTAGTAGCTAAGGGTTCGAAAGGTGGCTTCATGAGCTGACCAAGAACCAAATTTAAGTCCCAAGCCACAGGTGGTGGCCTAATGGGAGGCTTAGTTAGCAGAAGGCCTCTTAAATCTTGCTATAAGAGGATGGGAGGTACTAGTTTGCCCATTTAGAGGCTTGAAGGAAGCTGCAATAGCACTCAAATGGACTCTCACTGAGTTAGTCTTAAGTCCTGCATTGGATAAATGAAGGAGATACTCCAGTAATGATTCCAGAGGTACAGCAAGCGGGTTAAGACCCATCTGCGAACATCATATGGTAAACCTTTTCCACTTGAAAGCATAAGAGCGTCTTGTGGAAGGCTTCCTGGAAGCATAAAGGATATCCTTTACTTGCTGAGGGAGGTTAAGATCATGGAGTTCTAGGCCTTCAACAACCAAGCCCTGAGATGCAGAGACTGGGGATTGGGATACCATAGGAGATCTGGAGCAGACCCTAACTCCAGGGAGGGAGCTTGAGAGAGATGTATAAGCAGAGGGTACCACATTTGCCGAGGCCAATGTGGAGCTATGAGGATCATACGTCCTCTGTCTCTCTGAAGCTTGAATAGGGTCTTGGGAATTAGGGGAATGGGTGGAAAGGCATAAAGGAATCTTGGCCCCAGTGAAGAAAGAAAGCATCCTTGGCCTGAGAGGCCTGAACCGGGATTCCGGAACAGAACCGGGGAAGTTTGGCATTCAACGGACTTGCAAAGAGGTCTATGTCCAGGGTTCCCCAAATTTGAAAAATCTTGGTCACCTGGTCTACATGTAGAGACCATTCGTGTGGAAGCAGAACTCGACCGAGTCTGTCTGCCCAAGAGTTTTGTATGCCTGGAAGATACACTGCCAGGAGATGAATCTGATGCTCTCTGGCGAGCCCCTATAGTCGCAAAGCTTCGTTGCAAAGCGACAGAGAGCCTGTTCCCCCCTGTTTGTTCATGTAGAACATGGCTACTTTATTGTCCGTATGAATGAGGACTGTCTTGTAGCTGAGCAGGGTGTGGAACACTTGAAGAGCAAGGAAGATTGCTCTGAGCTCCAAGAGATTGATATGAAGATGAGTCTCCTGTGCAGTCCAAGTGCCTTGGGTGGAGAGGTCTTGCAAATGAGCTCCCCAACCCATTGGTGAAGCATCTGTCGTGAGATTTGCCTGGGGTAAGGGTAGTTGAAATGGAAACCCCAGCAACAGGTTCTGAGTGGACTGCCACCATTGGAGGGGACAAAATAAGGCGACTTGTGTTTGCTATTTTGTCTGACAGGCACCCTGATGCCTGGGTCCACTGAGTGGATAAAGTCCACTGGGCTGCTCTCATATGGAGGCGAGCATAAGGAACCACATGCACGGTAGATGCCATGTGGCCTAGTAGTTGTAGCATTTCTCAGGCAGTGAGATGAGGTTTTAGCACTGCTTGAGAAGCTAACTTCACCATGCGAAGGCAACGGGCCTGGGGAAGATAGGCCCTTGCCTTTTTGGCATCCAGCAAAGCTCCTATGAATTCTAGAGACTGAGTGGGAGCTAGACTGGATTTTGGGACATTTATAACAAGACCCAAATACTGAAGGACACGCATTGTGCAAGATAGGGAGGTCCTGGCCTCTGCTTCTGATGGGGCTCGAATGAGCCAGTCGTCTAAGTAGGGGAAGACGAATATCCCTAGAGTGCGAAGAAATGCTGCTACCACAGCCATGCATTTCATGAACACTCTAGGTGCTGAGGCCAGGCCAAAAGGAAGCACCTTGTATTGGTAGTGCTTTCCTTGAAAAAGGAACCGAAGGAACTTCCTGTGAGTTGGGTGGATGAGAACACGAGCGTACGCATCCTTGAGATCTAGAGAACAAAGCCAATCCTGACTCTGAAGGTATGGCAGCAGAGTTCCTAAAGAAATCTTGAATTTCTCTTTGAACAGGAATTTGTTCAATTCTCTGAGGTCCAAAATAGGTCTGTATCCCCCTGTTTTCGTTGGGATAAGGAAATGGGGGAGTAAAACCCCGTACCCTGTTGATGAATGGGTACCTCTTCTATTGCCCCTTGGGCAAGAAGCATTGTGACCTCCTGATCTAACAGGTTGATAATAGAGGTCTGAGAATTGAACTGTCTTACCATGGTGGAAGGGGGCATGCACAGGAAGTGCAGCTTGTACCCCTCTCTTATAATGGAGTGTCCACTGCTCTGCTGTTATCTGCTCCCACCTGGGGGCAAAGTGACAACCTTCCTGGAATGGTGGAAAGCTCTGGTCCATTGAGGGCCAGGAAGGCTAAGTTCTCTAGATGAGAGTCAAAGGCCTTGTGGAGGCCGAGACTGCTGAGACGGTTGAGGCTTAGCAGTCTTTGCTTTCCTTTGTTTAGGTGGTTGCTGACCCTTCCGGGTAGGCTGACCTGTGGAACGTCCCTGCTGGGAATAAGAGGGATAAAACCTCTTTTTTTGAGAAGGCTTCCTGCAAGACTTCTTTCTCGCAGGATCAGCTGTGGCTTTGGATAGCCTATCCAAAGTGGAGTTGTCAGCATCCAACTCATTGGCCTTTCCTTGCCAATCTTTACCAAACAGGTTCTCACCAGTACAAGGAATATTGCCCAGTTTGTCCTGTACCCAGAGCTCCAAATCAGATGCCTGGAGCCAGGCAATTCTAAGTGCACTTATGCATCTACGTGCAGAGGTCCTGCTTATGCACTCAAAACAGTCAAAAGCTGCACGGTTGACAAATTTAGAAACATCCTGGGCATGTTTGACCAATGTGAGAAAATCCTGTCTTTTATCCTCAGGAAGAAGAGGGCTCAAAACCTCTAAATCCCCTGTAACTTCCTTCAGGAACATTCCCATATATAAAATATAGGAACTGATCCTGGCAGAAAGCATGGAAGCTTGGAAAGTACAAAGTCCAAAAGCATCCAAAGTTCTGCACTCGCGTCCTGGAGGATTAGAGGCATGTCTCTTTGCACTCCTGATCCTTCTCATAGCTGATTCCACTACAATAGAGTGGTGAGGAAGCTGAGTCTTCTCGAAACCAGGACAAGGAGGGACTCGGTACATAGTATCCAGTCTACGAGAATGAGGAGAGGTGGTAAGAGGCGTCTCCCACGTTCTTAGCACGAGATCATGCAAGATCTCATGGATGGGTAGAGTAGCTGCCTCTTTAGGAGCTTTGGGATATTGTAAAATTTCCAACTCCTTTGCTCTGGGCTCTGATTCAGGAGCCACAGTAACGGACAGACCTCGAGCCATCTCCCTGATGAAGTCCTGAAGGGAAATATCCTCCGGAGGCGACATCCTGCGCTTAGGGGAGGAAGGCTCCTCTGGGAGAAGTATTCCTGCATCGACAGAACTGTCAGAATCCTCAGATTCTTCTGAGGACTCGAAGTATCATCTGTCCGGATGCTCTTGAAGAGCCCGATACCCATACCGACCGAAGTCGGTACCGGGAGGTATCGGTACCGGAGGGCATCGCATGACTGGGTACCGGCAATGCGGACACCAATGTCGATGCCAATATTTTAGGTACCGGTACCGGTTGAACTATCTGACGCGGTTCCGAGAGTGTCGATGCCGAAAGGAGAGCCACCAGACTACGTTCAATAGCCAGGAATCTCTGGTCTATCGATGCTGCCGATGCCTGGATGTCGGTACCAGAGAAAACAGCTGGTACCCCAGAGCATGGCACCAGTAGTTCTGCCGAGGTTGAGGCCTCGAGAACGTCCTGGAGCCCCGATAATGCTTTGGAAGCCGAAGCCTCCCGCCGGGGCAATTTTGCCGGTGCAGAATCCTCAAGGGCAACGCCAGAGGCATCTCGATGCTTAGAAGGAGATCTACCCTTTGAGGACCGGCTAGACTTGTGTTTAGTTACCTGAGATCCACGGGAGGAAGAGGAAGCCCTGGAAGACGTTGATGCCACAGAGGCTACATCAGAGGGAAACAGGGTACTGAGCTTAGCAGCTCGGTTCTGCCGATCTCTTTTAGACATCATTGCGCACACATTCCGTGATGGAGTGGTCAGGACCTAAACATTTTAGCCACCACTCATGGGCGTCAGTGACGGAGATGGTACCGCCACACTTGGTGCACTTTTTGAAACCCGAAGAGGGTTTTTCCATTGTGGAGGAATTTTTGGGCCTAAGGCCCCAAAAGGCGCGTGCACTTAGAAAAAAGTACTAAGTATTTTTTTTTATTTTTTATTTTTTTTAAAGAAAAGAAAGAAAAACCGGCGGTACTGGTAGAGCGTCGAGGAAGGCAGACACGACCACAAAAAAGAAGGGCAATAAGGAGAATTTTCTGTGGTGACAGGAACAACGACCTGCTGGCTCCGCAGAAAACGAAGAACTGGAGAGAGGCAGTTGGGAAAGGCGGGAAGGCAGCACGCAGGCGCTGTGGGATGCTCCCAAAGGCTTTCTAATTGGACGCTGGGGAGCGTTCCCACGCAGGCTCCGTCGGTACCGCCAATACCCATATGTGAAGACTACATTCCTGCTTGTTCCTGGAGATAAGACAGAGGGTACGACAGAGAAAGCACAGTTACTTACCTGTAACAGGTGATCTCTGGGAACAGCAGGAATTAGTCATCACATATGGGTACGTCGGTACCGACGGAGCCCGCGCGGGAAAGCTCCCCAGCTTTTCAGATTAAAAGCTTTTGGGGCCTCCCACTGCACATGCATGCTGCCTTCCCGCCTGCCTGACCAGCTCTCGTCAGTTCGAGTTTAAAGCTGAGACAATAGAGAGAGAGGACAGGAAGATAGATAGATAGAGATACAACTCCTAGGGGAGGTGGGTGGGTTGTGATGACTAATTCCTGCTGTTCCCAGAGATCACCTGTTACAGGTAAGTAACTGTGCTATCTCCAGGAACAAGCAGGAATAAGTCATCACATATGGGGACTCCCTAGCTAAGATGCCTGGGAGATCCCCCTCCAAGGGTAAACCATCTTCGTATGGATCTCAGGCATCCATCCAGGGAAGGTGGGCAGGAGTTGTTTAAGTATGGAACAGGTGTTTGAGGACAGCCTGACCAAACAAGGCATCCCGGCGGGAGTCCTTGTCCAAGCAGTAATGGGCTGTGAAGGTATGAACCGAGGCCCAAGTGGCTGCTCGACAGATCTGATCTATGGACACAGAGTGAAGATGAGCCATAGAAGTGGCCATGGCTCTCACATTGTGAGCTGTGACATGGCCCTCCAGAGAAATGTTCTTACTCTGGTAAGCAAAAGAAATACACTGAGCGATCCAATTGGAAAGTGTACGCTTGGTGACTGGAAGTCCCAAATGAGAAGGATCAAAAGCCACGAAAAGTTGGGAAGACTTTCGATGTAGTTGAGTCCTGTTGAGGTAAAAGGCAAGAGCTCTTTTACAATCCAGAGTATGAAGGTTCCTCTCTGCACTGGATGCATGAGGAGCCGGGAAAAAGACAGGTAGATATACCTCTTGATTAAGACGAAAAGGCGAGACCACTTTGGGCATAAAGTGGGGATTCGTCCTAAGGACCACCTTATCATGATGAAACCTAGTATGAGGTGGATGAGCCACTAAAGCCTGCAGTTCACTGATGCGGCGAGCCGAAGTGACTGCAATAAGGAAAACAACCTTCCAGGAAAGAAATTTGAAGGAGGTAGAGTCCAAAGGCTCAAAAGGTGGCTTCATAAGCTGACCTAGAACTAGGTTCAAATCCCATGCTACCGGGGGAGGTCGGATGGGAGGTTTAGTTAGGGTCAGGCCTCTCATGAAACGTGCAACAAGAGGATGAGAGGAGACAGGTTGTCCATTTATAGGTTTTAAGGATGCTGCAATAGCACTCAAATGGACCCTTACTGAATTCGTCTTAAGGCCTGCATTTGAAAGATGCAGGAGATAGTCCAAGAGGGAATTCAAAGGAAGTGCTAGAGGGTCAAGACCCTGCTGAGCACACCAAATGGAAAAACGCTTCCATTTGAAAGCATAAGAACGCCTCGTGGAAGGTTTCCTAGAGGCATGAAGGATATCTTTCACAGGCTGAGAAAGATTAAAGTCTTGAAGACTTAGGCCTTCAGTAACCAAGCTCTGAGATGTAGGGATTTGGGGTTTGGGTGCCACAAAGTCCCCTTCTCCTGAGACAGGAGGTCTGGCGCAGCTCCCAGGTCCAGGGAGGATCCCTGGGAGAGATGCAGAAGTAGAGGGAACCACACCTGGCGTGGCCAGCGGGGAGCTATGAGGATCATAGTCCCGTGATCCCTCTGGAGCTTGAACAGAGTCTTGGATATTAGAGGAATGGGTGGAAAGGCATAGAGGAATTCCTGACCCCAATGCAGGAGGAAGGCATCGTGGGCCTGAGCTCCCTGACACTGAGTTCTGGAACAGAACCGGGGAAGTTTGGCATTCCACGGACTTGCAAAGAGGTCTATGTCCGGGGTCCCCCATTCCTGAAAGATTCTGTGTATCTGGTCCATATGTAGGGACCATTCGTGTGGAAGCAGAACTCGACTGAGTCTGTCCGCACGAGAGTTTTGAACTCCTGGAAGATACACTGCAAGAAGGTGAATTTGATGCTCTCTGGCGAAGGCCCATAATCTGAGAGCTTCGTTGCAAAGCGACAGAGCCTGTCCCTCCTTGTTTGTTTATATAGAACATGGCTACCTGATTGTCTGTCTGAACTAGGACAGTCAGGTTGACAAGGAGGATATAGAAGACCTTGAGGGCAAGGTAAATTGCTCGCAGTTCCAGGAGGTGGATATGAAGGGTGGTCTCCTGTGGAGACCAAGTGCCCCGAGTGGAGAGGTTCTGAAGATGAGCCCCCACCCTGTCTGGGAGGCATCTGTTGTGAGGGTTGCTTGGGGCAACAAAGGTTGGAAGGGGGCCCCCAACAACAGATTCTTGGTGGATGTCCACCATTGGAGGGACCAAAACAGACGGCTTGAGGTGAGTATTTGGTCGGAGGGGGCTCCAGATGCTTGAGTCCACTGGGTGGTCAAGGTCCATTGAGCTGCTCTCATATGCAGACGAGCGTAGGGCACCACATGTACCGTGGAGGCCATGTGGCCCAGAAGTCGCAGCATTTCCCGGGCTGTCAAATGACTGCTGGACTGAGCTTGGGAGGCCAAACTCAGCAGGCGTTGGGCCCTGAGCTGAGGCAGGTAGGCCCTCGCAGTGATGGTGTCTAACTGGGCCCCTATGAACTCGAGAGACTGAGTAGGGATTAGTTGAGACTTGGGAAGGTTTACTACCAGTCCCAGATACTGCAGAAGACGCCTTGTGCGGTCCAGGGAAATTTGGGCCTGGGACTGAGATGGAGCTCGGATGAGCCAGTCATCCAGGTATGGGAATATGAAAATTCCCAGGCCTCTTAGAAAGGCAGCTACGACTGCCATGCATTTGGTGAACACTCTTGGAGCAGAGGCTAGACCGAAGGGGAGTACTCTGTACTGGAAATGTTGTCCCTGAAACAGAAATCAAAGGTATTTTCTGTGGGATGGGTGGATGAGTATGTGTGTATACGCATCCTTTAGGTCTAGAGAACAAAGCCAATCCTGACTCTGAAGGTATGGAAGGAGAATGCCCAGAGAAAGCATTTTGAATTTCTCCTTGAAAAGAAATTTGTTCAATTCTCTCAGATCTAGAATTGGTCTGAAGCCCTCTGTCTTCTTTGGTATTAGAAAATAAGGGGAGTAGAATCCCGTCCCCTGTTGAAGAAGAGGGACCTCCTCTATTGCCCCTTGGGCAAGGAGGGAGGAGACTTCCTGACCCAAGAGGGTCAGGAGAGATGGGGGAGAATTGAACTGCCTCACCATAGTATAAGGAGGAAGGTCGGAAAAATGGAGTTTGTAACCCTCTCTGATGATAGAGAGGGTCCATAGCTCTGATGTAATTTGCTCCCATCTGGGAGCAAAGTGAGCTAACCTTCCGGGTATGGTGAGGGGCTCTGGTTGTTCTAGAGCCAGAAAAGTTTCTAGGGGCAAGTCAAAACCCCTGAGGGGGTTGAGCCTGCTGAGGCGTAGCAGACGCCACAGGCTTTGACCTTGCCTGTTTAGGTTGCTGACGTTTAGCAGCAAAACGAGGCTGAGAGGATTGTTGGCCAGTATTTGTGGAAAATCTGGACTTCTTGTAATAAGGCCTCTTAAAAGACTTTTTTGGCAGGAGTGGAGGTAGACTTAGAAAGTCTATCTAAGGTGGCATTTTCTGCGTCCATTTGAGTGGCCTTAATTTGCCACTCCTCACCAAATAAGTTCTCACCTGTACAGGGCAGATTCCGTAAGCCATCTAGGACCCAAGGTTCTAGATCAGAAGCCTGGAGCCAAGCAAGACGTCGGGCTGCTATAGCAATGCCCGAAGCCCTACCAGCACCCTCAAAGGAATCAAAAGCTGCCCTGTTGGAGAACTTTGAAATATCCAAAAGTTGTTTCACTAAGAAAATGAACTCCTCCACTTTATCCTCAGGGATGAAGGGGGCAAAATGCCGAACTTTTAGAGCGATTTCACTGAGAAACATGCCCATGTAAAGACTATAGGAATTAATCCTGGCTATAAGCATAGTAGCCTGGAAAATTTTCCTGCCAAAAGAGTCTAGAGTCTTACATTCTCGCCCTGGAGTAGAAGAGTGCCTTTTGGTACTCTTTCTTCTTCATTGCAGACTTCACCACAATAGAATGGTGAGGCAACTGGGTTTTTTGGAAACCAGGAGAAGGGGGACACGGTACATGGTGTCCAACCTGCGAGAAGGAGACAATGTTAGAGGAGCCTCCCATAAGTCCATCAAGTGTTCTTGAAGGATTTCATGGATAGGCAGGGTGACTGCCTCTTTAGGAGACTTAGAGTATCCTAAAATATCCAGTTTCTTTGATCTGGGTTCCTTTTCAGAGGATGAAGCAATAGAAAGACCTTTAGCTATTTCTATGATGAAGTCCTGAAAGGACAAATCCTCTGGTGGAGACATTCTGCTTTTAGGAGAAGGCGGCTCCTCAGGAAGATCAAGGGAGAACTCATCAGAATCATCAGAGGAGTTAAAATCCTCTGAAGAAGCAGAGTATCCTCTATGTGCTTCCAACGCACGATACGCATACCGTTCGGTATCGACATCGGGCGTACCGGGTATGGGATCGGTACCGGGCAAAAGCCTGGATCCGGCATGCGGAACCGATCTGCGTTTGGAAGACGATGGCCTCGGTTCCGGTATGGAAGCCATTACCGGAACCGGACCCGGTACCGCTGGCCGCGGTACCGAGGGCGTAGCAGCATTAATAAAAGCCAGAATGGCCTGCTGCATGACTTGGACAGTATTGCCCATAGACGCCACTGCTGCCTGGATGTCGGTACCGGTATGGGCCGGTACCCCAGAGCAGCACAACAGGTGATCTGTCGAGGCCGCGCCATCGATGTCAACCTGTGACCCCATGATTGCTTTGGAGGCCGGAACCTCCCGCCGGGGCTTTTTGGCCTGGGCAGAATCCTCGAACTCAGAATTGAGAGCCTCTCGATCTTTAGAAAGAGATTTGCTTTTAGAGGATTTGCCCACTGGAGTTTTGGTTACCTGAGATCCATCCGGCGAGGAAGACCTGGATGACTGTGATGCTTCTGAAGGAAACAGCACATGGAACTTGTTGGCCCGGTTCTGCAATCCACGTTTCGACATCTGGGAGCAGGATGGGCAGTCCGGTATGGAATGGTCAGGTCCTAAACAATTAAGACACCATTCATGGGTGTCTGTAACAGGAATGACAGCACTGCACTTGGTACACTTTTTAAAAGCAGGAACTGGCTTCTCCATGAGGAGAATTTGTGTAGGCCTGAAGGCCTAACAAAGTACCAAGCTGTGCTGAAGAAAAGAAAAATTTTTTTTTTTTTTTTTAAAGAAAGAAAGAGAGACCGGCAGTACCGGTTTCAGAATGGGGAAGGCAGGTACGCGGTCTAAAGAAAACAATAAAATTAACAATTTCTTCAGCGGTGACAGGAACACGACCTGCTGGCTCCGCGGAAAAAAAAAAAGAAACTGACGAGAGCTGGTCAGGAAGGCGGGAAGGCAGCGCGCATGTGCAGTGGGAGGCCCCAAAAGCTTTTAATCTGAAAAGCTGGGGAGCTTTCCCGCGCGGGCTCCGTCGGTACCGACGTACCCATATGTGATGACTTATTCCTGCTTGTTCCTGGAGATAATACATATAGCCTATTCTAAGGATGGACAATTTCTGCACATAAATGAAATGTTAAACTTGCATATGGCGGTTATAAAGTTATTTTTTTAAATTATAAAATAAAAATATTAAACACTGTATAACATATAACCAAGACTGATAACTATGCTGGCAGACATTTCATAAAAGAGAACAAGCACATTTCTTCAAAAAACAACCCACACATCCTGCAATGTGGACTAGCATTATCAGACTCCTCCCATTTAATAAACTTCACACACATACACCAGCAGTAACAAGCAAAAAACAACCCAAAACAGTCAACTGTCTCAGTGCTTTGCTTTTGTCAAGTGTGCTGTTTTATTGACAAAGTAGAGATGGGGGGGGGGGGAAGAGACCTGAAAGTCAAAATACAAACTTTACTAAATTTTAATGTATTTAACTGTTTTTCAGATTGAAAGGTGCATAACTGCATTGATTAATTATTCTAAAACTGCATTGAGCAACTAGTATTTAAAATTAATTCAAACCTAGGACATCCACAGAAAAGTGTCCTCTTCTCATTCCAGAAGAACTGAAGAATGAACTAAGGTACTCTTTCTGGTGCATTCAGCCTGCTGCAGGTAATGTGAACTAGCAAGAAAAATACATTTCAGGCTCTTAACTTTCAACAGTGTGCTGTGCCACAGAAACAAAAAACTAGGGCAAAACAGAATATTGTATGGGCCCACTTTATAATGGGCTACAAGAATTAGTACAACCTATACACAAGCCGTAAGATTAAAAATGAGATTTTATTCAAGGTGCTGTATATTTAGAATGACAGCAGTTTTGTACTTTTATGTTGGTAACTTTATGTCAAACTACAACTTAGCAAAATGAACACAGCCACTGGTTTTTTTAAACAAAAAGCAGTCTAAAATCACAGAAAAAAATATTTAAACATTAGAATTTGATTTTGTCAAATATGAACACCCACACACAGACTTGTCTTATTAGCTAGGGACAAAAAGTACCAAATAAAATAAGGGTCATATTCCAGTAGTTTGGCATTTAGTTTACTCCAGCCAGTTCCAATCAAATATCTGGCAAAAAACTGATGGAGTACAAAATGTTTAACCAAAATGTTTTAAATTAAAATTCAATGTTGAATTTGAAACTCCAAATTCTACTCCGGTTGGACACCATTAAAAAAAGCAAAAGTTTTCTTAAAATGTTATTTTCAAAGCCTTCGCTTTAGTGACCAAAAATTTAGAGACAGTGACTGCCTGTAAATCCAGGAAAAGGAACATTCAAATGTCACAAAAAAGAAAAAATATCTGCAATGCTCCAAAATTAAGTGCTTCAAAAAAATTCTAAAGCCTAGAACCAAGTAACTTGCTTTATACCAAATAGTAACTTGTTCTGCACAAGCACATCAGACTTCTGAACCATGTCTATGATCTGTTTGCTCTTAAAATTTCTAATGCACATGGTTCATGTTATTTCTATTCCTTCTCCTGGTTCACAAAAACCATTGAAGAAATGGCTAACTCTTATTCTGACATTTTTCAACAGAATTCAATACCTAGGCAACAATAAGCCAACTGCCTACAATAAGAAACTGTAAATGCCAAAATGCCAATAAAATTAAATATTTCAGTTCTCCTTATCAGAAAGTCATACAAATTGACCAATTCACAAAACAAAACAAAAAAAATGTAAAGAGCCAGATGCACTTTTACAGTTAAAGCACTGTTCCGTTAGTGAGTTAAATAAAAGCAGACATTACATCCTTCCACCTTGGGTCACATTCAACCCAAGGGGAAAAGTAAGAGCATTTTAGTCTGACACACAGTAAATAGCTAGATATGATGATCAGAAAACAGGTAGCATCACTTTACTTTTCCCGCTTATGCCAGCCCCTAGTCATTCTACACTCTAGAACATCAATACTTGAGTACACATCCTGTGCACAAAACATTTATCTGCAGCAAATTTTGGAGAGCTGACCAACATAAAGGAGCATGGCTACCACAGTTAGCTACACTAGAGAACACAAAATCTAGCATCTTTTCCTAAAGCAATAAGGTGGCTTTATGCACTCAAAAAACTAAAGGTATAAGGCTTGTATTTGCTAATAATCCTAAAAGCACTATTAAAATTTAGTGTTCGCCATCAAAGAGCTAAAATAGTTTACTAATCAACACCATCCTTTAAACACACCCTTTTATAAAACAAAAGCAAGTGCCAATCACATTACAGGGCGCAGAACACTGGAACAACTTAACATGTCTAGACTTTGCAAGCTTAAATTACTCAGTTTTCAGGAAACTAAAATTAGATTTACTTCTGTGCAAAAGTTTCAACTTTGTTAGGAAAGGTAAGTGCTACTTAAAAGCCACATGACTGCTAGCCTCATATCAAAACAGAAGAGTCAGTCATCACAGCAAAAGAAACTACTGACTTTTTTTTAAAATTCCTAAAAGCAATTTCTCTTTCCACAAATGAAAATCACTTCTGTATTTACTTTGCACCTTCGCAATTCAATATTTTATTTTTTAAGCGCCTATCTGCATGCTGACATTTTTTTAGAAACACTTTCAGTATTCTTAGAACATGGCTTTCATGCCAATTCTGTTTTGATTATGCTTCAAAAATCTTGAGTTAAGAAAGTGCCTTCTCATGAGGCCTCCTTTCGCTGACTGCATCAAGCTTGTAAAACCTAGTATTCTACACCATGTATTTTACTCACCCTGTATTGCTCAGTCCAATATTTACAAAATACTTTAAAACTTTACATCTATCTTTTACCATACAAAAAAGTGCAATTCTCTCTTGTCTCACATTGTGAGGCAACAACATTCTTCATAAATTCTACATTATAGCAGCCTAGAATAAGCAAATAAGGTGCTTAGCTTGTTGCCTCAGGAAGCTACTTGGTTAAGTACCACCAGGCACACTTTATACATTGTCAAGTTCAGTTTCTTGGCTACTGGCGCAATTGTGCGCCAGCCAGATTTGCTAGCTCAATGAGTGCCAGCGCCCCATGAAGCCGTTCCCTCTGTTCCTGCAGGCGGCGATGGGCACCATTCTTTTCCTCTTCTTCCTCCTCATCAGACAGTAGATACTCCATAGGATCTTGCTGCTCCTGGTCAGTCTTCGGAATAAGTTTAGCCTTCAAGGTTGGCATTCGCTGCTCTCTGCTCTCCCAATATCTATGCAAAAAGAGGAAGAAACAGAACACATTTGTAAGTAAAGTTTGCAAGACCCATCTATTCTGATCATTTTTTCTTCCTGCTGCAATATCAGACTGCACTTTACCTCTTGCTTTTTAAGTTAGATGTGAAGGTAAAGTAAGATCATATGTCAGAAGGCATTTCAAACAAGCAATGTGCCTATATATTGATTTCCCAAGAAGGAATTAAAAGGGAATGGTCAGGCTTGATATGTGAAATCACAAAATCAGCAAAAGGATTGACACATCCCTAGTGTCTATTCTACTTGACTTTCTTCACTTGTGCCAGGTCCCTATACTCCAGAACATTGACTTATAATGAAGTGCAGCTGTTATCTTATTGAGCCTACAGCTCCTGAGTTTAGTCTCCCTTGAAGGCGATGGGCACCTTTCAACAAAATCTGTACGGGGCACAGATATGGAATTCTTCACAGGAAAAAGCATCCCTGCCTGCCCACAATCACATGGCAAACGGCTGCACATCAGGCACACATCCTCATCTGCCATCCTGGGCCTGACTGCTCATTTGAACCACACAACCGTACAGAGTCCCGCACAGTTCAAATGAACAATTGGGTCAGAAAGGCAGTACAACAGTTAGTTAGGGAAAGAGAACGAGGAAGGGGAAAGGGGAAAGGGGAGAACAGAGAACTGCAGGGTGTAGGGGGAGAAAGAAAGCAGGAACACAAATTATTGATGGTGAGGGTTCAAATTAACTAGGGGAAGGTGGGACCTAGAGAAGGATATTGCTGGTGATATTGTTTAAGGGAGAAGACAGAAGACAGAGAGGGAGGAGTCATGCCTTATGGATGGAGGAATTTTTTCACAAAAAAATTACTAAAGATGCAGAGTTTTAAAATATTGTACATATAATTTTCAACTTTTTACACAGAATTCCCCCAGAAGTAAATGACAGTACTAGGCTGGTGGGACATGTAGACTGCTTTTGGAATCCTAAGCCAGAAATATTGCCATTACATGTTGATTGAGACTCCCTGATCCCTGCTGCCCCCCCTCCCCCCACCCCCAAAGACAATGCTGTGAACACAGTCTCCACCACATCCCCAGATCTGACTGGCCTGGAGAGCGGAAGGCCTGACCTAAACATCAAAACATTTCTTCACAGGGTGGTGTGTGTGTCATTCACACTAAGCTACCAAGCTAACCCCTTAATATGTTTTTATATTGTAAAATCAAGATTGCACACTTGACTATGCCTTTTACAATTGTGGTCAACACTGTCATCACCCTTGCATTTAAGGTATGTTGTGTACAATATCTTGAAAAATAATTGGAAACATAAACTGTATGTCATCATATTATAATAAAAGTGTTTTTTTAAATCGTATACCTTTCAACATGTCTGTGCAACTTAGATGTAGTAATTTCTGAGAGAAAAAAAAACACAAAATATGACCTGGACAGGATTAATGGCACCCTTCACTAATATTTGCTACAAGAAACGTCTGGAGGCTGTCATCACTGCCAAGGGTTATGCAACCAATCTAAGTTTCATACATCTGTCTGCTGGTAGATTCTCCCATTCTTCAACTGCGATAAGTTCCAGCTCATGAATGATTCCAGGATTCCTTTTACCAATGGCAAAATTTCAGCTCTTTCCAAAGATTCTCAATTGGATTGAGATCAGGACTTTGTGCTTGCCAGTTTAAAACAGTGCATTTGTTCCTTTTTAACCATTCTTTAGTACTTTTTGGATGTATGTTTTGGGTTATTGTCCTGCTGGAGGATCCATGACCTTCGACCCAGACCTAGCTTTCTGACACTAGGTAGCACATTTCACTCCAAAATACCTTGATAGTCCTCTGACTTCAAGATTCCTTTAATACATTCCAGGCCTCCAGTTCATAAGGCAGCAAAACAGCCCCACAACATTATGGAACCTCCACCATATTTAACTGTAGGAAGGGTTTTTTTTCCTTAAAAGCTTCATTTCTTTGCCTGTAAGCGTATTGCTAGCTGTTTAAATGCAGAAACCATTATGGAAAAACCATTTCCTGGTAGAGATGCTTTCAAGAAGGATCAGTTCATAAATCTAAGACAGGAAGCATCCTACAAAACAAAATCTGCATTCATAACTCCTCCCACTTGAGAAGCTAATCATATGGATCAAGAACAGGCCAAAATCAACACATGTGCTTCTGACCTCTTGCCCATACTCTGTCCATTCCTCTTATGATGTTTAAGGCAAGAACTACTCAAGCATTATGGATTTCACCTACTCTTATCATTCTTGCTGATAACCCGTAGACTGGAAACAGGTGATAGCAGAGCTCAAGAAAAACACTTAATAATGACTCCTGTGGCAGATGATTTAGCATCAGGTCATTTGAAATGGAAACATTGCATCCCGATATATTATGTCTAATCTGGGCACGACATTCCCAAGCTGATAGGTTTGACTTTAAAATGTTTTCTTCCTGATAAACTTAGTTGTTTCAGCTTTATTGGTCTCTCTGGCTTTGAAGTCAGAAAGAGGATGGTTGTTAATGGTGCATTTTAGGCACGGCAAGAAGTTTATCAACTGACTGTCAGGGGGGTTTCTCAGATTTTTCTAAGGCTACACAAAGGAAAATTTTACTTACCTGATAATTTCCATTCCTGGAGTCCTGCTAGATCAGTCCAGACTAGTATACTGTGTGTCCTCCTGCCAGTAGATGATGGAGAAAGAGGAAGATTACCTAGCTTACCAGTGAAGTCACTAGAAGTTTTCTAAACACTGAAGGGGTGCCTCTAACCAAGCATATGGAACAGCCAAGTAACAGAGGGCAAGTCCTGGATATGCAAAGTCACTGCACAAAAAGGGCTGAGCAAGAACAAAATAGAAAGAAAAAAAGGTGACACGTCCCATCACCACATATACTATGTACAGTATATTCTAGCAGCATCTCTTACACTATGCACAAAATTCCACAAAGTTAAGTAGTAGCAACTCTTACAGCAGAGAGGGAAAGCGAACGCAGATCAAGGGGGGTTCCTGGACTGATCTAACAGAACTCCAGGAAAGGAAATTATCAGGTAAAATTTCACCCTTCCAGATGGTCCTGGTAGACCAGTACAGACTAGTGGGAACTACCAAAGCTAAGATTCGATCAGGTGGGAAGACAAAGCAGTCATAAGGAAATATGCCCCAAGGCTGCCTCCACTCTGACCCAGAGAGAGGAGGAGATCACATTACTGCCCAGAAAATGTCCAGAAACACAAGCATGCTCGGTGACAAGCCTGCCTCTATCCTAGCAAGAGTTGAGTACAAGTCATGCAAGCCCTGATGCCATGAGCCTATGCTACAATATGTCCGCAGAAACGACAGCTCTGATCCAATGTCCAAAAGTAGCCTTCAAGGCTATGGCATCCCAACGTGGGCCAGAAATATAAAAGAAAAGGCCTGTCTGGCCACTGATAAGATGAAATTAGACTTACCTGCTAATTGACGTTCCTTGAGGAACTCCAGTCCAGTCCCACATCTCTAGGTAGTGCATCTCTTCCAGCAGCTTGGAGACTGAGCATGCCATCTTTTGATGACCCTGGTATAAATATCAGAGGGATCACCCACAAGCTCCAGTAACCTATTGGCAAAGCAGACTCATAGAAGTAAAAAATAAGTAGTTCACTTAAATCAAAACATTCCATATCATACTCAATCTAACTGAACTCCAAACTAACCAAACCTCCACCCCCCCCCCCAGCAGAGAAGAGACCCCCCCTTCCCCTGAGAGCAGAGGCTTACCTGTATATCTACTGGACGTCGCCCTGCATCCATCAGCGAGCGAGGCACAGACAATCAGACTGCCCTCACCCCCGCCTATCCTGCATAGCCTATGACCTCCGGGAATCACTCAGACTTTGTAATCCCGCTTCAGGCCCTGGAACAGCCAATCACTATGCAGGGAGGGATCTGGGACTGGACTGGAGTTCCTCAAGGAACAACAGTTAGCAGATAAGTCTAATTTCACCTTATCGTTGTCAACATACATCAGCATGACATTATGCTTAGCATAGGTGTCATGGCTTTTTCCCAGACCTTGGATTTCAAGCAGCTTTGTTACTCTGGTGATGTCAGTCTCCAAACTTAATGAGGGTAGTTTACAAGATGAGATTAGCTCTGACCCCCTGGTGATGTCAGTCTCCGGGCCTGATGAGAATAGTCTGCAGCCCCTCCTTGCTAATCAAGTGATAGCAGACCTCAAACAAACCAAATTATGATTAGCAAGGAGGAGCTGCAGAGTAACAAAGCTTCTTGAAATCCAAGGTCTGGGAAAAAGCCATGACACCTATGCTAGGCATGTCATGCTGATGTATGCTGACAATCGTCTTCTCCAATCCAGTCCCACACCTCTGGGGATGTAAGAGCAGTATATTCAATGGGAGGGGCCTGCCAAACCCACCTGAAGCCCTGCTGTTCCAAAACTAGCATCCCAAGCCGCCTGGACGTCCAGACAGTAATGCTTAGCAAAGGAATACAATGACGACCAGGTTGCCGCCCTACAAATCTCAATTGACAGCACCAAGCTATACTCTGCCCACGAGGTTGTCTAAGCTCTCATGAAATGAGCCCATAAACCCTCTGGCACCGGCTTACCCTTCAAAATGTATGCTGAGGCGATAGCTTCCCTGATCCACCTGGAAATAGAGGTTTTTGCCGCTGCCTCACCTTCCGTGGACCTCCAAACACGAATAGATGATCCGACCTGTGGAATGCTGACGTCGTCCTCAAATATCACTGTAGAGCGCGTTTTACATCTAGGAGGCATAATTGTGACCCGACAGTCGCCCTCACCTCTGCCTAACGCCAGCAAGGTGACGGCCTGGTTCACATGAAAAACCAACATCACCTTGGGCAAAAAGGACGGAACCGGCTTAAGGACCACCTTCTCCTTGAAAAAACAACAGAAATGGCTCCCAGTAAGACAAGGCCTGTAGCTCGGAAATTCTGCATGCGGAACAAATGGCTACGAAAAAAAACGTCTTGAGAGTTAGATCCTTGAGCGAAGCCCTGTACAGCGGCTCAAACGGTTCTTTTACCATCACTTCTAGCAACAAATTGAGATTCCACTGCAGCACCACTGTCGTCCTCAGCAGCCACAGAAGAGTCACCGCCCTTAAGAACCTCCCTACATCAGGGTGCGTCCCCAACGCTATCCCCCTTGGACCTTCCCTCGAATTCAGGAAATCACCACCAGCTGAACCTTCAAAGAACTGGCTGCCAGACCTTTATCGAAATCTTCTTGCAAAAAGGGCAAAACGTCTGATACAGAAGCCTTGCCTGGAAGAAGCTGCCTGTGCGCACACCACGCCTCGAAAAAGCGCCAGACCCAAATATATGCCAGGGAGGTGGATCTACACCTGGCCTTCAACAAGGTCAAGACCACTGTGGCCGAATATCCCTTCTTCAGCCGTGCCCTCTCAAAAGCCATGCCATAAGCGAGAATCAATCCACCTGCGGCATGCGCACCAGCCCCTGCATTAGCAGATCCTCCCACATCGGGAGACACCAAGGGCGATCGTCCAGGAGCCACATGAGATCTGCATACCACGGCCGCCTTGGCCAATCTCGAGCAACGAGGACCACACAGCCTCAGTGTGTCTCGAACCTCTGTACCACGTGCCCTATTAGGGCCCACGGCAGGAAGATGTACAGACGTTGTCCTCTGGCCACTGCTGTATAAGGGCGTCCAGACCTTCTGACATCCTCTCTCCCCGCTGGCTGAAGTAGTGACTGGCCTTTGCGGACTCGAACGTCACCATCAGATCCATGACCAGGTCACCCCAGCGGCGCATTACTTGGGTGAACACCTCTTGATTGAGCACCCACTCCCTGAGGTCCACCCACATATGACAGATAATCCGCCGTCACACTGTCGACCCCTGCCACATGCGTCGCTGACAGGGCCTGGAGGTTTGCCTTGGCCTAGCTTAACAGCCTGTTGGCCTCTTCTTCCAAGGTCATGCTGCTCATACCCCCCTAGCGACTGATGTAGGCCATCGTGGTTGCACTGTCGGAAAGTACTCGTACCGCCTTCCTCTGCAACCAGGGATGAAACTCCTGGAGTGCTACAACCACCGCCCACATCTCCAGCCTGTTGATCAACCAATCCATCTCCTTTTCGCTCCAGCGACCCCGGGCAAAATGCCCCTCACAATGGGCCCCCCAGCTGGACAGACTGGCATCTATTACTGGAACCCACGACAGTGATTCGAGCAGCATGCTGTTCTCCAGGCTCCCCATGTGAAGCCACCACTGAAGTGCTCTCAGAGTCTCCGGCGAGCAGGAGAGCCTCTGGGACAAAGGAGCAAGGCCCTCTGCAGCAGCCACATGTCAGCCCATGCCACTAGCTTGAGCGTGGCCACCATGGTCCCCAGGAGCTGCAGAAAATGCCACACAGTAGGCTTGGCCCTGGCCAGAAGCTGGCGCAGTCCCTGCACCTGCTGATCCAGAAGAAAAAAAAAACTTTCCTGGCTTTCGTAGTGAATTGAGCCCCCAGGTTCTCGAGGTCTTGGGATGAGGTCAGCTGGCTCTTGGCCATATTGACCACCCAGCCCAGGCTTTGCAGGAACTGTACCACTCGGGCAGCGGCTTGCTCACTTTCTTCTCTCGACTTTGCCTGAATCAACCTGTCGTCGAGGTGCGGATGTACCAGAACACCTTCCTTGTGAAGCGCTGCCGCCACCACCATATAACTTTGGTGAAGGTGCAGGGATAGTCACCAGACCGAATGGTAATGCCAAAAACTAGAAATGTCCTATTGGCACTGCAAATCGGAGGAACTGTTGATGTTCCTGCCATATGGGAATGTGCAAGTAAGCTTCCGACAGATCCAGCGACGTGAGAAACTCTCCTTTCTGGACCGCCACTATGACTGATCGCAATGTCTCCATGTGGAAATGCGACACCTGCAGACAGCGGTTTACCCACTTGAGATAGAGAATCGGGCGGAAGGAGCCTTCCTTTTTGAGCACTACAAAGTAGATGAAGAAACCGACTGCAGACATACTGGTCCCGGGGAACCGGCACCACAGACCTGAGCTGCAGTAGTCATGCCAACGTGTCCTGCACTATTGCCGCCTTGACCCATGCCTTGCAGGAAGACTGAATGTAAAAACTGGCCAACAGGCACTCGGGAATGAGGGCATACCCCTCTCAAATGACCTCCAGGACCCATTGTCGGATGCGATTTGGACCCAAACAGGATAGAACTCCTGTAGCTGACCCCCTATGGGCTGTACCACCACCCGGGCCCTCCTCGCTTCATTGTGACTTTTTGGGTCCAGAGGACAAGGAAGCTGAAAAACCTATGCCTGCCCCTCGGAAACCTCAAAACACTTGGCCCATGGAGGGGAGCTTTCCCCTCTGGAACTGGTTAAAACTTGCGGACTGGAAGAGCCAAAATTCTCGTTGTCCTTTGGAAGCTGCAGCAGGTCGGGTCTGCTTCTGTTTATCTTCCAGTAAGCGAGCGCCCTTGGACTCACCCAAAGTCCTTCGTCAACTTATCCAGATCTTCTCTGAAGAGCAGCTTTCCCCTAAAGGGGAGCTTACTTAGATGGGCCTTTGAGGAACTGTCCGCCGCCCAATTACGCAACCAGAGATAGCAGTGAGTCACTACCACCGAAGCTATGCTCTTCGATAGACCTCGAATAAGGTTATAGTGGATATCTGCCAAATATGCTACTCCCAACTCCAGCCTGGCCGCTTCTCCAGCCTGATCTGCTGCCGACTCACCCTGCTGAATTTGTTGGGACCATCAAAGACAGGCCCTAGCAACTCAAGCCACAAAAATGGAGGCCTGGATCAAAAGGGCATTAATATCAAATTCAACCGGGAGTCCAATCTCCTATCCTGGACATCCTTGAGAGCTATACTTCCTTCCACCAGAATTGGAGTCTTCTAGGTGAACACAGAGACTGCCGCATCCACCTTCAGAGGCCGAAAGAGCTCACGATCCTGCTCCGCAAAGGGATAAAGCTGGGCCATAGCCCTGGATCCCTTGAGCCCCACTTCCGGCATATCCCATTCTTCTTGGATCATCTGATGGACCACTATGAATCAGAAAAACCCTCTGCGGTCTCCGAACAGCTTCTAGTAAGAAATCCTCCAATGAATCGTCCTCCGCCAGGAGACCAGCGGGCATATTAAGAGCTTTAAAGGATTCCACAATGAGCGCCGGTAACTCCTCCCAGCAAAACACCTGCACAACCCTTGCCTGCTCTTCGCACTCTGGAATCTCACCGTACAAGTCTTCCACGCCATCAACCTCTGTGTCGTGGTCTTCCACTTCCAGTCCTGCTGACATAGGCAAGCAATCCAGCCCCTCCTCAGAGACCCTTGGCCTCTTAGAGGGGCCTGCATAGGACTCTACCCCCTCAGGAGCCCCCAGACACTTCACCCTGCATTCTGCCTCCAAGGACCCTGCACCTTGCCCTGACACAAGCAGTATGCCTGGTGTAGCAGAAGCACAAAATCTGGGGGAAAAACAGCCAGAACCCCAGCCGGACCCAGAGGCTGTGAAAGCACAGTTACTTACCTGTAACAGGTGATCTCTGGGAACAGCAGGAATTAGTCCTCACATATGGGGTACGTCGGTACCGACGGAGCCTGAGCGGGAAAGCTCCCCAGCTTCCCAGAAGGAAGCTTTTGGGGCCTCCCACTGCACATGCGCGCTGCCTTCCCGCCTTCCTGACCAGCTCTCCTCAGTTCGAGTTTATAGTTGAGACAATAGAGAGAGGAAAGGAAGATAGATAGAAGATACAACTCCTAGGGGAGGTGGGTGGGTTGTGAGGACTAATTCCTGCTGTTCCCAGAGATCACCTGTTACAGGTAAGTAACTGTGCTATCTCCAGGAACAAGCAGGAATAAGTCCTCACATATGGGGACTCCCTAGCTAAGATGCCTGGGAGATCCCCTTCCAAGGGTTCGCCATCTTCGTATGGATCTCAGGCATCCATCCTGGGAAGGTGGGCAGGAGTTGTTCAAGTATGGAACAGTTGTTTGAGGACAGCCTGACCAAACAAGGCATCCCGGCGGGAGTCTTTGTCCAAACAGTAATGGGCTGTGAAGGTATTTATTTTATTTAACACTCATTTTTATACCGCATCTTCCATAGATCAGTTGCGGTGTACAAACAACAACATTTAACAAAGCTAAGTTTGTTTTACATAGAACATCTTAATTTTACATAGAACATCTTAACATATCAAAAGTAAACAAGGTGGGTTTTTGAACTGGGACCGTGTAAAAACAGTTAACTAACAAAGTGGAGTATCTATATACGTAAGACAGTACATAACTGATACAACTATATACATGCGTAGGTATTAGGGCATAAGAGATAGGATCGTCAACCGAGGCCCAGGTGGCGGCTCGACAGATCTGACCTATGGATACAGAGTGAAGATGAGCCATAGAAGTGGCCATGGCTCTCACATTGTGAGCTGTGACATGGCCTTCCAGAGAAATGTTTTTACTCTGGTAAGCAAAGGAAATACACTTAGCAATCCAATTGGAAAGTGTACGTTTGGAGACTGGAAGTCCCAAATGTGAAGGATCAAAAGCCACAAAATGTTGGGAATACTTTCGATGTGGCTGAGTCCTGTTGAGGTAAAAGGCGAGAGCTCTTTTACAATCTAGAGTATGAAGGTTCCTCTCTGCACTGGATGCATGAGGAGCCGGAAAAAAGACAGGTAGATATACCTCTTGATTAAGATGAAAAGGCAAGACCACTTTGGGCATAAAGTGGGGATTCGTCCTGAGGACCACCTTATCATGATGAAACCTAGTATAAGGTGGATGAGCCACTAAGGCCTGTAGTTCACTGATGCAGCGAGCCGAAGTGACTGCAATAAGGAAAAGGACCTTCCAGGAAAGAAATTTCAAGGAGGTAGAAACCAACGGTTCAAAAGGTGGCTTCATAAGCTGACCTAGAACTAGGTTCAAATCCCATGCTACCGGAGGAGGTCGGATGGGAGGCTTAGTTAGAGTCATGCCTCTCATGAACCTTGCAATAAGAGGATGAGAGGAGACAGGTTGTCCATTTATAGGTTTTAAGGATGCTGCAATAGCACTTAAATGGACTCTGACTGAATTCGTCTTAAGGCCTGCATTAGAAAGATGCAGGAGATAGTCTAGTAGAGAATTCAAGGGAAGTGCCAGAGGGTCAAGACCCTGTTGAGCACACCAAATGGAAAAGCGTTTCCATTTGAAAGCATAGGAACGCCTCGTGGAGGGTTTCCTAGAGGCATGAAGTATATCTTTCACTGGTTGAGAAAGATTGAAGTCATGAAGGCTTAGGCCTTCAGTAACCAAGCTCTGAGGTGTAGGGACTTGGGGTTTGGGTGCCACAAAGTCCCCTCCTCCTGAGACAGAAGGTCTGGCGCAGCTCCCAGGTCCAGGGAGGGTCCCTGGGAAAGATGCAGAAGTAGAGGGAACCACACTTGGCGTGGCCAGCGTGGAGCTATGAGGATCATCGATCCGTGATCCCTCTGGAGTTTGAACAGAGTCTTGGGAATCAAAGGAATGGGTGGAAAGGCATATAGGAAGTCCTGACCCCAATGTAGGAGAAAGGCGTCGTTGGCCTGAGCTCTCTGACACGGAGTCCTGGAACAGAACCGGGGAAGTTTAGCATTGCACGGACTTGCAAAGAGGTCTATGTCCGGGGGGTTCCCCATTCCTGAAAGATTCTGCGTATCTGGTCCATATGCAAGGACCATTCGTGTGGAAGCAGAACTCGACTGAGTCTGTCTGCCCAAGAGTTTTGAACCCCTGGAAGATACACTGCCAGAAGATGAATTTGATGCTCTCTGGCGAAGGCCCATAATCTGAGAGCTTCGTTGCAAAGCGACAGAGAGCCTTGTCCCTCCTTGTTTGTTTACGTAGAACATGGCCACCTGATTGTCTGTTTGAACTAGGACGGTCAGGTTGACAAGGAGGGTATGGAAGACTGAGGGCAAAGAAGATTGCTCGCAGTTCCAGGAGGTTGAAGTGAAGGGTGGTCTCCTGTGGAGACCAAGTACCCTGAGTGGAGAGGTGTTGTAGATGGGCTCCCCACCCTGTTTGGGAGGCATCTGTTGTGAGGGTTGCTTGGGGCAACAAAGGTTGGAAGGGGGCCCCCCAACAACAGATTCTTGGTGGACATCCACCATTGGAGGGACCAAAACAGACGCTTTGAGGTGAGTATTTGGTCGGAGAGCACTCCTGATGCCTGAGTCCACTGGCTGGCCAAGGTCCATTGAGCTGCTCTCATATGAAGACGAGCGTAGGGCACCACGTGTACCGTGGAGGCCATGTGGCCCAGAAGTCGCATCATTTCTCTGGCTGTCAAGTGACTGCTGGACTGAGCTTGGGAGGCCAAGCACACCAGACGTTGGCCCCGGACTTGAGGTAGGTAGGCCCTTGCAGTGGTGGTGTCCAACTGGGCCCCTATGAATTCCAGAGACTGAGTAGGGATAAGTTGAGACTTGGGAAGGTTTATCACCAGTCCCAGATACTGCAGAATGTGCCTTGTGCGGTCCAGGGAAATCTGGGCCTCTGACTGAGATGGAGCCCGGATGAGCCAGTCGTCCAGATATGGGAATACAAAAATTCCCAGACCTCTTAGAAATGCGGCAACAACTGCCATGCATTTGGTGAACACTCTTGGAGCAGAGGCTAGACCGAAGGGAAGTACTCTGTACTGGAAATGTTTTCCCTGAAACAGAAATCTTAGATATTTTCTGTGGGATGGGTGGATGAGTATATGTGTGTACTGTCGCACCGCAGCCCTAGAGGCCAAGGTTGGTATGGGCAGGTCGGGTGGACATGAGAGTTTTTTTCTTACTTTGAATTTGGTCTTTATGTAAGGGGTCTGGGTACTGTTCCCAGGACCTACCGGGGACCAAACTTCAAGAGAACACAATAGTCCGAATGTAGGGAAAGTAAGGCTTTATTTCCCTTTACGCACAATGGTTCAAACAGTGGAGACTACTTCAACAAAAAAAGGAAACCTTGCTTCAGGCAAAAAGAAGAAATATATTCAAACTTGCTTTGTCTACTGTTACTTCACAGGACTTTGTATAAACCAATTACACAGGCTTTGCTATGGAGCACTCCTTACATTTCATGCAAAGACATTAGGCTTCCTGCCTGACAGTAGCTACAATCCATAGCGGTCTCAGGTGGGTCCTCGTTGAATTCCACCTGCATAGGCTGAGGGTCAGATAACTGTGAATCTGTGTCAATATACTCTTGTGGAGAGTATTGGGGCTTCTCATACAGCACATTCACTAGCTTCCAGTGTTCTGAGTCTAGGTTTGGGCCGCGCCCATGTGAAGGCTTGTTAGGGTAGTAACTTCCTTTGGCTTGTTGCCTTATGTTACACAGTCTTTCTTTTACCAAAGGCTTGTGTCCTATCTCATGGACAGTTTGATAAGGAGGGCACACTTCTGTATCTTGTGCTTCTTGTTTCAGTAAGTTATAATGCTTAGCAGAATAAAAAGGTGGTTTACCTTGTTTCTTAGGATTGTCCCAGTTAGTTGAGTCACGAGGCCTAGTCCTGCTGTAGTTCAGCCTTACTCGAGCAGTAGGCTTCTCAGACTTCAGCTGGCCTTCCTGTAAAATCAGCACTCTTTCACACCCACACCTTTTGTTATTTGAATAAGGAGTGTTACCTCTTACAGCAATGATTTCATCATTTCCCTGGTAACAGCCACAGTGTCCTGCATTTATTGCTGCCGGTTCCTCATATAAAACTCTGGGGTTTATTTCTCCCCTTGTGCCTTTCTTTCCAGTATCTCTCAGCCAAGAACTCCTGGAATTCTGTTGCACCGGACTTACTGTGCCTTCCTGCCAGGAACTCCTTCCTCTCTGGTATCTTTGCCCAGACCTCTTTTCTCTTTCAGCTTCTACCACAGCCTCTGCTTTCCGTTGCTGCTGCTGGTACCACCGCTGATGCTCTTCCTGGTGCGCTCTCTGGTGCTCTTCCTCCTGGTGCGTTTCCTGGTGTGTCTTCTTTACTTGTCCTACTTCCTCCTTTTCAACTTCCCAGCCTTTCCTAAGAGGAACTCCCCCTTTCCTGGATTGGCTGTTAGGTTGCATTACATCATCAGTTCTAGGGTGCAGTTCTCTAGGCCTTGGAAGGTCACTCCTGCTCCCCCTATCAGGCTCCTCATAGCATTGCAACTGATGTTGAAATCTTTTTTCAGGATTTAAAACCTTTTTCTCTGTGTGAATAGGCTCTGCAGTGCCACAGTACGCATCCTTGAGATCTAGAGAACAAAGCCAATCCTGACTCTGAAGGTATGGAAGGAGAATGCCTAGAGAAAGCATTTTGAATTTCTCCTTGTACAGAAATCTGTTCAATTCTCTCAGATCTAGGATAGGTCTGAATCCCCCTGTCTTCTTTGGTATGAGAAAATAAGGGGAGTAGAATCCTGTCCCTTGCTGAAGAAGAGGAACCTCTTCTATTGTCCCTTGGGCAAGGAGAGAAGAGATTTCCTGACCCAACAGGCCCAGGAGAGATGGGGGAGAATTGAAGTGCCTCACCATGGTATATGGAGGAAGGTTGGAAAAATGAAGTTTGCAGCCCTCTCTGATGATAGAGAGGGTCCATTGCTCTGATGTAATTTGCCCCCATCTGGGAGCAAAGTGAGCTAACCTTCTGGGAATGGTGGGGGGCTCTGGTTGTTCTAGAGCCAGAAAGGTTAAGTTCTCTAGGGGCAAGTCAAAACCCCTGAGGGGGTTGAGCCTGCTGAGGAGTGGCAGACACTGCAGGCTTTGACCTTGCCTGTTTAGGCTGCTGACGTTTAGCAGCAAAGCGAGGCTGAGAAGATTGTTGGCCAGTATTTGTGGAAAATCTGGCCTTCTTGTAGTAAGGCCTCTTGAAAGACTTTTTCTTGGCAGGAGTAGAGGTAGACTTAGAAAGTCTATCTAATGTAGCATTTTCTGCGTCCATTTGAGTGGCTTTAATTTGCCAGTCTTTACCAAATAAGTTCTCACCTGTACAGGGCAGATTCCGTAAGCCATCCAGGACCCAGGGTTCTAGGTCAGAGGCCTGGAGCCAAGCAAGTCGTCGGGCTGCAATGGCAATGCCCGAAGCTCTACCGGCACCTTCAAAGGAATCAAGGGCTGCTCTGTTGGAGAACTTAGAAACATCTAGAAGCTGTTTCACCAGAGAAATGAACTCCTCCTTTCTATCCTCAGGGATAAATGAGGTAAAATGCCGTACCTTTAGGGCAAGTTCCCTTAGAAACATGCCCATATACAGACTGTATGAATTAATCCTGGCTATAAGCATACTAGCCTGGAAGATTTTCCTACCAAAAGAGTCTAGGGTCTTACATTCTCGCCCTGGAGGGGTAGAAGAGTGCCTTTTGGTACTCTTAATCTTTTTCAGCGCAGACTTCACCACAATGGAATGGTGAGGCAGCTGAGTTTTTTGAAAACCAGGAGGAGGGAGGACCCGGTACATGGTGTCCAACCTACGAGAATGAGGAGACAACGTTAGAGGAGCCTCCCATAAGTCCATCAAGTGTTCTTGAAGGATTTCATGGATAGGCAGGGTGACTGCCTCTTTAGGAACCTTAGGGTATCCTAAAATATCCAATTTCTTTGATCTAGGTTCTTTTTCAGAGGATGTAGTAATAGAAAGTCCTTTAGCTACTTCTATAATGAAGTCTTGAAAGGACAAATCCTCTGGTGGAGACATTCTCCTCTTTGGGGAAGAAGGCTCTTCAGGAAGAACCAGAGACAGCTCATCAGAGTCAGAGGAGTCAAAATCCTCAGAAGAATCAGAGAATCCTCTATTTGCTTCCAACGCACGATACGCATACCGATCGGTATCGACATCGGGCGTACCGGGTATGGGATCGGTATTGGGTGAAAACCCGGATCCGGCATGCGGAACCGATCTGCGTTTGGAAGATGATGGTCTCGGTTCCGGTATGGAAGACAGTACCAGAACCGGACCCGGAACCGCTAGATGCGGTACCGAGGGCGTCGCAGCTTTAATGAAAGCCAGAACGGCCTGCTGCATGGTCTGGATAGTATTGCCCATAGACGCCACTGCTGCCTGGATGTCGGTACCGGCATGGGCCGGTACCCCAGAGCAGTCTAACAGGTGATCAGTCGAGGCCGTGCCATCGATGTCAACCTGTAACCCCATAGATGGTGCTTTGGAAGCCAGAGCTTCCCGCCGGGGTTGTTTGGCTGGGGCAGGATCCTCAGATTCAAAAGTGAGAGCCTCTCGATACTTTGAAGGAGATTTGCTCTTTGAGGACCTGCCCGAAGAAGGTTTGGTTACCTGAGATCCATCCGGAGAGGAAGACCTGGATGACTGTGATGCTGGATTATCTGAAGCAAACAGCACATGGAATTTGTTGGCCCGGTTCTGCAAACCACGTTTAGACATCTGGGAGCAGGATGGGCAGTCCGGAATGGAGTGGTCAGGTCCCAAACATTTAAGACACCAGTCATGGGTGTCTGTGACAGAAATAACAGCACTACACTTGGTACACTTCTTGAAACCAGGGGCTGGTTTCTCCATGAGGAGAATTTGTGTAGGCCTGAGGCCTAACCGAAGTCACCAAGTTCCTAAATAAAAGGTTTTTTTGTTTTTTTTTTAAAGAAAAGAGACCGGCGGTATCGGTTTCGGTATGGGGAAGGCAGGTACGCGGTCTAAAGAAAAACTAAAATAAGAATTTCTTCAGCGGTGACAGGAACACGACCTGCTGGCTCCGCGGAAAAAGAGAAACTGAGGAGAGCTGGTCAGGAAGGCGGGAAGGCAGCGCGCATGTGCAGTGGGAGGCCCCAAAAGCTTCCTTCTGGGAAGCTGGGGAGCTTTCCCGCTCAGGCTCCGTCGGTACCGACGTACCCCATATGTGAGGACTTATTCCTGCTTGTTCCTGGAGATAGAACCGGACCCTGAATGGCTGAGGAGCCGGAAAGCACAGTTACTTACCTGTAACAGGATCTCTGGGAACAGCAGGAATAAGTCTTCACATATGGGTACGTCGGTACCGACGGAGTCTGCGCGGGAACGCTTCCCAGCGTCCAATCAAAGAGCTTTTGGAAGCATCCCACCACGCCTGCGTGCTGCCTTCCCGCCTTTCCCAACTGCCTCTCCTCAGTTAAGTTTTAAAGCTGAGACAAAGAGAGAGAGAGAGGAAAGGAAAGATAGAGATACAACTCCTGGGGAGGTGGGTGGGTTGTGAAGACTTATTCCTGCTGTTCCCAGAGATCACCTGTTACAGGTAAGTAACTGTGCTATCTCCAGGAACAAGCAGGAATGAGTCTTCACATATGGGGACTCCCAAGCTGAGATGCCTGGAGTCCCAGCATGTCATAGGTTGGAACATGCTATCTCCCACAACACCAGGCATCCTGAGGATGGAGGGTAGGAGTTGAAGAAAGAAAGGTGCTGTGGAACAGTTAAGCTAGCATAGGACTGCAGAGAAGGAGTCCATGTGTGGATGATGAGTGTTATCAAGGATATTGCAAAGGATATTGCAATATGGACCTCCCCTGACAGGATTTCACAGAAGTATGTAGGTTTCATGGATCTACTGGGAAACCCAGTAGAGGAACTGTGAAGAGGACCTCACTGTAAGTGGAGGTAATAAACCTGTAGGAAAAATAGTGAAGGTCAGAATCCTGAAAGGTAACAGGCACCCCTAGTAGGAAAAACTGGGGTAGTACAAAAACGGTGGGCCTTCAGCAGAAAGCTGTATGATAAAAACCAAACTCTTTTGGCAGCAGAGTAACTCACTCTTAGAAGCAAAAAGAGACAGGCTAACCGATTTGGACAAACAGGCACAGTCCTTGTGGGGAGAAAGGCTATGGGAACCCCTTGTATCCCAAAAAGAGAGGACAAAGGCCTGAGGCGTTAAAGCCTGTGATTAACTGAAGATCCACAATGTCTCTCCTAACTGGAGTAAGCTAGGAGAGGTATTAGGTACGGAGAGCTTCAGAGGTACCTAAACCCTTAGGTTATGGTATAAAAATTGTTGACTACCACAGGAGTGGTTGTGTATGGAGAATCCCAAACCTGCTGGATAGCATAGGTATGGGTAAAACCCCTCTGTCAGAAACAGATAGCTATATGAGCATAGACAGTGAGATAGATATGTCTCCCCATACTTATCTATCTATAATGAAATATCTCGACAGATACATATAGATATATAGATAGATAGAGATAGATAGATAGAGACATATAAGAATATATCTATAGTGAGATATGGAAGGGCATAAAATACACACAAAAGATAAATATGAATATGTAGGCCTAAATATGGGTGTCTGTAATTAAACAGACAGATATATGCCTACAGCATGGTATTCACATAGGACATGTGGAGAGGAAAAATTCATCTAACAAGGAGGTGGAACCTACTTGAGAAGATATATAGAGAATCTATTACCCCTGGTTATGATCCGCAAGGATGCTAGCTAGTGAAATAACCAGGATGGTTACATGAAAAACAGAGGATAATATCAATCTGTAGCCAACAAGTCCCGAGTCGTCCAAGACTCTAGCATGGTAAGTAGACAGAAGACATATAGGGACGAGGTACCATGTTGACCTGCTTAAGGGCAAAAAGTATCATGGGTTGTTACCATGAGGACGAGCTGCAAGGAGAAAGAGCATATCCCCGATTGGGAATGCTATGGACCAAAGCAGGGAATTGGCAACTCCTTAAGCCTTTACGTAAAAGAAGGCCTATGTCCTTTATATGAAAAGGAGATAGTAAAAGAAGGGAGAACCTTCTAGTCATGGGAGACATAACTGAAAAGCCTTTTCCAACCATCTAGGATAGCTGTTGGAGAAAAACTCCCCATGCTCTCTAGCAAGGGCCCATAGTGGAAAGCTTCTCTGTAGAATTGCAGAGAGCATGATGCAGGAGAAAGAGGAGATAGAACTGGCTAGTAGAGAGCCAGTATCTCTGCCAACTATGCTGCCAAATCCAAGAGAATGGAGTTGGCAGAAATAGAAGACAATCTAGAAAGCTTGTAGTGAGATGATCTCCAAGATAGATGGAGCACTGACTTGGAGCCACTACTAAGACTAGACAGAATGTTAGTGGAGGACAAATCTGGTTGTTTGTGGACAAGAACCAGTGGTCCAAACATTAAGGCTCCTGCATAGGCAGCTGCTAGCAAGACAGCAGAAAGAATCTTACTGTTTAAAAGCAGAAAGAACAGACAGAACAGGAGTAGAAAACTCTGGACATGTCTGATAAGCTGCCTCAAAGCAAGATTGAAACAGAGGAGTTAACTCAGAGGGGAAAACTCCGCACTGGAAAGTGACAAAACTAGAGAGGCTGAAGAAAAAAAGCCCTCCAGTGAAGTAATTCCGCTCTTACAGAGGAAAAAGCTTGGTAAGAGGGTGAAGAGAATGGAGCTGAAGACGACTTACCAAGTAGTAAAGTCTATAGAAAGGAAAATACATGCTGGCACAGGAACTATCATTTGATAGTGGTCAGACCTCTTTCCCTAGCAGAAAAAGAGGAGAAACCTGTGACCTATAGGCATGAACATCCTGACAGCTCATAGGAAAATAGAAAAAATGGACGTCTTTTGGAAAGAGATCCATGTGTAGGATTTAGAATGAAGCAGTGGATTGCCTCTATTGAGAAGTAGTAACTGTAGATTCTAACCCCAAGAGTCACAAGCATCTGATGATTGATCAGAAACCCTGCAGGTGCTGGGTTTGCTGAGCCTGGTGAGAGGTTGGATTCTTCAGACCAGGAGGATGCTTCCCCTGTTGGGGAACAGTTGTATGATGGGCAAGTGATGAATAAAACCTTCTCCTGTGGGAAGAAAGTTTGGTAGGACATTACCTACCAACTGGGACAGAAGAAGGTGTAAAACAACTCTTAGGAACAGGTAAATCAGTGGATAACTGAATAACCTGATGTAAAGACTCCTTGTTGAAAAGATTTTCTCCAGTGCAAGGAGTATGTCCCAACCGTTGTTGTGCCCATTTGTCCAAGGCTGAAGCTTGGAGCCAGGCTCTACGTTGTGCCCCTATAGCTATAGCAGAAGTCCTGCTAACAGACTCAAAAGAGTCTAGGGAAGCACGAGAAAGAAACAGAGATATTCTGGATATGCTTAAGCAGTAAGGAATAGTCTGTACTCCTGGAATCTGGAAGGAAAGGAGTCAAAAGATATAATTGCTTGTTGACTTCCTCAAGAGAAAGACTCATAAAAAATATATGAGAGAATTCTTGCAGAAAAAGCATAGATGTCTGGAAGGTTTGACGTCCAAAGGCATCTAGTGTCTTAGACTCACGACCTGGCAGATAAGAAGAGTGCTTTTTCTTACTCTTTACCCGCCTCAGTGCTGATTTCACTACCATGGAATAATGAGGAAGTTGAGTCTTTTGAAACCTTGGAGAGGGGGGCACCTGATATAAGAGATCAGTTGCCCTGGGAGGTGGGGGTACCCTTAAAGGTGTTTCCCACATGTCTAGAAGGAGATCCTGCAAGGAATGATGCAAAGGAAGCATTATGCTGTCCTCTGCTTTAGTAGAAACAGAGCCTTGTGCAGGATCATATCCTGGAATAGGAATGGCAAGGGATCTTGCTATATCCAGGAGGAAACTCTGAAAAGAGGGATTCGAAATAGGAATCTCCCTTGGACAGGTTAGATCTAAAGAACTAGCCTGAGCACCCACAGAGTTATCCAAACATATAGGAATAGAAGATCCTGCAGAGTGCAGTGTGGAATGCTTAAGGGATGGTTGCTGGTACTGGCTGTCAGGAGCAGCAACTGTCCTTACCACATTGTCCATGCCAGGTATCGACTCCAAGCTTGGTATAGAATGGAGCGATACTGTTGAAAAAAGCATGGTAGGAGTTGGCCATGATGCTACTGTGGATACCGGTACTGAAGCCAATACCGGTACTGATGTCGGAGTCGGGCCCGACAAAGACATCGGAGTAGTCATCGGTGACACTTCAATCGGTACCGAGGGAACCGAAAACCTCCGGCTGCTATCCTTGGTACCGAGGCACCGGTATCGATCGGTGTCGGTACCAAAACCTATTGGTACCCAGTCTTCCAGACTAGAAATCGATTCCAAACTCGGCATCGAGGGCAAAGAGCCTGAGAAGCGAAGCATGGAAGGCACCGACTGTAAGGGTAATGAAGACATCGGTACTGACCTCGGTACGGTGTCTGATACCGGTGAATGAAGGTCAAGCAGTGGCAACTCAATCGGCCTCAGGGGAACCGAGAGTTGCGGATCTGAGCCATCGGAACCGAGCCTTCGGTACCGCCGCGAGACGGTACCAAGGCGAGTCGGTACCCAGTCCTCCAAACTGGAGATTGATTCCAGACTCGGCATCGAAGGAAGCGAGGCTGTCGATGCACATCTGGAGGGTACCGACGTCGGTGGCAGTATCGGTGATGGTACCGATAATGGAAAGTCAATCTGGGAAGTATCCACTGGTCCCAAAGGCACCGAGGAGGCCAGATGACGATCCCTGGTGAGGAGTGTTTCATCCAACACCAGTGCCGATGCCGGGGTATCGGTACCGCTCAAAGCAGATGCCACCACCGTGCACGGCTCAGGTATGTTCTGTGGGGGGTGAACCCCAGGAACAACCTGAAACCCCTTATACGCTTTGGAGACCGAAGACTCCCGCCGGGGTTTTGAAGCCAGGGGGCCGTGGAGGGCAAAGCCGGAGCCGTCTACATGCTGTGCATGAGACCTACCACTCGAGGACTGGCTAGTCTTAACAGACTGTTTGTGAGTTACCTGATCCGGTGTGGAAGAAGGGGATGGTGCCCCGAAGTTGGAGGGCAACCGTGTATCGAGGGAATCTCGATGCTGAAGATGTCTTCTCACCAAACTGTTGTCAGGACCCAAGCAGGTTAGACACCGACTTCGAGGGTCTAAAAATAAAGTTGTACCGCCAGTCTGAACATTTCTTGAAGAAAGTGTCTGGCGGTTCCATGAAGGAAAAAGGAGGCCTAAAAGGCCTAAGACACCGTGGGACACTATGAAGAAAAAATATCCCATTGAAAAGGACGATTTTACAAAAAAAGAAAAGAAAACACCGGCGGTACCGGTGGCGTCGGGAAGACAGCCGCGACCACAAGAAAACTAAGAATAAAAAATAAGAATTTTCTGCGGTGACAGGAGGATGTCCTGCCGGCTCCGCAGAAAAACGAAAACTGAGGAGAGGCAGTTGGGAAAGGTGGGAAGGCAGCACGCAGGCGTGGTGGGATGCTTCCAAAAGCTCTTTGATTGGACGCTGGGAAGCGTTCCAGCGCAGACTCCATCGGTACCGACGTACCCATATGTGAAGACTCATTCCTGCTTGTTCCTGGAGATGCAGCCTCCTGAGATGACAATAGGGAGGAAATAGGGTCCTGCTGCTCTCTAACCGGAGAAGATGCCTTCTGCCGCTCCAAACCGTCTGCTAAGACCTGCTCCATAGAAGCAGCCTCCTGAGCACACCCTCAACAAATGCCTACCTCAGACACAGGCCCACGCTGTGTACCACACACCAGGCACAGGGGCCTGGATGGCATACATTCCGATAGGCAGGGATTATCCTGAATAAAAGTCTGGCCGCAACTGCAATGAGCAGCAACCGTGCCCAGCCTCCAGACAATTCCCTCTTTATTTTATTTTTTTTTTTAAATGAAAACTAAACCAAACACTACCTAAACACCTTCCCTCCCACACGATGCCTCACTCGTGCCTCAAGGAGTGGAAGAAAAGGAGAGTAGAATGAAAAAAGAAGCAATCCCTTTGTACTTCATCCTGTGGCTGGGCATGCTCTATTCCAGTCTGCATAGCCCGCCAAAAACTGCTGCTAAACCAGAGGGCTGAGCACTAAGACAAAAAATCCCCAAAGGAGGCTTACTGCAGCTGTCTCCTGCAAAGACAGCATCAACTCTCCTCTCCGCTTCTGCTGCCTCTGTTTGCTGCCGCTTTGCGCTGTCGCTCACAGTCTCCCACGATCAGACGGAATTGCGGCTTTGGCGTTAGGGGAAGGGGGACCCAGAGTTGTCTGCACGCTGTGGCTGTGAAGGGGAAGCTTCCACCGACTCCTCACTCCAAACGGGGGTTTGGGAACCGGCCCGTCCATCCCCGGACCACAGGAAAAACCACACAATCCCCACTCACTTGGGGGGGGGGGGGCAGGAGAGGGAGAACTGCTTCTCCACCACACTGAACTATTTAATGCTGCCCAGGTATTATAGCAGCTGAATGCCGACAAGGTGGCTCCAAATAAGCAAACTAACTAAACTACACTATCCTAATTTCTCCTTAGTCGTCCCTCAAGCGAGTCCAGCACCCTGGCTCACTTCTTCCAGCTACTTGGAGACTGAGCAACTGGAGCCTGTGGGTGGTCCCTCCAGTATTTATACCAGGGTCATCAAAAGATGACATGCTCAGTCTCCAAGCTTCTGGAAGAGGTGCACTACCCAGAGGTGCAGGACTGGACTGGAGGGACGCTAAGGAAGGGTTAGTCATGTCATCTTAAAGTATCATTAAGGCACCCTATGTTACTCAAGCAGATGAAGATCAATAGAACTGGAACAAATTACCCTAGCTAAACGCTACGGCAGACACACCCCATGGTCCACAAAGGAAAGCAGAGAGGAGTTGTCAAAGGAGTTTACATGATAAGGAATGAGAGGCTGACATGTACGGACCAAGAGAGGGACCTCAGTGGTAGTAGTCCGAGGATCTCAAGGTGATGACGCAGTATGACAAGACAGTGGCCAAAGACAGTCCAAGACGTGATTATTGTTGAAAAACAGATCTTAATTTTATTATGTTGACCTATTACCAACTCGACACAGGCCATGTTTCGCTACCCTTTATCAGAGGTTGATCAGGTAAAGGTACTAACATAGAAAAACAAACACTTATTATACAATATGAGATTAAAATAATGGTAACATGATAGAACAGATGACTAAGGCATATTAGAAGTAAAACCATAAATATGTCTTATAAATAACATAAATATCATAAATACCTTAAAAATATATATAAATAAGAAGGATAAAAATATGAACAATTATAAATAAAATCAAATAGTGAAACTATATATTATAAACATGTATGTTACATAAATAAAAACTAATAAAACAGGAATGTGACAGGCTGCATATGTTATGCAGTAAGAAATACCTAAAAAAAAAAAAAAACCCCACAACTTTTTCGATCAGGACCACAAATACAGATCTCAAAAGGTCCTACGGTGAAATAAAGAAAATAAAAAAAATCTTTTTAGAAGAAAATAAAAGTAAATAGAAAAGAAATTTTGGAATGTTTGTTGCGCAGGGATTTCCCTCCAGATAACAAAACTCATTTTTAATCTAATTATTCTGTCTTGTGCTAAGTGATAATGCCCAAAAGCCAACATGCTAAGTTAATAGTAAGAACATTTAGAAGGACATAGAAGTACTTAGCTGGCAATCGAAGCTCAAAACCACATAAGTTTTTAGAAGTCAAAGGAGAGAAGAGAGCATTAGAATACAGAAGTCCCTATAAGTTGCCAGCATTTTTGTTGCATCAGTACAAATTTTCTTGACGAGGACAATGAGTGTGAGATATCAGCTATTTGGCAAATTTGTATCTGCACAGATCTTTTTGTAGTTGTTTTGACACACAAGTGACATTGAAAGCTTGAAACAGGGTCCTTGGTTTGAACCAAAACAGTACTGTGTAGCTACTGTGCTGTTGTGTGATCTTCTGCAGTTGCTACTGTCTTCCACAGCTTGCAATGGACACTGCTGCGAGTTTCAATGTTCAATCCTTGGACTTCTAAAAAGACTTGTGGTTTCGAGCTTCGATTGCCAGCTAAGTAGTTTTACATCCTTCTAAATGTTCTTACTATTATTAGCACAACAAAACAATGAGATTAAAAAGGAGTTGTTTGTTATACAGGGATTTCCCTCCGAATAACAAACATTCCAACATTTCTTTTCTATTTACTTTCCTTTTCTTCTAAAAAAATTCTCTTCTCTATTTCACGATCGGACCTTTTTGAGACCTCCAAGAGCTGTGCATCCTTCCACTGGGGTAGAGGTGCACTTAGTGACAGCTGTCACCAATGCATTCCCCTTAGGAGCTATCAAATATCCGCTGTGAAGTTCCATTCCATCAGGGTCCAATGCCGGGAAAAGGGAAAGTTCCATCCAAATTTCCTTTATCTTCTGTAACAGCATCTACTATTTGGATGGAAGAAGGAATTTGAGCCATCCCGCTGAAGCCCACCACGCCTAAACAGATGAATCACCAGAGAACTGTCTGCCACCTTCTCTGGAGGAGGAGACATGTCTCCTTCCTTCAAAACATCGGCACTATCCGAGCCAGATCCTCAGTCCATTCAGAGCAGACAGTGTCACTGAAGCCCCCAAAGCTTCCACAGAGAATGGCATAATGCTGGCACAGACCGCTGGTAACACATCCAAGCAGGGAAAACCCACAGGCTCTGGGTCACCTCTGGAGGAACCCAAATCTGCCACAGGCTCTGTTCCCACCTTGGGGGGGGCCTTCAGATGATCCTTTGTGACACTGGGACTCCCCCCCCCCCCTCCAAACACATACCAAACCTAGTATAAAGGTCCTGGACAACTCATGGGATCCTCGTCCCACCACAAGCAGCTCATTTTCCTCCAGCACCCCACCTGCCTCAGGAAGGAAGAATGGAGAATTGAACCAAGAGCTGGCCACATGGCCCACCAAAATGGCAGCAGTTCCCATACTGGTCTCCTCAGCTCCATGCTATGCTGCTATGCGTTGCGGCCACCCTACGCAAGTGGAACCAGGATGTTCCACCCATACCTCCCCTGGATAGCATCAAGCTGTGTGAAGGAGTGCTAAAGAGACAAAAGGCATGGATGGATGTGATAGCAGCTGCAGATGATCAGAGGCCCTGGGTCACTCCTAAATGACTCTACGGGGTCTGTGGGCCCATTTGCACACATTCTCCTTAAATCGAGAAGCTGTCCGCAGCTTGGGAAGGTAAACAATGTGGCTGCTGAAAGGAGTCAAGCACCAGTTATGGAAAACCCCAGGCTGCAGTAAAGCGTAGTTACTCACCTGTAACAGGTGTTCTCCAGGAGCAGCAGGAATCAGTCCTCACATATGGGTGACGTCGGCGCCGACGGAGCCCTCGCGGAGCAATTTTCCCCAGCTTTCAAAGAAAGCCTTTGGGAATTGCAGCGCGCATGCGCGGTCCTCTTCCCGCCCAAGGGTGCCATCTTGCTCAGTCAGATGACATAGCAAAAAGACAGCAAAAACTAGCAAAAACGAAAGCATAAAACTGCAACTCCAAGGGGAGGAGGGAGGGTTGTGAGGACTGATTCCTGCTGCTCCTGGAGAACACCTGTTACAGGTGAGTAACTACGCTTTCTCCAGGACCAAGCAGGAAGTCAGTCTTCACATTTGGGACTCCCAAGCTTAAGGCTACCGGAGACCCTAGGCACAAAAATGATCTCCCTCTAGCTCAGCAGCACAGAAGGAAGGAATCTTCTCTGAATACGTCTCCAACCGGTAGCCCAACATCCGGGATGGAGGGTAGGAGTTGCCTATATCTCGAAGAGGTTACGGAGGACTGCCTGTCCGAAAGCACTGTCCCTGCGGGACTCCCTCTCCAGGCAGTAATGGGCTGCAAAAGTCTGGCTTGAAGACCAAGTAGCGGCCCAGCAGATGTCTGCCAACGGAACAGAGCGGAGGAAAGCCACTGACGTAGCCTTCGCCCGAACACGATGAGCAGTGACTCTACCTTCCAGCACGAGGCCCGCAGCCTCATAAGCCCAAGCAATGCAGTCCGCAATCCAGATGGACAGAGTACGCTTGGAGACAGGGAGCCCCAACTTGTTGGGGTCATAAGACACGAAGAGCTGAACCGCCCTTCGGTGCCCCCGCGTACGGTCCAGGTAGAAGTTCAGCGCCCTTCTACAGTCCAGGGTATGCAGGACCATTTCAGCTCGGCTGGCGTGTGGCCTGGGAAAGTAGGTCGGAAGTACCACCTCCTGGTTGATGTGAAAAGGGGAAACCACTTTAGGAAGAAACTTAGGGTGAGTCCGTAGGACTACCCGGTTCTTGTAGAACCTAGTGTAAGGAGGATCAGATACCAGGGCCTGCAGCTCACTAACCCGTCTAGCAGAAGTGAGGGCCACCAAGAACAAGGTTTTCCAGGAAAGAAAACGAAGAGGACAGGTAGCCATAGGCTCAAAAGGCGGACAGGTAAGCCGCTGTAAAACCACATTGAGATCCCAGTTCGGGGCTGGCGGGCGCAAAGGTGGTTTAAGGAGTAGGAGGCCCCGGAGAAAACGAGCCACCAGAGGGTGGCTGGAAAGAGGCCTACCATCCACCGGTAGGTGGTGCGCAGAAATAGCACTGAGGTGGACCTTGACCGAGTTGGACTGAAGTCCAAGATTGGAAAGGGAAAGCAAGTACTGCAAGACCACTGATGTTGAACAGGAGAAGGGGTCATGCGACTGCTGAGTACACCAGACGGAGAACCGACGCCACTTAAGAGCGTAGGACTTCCGGGTGGAAGGCCTCCTGGAGGCCAAGACGACCTCTTCCACATCTGGAGGTAGCTGGAGAGGAGCAAGGACTACCCTTTCAGCAGCCAGGCCATCAGATGAAGGGACCGAAGGTTGGGGTGCAGGAGCGTCCCCTGATCCTGCGAGAGGCGGTCGGGCTGAAACCCCAGAGGAAGAGGGGTGTCCACCGCCAGCTGCATCAGAAGCGAGAACCAAGGCTGTCTCGGCCACCGGGGAGCCACTAGGATCACCGACGCCTTGTCTCTGAGAACTTTGAAGAGCGTCCGAGACACCAGAGGCAAGAGTGGAAAGGCATACAAGAGGCCTGTGGACCATGGAATCAGAAAAGCATCCGCCGCTACCCGGAGAGGATGCGGCTGTCGAGAGCAGAATCTGGGAAGCTGCCGGTTCAGAGGACTGGCGAACAGATCCATAGTGGGGAGGCCACACCAGAGAAAGATCCGCTGAACCACAAGCGGATCCAATCTCCACTCATGCGGTTGGAGGATCCTGCTCAGTTTGTCTGCCAGGTAGTTTTCTTGACCTGGGAGATAGACAGCTTTGAGGACGAGGTTGCGATGGACGGCCCAAGAGCAGAGCTTCTCTGCTTCCTGACAGAGAAGGAAGGAGCCGGTTCCGCCTTGTTTGGTCACGTAGAACATGGCAACCTGATTGTCTGTCTGGACAAGTACCGACTGGTGAGAAATCAGGTGAGAGAAGGCTTTGAGCGCTAGGCGGATGGCCCTGAGCTACAGGAAGTTGATCTGCTGAGCGGACTCCCAAGGAGTCCAGAGACCCTGAGTACAAGTCCCTTGGCAATGTGCTCCCCAACCCTGGAGAGAAGCATCGGTCGTCAGGACCCGAGAATGTGTAGGGGGCTGAAAAGTCACCCCCAGCACTAGGTTTGGCAGATGAAGCCACCATCGCAGAGAGGAGACCAGCGGGTCGGAGATCTGTACGGAGTCCGCTAGGCTCCCAGTGGCCTGATGCCATTGATTGCGAAGGCACCATTGAGCAGGTCGCATGTTCAGGCGGGCATTGGGGGTTACATGGACCGTGGAAGCCATATGGCCGAGCAGTCTCAGAAATTGCCTGGCCGAGACCAGGGAATTGCTGTGAAAGTGACTGGCGAGATCCAGGAGCCTCTGGGCCCTGTCCAGAGGCAGGATGGCCCGCGCCTGAAGAGTGTCCAACCTGGCGTCGATGAATTCTAGATCTTGAGAGGGGAGCAAAGTGGACTTTGTGAAGTTTATGACAAAACCCAAGTGCTGGAGCAGAGCCACAGTGCAATGAGTAGCCTGAGTAGCTTCTTGGGCAGACTGGGCCCTGATGAGCCAGTCGTCCAGGTATGGGAACACAAAGAGACCTTGAAGTCTCAGATAGGCCGCCACCACTGCTAGGCATTTGGTGAACACTCTGGGGGTGGAGGATAGGCCGAAAGGCAGTACTCTGTACTGGTAATGGTGTCCGCCCACAACAAACCTGAGGTATTGTCTGTGGTCGGGATGAATAAGGATATGAGTATACGCATCCTTTAGACCTAAGGAGCATAGCCAGTCTCCCTGCTGGAGGTAGGGCAGCAGGATTCCAAGGGTAAGCATTTTGAACTTTTCCTTTGCAAGGAACTTGTTGAGGTTTCGCAAGTCTAGGAGGGTCTGAGGCCTCCTGTTCTTTTCGGAATCAGGAAGTATCTGGAATAAAACCCTTGACCCTTCAGGTGGTGGGGCACCTGTTCCACGGCTTGTTCCTGAACAAGACTTGCTAACTCCTGAAGGAGTAAGTCCCTGTGCAGAGGGAGTCTGGAAGGCTCCCCTGGAAAGTAGGAGGGAGGTACCTGGTGAAAATGAAGAAGATAGCCCTTTTGAACTATCTGAAGCACCCAGGTATCTGTGGTGATGTTGGACCACCTGTGGGCAAAGTGGACCAGCCGGCCTCCTGTGCTGAGAGAAACCAGCTGAGGGGGAAAGGCTATGCTGAGAAAGTCAAAAACCCCCACCCTGCTGAGCAGGGGCCGGTGGTGCAGGCTTGGGGGCTTGCTGCCTACGGGACCCATTACCCCGTCCCTTGGCCTGCTTTCCCTGTGGGGGAGCTGGTGAGGCCTGATACTGAGGGTAGTATTTATAGGCAGCACCTTTCCTCGGGTAAAAGGGCTTTTTCCCCGAGGCCTTCTTCTTTTGAGAATGGGCAGAGGTCTTCCTTGAGAGACGAGTCCTGGTGAGAGTCTCCGTCTCGATTTGTGCATCCATGGGCTTGCCAAAGAGGTTATCACCTCGGCAGGGGACATCAACCAACTTGTCCTGCACCCAGGGCTCGAGGTCGGACGTCTGAAGCCAAGCCTGGCGGCGTCCACCGATGCCGGCCGCGGCTACTCGAGCCGAAGCCTCAAAACCATCATAGGCTGCTTGAGAGATAAACTTGGAGCACTCCCGAATACCAGTAGACAAGGATTGGAACCTCTGCAAAGGTTCGTCGGAGAGGCCAGCAGAGAACCCGGCTATTTCCTTAGCCAGGTCTCGGAGATACATGCCCATGTAGAGCTGGTATGTCTGGACTCGACAAGCAAGCATAGAGCCCTGGAAGCATTTCCTATCGAGGGCATCCAGGCTTCGGGCTTCCCTACCCGGGGGCACCGAGGAGTGCATTTTTTGACTCTTCAGTCTATGCATGGCCGATTCCACCACCATGGAATGGTGCGGTAGTTGTGCCTTTTGGAACCCGGGGCTCTTGCGGACTCGATAAATGGAATCGACCCGCTTGCTTAACACCGGCGACGACGCCGGGCTCTCCCACATGCGGAAGAGAAGCCGTTCCAGCATTGGAGGAACCGGTACAATAAAGGCCTCCTTCGGGGGAGAGTCATATTGGAGGGCATCGAGTTCTTCGACTCGAGGCTCCTCCTCGGGATCCGCAGGGAAGGCCAAGGCTTTGGCCATATCCCTCACGAAGTCCGAGAACCGGGTATCCTCCGGGGGGGACCGTCTCCGAGGTTCGGACTCGGGGGAGTCCGAAGGGACACACCGAGTCCGAAAGGAACCAGGTGACTCTTCGTCCTCAGATTCCCAGGCCGACTCCTCGGAGGAGTCGTCGACCGGCTCCGGTCGGGCGGGCACTGATGCCATCCGCCCCGACGCCGAGGGTGTCGGCGTCGACGACCTCGGTCCCGAACGGGAGGCCGAAGGAGACCTCGATCGAGGATCGACTCGAACCCTCATGGACTCGAGGATCGGCTCGGTCTCCGGGGTCGACGTCCCGGCGGTCAGGGCAGAAGCGCCAGCGAGGCCAGCGATCAATGCCCGCTGCTGGTCCAAGAAGGCAGACAAACTGCACTCCAAGGCCGTCAACCTGAGTCCGAGCTCAGGAGACCCAGCAGCCCCCGACTCGGGCCCGACGTCGGGTCCTTCGGAGGCGAGTCCACGAGGACAACAGTACTTACGTGAGCAGGCAAGTCCACCTCGAGTCGAGGATGTTTTGACGGCCTTTCCGACTCCAAGGACCCAGGACGGGAATCGGGGCTATGCGACCTGGCCCTCGAGGAACCAGGAGCGTCCACCGATCCCGCCCTCGCGGATTTCTTCTTCCGATGACGCTCCCGGGTAGGAGACCCCCTTTCAGAGGAACTCCGACGATGCTCATGACCAGAGTCCCGAGACGTCGAAGCCTCTGACGAGGTCCGAGCCCGGCCGGAGTCAGAGAAGATACGCTCCCGCTGGTGCTGCCGACTCCTCAATGCTTTTGAGGACATTTTGCCGCATGGCGTGCAGATCATGGGGTCATGATCTGGGCCGAGGCAGCGGAGGCAGAAGTCATGAGTGTCTGTAAGAGACATATGTTTCTTACAGAGGTCACACTTTTTGAAACCACTGGCCGCCATCGGGGGAAAAAGGGCCCCTGCGAGGTCGAACGACCGGGCAGCCAGGGAAAAAGGAAAAAAGCGCGAAATCTGTCACGAAGGACAAAAAACCGAAAAATAAAGGACGGACTCGCAACCGGCGTCGCGAGTCCGGGCGGGAAAAGAACCGGCGTCGAACCGAAGAAAAAATAGAGAAAAGTCAACTTTTCTGCGGGGATTCACAGGCAACGTCTGTAGGGCTCCGCGGAAAAAAGAAGACTGAGCAAGATGGCACCCTTGGGCGGGAAGAGGACCGCGCATGCGCGCTGCAATTCCCAAAGGCTTTCTTTGAAAGCTGGGGAAAATTGCTCCGCGAGGGCTCCGTCGGCGCCGACATCACCCATATGTGAGGACTGACTTCCTGCTTGGTCCTGGAGAAATCATTGGAACAGTGGCCTGCAGACCTCTTCTTGATACCACCCCCCCCCCCCCCCCCCCCCGGGCACACCCAGACCTGCTGCAAGTGGCAGCGTGGGAAGCAGAGCTCTGACTCCTTCAAAGCTACAGCACTGTTTTAAGACCATAGTAGGGAAAGTACCAGCCTAAATCAACTCCTGCATAGATTTGGTGAATACCAGCTGCAGTAATTGCAGAGGGGAAATGTTGACATCTCCTTTCAAAATTAGATTACTTTCTTCCTCTCCCCCTCCTCCTCCTCCAATAAATGCATATAGAAGAGAAAGCAAGGAAAGAAGACAGGCTGTGAAAAAAATGCTGGACAGCCCCTCCACAAAGTTTCATCAGGCCAAGGTTCAACTGGTCAAGGATCGGCAGGGACCTTGCACCCCCCCCCCCTCCAGGTGGTAAACTCCAGTGGGGTGTTTGCAAACATGCCCTGGAGACATCTGCTGGCCTGGCCTAACTGGGCAGGTGCCCTGCAATCCTTGCTGCACTGATTCAGCAACTACCATCTGCTGGAGACAAGAATATTGAAGGGTGCCCCTAGCTGCACCAGCCTTAGTACCAGTGATGTCACTAGACGTTTCCTGTCTCTCTGCCTCCATCATCTTGCTGGGAGGGGGACACAACCCATTAGTCTGAACTGGTCTAGCAGGCAATCTAGAAAACGTTATTCTTCTTTATTGATGAAACTTACCACTATTAATTTGTATAGCACTAAAGTTTTGCAGTTTGCAGGGGGGGGGTAATTTTTCCTTGAACCATGAAAATGGTTAAAATATAAAAATGACTCCTATAGCTTCTTTGAACTCCCACAACCAACTGCTTTGGAGTTGTAAGGTGCTCCCAGACTCCTATTTCTTCTACTCTTATTTCTATCCATAGCCCTGATATCTTGTAGATGTCCATTGGGTTGTGGTATTACTCTTCAAAAATTGTGGACTGGTATGGGATTCAAATTACAATTCTTTTGTATGATGCTTTCCTCTTTTTCTCATTTTTTCCTTCACGTATCCTATATGCCTCTCAGGTGTTTTTCTTGAAGTTATATAAAATGCTTTGATAAATAAGCACACAATTTGGAAAAACAGGACTCTTTGGTTAACTAAAGTCTTTAGTTTAGAGTTTAAAAAGTCTTGGTGGGAGAGAAAGGTATTGGGCCCAAAGAGGAAGCGTGGGAAAGGTCCAGAATGATTTCTATAACATCCTCCATCAGGGCCCAGCCAGAGTACACTGCAGTGTTTACTACATAAATGTACCTTGACAAACGTTATTAGGTGCTGCCGCCATGCCCATTTCTATGGGGTACAGCGGCAAACGTTAAGGTTAGCTAGCACACTTTTAACCTTTATTAAAGCATGCACTTTAGGCTACAGCCAATAGAGAATCTGAGTTTGCCTGGCAATATCAATCAGATAGTATTATGAGGAAAGTAGGGAAGAGGGGGAAATGAGTTAGAACCACTTATCTTTTCTCAAAACAGTTCATCTATTTCTTATAACCTAGAACATAACGATCGCTCCAATTAGCTGTGTCAACTCACTTTGCCAGCCACTCAGCAACAGCCTTGTTGTCAGCATCCTGGTTTTTGCTCAGGCCAGTAGGCTCTTCTCTCTTCAACCGTGCATATGGATGTTTGGGACAATGGCGGTTTGCATGCGTGAACCGGCTGAGACAACCTGAGAAACAGGAAGTTATCAGTCAGATAAATTGCACAGGCATTTGTTAGACAATTTTCCCTACCTCAACCTCTAAAATCAGCATTTTCCCACTTTGCTAAGAAATGAACCCATATTTGCTGGCACTAAGGCAATAACTTTTGATATGCTGGAAATTGTATCAAACAAATGAGAAAGTATGCAAAACCTTTAACAATGTGGTAAGAGGTCTTTAACCTGATTCATAGGAAAAAGTGATAAAACTGAATTTTACATCCTGGTAACATACTCTAGGATCAACCATCACACCATTATTCATTCTCAGTTTGGTATTGATAAAGTTTAAACTTTATTCCATAACTGCAGAAAGCACTAACCAAAGTCAGCCATGTGGAATGTCAGGAAGGTCAGCCACTGACAAATCCCCATTAAAGGTGGGAAACTGATTAGCCACCCTGCAGGAGAAGAACAAAGTGGATGGGATGAAGCCAATTCCCTGCAAGCTCATGAACAAATTGCTGCTAGAAGAGAAGCACAAACTCGTCAAGGTCAGTGTCACCAGAGTGACTGAGGTAGCCTTAACAAGGAAGGGCACAAGAAGCAGAAAACAAAACCTAAGCATGGGCTACAGAAAGCTCAGAAGGAAGGGAACCTGCAGGGCAGCTTGAACCCCAAAGGAATCAATGGGGGGGGGGGGGAACAGATCTGTCCACAGCACCTAACTGCCCAAAGTAGCTGAATAAAGGCACCCAATTGGAGAGAAATGGTATTGTCAGGGGCCCTGGAAGGTTCAGAAGTCTGCAAACATTCATTACCACTGGAAGTTGCACATAGACCCAAAAATAATTGTAACTACCATCCATGCAGCACAAAAAGGCAGGAGTGAGTCGCAGACATCTACAAATACAGGAAGACAGGCAACCCCAAAAATCTCAACCATAACACTCAAATATCTTGGCAAACAATTGGAAGAATTAGATTGAGAAACAAAAGGCAGATGCGTACGTTCAGCTAAAGGCTTAGGAAGAAGGCAGTTCCGCAAAATCTTGAAAGGGAATTAAAAGCGGAAGGCCTATTTCTTGTTGCTATGAAACCAAGTAGCTATCAGAAGGTCAAATGTTGAGCAAAAACAAAAAGCCTCTGACACACACCAGCAAGTACAGAGCAACGATCACAGATGCCAAACACATCTAGACTCCCTCGAAAGGAAGGATATGGCTTCCTGGAATATCACTCTCCCAGTGCAGAATTTAACATAGCAACTCCAAACTGCGCAAAAATCTGTAACCATGAACCCCTACAGCAAGGTCCAAGGAAACAGAAGACCTCCACAATGAGCCTCCACCGATATAAGGACCTCTCATCATGCTAACAAGATTAATAAGCAAGGCCCCTGGTGGGAAGCCGCAGAGCCCTGCCACCACATTAGAGCACTTTACTTTTAAATGAAGAATGTTTGATGCCCAGATGGGAAAAACACAATTGGACCCTGAAAACTGAATAGGAAAGGAGCAACTGAAAGGCGCTCCTGAAAAAGGGGAAAATATAGCATGCAACTTCTGAACTGAAAGAAGAAGAGTTGCAGAAATGGGAGCAAACAACAATAGTTACATAGGGCCCCCCACCTCCACCACCACTGTGAGGGTGAGAGTGAGAAATTCAACCCTAGAAAAGAATATTGCCACAGTGGGAGAAATCAGAACGGAAAAGCATGACTAAGATACTCCCATTCCAATCAAAGCGCTGGATGCAAGAAAGCTGGACATAATGGTAAAAGAGAACAGCATTGATTACAGAAGGGTCAGTCCCAAGCGACTAGTCTGAATTGCATTGGAATGGAAGAAGATCTTCAAGTACCAAGAAATGCAATTAGAGATCAAGAAAATGTGACAAAAAGATAGTGTTGGGTGCCGCAGCTTTGATTAAGCATTTCCAAGCACAACTTGATAATTACTCACACGTTACATCTTATGAACTCCAGGAGATGGATCTCTTCGGCACGATGCAAGTATTACACCAAGCATTAGCAGTAAATATGAGAGACTAAGATCATACTCCACATACTCTGGCTTAGAAGAGAGGTTTCATGACCATCATGGTATATGCAAAATTAACCCATTTGGAGAAGTTGCCCCAAAGGGCTCATAGCTTGGACCAAAAGGTAATTCAGATGGAGAGATCAATAAATGAACTGAACCAAACCCGTCTGAGACGAGATTTGTGGCCCAACGCTTGTAAATCAGGAAGCTAGTGCCCTCAAAGACAACCACTTTTGCAAAACTCTCCCAGCTCACGCCTCACAGTTGAGGGTGTGAACCCAGCATCAAGCATCACCTTAACACAATCAGAGCCATAAGAACATAAAAATATAAGATATACCATACTGGGTCAGACCAAGTTTCATCAAGCCCAGTATCCTGTTTCCAACAGTGATCAACCTAGGTCACAAGTACCTAGCAGTTTCCCTAAATGACACAGGTTCCACAATGCTTGCATTGGGGCAAGCAGTGGATATCCCAGGTCCCCTTTAATAATGATTTATGGATCTTTCCTCCAGGAACTTGTCAAAACCTTTTTTAAACCCGGCTACACTAAAAGCTTCTACTACATCCTCCGGTAATGAATTCCAGAGTTTGATTACACATTGAGTGAAAAAATATTTTCTCTTATTAGTCTTCATGCGACATATCATGCGAAGAGAGAGATCATTAGAGAAAAACATGCTTGGCAAGCTAAAAGGTCAACGCAAAAGAGGAAGGCCAGTAATGAGATGGATCAATACAACAGCAGCTACAGGTACCAGTCTGTCAACAATGAGCCGCCTGACTGAAGACTGAACACAATTTAGGACAACTATCCAGAGGGTTGCCATGAGTCGACACCGACACGACGGCACTTACCAACAACAGTCTTTTTTTTTGTATTTATGGCATTTTACAATATATTCAAGAAAGTTTAAACAAACCCTTCTTGCAGAAACAGGGTGACACATAGAAAGCACCCATTTAACAGAATACCAAATCAAAGTCAATAGAAAAAAAAATAAAGTGCCTACCCTCCCTAGTCCACTACATAGGGGAGAACATCCACAAATGTAAATCCATAGCTAACAAGAAAAAAGTCAGAAGTCAAGTCCAGACCAAATCTAATAGAAGCCCTAGGAGGAATCAATAGAGAATTCTAATCGCCTAGCATTTATAAAGGCTAAACAGTTGAGAGGGCTCAAAAAAATACGTAGGAAACAGATTGGTATTTAGCCAAACATTTACATGGGTGTTTAAGAAAGAAGAGCCCGCCCAACTGCAAGACCCCAGGACGGAGCAAAAGAAACTACACCGCTTCTGGGTTTCTCTCGCCAAATCAGGATACATACGGACAGCTAAATCACGGAAAGGAAACTTCCTTTTCTGGAAAAATAAGTTTTAACATCCACTCTTTATCTGACAGTAAAGCAAACGTTAATCAGCAAAGTGGAAGGCTCCTGAGACTCAAGGCCATAATTTTCCAACAAATCTGTAACGTTCAAAACGTCCCCTTGTTCCAAACCACCCCCTAAAACTCCAGCAGAAGAAACACACTTAACCTTAGGAAGATAAAGAGTAGTTACTCACCTGTAACAGGTGTTCTCCAGGAGCAGCAGGAATCAGTCCTCACATATGGGTGACATCGCCGTCGATGGAGCCCTTGCGGAGCATTTCCCCAGCTTTCCATTAAAGCCTTTGGGAATGCAGGCATGCATGTGCGGTTCCCTTCCCGCCTAAAGGTGCCATCTTGCTTCAGTCAAATGACATAGCTAAAAACAGCACACAGAAATGTAAAATAAACTATGTACAACTGCAACTCCCAAGGGAGGAGAGAGGGTTGTGAGGACTGATTCCTGCTGCTCCTGGAGAACACCTGTTACAGGTGAGTAACTACTTTCTCCAGGATCAAGCAGGAAGTCAGTCCTCACATATGGGTGACTCCCAAGCTCTGGGCTACCAAGGAACCCAGGCTGAACAAGAGAACTCCCTCTAGTCCCAGCATCAAAGAAAGGCTTTTCACTGACAGAACCTCCACCGGTAGTCCAACGGAGGGCTGGAGGGCAGGAGTTGCCTAAACCTCAAAGAGATTCCGGAGTACTGCCTGGCCAAAAGCACTGTCCCTACGGGACTCCCTCTCCAGACAGTAATGGGCCGCAAAAGTCTGGCTTGAAGACCAAGTTGCAGCCCTGCAGATGTCTACCAAAGGTACAGAGCGGAGATGAGCCACTGAAGCAGCCATTGCCCTGACACGATGGGCCGTGACCCGATCCTGCAAAGGAAGGTCAGCCGCCCTGTAAGCCCAGGTGATACAGTCAGCCACCCAGGTGGACAAGGTACGCTTGGACACAGCTAACCCCAAATTATTAGGGTCAAAAGAGATGAAGAGCTGAGTAGCCCATCTATGTCCCTGCGTACGGTCAAGGTAGAAGGATAAGGCCCTCCTACTGTCCAGGGTATGCAGAACTGCTTCAGCCTGGCTTGCATGAGGCCTAGGGAAGAATGTTGGAAGAACCACCTCCTGGTTGAGGTAGAAAGAGGAGACAACCTTGGGGAGGAACTTTGGATGAGTCCTGAGGACTACCCGGTTCCTATAAAATCTGGTGTAAGGCCTGTCACAGACCAGGGCCTGAAGCTCACTCACTCGCCTAGCCGAGGTAAGGGCTACCAAGAAGAGTGTCTTCCAGGACAGGAAGTGTAGTGGACAAGTAGCCATCGGCTCAAAAGGCGGGCGAGTCAGTTGCTGCAAGACCACATTCAACTCCCACTCAAGAGCAGGAGGACGGATTGGAGGCTTGAGCAAAAGCAAGCCTCTGAGAAACCGGGGCACCAAGGGGTGAACCGACAGAGAATGTCCTTCCACCAGTGAGTGGTGAGCTGCTAGAGCTGAGAGATGGACCCGAACAGAATTGGACTTAAGTCCTTGATTTGATAAGTGCAGTAAGTACTGAAGCACTACTGGTACAGTACAGGAGAAAGGATCCTCTGTACGTAGCAGACACCACACGGAAAACCTTTTCCATTTAAGAGCATAGGTGTTCCTAGTGGACTGTTTCCTAGAGGCTAGGACAACCTCCAACTTCCTGAGGTAGGCCCCAGGGAGCCAAAACTACCCTTGCAGCCTCCATGCCATCAAATTGAGAGCTTTGAGATTGGGGTGCAGAAGGGAAACCTGATCCTGAGATAGAAGGTCGGGTTGCAACCCCAGAAGCAGTAGGGGATCCACTGCCAACTGAAGCAGAAGTGGAAACCAAGGCTGTCTGGGCCACCAGCAGGACCGAGGCCTTGTCCTGAAGAATCTTGAACAGAGTTCAGGCCACCAAGGGCGTGGGAGGAAACGCATACAGGAGGCCCTGAGAAAAGGGAATCAGAAAAGCATCTGCTGCTATCCGCAGAGGATGCGGTTGCCTGGAGCAGAACTTTGGCAACTGTTTGTTCAGAGGACTGGCAAACAGGTCTATGGATGGAAGTCCCCATTTCAGGAAAATCTTCTGAACTACCCAAAGGATGGAGCTGCCACTCGTGGGGCTGCAGAATCCTGCTCAACCTGTCCGCCAGGTAGTTCTCCTGGCCAGGTAGATACACTGCCTTGAGGAGCATGTTGTGTCAGAGCAAACAAGCAAAGGTCCTGTGCCTCCTGACAAAAGGAGCCTGGACCCAGTTCCGCCCTGCTTGTTCACATAAAACATGGCTACCTGGTTGTCTGTTTGAACTAGGACAGACTGATGAGCCAGGGTTTAAGAAAAAGTCTTGAGGGCTAACCAAATAGCCCTGAGTTCCAGGAGATTGATTTGCTGTGCGGCTTCCCAGGGAGACCACAGACCCTGGGTGCACTTGCCTAGACAATGAGCTCCCCATCCCTGCAGGGAGGCATCTGTGGTCAACACCACTGTGAATCCAGGAATCTGGAAAGGTACCCCTTGTAGTAGATTGGGTGGGTGCAGCCACCAGCTGAGGGAGTTCAGAAATGGTCTGGATACCCTTATCCTGTCTCTGATGCTGCCTATGGCCTGTGACCACTGAGTCCGAAGGCACCACTGTGCAGGCCTCATATGTAGCCTGGCATTGGGGGTCACATGCACTGTTCAAAGCCATGTGGCCAAGGAGCCTCAGGCAGAGTCTGGCGGAGACCAGTGACCTGCTGAGAAACTGGTTTGCTAAGTTTATCAGCCTTTGGGCTCTGTCTTCTGGCAGGAATGCCTTTGCCAGCCGAGAGTTCAACCTCGCCCCTATGAACTCCAAGTTCTGGGAGGGGAGCAAAGTGGACTTTGCGAAGTTTATGACGAACTCCAAGCTTTGAAGAAGAGCAACAGTTCTGAGAGTAGCCTGTCGGGCCTCTTGGCACGTCTGACCTCTTATGAGCCAGTCGTCCATATATGGGAAGACAAAGACTCCCTGATTTCGCAGGTAGGCCGCCACCATTGCCAGGCACTTGGTAAAGACCCTGGGAGCGGAGGTGAGGCCAAAAGGTAGTACTCTGTACTGATAATGGTTTCCTCCCACAATGAACCTGAGGTACTTTCTGTGGTCTGGATGAATAAGGATGTGCGTATACGCATCCTTTAGATCTAATGAGCATAGCCAATCTCCCTGCTGGAGGTAGGGCAGAAGTGTTCCAAGAGTAAGCATCTTGAACTTTTCCTTTTCCAGGAACTTGTTGAGGTTTCTGAGATCTAGAATAGGTCGAAGGCCACCGGTTCTTTTGGGTACCAGGAAATACCTGGAGTAGAACCCTCAACCGTGCAAGTGGGGAGGCACAGGCTCCAGCGCCCTGTCCACCAACAGACCTTGGAGCTCCTGAAGGAGAAGATCTGTGTGCAGGGGAGGCCTTGGAGGCTCCCCTGGGAAGTATGCAGGAGGCAGTTGTTGGAAGTGTAGAGCATAGCCCTTGTGGACTATGCTTAACACCCAACTGTCTCCAGTGATGAGTGGCCACTGGCGGGCAAACAGGGCGAGGCGACCTCCTGTGCAGGGCTGGGAGAGCAGGGACGGAGAGGCTATGCCTAAGGAGTCAAAAACCCCCACCCTGCTGAGTGGGAGCAGGGGCCGGAGGCTTGGGGGTCCTCTGCCTACGGGGCCCATTGCCCTGCCCCTTGGCTTGCTGACCCTGAGGGGCAGCTTGGGCAGCCTGGTACTGTGGGTACTGTTTGTAGGCAGTGCCCTTCCTCGGGTAAAAAGGGCTTTTTACCCGAGCCCTTCTTCTTGTGAGAAGGGGCAGAAGTCTTTCTAGACAGCCTAGTCCTCGTGAGGTGCTCGGTTTCGAGCTGTGCGGCCTTCTCGGTCATGGGCTTGCCAAAAAGGTTCTCACCTCGGCAAGGGACATTTACCAACTTGCCCTGAACCCATGGCTCGAGGTCCGATGACTGCAGCCATGCCTGGCATCGAGCCACGATGCCGGCTGCCGCAACACGGGCCGAAGCCTCGAAGCCATCGTAGGCAGTGCGGGACAAACTTGGAGCATTCCTGGATCCCCGAGGACAAGGACTTGAACCTCTGCAAGGGTTCCCCAGAGAGACCAGCAGAGAACCCGGCCAGCTCCTTGGCCAGGTCTCACAAGTACATGCCCATGTACAGCTGGTAAGACTGGACACGGCAAGCAAGCATCGAGCCCTGGAAGCACTTTCTACCAAAACCATCGAGGTATCGGGCCTTCCTGCCAGGGGGCACTGCGGAGTGCATCTTCTGACTTTTCAGGCGATGCATGGTCGATTCCACCACCATGGAATGGTGTGGTAACTGCATCTTTTGAAAGCCAGGACTCTTCCAGAGTCGATAGATCAAATCGACCCGCTTGCTTAGAACCGGCGCCAAGGCCGGTGCCTCCCACATCCGGGAGAGGAACCGTTCCAGCATTGGAGGAACTAGAACAGTAAAGGCCTCCTTCGGAGGAGTCTCGTACTGCAGGGCCTCGAGCTCCTCGGCTCGAGGCTCCTCCTCGGGGTCCGCAGGGATAGCCAACATGGTGGCCATATCCCGGACGAACTCCGAGAACCGGGTATCCTCCGGAGGGGATCTACTCCGGGGTTCAGACTGCAGTGAGTCCGATGGGACGCACCGAGTCCTGAAGGTGTCGGGGGACTCCTCATCCTCCGTCTCCCAGGCGGACTCGTCCGATGAGGAATCTGTGTCCGACCGCACAGGGCCTGTGAGCACCCGCCCCGATGCCAAAGGCACCGGCATCGACGCCCTCGGTCCCGAACGGGAGGTCGAGGGAGACCGAGGTCGACCTCGATCCGTCATGGCCTTGAGTATCGGCTCGGACTCCGGGGTCGATGTCGATGTCCCGGTGGTTGGGGCAGATGCGCCAGACAGGCTGGCCATCAGTGCCCGCTGCTGTTCCATGAAGGCAGACAGTCTGCTCTCCAAGGCTGTCAGCCTGAGACCCAGCTCAGGAGACTCAGCAGCCCCTGACTCGGGCCCCAGAAGCGCTGGGCCCGACGTCGGCTCTCTGGGAGGCGAGTCCACGAGGACTACAGGACTTACATGTCCAGCAGACTCCGGCTCCACTCGAGGAACTTTGGAAGGCTTCTCCTGTTCCACGGGCCCGGGGCGACGGTCGGGGGTCTGAGACCTAGCCCTCGAGGAGCCAGGGACCTCTTCCGACGCCGCCCTCGCGAGCCTCTTCTTCCTCTTTCGTTCCCAGTCGGGGGACCCCCTGTCCGAGGAGCCCCGACGGTGCTCGGGATCTGATTCCCGAGATTTCGAGGCCTCAGACGAGGTCCGGGCCCAAAAAGCGCCTTTCCTTTTGGTGCTGACGACTTCACAGTGCCTTGAAAGACATTTTCCCACATGGTCCACACGTCTTAGGATCGTGGTCAGGACCGAGGCACCGAAGGCAGCAGTCGTGTGTGTCGGTGAGAGACATCAGCTTCTTGCACCGATCACACACTTTAAAGCCACTGGAAGCCATCGGGGAAAAAAAAAAAAAGAGTCCCCGCGAGGTCAAAGGACCGGCCTTCCAGGGAAAAATAAATAAAAGGGCACGAACGCCTGCCATGAAGGGCAAAAACCGAAAAAAGATCGGGCTCGATACCGGTGTACCGAACCCAGCGGGAGGGGAACCGGCGTCGAACCGGAGTAAAAAACAGCGAAGGATCGCCAAAAAATCTAACTATTTTCCGGGATGACTAGGAGACACGTCCGGTGGGCTTCACAGAAAAAGAGAGACTGAAGCAAGATGGCACCTTTAGGCGGGAAGGGAACCGCGCATGCGTGCCTGCATTCCCAAAGGCTTTAATGGAAAGCTGGGGAAATGCTCCTCAAAGACTCCATCAACGTCGATGTCACCCATATGTGAGGACTGACTTCCTGCTTGGTCCTGGAGAATAAATTTTTACCAAGGGTGGCATTAATTCAGGGAAGACCCCCAGTACTTCTACTAAATACTCCTTGAACATATCTCTAGCAGAGACAGAAATCAACCTAGGAAAATTAACTCCTCTCAAATTATAAACTTGAGAGAGATTATCTAGCTGTTCTAATTTAGTCTGTACCGAAAAAAAGTTCTTTTTAAAAACATCAGATTGATCTTCAAGGTTGGTAACTCTGTTCCGTTCTGCTTCAACTTCAACTGAAATTCCGGAGACTTTCCTCTCCAATTCAGTCACTGTTTCTATCGTTGTTTTCACCTTAGAAGACAAAGATGAAATTTGAGGCAGTAAAACTTCCCCTAAAGCGACAATAGCATTCCATATAAGTCTCCAGTGTAAAGTTCGTAGGACGCTGTAGGAAAAAAAGCCCCCTCCGATATAACTGCTGAACCTTCCACCTCCATAGATGCCAACAGATCCTCTTGTCGCACCGGGGAGGAAATCTTCCCAGCATGCTCACCTCCAACCAGCACCTTCGTTGGAATAGAGTGAAGCTCACAGCTAGCCCCACTCACTGGCTCCTCCGGCACACCTTTTCCCGGCCCTCGCGAGACGCAAACCTCTCCCGCTAACACAGGAGAGGGGACCTCTAGGAAGCCTTCCGGCACTGGGCAGCTACGGGGGACCTTCGGCACAGGGCTCAACACTGGGGAGGAAGATGACACCGAGACAGCCGCCGAGTGTTCCAACTCCGAAGAAACTGCCAATCGGCTTTCTCCACCAGCGACAATTGGACTCCACGAGGCACGCACCAAGAAAGCATCCAAAGGACCAGAAACAAGAGCAACCAACGTCGAGGTAAGAGGGCTGCAAAGGCAATGGCCCTGTCTTCCCCTTTCGCTTCTTCCCCATAGGAAAAAAAGCGTGCTCACAGGGTCAAGACTGCTGCCGCCACATGTTGCCCCTCAGACAATCACGCACCACACCTAAACAATCAGACTCAGTATGAAAAAGTCTAACCCACCGATCCTTCAAAAGTAATAAGATGTAGATAGACCCTGCATGAAAAAAGTAATAGTGTAAATACAATGTAGATAGTTTCCCCAGTTGTTTCCATGTTGATTTCCCTGTTTATTGTAAAGTTTACAACTCAGAATGCCTATGTTGTATAGTTGACGTTGAATGTAAACCGCACTGATCTGAAAAGCGCGGTATAGAAGAACTGTTAAATAAATAAATAAAATAAAATTGGAACGCCTCCCCACAAATCAAGCCATCTCCAACAACAGACTTAAGTAGGTTGCCCTGTAGCTTCATTGCATGTCCCCTACTCTTTCTATATTTTGATGGCGTAAACAACCAATGTTTACCCGTTCCACTCTATTCATTAATTTCTAGATGTGCATCATATCTCCCCTTAGCAGTCTCTTTTCCAGGTTGAAAAGCCCTAACCTTTGTAGCCTCTGTTCATAGGGGTATCCTTCCACCCTCTTTACCATTTTGGTGGCTCTTCTCTGTACCTTTTCTAATAATGCTATATCATTTTTAAGATATGGTGACCAGAATTGCATACAATATTCAAGATGTGGTCACACCATGGAACGATATAGAGGCATTATAATATCCTGTTTTATTCTCCATTACTTTCCTTATGATACCCAGAATTCTATTTGCTCTCTTGACCGCTGCTGTATACTGGGCGGAGGGTTTCAACATGTTATCCACGATGATGCCTAAATCTTTTTCCTGGGTGGTGGTTCCTAGTGTGGAATCTTGCATCGTGTAGCCATAGTTTGGGTTGTTCTTTCCTAGGTGCATAACTCTGCACTTGTCCACATCAAATTTTATCTGTCATTTGGATGCCCAGTCTTCCAATTTATCAAGGTCCCCTTGCAATTTTTCAATCCTCATGGGTTTTAACAACTTTGAATAATTTTGTGACATCTGCAAATCTGATTACCTCGCTCGTTATTCCCTTTTCCAGGTCATTTATGAATATGTTAAAAAGCAGCAAACCCAGCACAGATCCCTGGGGTACTCCACTATTCACCTTTCTCCATGGGGAAAATTGGCCATTTAGCCCTACTCTCTACTTTATATCTTTTAACCAGTTCCTGATCCACAATAGTACACTACCTCCTATCCCATGACTTTTAGTTTCACCAAAAGTCTCATGAGGGATCTTGTCAAAGGCTTTCTGAAAATCCAGATACACTATAATCAGACTCACCTTTGTCTACCTATTTATTCACACCTTCAAAAAAAACCATAACAGATTAGCAAAACACCACCTTCTTTGGCTAAAGACATATTGGCCGTCTCCCATTAAGCCATGACTATCTACATGTTCAGTAATTTTATTTTTTCTAATGGTTTCTACCATCAGGCTCACCGGTCTGTAGTTTCCCCAGATCACCCCTGGAATGTTTTAAAAACTGACGATACATTGGCCATCCTCCAATCTTCAGGTAGTACAGATTATTGTAATGATAGTTCACAGATTACTAATAGTAGGTCTGCAATCTCATATTTCAGTTCTTTCAACACCCTTGGATCTATACCATCTGGTCCAGGTGATTTGCTACTCTTCAGTTTATCAAACAGTTGTAATACATCTTCCCGGTGTATTGATATTTCTTTCAATTCTTCTGCAGCATCACCTTTCAATACCATTACAGTCATGGGTAAAATTCCTACATCTTCCTCAGTAAAGACCGAAGCAAAGAATTAATTCATTCAGTCTCTCCGCTATGGCCTTGTCCCCTCTTAGTGTCCCTTTTACCCCTCTATCATGTAATGGTTCAACTGACACAGATTTTTTTTTACTACGAATGTACCTGAAAAAGTCTATTATGCGTTTTTGCTTTCACAGCAAGCTTCTTCTTACAATACTTGATGTAACACACTTGTTTGTGTTCTTCAGTACATAGTGCTCACACATTTCACTCAAAGCAACTGAAATTTAAACCACTTATCTGTGCAGCCATTAATCTGGCTTAACCAATTGGTGTTCTGCTGTTCCTCACCCAACCTGATCTCAAGTTTCATTGGTCTGCATCAGAGGGGAGTTTTGGGGGGGGGGGGTTGTTTTGTTTTTTTTAAGCGTTCGCCACCAAAAAAGACATGGCAGCTAGCTATAAAAGGTACTGATAAACACAGCTATTGTTCGCACTCATCACCGCCATTTAAATTTCTGTGTAGTGGACAATTGCCAAAACATGTCATGACATTAGATGCACAAGTTTTACTGGCCCCCAAGAAAACTAACATGGCACTAAACAGCAGCTATTATTGAGACCATCAGCTTTTACCATGCATAACTTAAAGATCCAGAACCGTTCTTTGTATGCCCCCAGATCACCCCCCCCCCTCAATGACTCTGGTATAATAAAGCATAGTTACTCACCTGTAACAGGTGTTCTCCAGGTACAGAAGGAATCAGTCCTCACATATGGGTGATGTCAGTGCTGACAAAGCCCCATGGAAGTATCTCACCAGCTTTCAAATAAAACCTTTCGAGAGGCCACCATGCATGTGTGGTCCCCTTCCTGCCTAAGGGTGCCATCTTACTCAGTCAGATAGAGTTGACAAAAGAAGATGGCAAAAGTTGTACAGCAACTCCAAGGGGAGGAGGGAAGGTTGTGAGGACTGATTCCTACTGTCCCTGGAGAACACCTGTTATAGGTGAGTAACTATGCTTTCTCCAGGAACAAGCAGGAAGTCAGTGCTCACATATGAGACTCCCTAGCTACAGGCGACTGAGAACCTGTAGAAAAACCATGGCCTAGCCAGGAGCAGCCACAAGCAAGTCTGAGGAAAGACTAAGGACTCCAGCGTCCAGGGAGAACCATCGCTCTGGTAGCCTGAACAAGAAAGGTTGGAGAGAAGGAGTTGCCTAAATCCCAAACAGATTATAGAGTACAGCCTGGCCTAAGGCACTGTCTCATCGGGACCTCCCTCTCCAGGCAGCAGTGAGCTGCAAAAGTGTGAACCAAGAACCAAGTGGCGGCCCGGCAGATGTCTCCCTTAGGAACAGAGCATAGGCTTGCAACCAAGGTCACTATAGCCCTGATATTGTGTGCTGTGACCTGGCACTCCAATGAGAGCCCATCCTGATCGTGGGTGAAGGTGATACATCTTCCACCCAAGTAGACCGGGTCTGCTTGGTAACAGCCTCCCCCAGGTGACTGGGATCATAGGAAACAAAAAGCTGTGAGGTTTTTCGGTGGCCCTGGGTACGTTGCAGGTAGAAAGACAGGGCCCTCTTACAATCCAGAGTATGGAGAATCGCTGCCAACTTGTTGGCATGGGGCCACAGAAAAGTGGGAAGCATCACTTCCAGGTTGAGGTGAAATTCAGATACCACCTTTGGGAGGAATTTTGGGTGGGTGAGAAGTATGACCCTGTTCTTGTAGAAGACTGGTGTAGGGTGGCTCAGCCACCCAGGCCTGAAACTCGCTGACTCGGCAGGCAGAGGCGCGTGCCACCAGAAAGACAACCTTCCAGGGAAAGTAACACAAACGGCAGGTAGCCAAAAGGTTCAAAAGGCAGCTTGGTAAGCTGTACCAAAACCACACTGAGGTCCCATTCTGCTGGGGGCAGGCGGATGGGAGGCTGAGAGAATAGCAGGCCCCGCATAAATCGAGTAATAAGGGGCTGCGCAAAAAGATTTGTCCTCTATAGAATGATGGTGCACAGAGAGCACGCTCAAGTGTACCCTGACAGAGTTGGACTTGAGAACAGTTTGCAAGAAGTGAAGCAAGTACTGCAGCACCGTTTGCACTTGGCAGGAGAACAGGTCAACCTGTTGCTCTACACCCCACACTAAGAATCTGCACCACTTTAAGGCTTAGGCCCATCCTGTGGAGTTCTTGAGAGGCCAGGAGGACTTCCTCCACCTCCCTTGGGAGGTTGAAGGGAGCTAAGGCTACCCATTCAGCAGCCATGCTATTAACATCAGGGTCCCCAGGTTGGGGTGAAGAAGGGAACCCCTCCTCATGAGTCAGTAGCCCTGGGGCATTCCCCAGAGGGACTGGGAGCAACAGGAGAAACCAAGGCTGCCTGGGCCATCGTGGGGCCACCAGGATCACAGAAACCTTGTCCCGCCAGACCTTGAAGAGGGTTCAGATGATCAGTGGCATGGAAAGGAAGGTGTACAGGAGGCCCTCCGACCACAATATGAGGAAGGCATCCACCGCTACTCTGGACAAATGCGGCTAGGAAGAGCAGAAGAGGGGCAGCTGTGCATTAATTGGGCTAGCGAAGAGATCCAGACTTTGGGACCCCCAGAGTCGGAAGAGCCACTGTGCCACCCTGAGATCCAGTTGCCATTCGTGTGACTGGAGGACCCTGCTCAGCCTGTCCGCTAGGCACCGTCTTGGCCCAGAAGATATACCGCCCTGAGAGGCATTCCCTGACTGATCACGTACGAGCAGAGGGCTACTGTCTCTTAGCAGAGGTTGCGAAACCCCATGCCCCCCTGCTTGTTCAGGTAGAACATCGAAACTTAGTTGTCCATTTAGACGAGCACAGACTGGTTCGGAAGGTAATGGAAGGCCCTGATCACCAGAAAAATGGCGCTGAGCTCCAGCGGGTTGATCTAGGGACCAGTTGCCCTGCATGTACAGTTCCTCGCAATGGGCATCCCAGCCCAGTAGGCTTTATTACACACAGTTTATTACACATACTGTACATAGTTAAGCATAATTTTTACTCCACATCTCCCCCTACCCTAGTTTGATGTCCACCAATATTTAATGTATAATGTTAAGTTCAATGTAAGCGGCTCCTAATCTCCAGAAGGAGCAGTATAAAAGTGAACTGAAATAAATAAAATAAATAGAGTAGGGAGGAGTCCTTAGTAAGGACCTTATGGGGACTGGAAGGGCATGCCCTCTTGCAGATGCTGTGTGGCCTGCCACCAGTTGGAGTGAGTCCGCTAGCTGATAGGACACTAAGACCTTGCCCCGGAGCCTGCCTGTGGCTTGTGTCCACTGTGAGCAGACACACCACTGGGCCAGCCACATGTGGAGGTGGACATTGAGAAACTCATGAACTGTGGACGCCCTGTGGTCCAGTAGGCAGGGCATGGACCGTGCCAACAATGCATGATGGCGTTGCACCTCTGTGACCAGAGCGCTGAGGCGACCTGCCCTGGGCCTGATGAGTGTCCAGTCAAGCTTCTATGAACTCCAAGTCCTGTGTTGGATTGAGTTGAGACTTGGGGTAATTTATCATGAACCCCAGATGCTGCAGGACATTGAGGGTGCGGGCCGTTGCCTATTGCACGTTGGTGGCCGTGTCCCCCTTTACGAGCCAATCATGCAGGTATGGGAAGACAAAGGCCCCTTGGAGTCTGAGATAGGTGGCCACTACTGCCAGTCATTTGGTGAAGACCCTTGTTGCAAAGGCTAGGCTGAAGGGTAGAACCCTGTAATGGCAGTGGTCGCCCCCAACCATGAACCTTAAGTACTGCCTGTACTGGGATGAATAAGGATGTGGGTGTAAGTATCCTTTAGGTCCAAGAAGCATAGCCAGTCTCCCTGCTGGAGGTAGGGCAGCAATGTTCCAAGGGAGAGCATCTTGAACTTCTCCCGCACCAGGAGCTTGTTTAGGTTTCACAAGTCCAAAATGGGCCTTAGGCCCCCTGTTCTTTTTGGAACCAAAAGGTAATCGGGAGTAGAACCCCTTTCCATGAGGTGGTGGGGTATTGGTTCCACAGCTCTGTCCCCGAGGAGGCCTGGGAGTTCCTGCAGTAGCAGGGCCTAATGCAGGGGAATCTGAAGCAGCTCTCCTGGAAAAAAAGGGGAAGGCATTTGATTCAGATGAAGGAGGTAGCCTTCTCTGACCACCTGGAGGACCCATGTGTTGGTGATTATGGCAGGCCATCGATAGGCAAAATGAATCATATGCCTGCCCCCTGCCTCCCCCCCACAACCCCGGTGGCAGCTGCTCCCCCACAGGAGAGGCAGGCTATGCTCAGGGAGTCAGAACCCCAACCCAACCTGTGAAGGGGCCGGGGTCTGGGGCTTGGAGCCCTTAGGCTTGTGCTGGCCTTGGCCCACTCCCATGCCCTGGTGACCCTGTTGTGGGGTCTGGAGGGCCTGCTATTGGAAGTAGCCTTGATAAGGCTGGCCCTTTCTGTGAAAAGGGGGCCTCTTCCCCGATGTTTTCTTCTTGGGGAGGGTGGAGGTCTTCCTGGAGAGCAGTCCTCATGAAGAACTCTGTCTCGATCTCCGCCACCTTTTCCTCCATTGGTTTACCAAAGAGATTTGCACCGAGGCAGAGGACATCAAGGAGTTTCTGCTGGACTCACTGCTCGAGGTCCGATGCCTGGAGCCAGGCCTGGCATCAAGCACCAATGCCTGCTGCAGCCATCCTCACGTTGGACTCAAAGTCATCGTAGGCAGCCCGAGACATACTTCGAGCACTCCCTGACGCACTTCATGAGGGTTTGTAATCACTGGAGGTGATCTCTACTGAGACCGGCTGAGAAACCTGCAAGTTCTTTTGCCAAGTCTCTCAGATACATGTCAATATACAGCTGGTAGGCTTGGATCCGGCAACCTAGCATTAAGCCCTGATAGCATTTGCATCCGAGGGCGTAATGATCACCAAGGCCAAAATGTCCTACTTCTCAGACCTCATCTCCTCCTCCTCTAGCTCCTCTCGCCGCCTATATCAGGTATTCCCTTATCTTCCCCCTGTCTCTCCCCCCTCCTCTGCTCTTCCCCCAACTGCTCCTAGGCCCAACAAGCCTTGCATCCTTTTTTGTGGACAAGATCCAGTCTCTCCGCTCTTCCTTTCCCTACTGTCCCTCGCCTCTTTCCCCCCTTCCTTCCCCTTCTCCTCCCCCTACCATTCCTTCCCCTCCTCCCTCCAGTGTTTTCTCCCACACTTGGCACTCCTTCCATCCCGTCACTTCCGCTGAGCTCCTTAAAGCAATTTCCTCCTCTCACAAAATAACCTGTCTCCTCGACCCCCTTCCCTCCACCTGGCTCCTCAATTCCTCTCTCCAACTCCTCCCGTTTATCCTGGCCATAATCAACACTAGCCTTACCTCTGGCTGCTTTCCCACCCGTTGGAAACATGCCATGGTCCACCCTCTTTTGAAGAAACCTACCCTCCCCGCTAACTGGCAGCCTGTCTCGAACCTACCCTTTTTTTCCAAAGCTCTTGAAAAGTTGGTTTTCACTCAGCTCTCAGCACATCTCGACACCACCCTTTCTCTTCACCCCCGTCAATCTGGCTTTAGGTCTGGTCACAGCACGGAAACTATACTTCTTGCCCTTCTCAGTGAACTCCACCGCTCTCACGACCGGGGTGACCTTTCTATCACCGTTTCTCTGGACCTCTCTGCAGCCTTTGATGTTATCGACCACCGTGCTCTCCTCACCCGCCTGTCTGACTTTGGTGTTCGGGGCACTGTGTTGCGCTGGTTTTGGTCCTTCCTTTCACTTCGTTCCTTTGCCGTTCACTCAGGTCCTGCCGCCTCTGCCTCTTTCCCTCTACACTGTGGTGTCCCGCAAAGCTCTATCCTTGCCCCTCTAATATTTTCCTTGCCCCTCTTGCTCTCCTCATTCAACAGTCTGGCATCTCTTCCTATTTTTATGCAGACGATATTCTTCTTATTCATCACACCAGCTCTGTTTCTCCGGATCTTTCTGCTCTCAATGATTGCCTTGATCTTGTCGCCTCCTGGTTCTCCGATAATTTCCTCTGTGTCAATCCTTCTAAGTCCTCGGCTATCTGGTTCTCCTTCACCACCACTCCTCCCACTCTAGCCCCTATGATGTCCTCCCTTCCCATCTCCGTTGTCCCTTCACTTCGCTATCTTGGTGTCGTCCTTGACTCTTCCCTCTCCTTCCATCCCCACATTTCTTCCCTTGTCCGTAATTGCTTCTTTCATCTCCTCCGCATTAGATCTCTCCGGCCCTTCCTCTCTGCAGATTCCCTCACCACCCTAGTCCTCTCCCTGGTGATTTCCCGTTTAGATTACTGCAATTCGATCTTCGCTGGCCTCCCCTCTTATCAACTCCGTCGTCTTCAACTCATTCAAAATACTGCCGCCCGCTTGGTCACCTTTTCTTCTCCTTTTGATCACATCACCCCCGTCTTCTCTCCCTCCACTGGCTTCCCGTTAAATTCCGGTTTGTTTACAAGTACCTCATCACTGTTCACAAGGTCCTTCATACAGGCATCCCCCAGTATCTATCTGATCTCATCTACCACCAGCCTGTCCCCCGTCTCCTTCGTTCTTCCCACAGTAATCGCCTCTTTCTTCCTTCTCCGTCTCAGGCTCATCTGGAACTCACTCGTCACTCCGCTTTCTTTTTTCTAGGCCCTGCCCTGTGGAATTCCCTTCCTCACCCACTCCGTACCGAGTCTTCATTCCCCCAGTTCAAAGCTCTTCTCAAAACTCATCTCTTCTCCCAGGCTTTTGATCTCCCGGCGCCCCCATGCCCATGACCATGACCATGACCGTGACAGTCGCAATGGTCCTGCAACCATATACCCCCTCCCCCCCTCCCCTTAGTGTTATGTTTATGACATCATATACCCCTTCCCCCCCTTTCCCTACCCTCCCCCTTAGTGTTATGTTTATGCGTCTATGCCTTTTATCTCTCTCTATTTTTCTGTGTCCCTCTGTCGCTTTCCTGTCAATTAAATGGCGCTCTTTTCTTTATTTTCCAGCAGCCTGCTTCTCTTTCTCTGTACACCGCTCTGATACCCCGGTTTGGGTGGTATATCAAGCCTTGTTAATAAAAATAAATTAATTTAAAAAAGGGTGCAGGACTCCCTGCCTGGGGGTACAGAGGAGTGAGTCTTCAGCTTTTCTGCCAGCACATGGTTGACTACCACCACAGAGGTGTGTGGGAGTTGTGCTTTCCGGAAGCCGGGTCCTTGCTGGACCCGGTACATGGTGTTGAGGCATCGGCTAACTATTGGCACCGAAGCTGGTGTCTCCCACATTCGAAGGGGGAGTCAGAGGATGACGGGGATGGGGATCGTCAGGACTTCCTTAAGTGGAGCCTCATACTGGAGTATTTCAAGCTCCTTTGTGCAAGCGCCCTACTCCAACTCCATGGTGAAGGACAAGGCTTTCGCCATGTTCCAAACAAACTTAAGGAATGATGTGTCCTCAGGCAGGACTGACACCCGATGCTGGGGAAGATGGGTCCAATGGGAAGTCATGGTGTTTACACATCTCCGGGGAAGCCTTGTACCCGGACTCCCAGTCGGAGCAATCAGTCAAGGACTCGAGGATAGATGGTGCCTGGGGTGCAGGGCCCGTGTCAGGTTCTTGGCGACCCATGGCAGCTGCTTGGCCAGCACAAGCGCTCACTGGGTAGGATCTCGCTCCTGAGGACCAGGAGCGGGATAGAAACCATTGCTGAGGATCGGCTCGAGGTTCTCTAGCATAGTCTCGGCGGCACAGGGAGTCCTTGAGGTCGAGGTCCGTGTGATCTCAGCGAAAGCACCAGGAAAAGGGGGGGGGGGCCAGGCATTGACGCCTGCTGCAAGGCAAGGAAGGCAGTGATACTGCGTTCCAATGCCATCATCCTGGCTTCCCACTCAGGAGTTGCAGCCTTTGACACGGACATCAGGGTGACAGAGTCCAGTGTCAGCGAGGAGGGGAAGTCCTCGATGGAATAGGCCTCGGGGGGTCCGTGACCCATCACTGGAGGCCTCAGTGTCTGTTCTGGGCACTTTCTTGGCTGCTGCTGCTGCTCAGACTCCTCGGATACCCTCCATGGCACCTGGCATGGGACTTGCAGTGTGTGTCCGAGTCCCAGGATGAGGTCCGAGGATTTCTTCTTCTTACGCTCCTGCTCTGGGGAACCCGTGTCAGAGTGTCCATAGACCCGATCGAACGCTGCAGGGGCTTTACGTGACTCCAAGGATTCATGCAGGCCTTAGAGCACGAGGCTACCAGGGATACTGGGGCAGAATTTGACCTGTGGAAGATGTCATCTTGCTTCTGCCGACGACTTTGGATGGCTTTCGCAGACATCTTTTTGCACAGGGCAGAGACCTCTGGGTCATGGTCGGCACCTAAACACCGGAGGCAGCAGTCATGTGTATCAGTGAGGGACATGTTCTTTACACATCGATCACACTTTTTGAACCCACTGGCCATTGTAGCAAAAAGGACCCCTACGAGGTCGAAGACCCTTGACACAGCCAGCGGTTAGATAAGGGTGCAAAACCGCAATGGAAGAAAAAACAAAAACAGTTCCTACAGACAATGCCAGGGCAATGGAACTCGGAGGCGGGAAAGGGGCTGGTGCTAACAGGAGAAAGGCAATTTTATGCACCAAAAAAAAAATAAACTTTTTCGGGGGGGGGGAGGGGGAAGGCAGACATCTGTTGGGCACCATGGAAAAAGGGAGGCTGAGTAAGATGACACCCTTAGGCAGGAAGGGTACCACGCATGATGGCATCTCCCAAAGGCTTTCTCTGAAAGCTGGGGAGATGCTTCCGTAGGGTTCCATCAGCGCAGATGTCACCCATATGTGATAACAAACTGCCTGCTTGTTTCTAGTGAATCAAATAAAGGTGAAATTAGACTAATTAGCTTTTCTTGAGGACCTCCAGTGCAGTCCCAACATCTGGGTTTGTCAGCTCTCACCAGCAGCTTGGAGACTGGGTATGTCATCTCTGATGACATCAGTGTTCTGAGGCAGCTGGCACCACCCACCAGCCCCAGTAAAACTGCTGAAAAAGCAGACTCACAGGTGCAATAAATAACACTTTTTTTTAAACACTCAACTACAATTAGATGAAAATACCATTTCCCACAAAGGCAAAACAGGAAGGTCTTCCCCAACTTTCCAAGGTAGACCCTATCTTGGAATTGGAGACAGCCAGTCTCCTCAGTACCATCTCTGAGCAAAACACTCCGCTGTCCTCTCATGAGCTATTTATGTCCCGAGCTCCCTTGCCTACCAGATAGCTATAACTAGCCACTATACCGCCTTGCGTAACCCTGAACCTTAATAAACCAATGACACGCTCTTCGTCCAGGTTCTCCATCTCTGAAAATAAATTTGGGCGGGTCTGGGACTGCATTGGAGGTCCTCAAGGAAAGCTAATTAGCAGGAAAGGTCTAATTTCACATCTTCCTTATTGTCCCTCCAGTGCAGTCTCAACATCTGTGATATCAGAGCAGTACTACTCTCTGGAGGGACCCACGAACTCGGCCTGAATGACTGCCACACCAAATCTTGCATCCCCCATTGCCTGCACATCCAGCCAGTAATGCTTCATGAAAGTATGCAAGGACACCCAGTTGACCATCCTGCAAATGTCCACAGGCAGGATAAGGCTAAATTGGCCCATGAAGCCACCTGTGCCCTGGTGGAATATGCTCATAAACCCTTTGGCACCTGTCTGCGCCATAGCAAATAAGCTGAAGAAATGATTTCCCAAATCCAGCACGAGATACAGGCCTTGGAGGCTGATCCCCATTTTTGTGGCCCCCCAAACAAAACAAGCGGTCCAACTTACAAAAGGTATCAGTTCTCTGCAGATAGCACTGCAGTATGCGACATACATCTAAGAGCTGCAAACCTGGCTCCTGCCAAGCCACCTCCATACCCGTGAACACCGTAGAGTAACCAGCTGATTCAAATGAAATGCCGAGAGGACCTTGGGAAGAAAGGATGAAACCATCCGCAATTCTACTTTACCCTTTGAAAAGGAAAGATATGGCTCACGACACGAGAGTGCTTGCAACTCCGAAATCCTTCTCGCAGAAGGCATCCCCATCAGAAACACAGTCTTCAACATTAAATCCTTCAACGTATAGGTTCCATGGGGAACAACCGTCCTAACTGGAGGGCGGGCCTGCTTACCTGCCTGCAGAAAACTGACAACATCTGGATGGGCGCCTAAGGAAACTCCCTGGGCTCTGCCCCAATAGCAGGTAATTGCCACCACCTGCACCCGCAGGGAACTACTGGACAGCCCTTTTTCCAGCCCAACTTGCAGAAACACCAGGATCTCCGGTACAGACACAGAGACTGGCAGCTATTGTCCTCACACTATGCCTTGAAAAGTCTCCAAACTCAAACATACAAGTGTGAGGTAGATCGCTTATGGGCTTTCAGCAAGGTGGAAATAACTGCTGCTGAATAGCCCCTCTTGCTCAACCTTGCCCTTTCAAGAGCCAAGCCGTAAACAAGAAGCAATCCACCTGAGGCATTTGTACTGGCCCCTGGCAAAGAAAGTCCTGTCTGTGGGGCGGTTGCCATGGTTAATCTATGAGGCAATGAGAATGACCCATCCCTGATGTGCCTCTTTGAGCCAGACGGCCGATAGCACCCACAACAGAAATACATACAGTAGCCGGTTCATTGGCCAAGGCTGTACCAGGGCATCCAACCCTTCTGACATCTGCTCCCTCCACCTGCTGTAGAACTGTCTCACTTTGGCCGAGGTGAAGGTCACCATGAGATCCATGATCGGTGTCCCCCACCTGTTTACTATTTGTGCAAAGACATCCTTACAAACCGACCACTCTCCTGGGATCCAACCAAACCAGACTGAGCTAGTCTGCCGTTACATTGTTTGTGCCTGCTACGTGTGCTGCCGAGATTGCTTGCAGGTTCTCTTCTGCCCAGACCAACAGCAGGGCTCTCTCTGCCTCGAGCTGCACGCTACTCATACCGCCCTGACGATTGATGTAGGCTACGGTAGTAGCATTGTCCGAGAAAACCCTTATGGCCTTGCCGTGTACGATGGGGTGAAACTGCTGCCACACTAAAATAAATTGATTTCCAAATGATTGATAGACCACTGCCTCTGGTCCTTGGTCCAAAACCCCTATGCTATGAGGTCCTGACAATGGGCCCCCCCCCAGCCTTCAAGGCTAGCATATGTCGCTAACAGTATCCAGACTGGTGCCTCCAGGGGCATGCCAACTAACACCTTTTCTGGTTGCAGATACCATTGAAGCACTGCCTGCGTGTCCTTTGGGCATGGTAACGGATGTGTCAACTGGTGGTGCTGTGCTGACCACCGTCGGAGCACGGCTGTCTCAAGCAGCCGCATGTGAGCCCATGCCCACGGCACCAATTCGATAGTTGCTGCCATGGACCCTAGGGGTTGTAGATAACGCACACTGTGGGTATTCTCATGTTCAGAAACTGCCTGATCTGCTTGTGCAACATCAGCATCCTGTCCTGCGGCAGGGCTACCCTGCCCTTGTCTGTTAGAAACCGGACATCAAGATAGACAAGGTCCCGGGAGGACAGTCAACTCCAAGACTGACTACCCAATATAGTTCCTGCAGAAACTCAAACTCGTGCAGTGGACTTCACGCTCTCCTCCGCAGACTTTGCTCTGATAAGCCAGGTATGGCTGCAGCAAAATGCCCTCCTGCCTGAGCACCGCTGCAACCACCACCATTATCTCTGTAAACGTGCAAGGAGCAGTCGCGAGACTGAAAGGTAAGGCTCGGAACTGTTAGTGCCCCATGGGGACCACGAACCGAAGGTACCTCTGATGCTCTGGCCAAATCAGGATATGCAAATAGGCTTGTATGAGATTCAAGGAGTAAGGAACTCACCTGCCCTCACAACCACGATCACCAACTGTAGCATTTCCATGTGGAAGCGGGATATGCACAGACAGCGATTTATGAGCTTGAGATCCAAGATTGGCCAAAGGTTCCTTCTTTTTTGGGGACCACAAAAGAAATGGAGTATCAACCACAGACGTACTGGTCTCGTGGTACTTCCTTACCACGTTTAACTGCAGCCGCCAAGAGAGGGTCTCCCTTATGGCTTGCAGGTTCCCCGCCACCTTGCAAGGCGACACCATGAAGGCATCCGCAATGGGCCGAGCCAACTCTAGTGATGATTTCCAGCATCCACTGATCTGATGTGATACAGACCCAAGCAGGATAAAATTCCCATAGCCGACCTACGATGGGAATGACTTCTTGCTGGGTCTCCCTCATCTCATTGTCTCTTTTTGGGGGCCGTAGAGGAGGGAAAGTAAAAACCTCTCCCCAAACCTCGAAACTGCCAAAAGGCTTGCCCCCGGGATGGATAGCACCCCCCTCTGATAAGGTGCAAACCGCACTGCCCTAAAGTGCCAGAAATTCCACAGCTGACCCCTCATCGGGCCTGCCAGCTGTCCCAGCTTCTGCTTATCTTCCAGACATTTGCCACCTTTGGAGTCCCCCAAGTCCTTGACCAATTTATCCAAGACCTCTCCAAAAAAGAGTTTACCTTTAAAAGGCAATTTGCTCAAACGAGACTTAGAGGAGCCATCCACCGACCAATTTCACAACTAGAGGCAACGTCTGCCTGCCACCACTGAGGCTATCCCCTTAAATAGGCCCTCGATCAGGTCATAAAAGGCATCCGCCAAGTACACTGCACCAGACTCCAGCTTTGCTGCCTCCAGAGGCAGAGACTGTCCTTGTACCACTGTCTCTAAGATACTCTGCATGCAGTGCAAACAGGCTCTAGCCACAAACGCCCCACAGACTGATGCTTGAAGTGACAGGGCATTAATGTCAGCAGTCTGTTTCAGCAAGGCTTCCAACTTCTGGTCTTGTATGTCCTTGAGTACGGTGCTGCCTTCTACCACTATTGTGGTCTTTTTAGCGACTGCCGACACTGCTGCATCTACCTTAAGGGAGAATAGGATCTCCTTCTCTTGTTCTGGAAAGGAATAAAGGCGTGCCATGGTCCTCGTGCCTTTCAGTGTGGCCTCCGGGACGTCCCACTCATCCTGAATAATTTGTTTGATCACTTTATGCATTGGAAAAATTACCTGTGGCTTTCGGCCCACTTGAAAGAGGGTGATCTTCTAAAGGAGACTCTTCCTGGGAAGCTCCTGCTCCTACATTTAGAGTCCACAACAATTGTGATATGAGCACCGGCAGCTCCACTCGACAGAATATCTGCACAATTCTTGAGTCCTCCTGCAGTATTTTGCCGTCTTCAGACTTGCCCATGTCGGAATCATCTATAAGATCTTCCTGGTTGACTGAGTGGAGGCAGCCTGTCTCTTCCCAGGGGTCCTGCTGCAGGCGCCTCTTAGCCTCTGTAGCGTTGTCCTCTACCTCTCGGATCTTTTTCCTTTAGTCGGACAGCTCCTCTGGGTCCTGTTCTTGCTGCCTCATGCAGAACGCCTTATGCCTAAGCAACAAATTCAGGAGTAAATCCCGACACCGGTGCCATATCTCCAAGAATTTCCCTAGACATCAATGGACATGGGGACGGCAGTTCCACGCCCTTACATTCTAGGACCTCAAGCCCCTGCCTGTTCTCCACCCCCAAAAGTGGCAAATCCCATGGGCAATCCCTCTGAGGTCTGTGCATGCCCCCCTCAAGCCACTGGAGGTTCCTGCGCCTTCTAAGAGTCAGTCTTCCAGGGATCGTGACTCCCCCTCGCTGCCACGGCAAAACCCCGTCGTAGAGATGGAACTTCTCCAGGAACTACATGCCAGACACACGGCCTTGGAAGGCATTGTAGTCTGCCCCAGGGAGAGGCCAATGTCTTGAAGACAACTCCTCCTGCAACGAATCACATTTCTTAACCAAAAATAATAAACTGTGCTCCTTATTTGTCTCTTCAGTGAGCCCAGAGTCTGGGATCAGCTCTCTCCAGCTGCTTGGAGACTGAGTTTACTGGGGCTGGTTGGTGGTGTCAGCTGCCTAAGAACACTGATGTCAGAGATGACATACCCAGTTTCCAAGCTGCTGATGAGAGCCAACAATCCATATGTCGGGACAGCACTGGAGGGACAATAAGGAAAGAGTAGTTACTCACCTGTAACAGGTGTTCTCCAGGAGCAGCAGGAATCAGTCCTCACTTATGGGTGACGTCGGCGCCAACGGAGCCCTCGCGGAGCAATTTCCCCAGCTTTCGAAGAAAGCCTTTGGGATTGCAGCGCGCATGCGCGGTCCTCTTCCCGCCCAAGGATGCCATCTTGCTCAGTCGAATGACATAGCGGAAGACAGCAACCATAAGAATGACTGCAACTCCAGGGGAGGAGGGAGGGTAGTGAGGACTGATTCCTGATGCTCCTGGAGAAAACCTGTTACAGGTGAGTAACTACTCTTTCTCCAGGACCAAGCAGGAAGTCAGTCCTCACTTATGGGACTCCCTAGCTTAAGGCTACCGGAGACCTCAAGCTGGAAAAAGAGAGCTCCCTCCAGCTCAATCGCACAGAACGAAGGAATCTTCTCTGAATACGAATCCGGCCGGTAGCCAACATCGGGGTCGGCGGGTAGGAGTTGCCTAAACCTCAAAGAGATTGTGGAGGACTGCCTGTCCGAAAGCACTATCCCTGCGGGACTCCCTCTCCAGGCAGTAATGAGCCGCAAAAGTCTGGCTAGAAGACCAAGTAGCGGCCCGGCAGATGTCTGCCAACGGAACAGAGCAGAGGTGTGCGACAGACGCCACCTTCGCCCGGACACGGTGCGCCGTGACTCGACTCTCCAAAGAGAGGCCGGCTGCCCCATACGCCCAGACGATGCAGTCAGCTACCCAGATGGACAGAGTACGCTTCAATACAGATAACCCCAACCGATTGGGGTCAAAGGAAACGAAAAGCTGGGCAGCTTTCCTATGCTCACGCGTACGGTCAAGGTAGAAGGACAAGGCTCTTCGACAGTCCAGGATATGCAGAACAGTCTCAGCTCTGCTGGTATGTGGCCTGGGAAAGAAGGTCGGAAGAACCACCTCTTGATTGATGTGGAAAGAGGAAACCACCTTAGGAAGAAACTTAGGGTGAGTCCGTAAGACAACCCTATTCCTGTAGAACCTAGTGTAAGGGGGCTCCGACACTAGGGCCTGTAGTTCACCAACGCGCCTAGCGGAGGTGAGGGCTACCAAGAAGAGAGCTTTCCATGAGAGGAAGCGGAGGGGGCAGGTAGCCATGGGTTCGAAAGGCGGGCAAGTAAGCCTTTGTAAAACCACATTGAGGTCCCAATCAGGAGCCGGAGAGCGCAACGGGGGCTTAAGCAGAAGCAGACCCCTGAGGAAACGCGCCACCAAGGGATGCGAGGAAAGGGGCTGGCCCTCCACCGGCGAATGATGTGCAGAGAGAGCACTGAGGTGGACTCTGACAGAGTTGGACTTGAGGCCTAGATCGGAGAGGTGCAGCAAGTATTGCAGTACCACCGACACTAGGCAGGTGAATGGGTCCTCAGAACGCTGAGAACACCAGGCGGAGAAGCGACGCCATTTGATGGCGTAAGACTTCCGGGTAGAAGGTCGCCGAGACACCAGGACGACAGCTTCCATCTCCGAGGGGAGCGAGAGCGGGGCCAGGACTACCCTCTCAGCAGCCAGGCCATCAGGTGAAGGGCCCGGAGGTTGGGGTGCAGAAGAGTACCCTGATCTTGGGTCAGAAGATCGGGCTGAAACCCCAGAGGGAGAGGGGTGTCCACCGCTAACTGCAGGAGCAGAGGAAACCAGGGTTGCCTTGGCCATTGGGGTGCTATCAGGATCACGTAGGCCCCGTCCCAGGCAACCTTGAAGAGCGTCCGGGACACCAGCAGCGTGGGAAGAAAGGCATACAGTAGGCCTGTGGACCACGAAATGAGGAAAGCATCCGGGGCCACTCTGAGGGGATGCGGATGCCGAGAGCAGAACCGGGGGAGCTGCCGGTTCAGGGGACTGGCAAAGAGGTCCACGGTGGGGGTGCCCCACGGGCGGAAGATTTGCTGGGCAACACCGGGGTTCACCTCCACTCGTGGGGCTGCAAGACCCGGCTCAGCCTGTCGGCCAGGCAATTCTCCTGCCCGGGCAGGTAAACAGTCTTGAGGAGGATATTGTGGTCGACAGCCCAGGAGCACAGTCGCCGGGCCTCCTGACAGAGCAGGAGGGAGCCCGTGCCCCCCTGTTGGTTCACGTAGAACATGGCCACCTGATTGTCCGTCTGCACCAGTACGGACTGGTGAGAGGTGAGGTGAGAGAAGGTCCGCAGAGCTAGGCGGATCGCCCGCAGCTCCAGGAAGTTGATTTGTTGAGCCGCCTCCCAAGGAGTCCAAAGGCTTTGAGTGCGTGCTCCCTGGCAATGCGCTCCCCATCCCAAGAGAGGCGCATCGGTCGTCAGCACCTGGGAGGGTGCGGGAGACTGAAAAGGCATACCCCGTACCAGGTTGGGCAGGTGGAGCCACCACTGCAGAGGAGACCAGGCGGTCGGAGATCTGTAGAAGGTCCGCCAGACCTCCTGTGGCCTGATGCCATTGAGTGCGGAGACACCACTGGACAGGCCTCATATGCAGTCGGGCGTTCGGCGTGACATGGACCGTGGAGGCCATATGACCGAGCAGCTGCAGGAACTTCCGGGCCGGAACCGGAGACGCACTGTGGAACCTGCCGGCCAAAGCCATGAGCCTGTCGGCTCGCTCTCGAGGCAAGAAGGCACGAGCTCGCAGAGTGTCGAGCCGAGCTCCTATGAACTCGAGATCCTGAGAGGGGCGCAACGTGGACTTCGACGTTTATGACGAAGCCCAAGTGCTGAAGCAGAGCCACCGTACGCTGCGTGGCCTGAGCAACCTCTGGGGCCGACTGCGCCCGTACGAGCCAGTCGTCCAAGTAAGGAAAAACGAACAGGCCCTGAAGCCTCAGGAAGGCCGCGACCACCGCCAGGCATTTTGTGAACACCCTGGGGGCAGAGCACAAGCCGAAGGGCAGCACGCGGTACTGATAGTGTTTCCCGGCCACTACAAATCTGAGATATTGTCGGTGGTCCGGATGAATCAGGATGTGAGTATAGGCATCCTTTAGATCCGGGGTCTCAAACACGCGGCCCGCGGGCCGCATGCGGCCCGCAACCGAACTTTGTGCGGCCCGCGACGGAGGAAAAAAAAAAAACACAAACCCTGTCTTCTGCTGCTGCTGCCGCCGTGGTAGCAGCACAATCAGCTGTTCGCGGTCCCTTCTCCTCAGCCCGGAAGAGCCCCGAGTCTGCTCCTTTAGCGGCGGGCTTTTCAAGATGCAAAGAGACTATTTCCATCTCGCGCGGCTTGTCAAGCCGCGCGAGAGGAAATACTCCTCTCTCTTCGCGGCTTGAAAAGCTCACCCGCTAAAGAGCAGACTCGGGGCTCTTCCGGCATAGGAGAAGGGACCGCGAACAGCTGATTGTGCTGCTACCACGGCGGCGGCGGCGCAGCAGCAGGCAGCAGACAGGGTTTTGTTTTTAGTTTATTTACTTGGCCTGATTGGGGGGGGGGGGGGGGGGTTAGGACTGGAAATGGGCAGATGGGGTGAGGAGGGGGGGGGGGGGCTAAGACTAAGGTTATGGGGGGGGGGGTGAATGAAAGGTGGTGGGGGAGGGTTAGGACTGAAGTGGGGGTTGGGGGCTAGGCTTGGGGGGGGGGGGGGCGAGGACTGGAAATGGGCAGATGGGGTTAGGACTGGAGGTGGTCTGATTGGGGGGGGCTAAGACTAAAAATGGGGTTGATGGGGGGGCTAAGAATGAAAATGGGGTGATGGGAGGGTTAGGACTGGAAGTGGGCTGTTGGGGGCTTAGGAATGGTAATGGGCTATGGGGGGGCGAGGACTGGAAATGGGCAGATGGGGTTAGGACTGAGGTGGTCTGATTGGGGGGGGCTAAGACTGAAAATGGGGGTGATGGGGGGGCTAAGAATGAAAATGGGGTGATGGGAGGGTTAGGACTGGAAGTGGGCTGTTGGGGGGCTTAGGACTGGTAATGGGCTAGGGGGGGGCTAGAACTGGAAATGGGCGGGGGTTAGGACTGGAGTGGTCTGATTGGGGGGGGCTGAGTAGAAGGGGGGGTTTAAGAATAAATGGGTGATGGTAGGACTGGGTGGGTTTTGCATGGTAAATGGCTGAGTGGAGGGGCTGGGAATGGACTTGGGGTTGCTAGGACTGGAAATGGGCTGATGGGAGGGGGCTTGGAATGGAATGGGTGGCTGATGGGAGGGGGCTTAGAAAGGAAATGGGCTGATGGGGAGGGGGCTAGGAATGGAAATGGGCTTAGTTGGGGGGGGCAGCAGGATGGGTGCTGTGAGCTAGGATGGAAATGGGCTAGAATAGGAAATGGGCTGATGGTGCTAGAATAGGACTGGAATGGGCTGATGATGCGGGGGACTAGAAGGGAGCAGATGGCGGGTGGGGCTGAAACTACAAGGGAGCTGATGTTGGGGGAGGATTAGAATGGGATATCGGGCTGGGAGAGTAAAATGGAGAGGGGAAAAAATATTTGTGTGGGAGGGAAGAAAAATCTACAATTGGCCAGGTACTGGGTGAGTAAGTGTGGATGAGAATTGGAGGGGTAAAATTTGAGTGGATGAAATAGGAATGAGGAAAGAGCAAAGGAAAAGATTAGTATGTTAAAGCAGATGCAGAGAGAGAAAGGAAAAAAAAAACTAGAAGAGAGAAGAAAGTACAAATGGACAGCAGACCATGGAGAGTTAGCAGAAAGACACCAAGAAACCAGAAGAAAGTGGCTGGCCCAATTGCAACTGAAAAAAAAAATGTCACAAAAGGTAGAAAAATATCTCTTTATTTTGAATTAACTGGAATATTCAGCTCTGGGAAATGTGCATCATTAACGTCTGTGCTTTATTTAATACAAGAGGAAATTAATTTATAGTTTTTATTTCTACAGGTTGTTGTACATTCCAAGTTTGGCTTTTGGGTTCCCATCTTTAATTATTGTCTTCCTGTTTCTAAATTTTGATTCCTTGTTTGGGGATGGTGTATGTTCTGCATGTGTAACTGAGCTGAGGTATTCTGTTTATGTATTCCTATTTGACATGCCACTTGTTCTCTTTCCCCAGTAGGTCATGTATTGTTATTCTCTGAAATGTATTGGTTTAATATTTGCAGTGTTGCCTTTGATAGTTAGGGTATGGTGCTTTGTGAGTCCTGGTAGTGCTGTTACGATACGGTGGGGTTTGCTATGGGTTCTAAATGGGTAGTGTTTGTAGTAGTTCCTAATGTGCCTGGCGTTGGCACTGGATTATAGTAATGTAGAAATCTTTTAGTCTTTCTTTATCCATACGCTCATTAAGAGGCATGTTTACTAAAAGTTAGTTTATGGTAACATTATGCAAATATTTATGCAAATGAGGTCCCTTATGCAAATTAGGCCTGCGTCTTGTGCGGCCCCCGGGTTACTTTACAAGTCCTCATTTGGCCCTCAAAGCAATTTGAGTTTGAGACCCCTGCTTTAGATCCAAGGAGCATAGCCAATCTCCCTGCTGGAGGTAGGGCAGCAAGATTCCAAGGGTAAGCATCCTGAACTTTTCCCGCTGCAGGAACATGTTGAGGTTGCGCAAGTCCAGCATGGGTCTGAGGCCTCCCGTCCTCTTTGGGACCAGGAAGTATCTGGAGTAGAACCCCTGAACCCACTGAGGTTGGGGCACTGGTTCCACAGCCTGCTCCTCCAGTAGACCCTGCAGCTCCTGAAGGAGTAAGTCTCTGTGCAGAGGGGGCCTCGGAGGCTCCCCCGGAAAGTAGGGGGGAGGCACCTGGTGAAAATGCAAGAGGTAGCCCCTTTGAACCACCTGCAGCACCCAGGAATCGGATGTTATGGCTAACCACCTGTGAGCGAAGTGGATCAGCCTGCCCCCCCCGTGCTGAGCGACGGGCGCGGAGGGGGAGAGGCTATGCTGGCATAGTCAAAAACCCCCACCCTGCGTGGCAGGGGGCTGTGTAGCGGGCTTGGGGGCCCGCGGCCTACGGGGGCCATTCCCCTGACCCTTAGTCTGTGGGCACTGAGTGGAAGCCGCCGGTACTTGGTATTGAAGGTGGGATTGCTTATAGGCAAGCACCTTCCTCGGGTAAAAAGGCTTCTTCCCCGGACCCTTCCTCTTCTGCGTGGGAGCGGAGGTCTTTCGGGACAGTCGAGTCCGAGTGAGAGTCTCGGACTCGAGTTCCGCAGCCTTATCGGACATGGGCTTGCCGAAAAGGTTGTCACCTCGGCAGGGGACATCGACTAACTTGTCCTGTACCCACGGCTCGAGGTCGGATGACTGGAGCCAGGCCTGTCGGCGGGCACCGATGCCGGCTCCAGCTACTCGGGCCGACGCCTCGAAGCCATCGTAGGCTGCCCGAGAAAGGAACTTCGAGCACTCTCGAATACTATCGGACAAGGCCAGGAACCTCTGCAACGGTTCGTCGGAGAGACCAGCTAAGAACCCGGCGAGCTCTTTCGCCAGGTCTCGGAGGAACATGCCCATATACAGCTGGTATGTCTGGACTCTGCAGGCAAGCATGGAGCCCTGGAAGCACTTCCTACCGAGGGCATCCAGGTTACGGGCCTCCTTACCCGGGGGCACCGAGGAGTGCATCTTTTGACTCTTAAGCCGATGCATTGCCGATTCCACAACCATGGAGTGGTGTGGCAGTTGCGCCTTCTGGAACCCGGGGCTCTTGCGGACTCGATAAATCGAATCGATCCGCTTGCTTAACACCGGTGTTGAGGCCGGGCTTCCCCACATGCGGAAGAGCAGCCGCTCCAGCATCGGAGGGACCGGCACAGTAAAGGCCTCCTTCGGGGGAGAGTTGTACTGGAGTGCCTCGAGCTCTTCCGTGCGAGGCTCCTCCTCGGGATCCGCGGGGAAAGCCAAAGCCTTGGCCATATCCCACACAAAATCAGAGAAGCGCGTATCCTCCGGAGGGGATCGCCTTCGAGGCTCCGACTCGGGCGAGTCGGAGGGGACGCACCGGGTCTGAAAAGAGCCGGGCGACTCGTCCCCTTCCGTGTCCCAGTCCGACGCCTCCGTGGAGGAATCGAGGGGCTCCATGCGGGCGAGGGTTCGTCCCGACGCCGATGTCGACGATCTCGGTCCCGAGCGGGAGGCCGAGGGAGACCTCGACCGAGGATCGACTCGAGCATGCATCGACTCGAGGATCGACTCGGCCGCCGGGGTCGACTTTGGCGTCGAGGTCCCGGTGGTCTGGGCAGATGCACTGGCGATGCCGGTCATCCAAACTCGCTGCTGGTCCAAGAAGGCAGAGATACTGCGCTCCAAGGATGTCAATCTGAGGTCAAGCCCAGAAGAGCCGTCAGCCACCGACTCGGGCCCCGACGGCGTCGGGCCCGACGACGGTTCCGTAGGGGAGTCCAGGAGGACAATAGTACTCACGTGCGGCTCCACCTCGAGTCGAGGAAGTTTAGAAGGTCTCTCTGCCTCCGAGGACTCGGGGCGGCTGGTGGGGCTATGCGACCCGGCCCGCGAGGGACCAGGTGCGTCCTCCGACGCTGCCCGCGCGAGTTTCCTCTGCCGATGATGCTCCCGGCCAGGGGACCCCCGCTCAGAGGAACTCCGACAGAGCTCGTGGCCGGAGTCACGAGACGTCGAAGCCTCCGACGAGGTCCGGGCCGGACCGGACTCGGGGTCAGAGAAGATTCTGTCCTTTTGCGATTGTCGACTCCTCAGTGACTTGGAGGACATCTTGCCACACGGACCACAGCTCCCAGAGTCATGGTTGGGTCCGAGGCAACGGAGGCAGAAATTATGCGTGTCTGTAAGAGACATTAATTTAGAACAATGATCACATTTTTTGAACCCGCTGGCAGCCATCGGGGGAAAAAGGGCCCCCGCGAGGTCGAAAGACCGAGCCGCCAGGGGTGGAAAGAAGTGGCAGAAACACCAGTTAAAAACTGAAAACAAAAACAAAAAAGAAACGTGAACGGACTCGATAAGAGAAATCGAGGCCGGGCAGGAAAAGGACACGCGACCGAGAAAACAAAGAATTAATCAACTTTTTCAGCGGTGGTAACAAACTACGTCTGTAGGGCTCCGCGGAAAAAAGAAGACTGAGCAAGATGGCATCCTTGGGTGGGAAGAGGACCGCGCATGCGCGCTGCAATCCCAAAGGCTTTCTTCGAAAGCTGGGGAAATTGCTCCGCGAGGGCTCCGTCGGCGCCGACGTCACCCATAAGTGAGGACTGACTTCCTGCTTGGTCCTGGAGAATGTCCCTTCTCCATACAATGGAGCTGCCAAAGGTGTAGTCTCAGTTTTAGTATTTAATCAGCTTTTATGTGCTATCAATCTGACTTATCATCCTCCTAGTGGTCTTCCCCAAATATAGTAATTTTCAAGGACAGAAGATTGCACTCAATCTTTCATGGTTTATACTCAGTAACATATCACAATGAAGTCTTCCCCGTTCTGGTACAAGTCCAGTTGTGATACTGATAAGTGAGCTAGGGTTGCCAAATTTTGAAAGAGAAACCCGCACCTGTGGCTAGCCATGCTTCGCCCATGCCCATGCCCATGCCCATGCCCATGCCCACGCCCACGCCCCACCCCACCCCCCTGTTCCGCCCCCTTCCCCCAAAAAATAATCGTAAAGGGGCAATGTGCAAACTGAACAAGCAAGATTGCTCTACATTCCTAAACAAATTCCATACTAACAGAATACCCAGCATTGATTGTACACACACCCACACACAAATACAGATAGGCCTTCATCAATAAATGAGCACAAAACGGAGAGAAATATATAGACAAAAATTAAACTAAAACCTCAGAAAGCCAGGCGCTGCATGCAATGCAACACAGGATATAGAAATGCATTTCTCCTGTACTGTACAAAATAAAAGACAGCAGATGTCAGGTTAGAAGGGATGCAACTTCGCAACTGTCCTGGCCCCACAAGCTAGAGGGCCTCAGATCTGTCAGACTGAAAAAGGCACAGCTTGCTATTGGGCTTTAGGCAATGCAATCTGTGGGACTGGACTCAGGCAGCATATGGGGTCATAAAGGCGTTGAGAAGAGTCTCAATCACTGTGGCTGCTCCCGTTTAAGGGCTGCGATACTTGTGGCTACTCCCGGGTGCTGCAGCTGCAATCCTGACAGCAGTCCAGCACTTTAGACTAGCCACAAGCACTGGGCCTTAAATGGCAGCAGCCATGGTGATCACGGCCCTCCTCGACAACTGCAAGACCCCATATGCTGACTGAGCACAGCCCTGCAGCTTCACTTTTCTTTTTAAATTCTGTCGCTGCTGCCCAGGGCTGACTCAGGACTACCATGGCCGCTGACAGCCCCAATCGCAACCAGCAGCTGTCCTGCTGCATGCATACAACCAGCCCTGGCAAGACCGTGCTAGGGTTTCTGGCACTCCCCTGCTACCTATAAATCAGTGCCCCTCCATTATTAGTAATGTTGGCTACAACCCATCCTCCTTTTTTCCAAAACTCCTTTGTGAATTCTTCATATGATGATAGTATTTCTCCTTCAAATACAATATTGTAAGAAAATTGAAGTGAAAGGGCAAATGCATAGCCAGAAGGCAAGTAACTACTTAGCAGTAAATACTTCGCATCATTCAAACAGGCTGTGATAGTCCAAAATCTGATTCTGGTCATCTCACTAACAAACATTCTCTAGTACCAAGCATATAGTTGAACTAATAAAACCCTACAAAAGTCACTGAAGATCTACAAGGCTAAATCTACAAAACCATACCAGCATAAACTTCCAAAACTCATAACAAGGGGTATACCCAGAAAAAAAACAGCACTATAAATACTGCAGGGGGCCCTTGAACATCCATATACCTATATGAAAAGCTGAACAAGTCAAATTGCTACAGTATAGTATAGATCCCTATGTACAAACTCCATGTTAACAGAATACCTGGCCTCAGTCACACACTCAGAACACAGACCCTCAAGCAGCACAGAAAGCATACCCACCTGTAAGTTGTTCTCCAGGAACAGCAGGAATCAGTCCTCACTTATGGGTGACATCGGCACCGACAGAGCCCACGCAAAGCAATTCCCCAGCTTTCAGAGAAAGCCTTTGGGATTGCTACCACGCATGCGTGGTACTCTTCCTGTCCCAGAGTGCCATCTTGCTCAGTCAGGTCCCTTGGCTCAAGCCCTACCAAGCAGATGGCAAGGGAAGGACAAAAATTCAGCAACTCATCAGGGTAGCCGGGAGGGCAGTGAGGACTGATTCCTGCTGTCTCTGGAGAACACCTGTTACAGGTGAGTAACTGCTTTCTCCAGGAACAAGCAGGAAGTCAGTCCTCACTTATGGGACTCCCTAGCTACGGGCTACCGAACCTGTAACCAAAACACGCCCCCGCGAGGTCGTAAACAGAAGCCAAAGCTCGAAGGAGTCCAAGTCCTCAGGGCGAAGCCCTCAGTAGCCATGAAGAAGGGTCTGAGGGCAAGAGTTGCTTATACCCCAAACAGATTATGGAGTACAGCCTGGCCGAAGGTGCTGTCCCAGCGGGACTCCCTCTCTAGGCAGTAGTGGGCAGTGAAGGTGTTCGTGGAAGACCAGGTTGCCGCCTGGCAGATGTCCATCAGGGGCACGGAGAGCAGCGAGGCCACCAAGGCCACTTTGGCTTGGACCCCATGTGCAGTGACTCAACGATCCAGAGGGACGCCTGCCTTCGCATGGGCGAAAGCGAAGCAGTCCGCCACCCAAACGAAAAGGGTGCGCTTGGTGACTGCTTGTCCCGGTCTATTGGGATCGTAGGTCACAAAAAGGCTGTCAGACTTGCGATGAGTCTGGGTACACTGCAAATAGAAGGCAAGGGCCCATTTGCAATCGAGGGTGTGGAGAGCTGCTGATGCCTTATTGGCATGGGGCCTCTGGAATAAAATCGGCAGCACTATCTCCTGGTTAAGATGGAAGTCCGAAACAACTTTAGACAGGAATTTTGGGTGGGTACAGAGGACCACCCTGTTCTAATAAAACCTGGTGTAAGGGGCGCCAGCCATGAACGCCTGGAGCTCACCGACAGGGCGAGCCAAGGTCAGCGCCACCAGGAAGGCCATCGTCCATAAGTGCCGGAGCGAGCATGTCACCATGGGCTCGAAGGGTGAACGGGTGAGATGCGTGAGTACCACGTTTAAGTCCCATTCCGCTGGAGGGGGACAGATGGGCGGCTTGGATAGCAGAAGGCCCCGGATGAAGCGGGAGACCAGCAGCTGCCCCGAGAGAGGTTTGCCCTCGATAGGGAGATGGTTAGATGAGATGGCGCTCAAATGAACTCTGACAGAGCTCGACTTCAGCCCTTCCCTCGAAAGGTGGAGAAGGTACTGGAGAACCCACCGAACCAGGCACGAGAAGGGGTCAATCTGGTGTTCCGAGCACCAGACTGAGAAGCATTTCCACTTGAAGGCGTAAGCCTGCGTAGTGGAGTCCTTCCTCGAGGCAAGGAGGATTTCCATGACCTCTTCTGGAAGAGCCAGAGAGGCAAGGGAGACCTGTTCAGCCGCCAGGCCGTAAGGGACAGGAAGGTTAGGTTTGGGTGCAGCACCCTTCTCCTGCATTAGCAGGCCCCTGGCAGAGCCCAAGGGAATCAGAGGCTCCATCGACAGTCGGAGCAGGAACCAAAGTTGCCAAGGCCACGAGAGGGCCACTAGAATCAATGATGCCCCACCCCGTTGAGCCTTGAACAGAATCGTTGCAATCAAGGGGGAAAGGAGGGAATGCATATAGGAGACTGGAGGACTAGTCCAGGAGAAATGCATCGGGGACCTCCCTGCCCGGGTGCGGTACCGGGCCGCAAAAGTGAGGGAGCTGCGTGTTTTGGGGGCTGGCAAAGAGGTCCACTGCCGGAGTACCCCAGCGTAGAAACAGCCAGCCTGCTACTCTGGGATCCAGCCACCATTTGTGGGGGCGAAGGATTCTGCCGAGTCTGTCCGCCAGGCCATTCTCCTGACCCGGGAGGTACGTAGCCCTGAGGGATATCCTCCGTCAGGCAGCAAACGAGCAGATAAGGACCGCTTCCCGACAGAGGGAGTGCGATCCCATGCCCCCCTCCTTGTTGATGTAGAACATGGCTACACGCTTGTCGGTCTGTACCAGAACCGACTTTCTGCTGAGGTGATCCTCGAAGGCCCTCAGGGCCCACTGGATGGCCTGGAGCTTGAGCAGGTTTATCTGCTGCTGAGACTCCTCAGGTGACTATTGCCCTTGCGTGCAGAGAGGCCCACAATGAGCTCCGCACCCTAACAGGGAAGCATCTGTAGTCAGCACAGCATCATGCTGTGAGGCTTGAAAGGGCGATCCCCACAGAAGGTTGCGGGGGTTCTGCCACCAGTTCAGGGACAAGTGGAGGTCAAGGAGAACCCCGAGGGACTGGCTCCACTGGGTACTGAAACACCACTGAGCCATTCAAATGTACAAACAGGAGTGAGGAACCACATGCATGGTCGCGGCCATGTGGCCCAGGAGACATAGCATGGACCAAGCGGTGACCTGGTGGGCGCTTTGGAAGTGAGCCACCAGAGCTCGGAGGTGGGTGCAGTGGATCCACCAGCAAGAAGGCAATGGCCTGTTGAGTAACGAGGCGTGCCCCGATGAACTTGAGAGCCTGCACTGGCTTGAGGTGAAACTTCGGGTAGTTGACCAAGAACCCCCAGCTCTCCAGGAGGAGGAAAGTGCGTGACATTGCCCGCCGGGCCTCCACAGCTGAGGAGCCCGTAACGAGCCAGTCATCGAGGTAGGGAAAAAATGGCATGCCCCGGCACCGAAGGCGAGTGGCGACCATGACGAGGCACTTCATGAAGACCAATGGGGCAGACGCAAGGCCGAAAGGGAGCACCCTGTACTGGAAGTGCTCTCCCTATACCATGAAACGCAGGTACTGCCTGTGTTGGGGGTGGATTAAGATATGGATGTAAGCATCCTTCAGATCCAAGCAGCATAGCCAGTCGCCGTGCCGCAGCACACCAAGAGATAACATCTTGAATTTCTCCCACACCAGGAACTTGTTTAGCCTGCGGAAGTAGAGGATGGGCCACAGACCTCCCCCCCCCCCCCCCCCCACACACCTTTTTCAGGACGAGGAAGTACCGTGAATAAAAGCCCCGACCTCAAAGGTGGGGAGGGACCTTCGACTGCCTGTTGGGCAAGGAGGGAGTGCAATGCCCGCTGCAGCAGAAGCTGGTGTGTGGGGAGTCGGAGGCTCCGCCGGGGAGAAAGGAGGTGGAAGCCTGTCGAAATGGAGGCGATAGTCCTCCCGGACGACCTGGAGAACGCAGGTATCTGAGGTGATGTGCGCCCACAACGCAGCGAAGCAGGACAGGCGGCCCCCCACTGGCAGCTGCATCGCCAAAGGTTGAGGGGCCATGCCGCTGGCATCAAAACCCCTGAGTGAGTTGCTGGGGAACCGGAGTTTGAGCCTTCGGGCCCTTTGGCTTACGGTGCCCCTGGCTGGGCTTTCACTGCGCCAGTGCAGTCGGCGTGGGGGTAGCCGGATACGGTGGATAGCCACGATACTGGAGACCCTTTCTGGGGAAGAAGGGCTTCTTGGTTGGTTGCTTCTTCCGAAGCAGGGTAGAGGTCTTGCGGGAGAGACGGGTCCTGGTAACAAACTCAGTCTCGATCTCCGCAGCCTTCTCCTCCATCGGCTTACCAAAAAGCTACTCACTGAGGCAGGTTACGTTCAGGAGCTTCTCCTGCACCCACTGCTCCAAATCAGAGGATTGGAACCATGCCTGGCGGCGGGCCCCAATGCCCATGGCCGCCACCCGAGCCAATGTCTCGAAGCCATCATAGGAGGCTCGAGAGATGTACTTGGAGCAGTCAGCCACGGACTTTAGCAGGGCGCGGAATCTGTCGAGGGGCTCCCCTTCGAGGCCCACGGAGAAACCCCCAAGCTCCTTCGCCAAATTGTGAAGGAACATACCAATGTACAATTGATATGCCTGGATGCAACATGAGAGCATTGAACCTTGGTAGGCCGTGCAGCCCAGGGCAACAAGGGCGCTCAATTCTCAGCCCGGTGGCACAAATGAGTGCGATTTTGGGCTCTTCTGCTTCCTCATGGCCAATTCCACCATCAAGGTGTGTGGGAGTTGGATCTTTCGGAAGCTTGGCCCACGCTGCACCTTGTACATTGTGTCAAAGAGCTTGCTCATGATAGGAACTGAGGCTGGAGCCTCCCACATGCGGAGCAGCAGCCGCCGCCGAGATAGAATCGGCGGTACAGGTACAGTGAGGGATTCCCTGGGTGGGGAATGCACTGAAGAATATCGAGTTATTCAGCATGAGGGATCCTCCTCGGCCTGGGTGACCAGGTTGAGGGCCCGAGCCATGTCCCGAATAAACACCAAGAAGGTGGTGTTTTGGGTGAAGAGCACCGCTCGATGCAGGCGGCGAGGGGTCCGACAGAAGATCCCGGTGGGTACAGGTTTCTGGGGAGGTGTCCCCATCGGACTCCCAGTCCAAAAAATCAGTAGAGGGATCCGAGCCGGGCGGGACACCCTGTCTGATGGCCGGAGGCCCTGGACGATCTCACCTCTGAGGAACAGGAGGGCGAGCAAGAGACGTCGAGGACCCTCATGAGGCCCGCCGCTCTCGGTTTCCTGGACAGATTTGGGTGTCCCACGCTGTCTTCTGGCGCATCAGTGAAGCTGGCCGTGAGCACCTGCTGGGAAGCAATGAACGCAGAAACACTGCGTTAGAGCACCAGCATATGGGACGACCACGTGGGGGTGGGGCCCTGGGATGCCGATACTGGGGTCACTGGATCGGGCATCAAGGAGAAGAGGGAGTCCTCAAAGGGATGACCCTCAGGACACTGGGCACCATCGCCGGAGGTCTCCATTTCCCTGTGAGGTACCTTGCGGGGCTGCTCCTTGTCCGACTCTCGGGAATGCCGAAGAGGGCTAAGCGACCGGGTGCAGGAGCGCTTGCGCTTGTCAGGAGCCCCGGACAGTGACTTTGAGGCCGCCTTCTTTTTGCGCCATTCCACCTCGGGGGACCCCTGGTCTGAGTGCCGCCGAGAACACGGGGCCGCAGGGGAAGAACCCACCGGAGGAGAGACGACCGAGGGCGCCACCGGGGACTCCGAGGCAGTCTTTCAGAAAATGTCTTCAGACTTCTGCTTACAGTTGGGCCTTAAAGGACATTTTCTTACATAGTGAACAGAGCTCTGGGTCATGGTCAGCTCTCAGGCATCGCAGACAACAGACATGAATGTCCGTAAGCGACATGTTCCTAGAGCATCTATCGCATTATTTTTAAATCTGGTGGCGATGGGGGCAAAAATGGCCCCTGCAAGATCGAAGACCCATGCAGCCAGCGGTTGGAAAGAAAAAGGGGCGTGAAGCCCGGGATGAAAAAAAAAAAAAAGGAATCAGGAAAGCACAGTTACTTACCTGTAACAGGTGATCTCTGGGAACAGCAGGAATAAGTCTTCACATATGGGTATCGTCGGTACCGACGGAGCCTGCGCAGGAACGCTCCCCAGCGTCCAGTAGGAAAGCTTTTGGGAGCATCCCACAGCGCCTGCGCACTGCCTTCCTGCCTTTCCTAACCGCCTCTCTCCAGTTCGAGTTTTAAAGCTGAGACAAAGAGAGAGAGAGGAAAGGAAAGATAGAGAGATACAACTCCTAGGGGAGGTGGGTGGGTTGTGAAGACTTATTCCTGCTGTTCCCAGAGATCACCTGTTACAGGTAAGTAACTGTGCTATCTCCAGGAACAAGCAGGAATGAGTCTTCACATATGGGGACTCCCCAGCTAGAGATGCCTGGGAGATCACCCAGGTTGTGAGTCCCTGGGAAGGGCTCTACCTCCACCCATGAATCTCAGGCATCCAGTCAGGGATGGAGGATAGGAGTTGATTAGGTATGGAACAGGTGTTTGGGAACAGCCTGACCAAACAAGGCATCCCGGCGGGAGTCCTTGTCCAAGCAGTAATGGGCTGTGAAGGTATTTTATTTTATTTTTATTTATTTAGTGTACACTTGTATCCCGCCACTTCCAGCGATCAGTGGCGGTTTTCTATACAAAAGGGTGCGGTTGTACAGACCAGAATTTAAGCATGGGCCGAATTTAAGTATGGGCCGAGGCCCAGGTGGCCGCTCGACAGATTTGGTTGATGGACACAGAGTTTAGATGAGCCACAGAGGCTGCCATGGCCCTCACATTGTGAGCTGTGACATGGCCCTCCAGAGAAAGGTTCTTACTCTGGTAGGCGAAGGAGATACACTGAGCAATCCAATTGGACAGAGTTCTCTTAGAGACTGGAAGTCCTAAATGAGAGGGATCAAAAGCAACAAAAGGTTGAGAGGACTTTCTATGTTGCTGTGTCCTTTGTAAGTAGAAAGCAAGTGCTCTTTTGCAATACAGGGTATGAAGATTCCTCTCTGCACTTGATGCATGAGATCCTGGAAAAAAGACAGGTAAATACACCTCCTGGTTCAGATGAAAAGGTGAGACCACTTTAGGCATAAAGTGTGGATTAGTTCTGAGGACTACCTTGTCATGATGGAACCTTGTATAAGGAGGATTAGCCACTAAGGCTTGCAACTCACTGATACGGCGAGCTGAGGTGACTGCAATGAGAAAAATAACCTTCCAGGAAAGGAATTTCAAGGAGGTAGTGGCTAAGGGTTCAAAGGGTGGCTTCATAAGCTGGCCAAGAACCAGATTCAAGTCCCATGCCACTGGAGGTGGTCTAATGGGAGGTTTAGTCAAAAGAAGGCCTCTCATGAATCTTGCTATAAGAGGATGAGAGGAAATAGGATGTCCATTGAGAGGCTTAAGGGATGCTGCAATAGCACTCAAATGGACTCTGATTGAATTCGTTTTAAGGCCTGTATGGGATAAATGCAGCAAATACTCTAGCAAAGAATTCAGAGGTATTGCAAGAGGGTTAAGACCCTTCTCTGCACACCAAATGGTAAACCTCTTCCATTTAAAAGCATAGGAACGTCTGGTGGAAGGCTTTCTGGAAGCATGAAGGATATCCTTCACTTGCTGAGAAAGAGGTAAATCTTGAAGGTCTAGGCCTTCAGCAACCAGGCCCTGAGATGAAGAGACTGGGGATTTGGGTGCCACAATGTTCCCTCCTCCTGGGAGAGGAGATCTAGAGCAGACCCCAAGTCCAGGGAGGGAGCTTGAGAGAGATGCAGAAGTAGAGGGTACCACACTTGGCGTGGCCAACGTGGTGCTATGAGGATCATAGACCCCCTGTCTCTCTGAAGCTTGAACAGTGTCTTGGGAATGAGGGGAATAGGTGGAAAGGCATAGAGGAAGTCTTGCCCCCAATGAAGGAGGAAGGCATCCCTGGCCTGAACTCCCTGACACGGAATTCTGGAACAGAACCGGGGAAGTTTGGCATTCCACGGACTTGCAAACAGGTCTATGTCTGGGGTTCCCCAAATTCGAAAGATCCTGGCTATCTGGTCCCCATGGAGGGACCATTCGTGTGGAAGCAGAACTCGACTGAGTCTGTCTGCCCAAGAGTTTTGAACCCCTGGAAGATACACTGCCATGAGATGGATTTGATGCTCTCTGGCGAAGGTCCACAATCTCAGAGCTTCGTTGCACCCTGATGCCTGGGTCTATTGGGTGGACAGAGTCCATTGAGCTGCTCTCATATGAAGGCGAGCATAAGGAACCACACGCATAGTGCTGTTGTCTAACGTAGTTCAGGGCTCAGCCATTTTGCATGTAATCATTGTCCGAGTCTGTGCACATTAAACTGGTTTGAATTCTAGTCAATAGACTCCTGGTTTTATTGGTTGCGGACACGTTCTTATCAGAAGACATTCTTATCAAGGCAGAGCAAAGCAGTTTTCTACTGCTACTGGCATTTCTGCAATATTCCAAAGTCAGTTATAATACTCTAAAAAGGGGGGGAGGGAGACTCAAGCAGAGCTGACAGGCAGAGACAGGCCTCTGCCACACTTTTACGTTTACAAGATGAATTAGGCCATCGCCTATCACAGCCTAAGAGTTGTAACATCTCTCGAGCAGTTAAATGGGATTTTAACTGAATCTGTGAGGCTAACTGCACCAAGCATAGGCAACGGGCCTGGGGAAGATAGGCCCTTGCAGTTGTGGTATCCAGCAAGGCCCCTATGAACTAGAGATTGAGTAGGGGTGAGATGGGATTTTGGAATGTTTATTACAAGTCCCAGATACTGAAGAACACGCCTTGTGCAGGCCAGGGAAGTCTGGGCCTCTGACTGGGATGGAGCTCGGATGAGCCAGTCGTCCAGATATGGGAATACGAATATCCCTAGAGTGCGTAGAAATGCAGCTACTACTGCCATACATTTTGTGAACACTCTTGGTGCAGAGGCCAGACCGAAAGGAAGCACTTTGTATTGGTAGTGCTTTCCTTGGTAAAGGAACTGAAGGAACCTTCTGTGTGTTGGATGGGTGAGGACATGGGTGTACGCATCCTTGAGATCTAGAGAACAAAGCCAGTCCTGACTCTGGAGGTATGGAAGGAGAGTTCCGAGAGAAGTCATCTTGATGGAGAGGGTCCACTGCTCTGCTGTGATTTGTTCCCATCTGGGAGCAAAATGAGCTAACCTTCCTGGAATAGTGAGAGGCTCTGGATGTTCTAGAGCCAGAAAGGCTAAATTCTCTAGTTGTAAGTCAAAGGCCCTGAGGAGGCTGGGGCTGTTGGGCCGTAGCAGTCCTCGCAGCCTTAGGCTTGGCCTGTTTTGGTTGTTGCTGTCTCTTTGTAGCAAAACGACCTGCAGAAGAGGCCTGACCATAAGCAGAAGAATATTTCCCTTTTTGGGGGAAAAATCCTTTTTTGAATAACCTCTTTTTAAAAGGAGCAGAAGTAGACTTTGAAAGTCTATCTAAAGCAGAATTTTCAGCATCCATCTGGTTGGCCTTTGCTTGCCAATCTTTGCCAAAAAGGTTTTCACCTGTACAAGGAAGGTTACCTAGTCCATCCTGAACCCAGGGTTCCAAATCAGAGGCTTGTAACCAAGCAACTCTGCGTGCACCTATGGCGATAGCCGAGGCTCTGCTGGCACCTTCAAAAGAGTCAAAGGCTGCACGGTTGGAAAACTTGGAAATATCCTGGGCATGTTTAAGCCAGGTGAGAAACTCTTCCCTTTTATCTTCTGACATAAAAGGAGATAGGGTTTGCAGATGATCTGTAACTTCCTTTAGAAACATCCCCATATAGAGACTATAGGAGTTGATTCTGGCCACAAGCATACTGGCCTGGAAAATTCTCCTGCCAAAGGCATCTAAGGTTCTGCATTCTCTTCCTGAAGGAGTAGAAGAGTGCCTTTTTGCACTCTTGAACTTTTTCATAGCAGACTCTACCACAATGGAGTGGTGAGGAAGCTGAGTCTTATGAAAACCAGGACAAGGAGGAACACGATACATGGTGTCCAACCTACGAGAATGAGGGGAGGTGGTAAGAGGAGTCTCCCATATGTCCAACATAAAGAATCTCATGTATTGGTAAAGTGACTGCCTCTTTAGGAGCCTTAGGATATTGTAAAATATCTAATTTTTTGGCTCTAGGCTCTGTCTCAGAGGCCACTGAGATGGAAAGGCCCCTGGCCACCTCCCTAATAAAGTCTTGAAAAGACAAGTCTTCTGGAGGAGACATTCTCCTTTTGGAGAAGAGGGTTCCTGAGGAAGGATCCCCGATGCTTCGATAGAAGCCTCTGATTCATCAGAGCCTTCAGAGGAATCGAAGTATCGCCTGTCTGGATGCTCTTGCAAAGCCCGATACGCGTACCAAGGGGTATCGACATTGGGAGTGATCGGTACCGATTCGGTACTGATGGGCATCACAGAACAGTGTACCGCTGCCGTCGACGCCAAAGCAGATGTCGATGCAATCGATACCGGCACCGGAACTGATATCGGGTCCCGTACCAGAATCGGTACTTACAACGGAGTTCGTTGCGGTACCGAAGGCGTCGCAGCTTGAATGAATGCCGTGATGGCACACTGCATGGTCAGGATATTCTGATCCATCGACGCCACCAATGTCTGGATGTCGGTACCAGTGGAAACCACCGGTACCCCAGATGATCGGTCGAGGCCGAGCCATCGTTGTCAACCTGTGACCCCATAGATAAAGCTTTGGAAGCCGGAGCCTCCCGCCGGGGTAATTTTGCCGGTGCGGATTCCTCGAGAGCAAGCCCAGAGGCATCTCGATACTTAGAGGGAGATCTACTCTTCGAGGACCGGCTGGACTTAAGTTTGGTTACCTGAGATCCATGGGAGGAAGAGGAAGCCCTGGAAGACGTCGATGCCACCGAAGCTGCATCAGAGGGAAACAGGGTACTGAGCTTGGCTGCTCGATTCTGTAGACCTCTTTTAGACATCATGGAACAAGACTCACAGTCCGTCATGGAATGGTCAGGACCTAAACTTTGAGACACCAGTCATGGGTGTCGGTGACAGAAATAGTGCCGCTACACTTCGTGCACTTTTTAAACCTGGAGGCGGGCTTTTCCATGAGGAAATGTTTTGTAGGCTTAAGGCCACAGAAAGAAAATGCACTGAAGTGAGAAAATTTTTTTTTTTTTTTTTTTTTTTTAATATAAAGAAAGAAAAGACCGGCGGTACCGGTCCGAAGTCGAGAAGGCAGACACGCGACTAAAGAAATAAAAGAAAATAATAAATTCTTCAGCGGTGACAGGAAAACGACCTGCTGGCTCCGCGGAAAAGAAGAACTGGAGAGAGGCGGTTAGAAAAGGCGGGAAGGCAGCGCGCAGGCGCTGTGGGATGCTCCCAAAAGCTTTCCTACTGGGGAGCGTTCCCGCGCAGGCTCCGTCGGTACCAACGATACCCATATGTGAAGACTCATTCCTGCTTGTTCCTGGAGATAAATATGTATCCTCGGATGCTCAAAAAGTAGAGCAGGGGAAAGGATGGGTAGAGGACCAGTGTAACCGGGAAAAAAAAAAAAAAGAGAGTGTTAAGGCGAGGAAAACTAAACTTTTTCCGAGGGACGAGGAGGTGTGTCCAAAGGGCTCCGCGGAAAAAAGGAGACTAAGCAAGATGGCACCCTTGGGCAGGAAGAGGACCATCAATGCGTGGTAGCAATCCCAAAGGCTTTCTTTGAAAGCTGGGGAATTGCTCCGAGTGGGCTCCGTTGGTGCCGACGTCACCCATAAGTGAGGAAAGATTCCTGCTTGCTCCTGGAGAATAAATGACTACAACCTAAAGTAAAAATAAAAATAGGTAGATTAAAAATTAAAAACCGAAACCCCAAGAAGCCAGACTCCACATGCAGTGCAACATCAGATAAATAAGTGATACAGCTCCCCATACTGTGTAAAATATAAAGATAGCACAAAGTCCAATCACTAAATTAAAAATAAAAACAAATTTCTATGTTTGTTTGTTGTCCGACCATTTTCTCCTCTGATCAAGCTGATATTGATGTGAGGCTTCTGCTTTCCTGTCTTCTCTTAGCTCTTTTTCTATGGTCTATAATCCATCTGCCATTTCTTGTCTTGTTTTCTTCACTTCCTTTCATCAGTCTATTTCCAGTCCCAGTAACCCTCTCTAGTATCAGCCCCCTTTCCAGCTCTCCCATCCAAGTACCTTCCAATGTCAACCCCCTTGCATTCCCAGGGCTGCCACTGGTGTCCATTCTCTTCCAATTCACTCCTTCCCCACTGTCCAGCCCCTTCAAGTCCAAATACCATCCCAGGTATCAGCTCGCTTCCACTCCCAATGCCACCCCTGTGTCAACTCTTACAGTCATCCTACTCTGTCCCCCTTCCAGTGCCATCCCAGGTGTCAGCTCCCCCTCCCTTCCCTAATGTCATCACCCTTCCAGTCCCCCTCTAGTACCATCCTCAGATATCCCACTTCCTTCCAGCCCCCTCCTTCTCTCCCAATGTCAGCTCCCTTCCAGCCCCCACCTTCGTCACCGCCCCCATGCCAGCTCCCTTCCAGCCATCTTTACCCCGTGAGAGCCCCCTTCCAGCCTCCACCTCCCCCCACCCCATGTCAGCTCCCTTCCTGTCCCCTCTTTCCCCTGGCAGCCATGGCTCCTGTGTCTTACAGAGCCGCAGCTGCGATAGCAATAACTGCAAATAAAAAGCAAAACTGGTGCAGAGCCTTCTGGCCTCCGCTTTTGCTTCCACCCCCCAAAATGAAGCTACGTTAGAGGGAGTGGGACAGCAGCAACAGGATTTACATAGCAGAGGCCGGAAGGCTCCGCATCAGTTTTGCTTTTATTTTAAGTAGCAGCGCTATCACGGCCACGGCTCTGTAAGATGCAGAAGACGCGGCTGGATCAGAGGGAGGGAGAGTAAGGCTGCGGCGGGAAATGCAGCAGCTGTTTTTCTGTTCTGACTGTTCCCGAACCAACAGCCAATGCAAAAAAAAGTAGTAATTAGATCTTACCTGCTAATTAATGTTCCTGAAGGATCTCCAGTCCAGTACCTTCTTCTGGGTTGTGCTCCTCTTCTAGCAGCTTGGAGACTGAGTACGTCATCCTTTTGATGCCTCAGGATATATCTACCACTTGCACCACCCACCAGCCTCAGTATCCTGTTGACAAAGCAAACTTAACGGAGAGACAACTGAACCAATAAACTAACCAATGCAAAAACAAACAGAAAAACACTCCCCCTCCTCACAGGAAAGGGAAGACCCAGCCCCCTCCCACCAGAGAAGGCGGCTTACCTGATAAGACCCTTGCCAAACGTATTAGCAATCTTGAAAGCAGGGCCATGCAACTGCCTCTTCCGCTCCGCTACTGGAACCCAAAAGAAAAACCTGTCAAAGACCAACCCTTATCAGGTTTATTGTCATTCCTGAATCGCTTCGGGCTTATCACTAGTGCCTACCTCAGCACCCCGGGCGGGACAAGGGACTGGACTGGAGATCCTTCAGGAACATTAATTAGCAGGTAAGATCTAATTACTTCTTCCTAATCGTCTCTCCAGTCCAGTCCCTTCTTCTGGGATGTAAGAGCAGCTCAAGCATGGGAGGGGCCTGCCAAACCAGACCAAAGCACCGCTCCCCCAAAACCAGCATCTGCCGCCGCCTGAACATCCAACCTATAGTGCTTGGCGAAGGTATGCAAGGAAGACCACGTAGCCACCTTACAAATCTCTAGCGAAGGAACTAAACTAACCACCGCCCAAGAAGCAGCTTGAGCCCGCGTAGAATGAGCCCGGAATCCTAAGGGGACTTGTCTTCCCCTCAAAATATACGCAGATGCAATGGCCTCCCTGATCCACCTAGAAATAGAAGACTTGGCCGCCGCTTTTCCTCTATGCTGCCCTCTGAACAACACAAACGCTTCGACTTGCGGAACGCCTTTGTACACTTGAGATAACACTTCAGAATTCTGCGCACGTCCAGGAGGCACAACCACGCCTCCCCCTCCCCCACATTGACAAAGGAAGGGAGAGACACCGACTGATTCATATGAAAGGGGGAAACCACCTTGGGCAAAAACAGTACTATCCGCAACACCACCTTCTCTTTGAAGAAAACGAGGAACAGAGGGCGACACGACAAAGCTTGCAACTCAGACACCCACCTGGCTGAGCAAATGGCCACTAGAAAAACGGTCTTTAGCGTCAAATCCTTTAAAGAAGCACGTTCCACTGGCTCGTAAGGCACCCCTGCTAAAGAATCCAACACCAGATTGAGATCCCACGGAGGAACTGCCGACCTCTGTTGTGGCTGCAAACGACACACTCTAAGGAAATGAACCACATTGGGGTGCTCCCCTAGCGTTCTACCCATAACCTTGCCTCTGTAACAAGAGACAGCAGCTAGCTGCACCTGCAATGAGCTGGCTGCCAGCCCCTTCTCAGAACCTGCTTGTGAAAAGTCCAACACCTCTGTCACTGAAACTTTCAAGGGCCTCGTATGCCTAACCTCACAACAGTTCTCGAAAATGCACCATACTCTTACATACGCTAAAGCAGGTTGAACGCTTACACACCTTTAACAACGTCAGAATCACAGCCCCCGAATATCCTCTCTTACGCAGCCTTGCCCTTTCAATAGCCAGGCCTAAGCGAGAACCGATCCACCTGCGGCATTATGGGCCCCTGTCTGAGCAGGCCCTCTCTTACCGGGAGTCACCAAGGCCAGTCCACCAGTAGCCGCATGAGATCGGCATACCATGGACGCTGTGGCCAGTCCGGCGCTATCAGGAGAACCAACCCCTGATGCGCCTCTATCCTTTGAAGAACACGGCCTATGAGCGCCCACGAAGGGAAGACATACAGTAAACCTTCCGCGGGCCACTTTTGGACTAGGGCATCTAGCCCTTCCGACATACTTTCCTTTTTTCTGCTGAAGAACCGACTCGCTTTAGCTGTCTCCCAGCACGCCATCAGGTTCATGACAGGTGTATCCCAATGGCGCTCCACCTGCTCCAAGACTTCCTGGCTGAGCTCCCACTCGCCCGGATCCACCTTGTACCAGCTGAGGTAATCGGCGTGACGTTCTCCACCCCTGCCATGTGTTGCGCCGACAGGGCTAACAGATGAACCTCGGCCCATAGGCATAATCTTCCTGCTTCCTCCTCCAATAGAGGGCTGCTCGTGCCGCCTTGCCGGTTGATATAAGCCACAGCAGTCATGTTGTCCAAAAGAACTCTGACCGCCCTCCTGCGAACCCAAAACAGGAACGGTCTGAGAGCCAGGGTCATTGCCCGCAACTCCAATCTGTTTATGGCCATTGGGACTCCAGAACACTCCAGAGTCCCTGGGCAAAGTGACCCTCACAGTGCGCTCCCCAACCCGACAGACTCGCGCCCGTTGTCACCTGTATCCACTGAGGGGTCTCGAGTGGCATTCCCCTCTCCAGATTCCCCAGAGCCAGCCACCACTAAAGGGCCTCCTTGGTCGCCGGGGCACAGGGGAGCGACACCGACAAGGGCTGCCTTTGATGGGACCAGCGAAGAAGAAACCGCTGGAGTGGACGCATGTGCGCCCTGGCCCAGGGAACCAAGTCTAGCGTTGCCGCCATGGTCCCCAGCACTTGCAGAAAGTGCCAAGTCAATGGCGCCTCCCGAGCCATAAACTCACGCACCAAGCATCGGAGGTCTCTTGCCCTCTGAAACGACAAGAACACCCTGCCCGAGAGCGTGTCGAAACGAGCCCCCAACTATTCGATTTCCTGAGCGGGCACCAATCTTCTCTTTGCCAGATTGATCACCCACCCTAAACTTTGGAGGAACCCGACCACTCTGTCGGTTGCTTTCAGACTCTCCTCTTTGGACTTGGCCCTTATCAACCAATCGTCGAGGCAGGGATGGACTAGAAAGCATAGTTACTCACCTGTAACAGGTGTTCTCCAGGGACAGCAGGAATCAGTCCTCCCATATGGGTGACGTTGGCACCAACAGAGCCCTCGTGCGGAGCAATTTCCCCAGCTTTCAAAGAAAGCCTTTGGGAATGCCTCACGCATGCGCGGTCCCCTTTCCACCCAAGGGTGCCATCTTGCTCAGTCAGATGACATAGCTAAAAAGACGGCAAAAAGAATAAAAAGCAATAATAGGACTGCAACTCCAGGGGAGGACGGAAGGTCATGAGGACTGATTCCTGCTGTCCCTGGAGAACACCTGTTACAGGTGAGTAACTATGCTTTCTCCAGGAACAAGGCAGGAAGTCAGTCCTCACTTATGGGACTCCCTAGCTACAGGCTACCGAGAACCTATAGCTGAAAAAAGGCTCCCTCTAGGTGAGTCGCAACAACAGCAAGAGAACTTTCTTCAAGAATGCATCCCCCATGGTAGCCTCACACCAGAGGGCCAGAGGGTCGGAGTTTTCTAAATCTTGAATAGATTCCGAAGTACCGCCTGACCGAAAATGCTGTCCCGTTAGGACTCCCTCTCCAGGCAGTAATGGGCTGCAAAAGTCTGGCTTGAAGACCAAGTTGCGGCCCGGCAGATGTCTGCCAACGGAACAGAGCGGTGATTAGCCACTGATGCAGCCTTAACCCTGACACAGTGGGCCGTGATACGACCCTGCAGCTGAAGGTCAGCCACCCTGTATGCCCATGCAATGCAGTCTGCCACCCAGGTGGATAATGTGCGCTTGGAGACCGGTAGACCCAGTTTACTAGGATCATAAGAGACGAAGAGCTGAGAAGCTCTCCGATGCCCCCGCGTACGCTCCAGGTAGAAGGCGAGCACCCTCTTACAGTCCAGGGTATGCAGAACTGCTTCTGCCTTGTTGGTATGTGGCCTGGGAAAGAAGGTGGGAAGAACCACCTCTTGGTTGAGGTGAAACGAGGAAACCACTTTTGGGAGGAATTTTGGGTACGTGCGGAGCACCACCCTGTTCTTGTAAAACCGTGTGTACGGCCTGACACCAGAGCCTGCAGCTCACTCACACGCCTAGCAGACGTGAGCACTACCAGGAAGATCACCTTCCAGGAGAGAAAGCGCAGATGGCAAGTTGACATTGACTCGAAAGGAGGACGAGTAAGTTGCTGCAAGACCACGTTGAGATCCTACTCCGTCGCTGGAGGGCGGATTGGAGGTTTCAGCAGGAGCAGGCCCCTGAGAAACCTGGCCACCAAGGGGTGAGCCGAAAGAGGCTGACCGTCTATCGGTGCATGGTTAGCCGACAAGGCACTCAGGTGGACCCTGAATGAGTTAGACTTGAGGCCCAGCTCAGAGAGATGAAGCAGGTACTGTAACACCTTGGGAAACTGAGATGAGAAGGGTTCCACAGCATGTTGGTGACACCACACTTGGAACCTGTGCCATTTACAAACCTAGGATTTTCTGGTGGATGGCCTCATGGAGGCTAACACTTCTTCCACCCCCTTCAGGTAAGAGAAGAGGTGCAAGTCCTACCCTCTCAGCAGCCAGGCCATCAAATGGAGGGATCTGGGATTGGGGTGCACGAGGGAACCCTGCTCCTGGGTGAGGAGGTCGGGCTGCACCCCCAAGGGGAGAGGGGTTTCCACCGCCAGTTAAAGAAGAAGTGGGAACCAAGGCTGTCTGGGCCACCTGGGCGCTACCAGGATCATCCAGGCCTTGTCCCTGCGAATCTTGAAGAGTTCATGCTACCAGAGGTGTAGGCGGAAAAGCATACAGGAGGCTTCCCGACCAAGGGAGAAGAAACACATCGGCTGCTACCCTGAGGGGGTGCGGCTGTCTGGAGCAAAACTGGGGCAACTGACAATTCTGTGAACTGGCAAAGAGATCCATGGATGGGAGGCCCCAGTGGTTGAAAATCTTCTGGGCAACCTCCCTGTTCAGTTGCCATTCGTGAGGTTGAAGAACCCTGCTCAGTCTGTCTGCCAGGCAGTTCCCCTGGCTCGGTAGGTAAACTGCATGGAGAGACATATGTTGAACTGTGAAGGAACAGAGATCCAGAGACTCCTGGCAAAGGATCCGTGACCCTGTGCCACCCTGTTTGTTCACACAGAACATAGCCACCTGGTTGTCCATCTGTACTCGGACAGACTGGTTGGAGAGGACAGGAGCAAAGGCTTTTAGAGCTAAGCGAATGGCCCGGAGTTCCAACAGGTTGATCTGGAGTGTGGCCTCCTGAGGAGTCTAATGACCCTGAGTGCAAGAGCCCTGACAATGGGCTCCCCAGCCCATCAAGGAAGCATCCGTGGTCAGCACCCTGGTATGCACGGGGAGCTGAAATGGTACCTCCCGCAGGAGGTTCCCTGATTGTGACCACCACTGCAGGGACTGCACCAGGGGCTTGGATACTGCCATTCTGTCGGTCAGGCGTCCCGTGGCCTGTGACCACTGGTCCTGCAGGGCCTACCGAGCTGTCTGCATGTGCATGCGTGCGAAAGGAGTAACATGAACCGTGGAGGCCATGTGGCCGAGCAGGCGTAAGAACCTCCATGCTGACACCTGGGGTACTTGGCTCACCATGCCCACCTGAGACAGCAGGCAGTCTGCCCTGTCCAGTAGCAAGTAGGCCCTGGCCTTGCTCCTATGAATTCCAAGTTCTGGGTGTGGAGCAAAGAGGACTTTGTGTGATTGATGACGAACCCCAGATGCTGAAGCAGAGCGACTGCGAGCTGTGGCGTGGTGCACCTCCTGAGCTGACTGGCCCCTTATGAGCCAGTCATCTAGGTAAGGGAACACAGATCCCCTGGTTCCTGAGGAAGGCCGCTACCACAGCCAGGCACTTGGTGAAAACCCTTGGAGCAGAAGCTAGACCAAAGGGAAGCACTTTGTATTGGAAGTGGTTTCCTCCTACCACAAACCTGAGGTATTGTCTGTGGTTTGGATATATGAGGATGTGTGTGTAAGCATCCTTTAGGTCCAAGGAGCATAGCCAGTCTTCCTGCTGGAGGTAAGGCAGAAGCATCTCAAGCGAAAGCATCTTGGACTTTTCCCTCACCAAGAACTTGAGATTTTGCAGGTCCAGGATGGGGCGAAGGCCTCCTTGTTTTTTTGGTATCAGGAAACACCTGGAGTAAAAGCCTTTCCCCCCCTGCAGGTGGTGGGGCACTGGTTCCACCGCCTGATCCTTGAGAAGACCAGCCAACTCCTGCAAGAGGAGGTTCCTGTGCAAGAGGGGTCCGAGATGCTCTCCTGGGAAATATGAGGTAGGTACTTGGCTGAAATGGAGAAGATATCCATCTTGGACTATCCTTAGAACCCAAGTATCGGATGTAATGGCTAGTCACCTGTGGGTGTACAGGGACAGTCGACCTCCTGTGCAGGGCCAAACCACTGGTGGGAGAGGAGCTATGCAGTGGGAGTCAAAAAACCCCTCTCTGCTGGGCAGGAGCCGGAGGCTTGGGGTTTTGAGGCTTAGGAGGGCCATTCCCCCTTCCCCTGGCCTGCTGCCCCTGCTGGGGAGCTGGGGAGGCCTGGTAAGTGGGGTAGTTTCTGTAAGCCTGTCCCTTCCTTGGGTAAAAGGGCTTTTTCCCCTGAGGCCTTCTTCCTGTGAGAAGGAGCAGATGTCTTCTTCGACAGCCTTGTCCGGGTCAAGTACTCGGACTCGAGTTCATCAGCCTTTTCAGTCATGGGTTTGCCGAAGAGGTTATCGCCTCGGCAGGGGACATCGACCAACCTGTCCTGTACCCATGGCTTGAGGTCAGATGACATGAGCCAAGCCTGGCGCCTTGCACCGATGCCGGCTGCGGCCACCCAAGCTGAAGCTTTGAAGCCGTCATAGGCTGCCCGAGACACAAATTTCGAGCACACTCTGATCCCGGTGGACAGGGCCTTGAAGCGCTGCAAGGGTTCCTCTGAGAGGCCAGCAGAGAACCCGGCAATCTCCTTTGCCAGGTCTCTTAAGTACATGCCCATGTACAGCTGGTATGTCTGGACACGGCATGAGGGAGGAGTAGCCTAGTGGTTGGGGCAAGGTACTTCAGGCCGGAAGGTCGGGGGTTCAAATCCCACTAGAGGACAGCAACCTTGGGCCGGAAGGACTGGGGTTTCTAGTCCCACAGATGCTCCTTGTGGTCTTGGGCAAGCCACTTAACCCTCCATAGCCCATGTTCCCTGTAAGTATTAGTGTATGTGTCTCATATCCCCGCATGTTAAAAATGTATCCCCCAATTGTGTTGTGACCGCTTTGATTGAAGGATAAGGCGGTATACAAAAACTGTCTAAATAAATGACAGCATTGAGCCCTGGAAGCACTTTCTGCCGAGGGCGCCCAGGTTCTGGGCCTCCCGGCCGGGAGGCACCAAGGAGTGCGTCTTCTGGCTCTTGAGCCTTTGCATGGTCGATTCCATAACCATGGAGTTGTGCGGCAGCTGCGCCTTTTGGAACCTGGGGCTCTTACGGACTCAATAAATGGAATCAACCCGTTTGCTGAGGACTGGCGCCGAGGCCGGGGACTCCCACATGCGGAGCATCAACCGTTCCAGCATCGGAGGCACTGGTACAGTAAGGGCCTCCTTCGGAGGAGTCATACTGGAGGGCGTCGAGCTCCTCAGCTCGAGGCTCCTCCTCAGCATCTGCAGGGAAAGCCAAAGCTTTGGCCATATCCCTAACCAAGTCCAAGAACCTGGTGTCCTCTGGGGGCGACAGTCTCCGAGGTTCCGAACCCAGGGAGTCCGATGGGACGTACCAGGTCCGGTGGGTATCTGGCAAGTCTTCCTCCTCCGTCTCCCAAGCCGAGCCCTCCGAGGCCCCGACGACGACGATCTCAGTCCTGAACGGGAGGTCGAGGGAGACCTTGGCCGAGGATCGACTCGAGCCCGCATGGACTCTAGGATCGGCTCTGCCGACCGGGGTTGGGGGTCAAGGTCCCAGTGGTCGGGGAGGATGCGCGGGTGAGACCGGCTACCAGCGCCCGCTGCTGGTCCATGAAGGCAGACACGCTGCTCTCCAAGGCCGCCAACCTGAGACCCAGCTCAGAAGGCTCCGCAGCCCCTGGCTCGGTTCCCGACACCGGGATGCCAGTTCTCGGAGGAGAGTCCACAAGGACAACAGGCATTACCTTGTCCGACGCCTCCAGCTCCGTACGAGGTATTTTGGCAGGCCTCTCCGACTCGGCGAACCCAGGGCGGCGTTCGGCACTCCACGACCTGGAACCCGAAGGCCCCAGCCGATTGGAGACTTCCAGAGATGCAGCCCTCACAGGTTTCTTCTTCTTACGGTGTTCCCGGGTGGGAGACCCCCACTCAGAAGACCCCCCCGACAGTGCTTGGGTTCAGATTCCCGAGACGCCGAAGCTTCTGACGAGGTCCTGGCCTGGACGGATCCAGACTCGGAGAAAATAGTCTCGCGCTGGTGCTGCCTGCTCCTCAACGCCTTGGAGGACATCTTGCCACACAGACCGCAGACCACCGGGTCATGGTTGTGTCCGAGGCAGCGGAGGCAGCAGTCATGGGTGTCAGTGAGGGACATAGGTTTTTTGCACCGATCACACTTCTTAAACCCGCTGGCAGCCATCGGGGTAAAAAGGGCCCCTGCAAGGTCAAAGATCGGACTACCAGTTAAAAGAAAAAGAGCGCGAACGCTAGTCACTAAGGACAAAAACGAAAAAGTTAGCCGGACTCAATACCGGTGTACCGAGCCGAGGCGGGAAGGGGAACCGGCGTTGAACCAGTACCAAAAACGGTAGAAATAGCCAAAAAACAATTAACTTTTTCCAAGGAAAATGGGACGACGTCTGTCAGGCTCTGCGGAAAAAAGACTGAGCAAGATGGCACCCGTGGGCGGGAAGGGGACCGCGCAAGCAAGAGGCATTCCCAAAGGCTCTCTTTGAAAGCTGGAGAAATTGCTCCGCACGAGGGCTCCGTCGGCGCCGACGTCACCCATATGCGAGGACCGACTTCCTGCTTGTTCCTGGAGAATCCCTTCTTTGTGTAGAGCCGCCGCCACTACCACCATTACCTTGGTGAGAGTACATGGTACTGTTGCCAAACTGAAATGCAAAAGCTTGAAACTGGAAGTGTCCCTCCGGGACCGTGAAGCATAAGAACTGATGCGACTCTCTGATGGGAATATGCAAATATGCCTCCGTGAGGTCGAGGGAGGTTAGAAATTCTCCCTGCCTTATCGCCATGATCACTGACTTCAGCGTCTCCATACGAAAGTAAGGGACCCGAAGGCAGCGATTGACCCGCTTGAGGTCCAGAATCGGTCGGAAGGAACCTTCCTTCTTTGGTATCACAAAATAAATGGAGTATCGACCGCAGCCGCACTGGTCTTTTGGCACTGGGACAACCGCCCCCAAGGCCAGAAGTCTTGCTAATGTCTCCTCCACCGCTGCCCTCTTGGCCAACGACTTGCAGGGTGAGTGTACAAAGGAGGGAAGGACCGGCCTCGCAAACTCTAGGGCATAACCATCCCGCACTACCTCCAAGACCCATTGGTCAGACGTGACCCGGGCCCAGGTGGGAAAGAACTGCCATAGACACCATCCTACCGCCAGAACAGCCCCCCAAGCCCCCGCCGTCTCATTGTGACCTTCTCAGGGCAGAGGACGATGAAGAGGCCCCAAAGCCTCTCCCCACTCCTCAAAACCCTCAGAATCCCTGGCCCCTTGAGGGACACTGACTCCTCAAAGGGATTGAGACAAACTGCACGCAACCTCCGGGCCTCCCTCTGCTGAGCCCATCCCTGGGCAGGAAAGCGACTTTGCTTGAATCTATCTTCCGGGAGCCTGCTGCCCTTAGACTTGCCCAGGTCCTTCACCGTGTCCAGATCTTCTCCAAAAAGCAGCTTACCTTTAAAAGGGAGTCTGCTAAGATGGGACTTGGAAGAACCATCTGCCGCCCAATTGCGGAGCCAAAGGTAACGACAAGCTTCCACCACAGAGGCCATGTTCTTTGATAAACTCCTAATAAGATCATATTGACCATCTACCAGATAGGCCGCCCCCGACTCAATTCTTGACGCTTTGCCCTGCGATCCTGCCAGAGACTCATCTGCCATCTCTAGCTGTTGAGACCACCTCAGACACGCTCAGGCTACCCAAGCCCCACATACTGACACCTGTAGGGCCAGGGCACTAATGTCAAAGGCTTGTTTCAGCATGGTGTTTAATTTCATGTCCTGGTCATCCTTGAGCGCTGCACTGCCCTCCACCGGGATGGTAGTCTTCTTGGTGACCGCCAAGACCGTCGCATCCACTCGGGGCTACTTTAGCAACTCCTTCTCTGCTTCCGGCACTGGGTACAAACACCCTTCAAAGTGGACTCCAGCTGAACCCACTCCTCTTGGATCATTTGCCGAACCACTCTGTGGACTGGAAAAACCCTCTGAGATTTCCTAACTGCCTGAATCAAAGGATCTTCCAGGGTATCCTCCTCCACAGGCCCCCCTGCGATAATGTTGAGGACTTTCAAGGATTCACTAATCAAAGCTGGCAACTCTTCTCGCCTGCTCCTCGGGAATCTCACCCTCCTTGAGCTCCTCTTCCCCCAAGTCTCAATCCAAGGACTCTTTTTCTAATGCCTCCGACATAGGAGAAAGAGGATAGGTCTTCCAACTCCATTCTGGCCCTCTTGGGAGGGGTGTCCATTTCTACCAGAGACTTGGTCTCCCCCTCATGTTTTTGTACGCGTCCCTGACCTCCCTGCTGCCGCAGAAAGCAAGCCTTGTGCAGCAGTAACACAAACTCTGGAAAGAACCCCTCGCTAAGGTTTCCCTCCCCCTCCGAGGACCCAGTATGGGGTTGCGAGGAGACTTGCTGTTCCGAATTTATGGACTGGAGAGAGACCTCCCCGAGCATCCCTTCTACAGCTTCTACTGACACCTGAGACACAAAAGTTGGAGGAATCTGGGACCCGCTGTCCTGCTCAACCGAGGCTGCCTCCACGGCATAGCCCCTACACACACCGGTGTCTGACACTGCACCCCAGAGAGCCCTGCAGACCAGACATTGCTGTCTTACAGGCATCTTGCTTCCTTTTCCTTTTTTCTTTTTTTTTTTTTTTAGGTTATATATAGAAAAAGATCCAAAGGCTCTATATATATCTATCCCCACACGCATACACATATCTATCCCCACACGCATACACATATCTATCTATATATACCTAAACATACATACAGACCAATCTCCTGAAACTATTCACAGAACGTCTCACTACCAAACAAAAATGTTAAAACTTGTGCTGCCACGCCCAAAACTGCTCCCTCTTCCATGCAGGGCTGCCTGATTCTGCACCCTGCCCTTCTCCCCGGCCTACTCTCCGGCGCACGAAAAGCACACAAAACGAACCACAGGACAGAGGCCTCACTTCCCACAGCCGTTTCAGGTCAATCGTGCGCCATCTCGACGACCACAGAACTCAGCAGAGGGCCTCGCATCTCGTCCTGCTGCCTGTACTCTTACCTTGTAGCGAATGGGCTTACCACCGACCTTCTTCCTGCTGGGAAACACACGAGTCCGCTCCTCCCACCCTCGTGCTCAGCCACCTCTCTCTAGGACTTCGGCATAGAGGCGGGAAACAGTGCAAGGGCCCCCCTTCTTAGATCGGAGGGTCCAGCAGCCACAAATCTTTGCCGGTCTTCTTTTCTTTTCTTTTTTTTTTTTTTTAATCACTGATCCAAACCTTCACAAGCCTCCTCCAACCCTAGGCTTCAGCTAAGGAGAAGGGGGGGGGGGGGGGTGCAGGGCAGGAGAAACCACCACCCCTCTGAAAGCTGGCAGCAACAAAGAAAAATAAATGGGATTAAGCAAAAAAATAAAGAGAAAAATAAACCCCTTCTAAACTAAGTCTCTCCAGAAAGCCCCTCTCTGGCTTACTGCTCCTTTCTGCTGCTTGGAGACCGAGTATACTAAGGCTGGTGGGTGGTGCCAGTGGTAGATATATCCTGAGGTCATCAAAAGGATGACGTACTCAGTCTCCAAGCTGCTAGAAGAGGAGCACAACCCAGAAGGGACTGGACTGGAGAGACAATTAGGAACAGCAGCTTTTCAATGGCCGGTTTCAACTCTCTGCCGGCAGCTGGCCTGGCCATATCAAAACCGGCCGGTTGACAACCCTACTCTGAGCACAAAAAGAACACCGCAAGCATGAATGATGGGTATCCATTGTATAGTATATAGTCTGGGTAGTGAGCATATCCGTCTACAGTTTTATCACAGATTTTAGGACCTCATTCGTATGCAATACATTGGCCATCTGTGAAAATTTGATGAAGTGCCACAATGTGTCAATGTTTCTGAATGATTGCTGCAACCTGCAGGGCCATACTCAAACTATAGCACCCAAAGTTGTTTGGTCAAAGGCTGGTGGCTCTGTTTTTTCAATAATAAATCTTGATTTATGTAGAACGCTCACAAATAGGCACATCGTATGGACTGAATAGGGCAGGCCTTGATAAAATTGTGTGTAGATTTAGGAGCCAGAGCTCATAACCTCCTCGTGCCCCCCCCTCCCCAGTTCTCTTGCACTGATCTCAAATTCACAAGCCTCACAAGACCAGTACCAGACTTACTATACCGTGCATTATCTTTAGATAACAGCAGCTGTAGCTTCAGATAGCAAGTGCCTGGGTAGGTATGTGGTGTAAATGTGATATGCCAGTCAATGCGTGGGATGTGGTGGTAGGTGCCCTTGTGTGGGTGGGGTGCAGGGCTATGGTGCATGTGTGCACGCTGCAGAGCTGGGAAGCTTGTGTGTGTGTGTGTGTGTGGTACAGAGGCAAAGTTCCCATGTGTATGCAGTGTACTGGGGTATGTGTCTACTACTACTACTCCTCCCTCACTTATATAGTGTTACAAGGCATAAGCATTGCTGTGCAGGGACATGTAAGAGACAGTCCCTGCTCACAAAGAGCTTACAAAAGCTAGTCAAGACAGACAACACAACTGTCCTATGGAGGTGTGGGCCTGTGTGTGCACGTCTGCTCTAAGGGAAGGGGCATGCACCTTTCGATAAATAGGCATTGTACCCTTTTGTCCCCATGCATTCATACCTTTAACCTTGCACTCTTCCATCCCCCCTCCAACCCCTCCCCACTCTGTTCATTCCAGACTCTTCCCCTTCCTCCTATCTCCTGCCTTCCATTCCCCCCCATACTCAAAACGTTTTTTTAATATAGTTAATGGCCCTTTAATAATGCCACTTGTATCTTATACTCAACTATAGTGAAATAAAGCCTACATATATGAAAAAAATCAAATAAGGAGGATCTCCACAGATTTACTTGATAACAACTTTAACAATAACGTGTTCAGATTTCTTTCTTTTCGATATAGGGTGGTTGAAAAGGTCCGACCCTGTTTGCACATCCAAAAACTATATCCTAGTGGAATGATGTTCAAGAGAACGTTACATTGTGGTCCAAAGAATTCAAGCATACTATGAACTCAGCTAGACAATGTCCAGATGCAGGACACATTATCGATGTACCTGCACCACAACAAAATTGGGTGACCCAGTGGGGGGGATACAAAAACATTTCCTCAAAATCTGCAACAGAAAGGTTGGCCATACAAGGGCTCATAGCAGTGCCCATGGCCATGCCATGCATTTATAAATACAAACCTTCAACAAAACTAACAGAATTCTCTCCCAAAACAAGCTCTACTAAAGACAAAAAACAAACACCTTACAGGAACTTGATCTATGGACATAATCGCAGTCAAAACCTGACTAACAATGTTCAAAGCATCAATCTTGGGACTTTTAGTATAAAGAGCTCCAAAGTTCATTGCCAACAGTGTTTGATCCATGACATTTGTAATGGTTTCCAGACGTCTCAAAAAAAAAAAAAGAAGGTGTAGCTACAGGTGTTTTCCAGGGACCACAGGAATCAGTCCTCACAAATGGGTGAGGTCCGCACAGATGGAGCCCGCGTGGTAATCACCCCCCAGCTTTCAAAGAAAGTCTTTGGGAGTTATACCATGCATGTGTGGTCACCTTCCCGCCCAAGAGTGCCATCTTACTTCAGTATGACATAGCTTAATCAAGCATAAAAAAACCCACAACTCCATAGGGAGGAGAGAGGGTTGTGAGGACTGATTCCTGCTATCTCTGGAGAACACCTGTTACAGGTGAGTAACTACGCTTTCTCTAGGAACAAGTAAGAAGTCAGCCCTCGGAGACTCCCAAGCTGCAAGTTACCGAAAAAAAACTTGTAAAAAGCCAGGGGTGACAGAAAAAAACAGCAGATTGTGAATGGCAGCAGGGAGCAATGAATGACCTCAATTCCTGAGATGCAACCCCCATAGCAAGGATGGAATCACCTACCTGGTAGCCTGGGCATAAGGTCCAGAGGGAAGGAGTTGCACTAATCTCCAAAGACATGACCGAGTACTTCCTGGCCAAAGGCACTGTCAGGCCATGAGCTCTCCTCCATGTAGTAACTATCTGCAAAGGTGTGAACCAAGGACAAGGTGGCAGCCTGGTATATCTTGCAGAGGAACGAAGCATGGATGTGTCACAGAGGCTGCCATGGCATGCTCATAATGGACAGTGCCATGACGCTCCAGAGAGCATCCAGCCTGCTCGTAAGCGAAGGAGATGCAGTCTGTCACCCAGGTGGACAGGGTGCACTTAGGGACAGGAATGCCAAGCCTATTCAGGTCATAGGAGAGTAACAGTTGCGACAAAAGGCGGTAAATGTAGAAAGCCAGTGCTCTCTTGCAGTGGAGGGTATGAAAGGAGGCCTCCGCTCGAGATGCACAAGGTCTAGGAAAAAAGGTGGGGAGAACCACCTCCTGGTTGAAATGAAAAGTAGATACAACTTCGACAGGAACTTGGGATGGGTGCGGAGAACTACCCTATTCTTGTGAAATCTGATGTATGGGGCATCGGCCACCAATGCCTGGATCTCACTGACCTGCCAAGCAGACGTGAGCACGACGAGAGACAACTTTCCAGGGAAAGAATGTGAGGTGGAGCAGAAGCAAGCAGTTCAAAGGGAGGAACCATGAGTTTCCCCAAGAACCACATTCAGGTGCCACAGCACCAGGGGTGGCTGGACTGGGGGCCGCAAGAGGAGATGACCACTCATGAAGCAGCCCACGAGAGGGTGGACAGATAGATTGTCCATCCAGATGGTGATGCGCAACCAGGGCACTGAGGTGCACCCTGATGGAGTTGGACTTTAGGCCAGCAAGAGAAAGGTTCTATAGGTACTGGAATATCAACTGCATGGAACAGGAAAAGGGACTAAGGCCCTTGTCGGCACACCAGAGTGAAAACCAGCACCACTTAGAGGCATACACCTGCCTGGTGGAATCTTGGCGGGAGGCCACGAGGACATCCTCAACCTCCTTGGAAAGATGGAAGGGGGCCTACCCGTTCAGCAGCCAGGCCATCAATGCTAGGGATTGGAGCTTGGGATGCAGGAGAGTGCTGCCCTCCTGTGAGTTAAAGTCCGTAGCATAGCCCAGAGGGATCGGGGTCGCTCAAGACAACTGCAGCAGCAGCAGGAACCACAGCTGCCGGGGCCACCAGGGAGCAATGATTATCACCAGGGCCAGTCCGAATGAATCTTCAGCAGGGTTCAGGGAACCAGTGGAGTGGGAGAATATGCATACAGTAGACTCCCTATCCATGGCAAGAAGAATGCATTGGCTGTTGCTCAGTCCCAGGCCGGGATCCAGGAGTAAAAGTGGGGCAAATGAGCACTGATGGGGCTGCCGAAGAGATCCATCATCAGACTCCCCCAACAAGGGAAGAGGCAATGGGCTACAGCTGGATCCAGACATCACTCATGCAGCTAAAGGATCCTTCTGAGTCTGTCCACCAAGACATTTTCCTGTCCCAGTAGGTAGGCCACCTGAAGGAGCATGCCCCTCGCCATGGCAAAGGTCCAGATGCAAACCACTTCCCAGCAAAAGGAAGTACGAGCTTGTGCCTCCCTGTTTGTTGATGTAGAACACCGCGACCTAGTTGTCCTTTTGGATGAAGACTACCTGGGTTCGACAGCTGTCTGAAACACTAAGAGCATTTGCCACTGCCAGAGTTCAAGGAAGTTGATCTGATGCAGGCTTTCCTCCTACATCCAAATGCCCTGGGACTGGAGGCCATTGCAATGGGCTCCCCATCCGAGCTTGGAGGCATCCATGGTGAGGAGGTGCTGGACTGGTGAGGTCTGGAAAGCGAGGTCAGTCTAGAGGTTCGGCAAGTGCTACCACCAGGCAAGGGAGTTCACAAAGGGCATGGTGATCAGTACACAATCGTCCAGGCAGCCTGTGGCCTGTGACCACTGAGTGTTGAGGGACCACTGGGCCTGCTGCATCCATAGGTGAGTGTCTGGAATTTCATGGACCATCAAGGCCATGTGCCCCAAAAGGCGCAACTTGAGATGGGTTGACAGTTGCACGACCCTGCACCTCTTTCGCAAGGGATGCCAGTCACAGAGCCCTCTCCAGAGGTAGGAAGATCCTGGTCCAGGTCAAATCAATTAGGGTCTCTGAACGCTAGATGTGTGGGCTGCAGATGGAACTTGGGGTAGTTGATGATGAACCCCAGATGTTGCAGCACTATGATGATGCGGTAGACCGGACCTCCTTCGGCGAACCTCCCCTTATGAGCCAATCATCCAGATAGGGGAAAACAACGAAGCCTTGCAGTCTGAGATAGACGACAACTACCACAAGGCACTTGGAGAACACCCTTGGGACGGCTGAGAGGCCAAAAGGTAGCACACTGTACTAGTAGTGGCAGCCGCCTATGATGAAGCAGGGGAACAGATTGTACCAGAGGTGGATCAGGATGTGAGTACAGGCATCTTATTAGATGCAAGGCACATAGCTGCTGGAGGTAGAACAACAACATTCCAAGGGATACTATTTTGAACTTATTTCTGACCAGAAAGTGGTTGAGGTCCTACAGATCTAGGATGGGACAAAAACTTCCTGTCTTTTTGGGGACAAGTAGCAGGAGTAGAACCCTTGCCCCAGAGGTGTTGGGGCATGGGTTCCACAGCCTGGTCCGCAAGGAGGGTCCTGAGCTCCTTCTGCAAGAGGCCTCAGTGAAGAAAAGTCATGGGGGCTCCCCTGGAAAGAATGGAGGGGACGTCTGCGCAAAATGGAGGAGGTAAGCCTCCCGCACCACCCTGTAGAAACCAGGCGCTGGTGGTGATGCCAGGCCAGGGGTGGGCGAAGTGCCCCTTGTTTGCTCTGAGTCTTGACCCTCGAGGGGAAGAGGGGCTATACCCAGGGAGTCAAAAGCCCCCTCCCCCCCAGGTTGCAACAGAGGCACTGTCTTGCACTTGGGAGCCTTAGACTTACCAGAGCTGTGACCCTGGCCCTTGGCATGCTGACCCTGTTGGGGAGCTTGGTAGGCTGGAAACTGTGGGTAAGTTCTGTAAGTCTCTCTTTGGGTATCTCCAGGAACAAGCAGGAATTTAGTCTTCACATATGGGTGACGTTGGTACCGACGGAGCCTGCACAGGAACGTTCCACAGCATCCAATAGGTAAGATTTTGGGAGCATCCCACGGCACCTATGTAGCTGCCTTCCCAACTTTCTAGCTCTCCCTCCTCAGTTCTTTGTTTTCTGTGGAGCAGACAAGAAGCAATTCTTGCTATCGCAGAAAATTAGTCTCTTATTTTTTATGGTCGCATCTGCCTTCCCATCGATGCTAGTACTAACCTCCGTCAGTGCTCTCTTTTTCTCTCTTTCAAAAAAAAAAAAAAAAAAAATCCTGCGAGGGAAAGGATTTTCTTTCCTTCAGGCACATCGACACCATCTTAGGCTTAGGCCTCCCTTTTTGTTGCAGACAAAATGGAAAAAACATCCAGTGGTTTTAAAAAGTGTTACAAATGTGGCAGCACCATTTCGGCCAGACACCCATGACTGGTGTCTAAAATGCTTAGGACCGGATCAACTGTCAGAATGCCCTCTTTGTAGGAACAGGCCTACAGAATCGAGCAGCAAAGTGTGAGAGCCAGAGGAGAAGGGGTTAACACAGTAACACAAAAATTAGTGAAATATCTGAATGCTGGAATTGTACTGAGGTGCGTACGTGAAGCTTTCAGAGGTATGTGACACCTTATGGAAAAGATGTGAAAACACACTTATCAGGAAATGGTGGACCTTGAGAGAGGGTAGAAAGGCAATCAGAGATAAACATGACAGCTTAGCATGAAGAACAACATATGGCCCCCAGTATAGCTGTCAGAACACAGGGAGTTGGAGAGATATTCCTTGAACAGGAATTTGTTCAATTCTCTGAGGTCTAAAATGGGTCTGTGTCACCCTGTTTTCTTTGGAATAAGGAAATAGGGGGAGTAAAACCCTGTACCCTGTTGGGAAATGGGTACGTCTTCTATTGCCCCCTGGGCAAGAAGTAAATTGACCTCTTGATCTAACTGATCTTCTAGTGAAGTCTGAGAATTGAACCGTCTTACAACTGTAGGAGGGGGCATATTGAGGAAATGAAGCTCGTACACCTCCTTTACAATGGAGAGAGTCCATTATTCTGCTGTTATTTGCTCCAATCTGGGAGCAAAATGACACAACCTTCCTGGAATGGTGGAGGGCTCAGGCCCGTTGAGGGCCAAGAAGGCAAAGTTCTCTAGATGGGAGTCAAAGCCCCTGTGGAGGTTGAGTCTGCTGGGCCGGTTGAGGCTTAGCAGACTGTTTTTCTTTGTTTTGGTGGCTGCTGTCCCTTTCGGGCAGACTTACCTGAAGAATGCACCTACTGGGTACAGGAGGGGTAAAACCTTCTTTTTAGAGAAGAATGGTTTCTTGTAGGATTTTCTCCTTGCAGGATCAGCTGTAGCCTTGGATAGTCTATCCAAAGTGGTGTTATCAGCATCCAGCTCATTAGCTTTCTCTTGCCAATTTTTGCCAAAGAGATTTTCGCCTGTGCAAGGGATATTCCCCAGTTTGTCCTGTACCCAGAGTTCTAAGTCAGATGCCTGGAGCCAGGCAATCCTACGAGCACCTATGGCAATGGCAGAGGTTATGCCTATGCACTCAAAGCAGTCAAAAGCTGCACGATTAATAAACTTGGAAACATCCTGGGCATGTTTGACACATGTAAGATAATCCTGCCTCTTATCAGGAAGGAGAGGGCTCATAAGCTCGAGATCTCCTGTAACCTCCTTAAGGAACATTCCCATGTATAAGATGTAGGAACTAATCCTGGCAGAAAGCATAGAGGCTCGGAATGTTCGACGCCCAAAGGCATCAAGAGTCCTACATTCATGTCCTGGAGGATTAGATGCATGTCTTTTTGCACTCTTGATCCTTCTCGTAGCTGACTCCACCACTATGGAGTGGTGTGATAACCGAGTGTTTTGAAATCCAGGACAAGGAGGTACTTGATACATAGTATCCAGCCTACAAGAATGAGAAGAGATGGTAAGAGGTGTCTCCCACATTCTTAACATGAGATCATGCAAGATCTCATGAATAGGCAAAGTAGTTGCCTCCTTAGGAGCTTTAGGATATTGTAAAATCTCCAACTTCTTTGCTCTGGGCTCTGTTTCAGGAGCCACTGTGATGGAAAGACCTCTAGCCAACTACCGGATGAAATCCTGAAAGGATATATCCTCTGGAGGAGACATCCTACGTTTAGGAGAGGAAGGCTCCTCAAAGAGATGTACTCCGGTACCGACAGAGCTGTCAGAATCCTCAGACTCATCGGAGGATTCAAAATATCTCCTGTCCGGGTGCTCTTGCAAAGCACGACCCCTCTGGTGCCGATCGAAGTCGGCACGAGAGGGGTCCGGAACCAGCCTGTCAATACCAGAGGGGATAGCATGACTCGGTGTCGGTAACACAGTCGCCAAAGTCAATGCTGTCGGTACCGGTATCGGAATCACTGTCGATACCGGTTGAACTGTCTGAAGCGATCCCGAAGGCACCGAAGCCGCAAGGAGAGCCGCCAGACTGCATTCAATAGCCAAAAACCTCTGTCTATTGACGCTGCTGATGCCTGGGTATTGGTACTGGACGAAGCAGCCGGTATCCCAGAACATGGCACCAGTAGTTCTGCCGAGATCGAGGCTTCAAGAACATCCTGGAGCCCCGATAGTGCTTTGGAAGCCGAAGCCTCCCGCCGGGGCAATTTTGCCGGTACAAATCCCTCAAGGGCAACGCCAGAGGCATCTCGATGCTTGGAAGGCGATCTACCCTTTGAGGACCGGCCAGATTTATGTTTGGTTAACTGAGATCCATGGGAGGAAGACAAAGCCCTGGAAGACGTCGATGCCACGGATGCTGCATCGGAGGGAAAAGGGTGCTAAGCTTAGCAGCTCAGTTTTGCCGACCCCTCTTCGACATCATCCCACAGGCAACACACTCCGAGATGGAGTGGTCAGGACCTAAACATTTGAGGCACCACTCGTGTCGGTGACGGAGATGGTACCGCCACACTTGGAATACTTTTTAAAACCCAAAGCGGGTTTTTCCATGTTGAAGAAAATTTGGGCCTAGTGCCCAAAATGGCGAGTGGCACCTGAGAGAAAAAAGGTTGGAAAATCCAGAAAAAGAGCAAAAGTAGTTTGTTTGGGTTTTTTTGTTGTTTTTTTTTTTAAAGAAAGAACCGGCGGTACCGGTATAGCGGCGAGGATGGCAGACGCTACCACAAAAGAAAAATGAAAATACGGGATAATTTCTGCGATGACAGGAAAACGACCTGCTGGCTCCGCGGAAAACGAAGAACTGGAGAGAGGCAGTTGGGAAAGGTGGGAAGGCAGCACGCAGGCGCTGTGGGATGCTCCCAAAAGCTTTCTAATTGGACGCTGGGGAGCGTTCCCACGCAGGCTCCATCGGTACCGATACCCATATGTGAAGACTACATTCCTGCCTGTACCTGGAAATACCTTTTCCACTTGAAAGCGTAAGAGCGTCTTGTGGACAGTTTCCTGGAAGCATAAAGGATATCCTTTACCTGCTGAGAAAGGTTAAGACCATGAAATTCTAGGCTTTCAACAACCAGGCCCTGAGATGTAGAGGCTGGGGATTGGGATGCCACAGCATCCTGTCCTCCTGGGATAGGAGATCTGGAGCAGATCCCAACTCCAGAGATGGAGCTTGAGAGAGATGTAAGAGCAGAGGGCACCACACTTGTCGTGGCCAATGTGGGGCTATGAAAGTCATATGGCCTCTGTCTCTCTGAAACTTGAATAAAGTTCTGGGAATTAGGGGAATGGGTGGGAAGGCATACAGAAAGTCCCGACCCCAATGGAGGAGGAAGGCATCCCAGGCCTGACAACCCTGAGCCAGAATTCTGAAACAGAACCGGGGAAGTTTGGCATTTAGCGGACTTGCAAAAAGGTCTATGTCCAGGGTTCCCCAAAACTGGAAGATTTTGGCCACCTGGTCTGCATGGAGAGACCATTCATGTGGAAGCAGAACTCGACTGAGTCTGTCTGCCCAAGAGTTTTGAACGCCTGGAAGATACACTGCAAGGAGATGAATCTGATGCTCTCTCGCAAGGGCCCAAAGTCGCAAAGCTTCGTTGCAGAGCAACAGAGAGCCTGTTCTGCCCTGCTTTTTACATAGATCATGGCTACCTGGTTGTCCGTTTGAATTAGGACAGTTTTGTAGCTGAGCTGAGTGTGAAACACACGAAGAGCAAGAAGAACGCTCTGAGTTCTAGAAGACTGATGTGTAGAACGGTCTCCTGTGGAGTCCAGGAACCCTGAGTAGAGAGACCTTGCAAATGGGCTCCCCAACCCACCTGTGAGGCATCTGTTAGAGTTACTTGGGGTGGGAGTTGCTGAAAAGGGGACCCCACCAACAGATTCTGGGGTGACTGCCACCATTGGAGAGACAGAATGAGATGATCTGAAGTTGCTATTTTGTCTAACAGGCAACCTGACGCCTGAGTCCACTGAGTGGATATAGTCTACTGGGCCGCCCTAATATGGAGGCAGGCATAAGGGACCACATGCACGGTGGATGCCATGTGGCCTAGCAATTGTAACATTTCCCGAGCAGTGAGATAAGACTTTAGCATTGCTTGGGAAGCTAACTGCACAATGCAAAAGCAGCGGGACTGTGGAAGATAGGCCCTTGTCTGTCTGGTATCCAGCAGGGCTCCTATGAACTCTAGAGACTGAGTGGGAGCTAGGTTGGATTTTGGGAAGTTTATGACAAGTCCCAAATATTGAAGGATATGCATTGTGCGAGATAGAGAAAAACTGGCCTCTGGCTCTGATGGGGCTCATATGAGCCAATCGTCCAAGTAAGTGAAGACAAATATTTTTAGGATGCGGAGAAATGCTGTCACCACAGCCATGCATTTTGTGAACACCCTTGGTGCCGAGCCCAGGCCAAAAGGAAGAACTCTGTATTGGTAGCGCTTCCCTTGAAATAGAAAGCGAAAAAACCTTTGGTGAGTTAGATGGATGATTACATGAGTGTACACATCCTTGAGATCTAGAGAACAAAGCCAGTCCTGACTCTGAAGGTATGGCAGTAGAGTTCCCAGAGAAATCATTTTGAATTACTCTTTGAACAGGAATTTGTTCAATTCTCTGAGGTCCAAAATGGGTCTGTGCCCTCCTGTTTTCTTGGAATAAGGAAAAAGGGGGAATAGAACCCTGCACCTTGTTGATGAATAGGTACTTCTTCTATTGCCCCTTGGGCAAGAAGCAGACTGACCTCGTGATCTAACTGGGAGTTGAGAGAGGTCTGAGAATTGAACTGTCTTACCATTGTAGGAGGGGGCATGCTGAGGAAGTGAAGCTTGTATCCCTCTCTTACAATGGACAGAGTCCAACTTTCTGCTGTTATCTGCCCCCATCTGGGGGCAAAATAACAAGCTTCCTGGGATGGTGGAAGGCTCTGGTCCGTTGAGGGCCAGGAAGACAAAGTTCTCTAGATGGGAGTCAAAGCCCCTGTGGAGGCTGAGTCTGCTGAGCCGGTTGAGGCTTAGCAGCCTTTGTTTTTCTTTGTTTAGGTTGTTGCTGACCCTTTTGGGCAGACTGACCTGAACGATGCCCTTGCTGGGTATAGGAGGGGTAGAACTTCTTTCTAGTGAAGAATGTTGTTTTGTAGGACTTTTCCTTGCAGGATCAGCTGTAGATTTTATTGTTTATTGTTTATCAAGCATTTGATATACCGCCCCCCATTACACCGGGGCGGTTTACAATTCAAAAAAAAAAGAAAGAGAAAGAAAGAAAGGAAATACAAACAATAGAGACAGGAAAGAGAGAGATCAAGAAGAGGGTAATGAGACTCATAAAGTAGAGGGGAAGGAGAGTCAAGGGTATGGGGGGAGGTTGAAAGCAGTGGAGAAAAGGTGGGTCTTTAGTAGGGAACGAAATTTGGGATAAGACTCTTCCAATCTTAAGGCAATGGGCAGGGAGTTCCACAGGGAGGGGCCGATGTAGAAGAAGGCTGACTGTCTGGTGACCTGTAGATGTGCTTGTGAGGGGGAGGGGAGGTGTAAACGGTTGATATGAATAGAGCGAAGACTCCGGGTGGGTGTGTGGAATGTTAACAGGTCGGCTAAATATTGAGGTCTGTGGGAATACACTGCACGATGAACAAGTGTAAGGATCTTGAATTGTGACCGAAATTTTACCGGGAGCCAATGAAGCTGTTGCAGGATGGGAGTGATATGATTGCAGGGGGAAGCATGGGTAATCATCCGGGCCGCTGTGTTCTGTAGAAGTTGTAATCGTTGACGCTGATACTGAGGGATACCAATGAATATAGAATTGCAAAAATCAAGCCTAGTAATGACGAGTGAGAGAAGGAGAGTGATCAGAGCTTGAGAGGATAAGAATGGACGGACAGTACGAATGGTTCGGAGACAAATGAAAGAACGACGAGAAACCTGGGAGATATGATCAGCAAATGTAAGGGTGCTATCAAGCAGAACACCTAAATAACGAAGCTTAGGTACTAAAGAAATAGAGGAGCCAGAAAAGGAAGGAGTAAGAGAGGGACAAGCAGAGGTGTGAGGAAACCAGATAGCGGCAGTCTTGGAGACGTTAAGAACAAGACAGTTGGAAGATAACCAGGAGGATACCAAGGAAAGGCAGTTATTTAATGGGGTGATGTCAGGATAGGAAGAGGAAGTGTGATGCAAAAGGAAAATGTCGTCGGCATAGTAGTACCCTGAAATACCCGATTGCTGGATGAGTAGTGCTAATGGGGCCAAGAATACATTAAACAGTAATGGTGCAAGGACAGAACCCTGAGGGACACCACAAGTGAGAGGGAAGCGATCTGTAGTGACTGAAGTAGAATGAACAGCAAAAGTGCGAGCATGCAAGAAAGAGTGGAACCAGCGAAAGACAATACCTCTAACACCCGCATTGCGTAATCTAGAGAGGAGAAGAGAATGATCAACCAGATCGAAAGCCGCTGAAAGGTCTAAAGACACCGCCACCGAGATATCACCATGATCATGTGCAGAGTGTATTTCGTTCATGACAGCAGTGATGACAGATTCAACGCTGTGGCCTGGCCGAAAGCCAGACTGACGGTGAGATTATCAGCATCTAGCTCATTAGCTTTCTCTTGCCAATTTTTGCCAAAGAGATTCTCTCCTGTGCAAGGAATATTCCCCAGTTTGTCCTGTACCCAAAGTTCCAAGTCAGATGCCTGGAGCCAGGCAATCCTACGTGCGCCTATGGCAACAACAGAAGAAGTTCTGCTTATGCACTCAAAACAATCAAAGGCTGCACGACTTACGAATTTGGAAACATCCTGAGCATGTTTGATAAGTGCAAGATAATCTTGTCTCTTATCAGGAAGGAGAGGACTCATAAGCTCTAGATCTCCTGTAACTTCCTTAAGGAACATTCCCATATATAAAATGTAGGAACTAATCCTGGCAGAAAGCATAGAGGCCAGGAAGGTTCGACGCCCAAAGGCATCAAGAGCTCTACATTCACGTCCTGGAGGATTAGATGCATGTCTTTTTGCACTCTTGATCCTTCTCATAGCTGATTCCACCACCATGGAATGGTGGGGCAGCTGAGTTCTTTGAAATCCAGGACAGGGAGGAACTCGATATATGGTATCGAGCCTATGAGAATGAGGAGAAGTGGTGAGAGGTGTTTCCCACATCCTTAGCATGAGATCATGCAAGTTCTCATGAATAGGCAAAGTAGCTGCCTCTTTGGGAGCTTTAGGATACTGTAAAATCTCCAATTCCTTTCACTAGGCTCTGTTTCAGGAGCCACTGTGATGGAAAGACCTCGAGCCACCTCCCGGATAAAATCCTGGAAGGATATATCCTCTGGAGGAGACATCCTATGTTTAGGAGAGGAAGAATCCTCAGGAAGAAGTACTCTGGTATCGACAGAGCTGTCAGTCTTCAACTCGGAGGATTCAAAGTATCGCCTGTCCGGGTAATCGTGCAATGCACAATACTGGTACCGATCGAAGTCGGTACCGACAGGGTCCGGTACCAGTAATCCACCTGCCGACATCGATGCCATTGGCCCCGGTACCGGTTGAAGTGTCTGAAGCGGTTTCGGTGGCATCGATGCCGAGAGAAGAGCTGCCAGACTGCGTTCAATAGCCAAGAATCTCTGGTCTATCGATGACCCTGATGCCTGGGTATCGGTACCGGACAAAGCAGCCGGCATCCCAGAGCATGGCACCAGTAGTTCTGCCAAGGTTGGGGCCTCGAAAACATCCTGGAGCCCCGATGCTTTGGAAGCCAAAGCCTCCCGCCGGGGCAATTTTGCCAGTGTGAGTCCCTCAAGGGCAACGCCAGAGGCATCTCAATACTCAGAAGGAAATCTACCCTTTGAGGACCAGCTAGACTTATGTTTAGTTACCCGAGATCCATGGGAGGAAGACGAAGCCCTGAAAGATGTTGATGCCACAGATGCTGCATCGGAGGGAAAAAGGGGGCTAAGTTTAGCAGCTCGGTTTTGCCGACCCCTCTTAGACATCACCCCACAGGCAACACACTCTGAGATAGAGTGGTCAGGACCTAAACATTTGAGGCACCACTCATGGGTGTCGGTAACGGAGATGGTACCGCCACACTTGGAACACTTTCTAAAACCCAAAGCAGGTTTTTCCATGTTGAGGAAAATTTGGGCCTAGGGCCCAAAATGGTGCGTGGCACCAGAGGAGAAAAAAAAGCTGGAAAACTCCAGGATTTTTTTTTTTTTTTTTTTTAAGGAAAAGAAAAAAAGAACCGGCGGTACCGGTGCAGCGTCTAAGGAAGGCAGATGCGACCACAAAAAAGAATAAATGGGATATTTTCTGCGGTGACAGGAAGTGCGACCTGTCGGCTCCGCGGAAAACGAAGAACTGGAGAGAGACAGTTGAGAAAGGTGGGAAGGCAGCACGCAGGCACTGTGGGATGCTCCAAAAAGCTTTCTAACTGGACGCTGGGGAGCGTTCCTGCACAGGCTCCGTCGGTACCGACGATACCCATATGTGAAGACTATATTCCTGCTTGTTCCTGAAGATAAAATGTGCCAAGAAAGAGTAGTTAACTCACCTGTAACAGGTGTTCTCCAGGAGCAGTAGGAATCGGTCCTCACATATGGGTAACGTCGGCACCCACGGAGCCCCCGTGCAGAGCATTTCCCCAGCTTTCAAAGCCTTTGGGAATGCAGGGCACCTGTGCGGTCCCCTTCCCACCCAAGGGTGCCATCTTGCTCAGTCTGATGACATAGCTAAAAGACAGCAAAAAAAAAAAAAAAAAAATCAAAATAAAAGTATATGACTGCAACTCCAGGGGAGGAGTGAGGGTCATGAGGACAGATTCCTGCTGCTCCTAGAGAACACCTGTTACAGGTGAGTAACTACTCTTTCTCCAGGACCAAGCAGGAAGTCAGTCCTCACATATGGGACTCCCCAGCTCTAGGCTACCGGGAACCCAAAGCTGAAAAAATGGCTCCCTCTGAAGAGCCTCAGCATCCGTGATAAGAATATCCTCTGAGAACGCCCCCGTACGGTAGCCCAACACAAGGGCCGGAGGGTAGGAGTTGCCTAAACCTCAAAGAGATTGCGGAGTACCACCTGTCCGAAAGCACTGTCCCTTCAGGACTCTCTCTCGAGGCAGTAGTGGGCTGCAAAAGTCTGGTTTGAAGACCGAGTAGTGGCCCAGCAGATGTCTGCCAATGGAACAGAGCGGAGATGAGCTACTGACGTGGCCTTCGCCCTGACACAGTGGGCCGTGACTCGACCCTGCAAGGAGAGGCCGGCTGCCTTGTACACCCAGGCAATACACTCTGCTACCCAAGTGGACAACGTACACTTGGAGACAGGTAACCCCAGTTTATTAGGGTCAAAGGAGACGAAGAGCTGAGTAGCCCTTCGATGCCCCCGCGTACGTTCTATGTAAAAGGACAACGCCCTCTTACAGTCCAGGGTATGCAAGACTGTTTCAGCCCGGCTGGTATGCAGCCTGGGAAAGAATGTCAGAAGAACCACCTCCTGGTTGAGGTGGAAATAGACAACTTTTGAAAGGAACTTCAGATGGGTCCACCCTGACCCTGTGTACGGTCTATCAGAAACCAGATCTTGTAGTTCACTCACACGTCTGGCCAAGGTAAGAGCTACCAGGAAGAGCACCTTCCAAGAAAGGAAGCGTAAATGGCAAGTAGCCATCAGCTCAAATGGTGGGCGCGTAAGTTGCTGCAAGACCACGTTCAAATCACACTCAGTGGCTAATGGACGAACCGGAGGCTTGAGCAGAAGCAGACCTCTGAGGAAGGGACTGTCCCTCCACCGTTGAGTGGTGTGCTGATAGAGCACTGAGGTGGACCCGAACAGAGTTGGACTTAAGGCCTAGGTCTGACAGGTGAAGTACATACGGCAGTAATACTGGCACAAGGCAGGAGAAAGGATCTGAATTGCACTGAGCACACCATATTGTGAACCTACGCCACTTGAGGGCATAGGACCTTCTGGTGGACTGCCTCCTAGAGGCCAAGACCACCTCCTCAACTTCCCTAGGTAGAAGTAAGGGAGCTAGCACTATCCTTCCAGCATGCAGGACATCAGATTGAGGAATCTGAGATTGGGGTGCAGAAGGGAACCCTGATCCTGAGACAGGAGATTGGGTTGCAACCCCAGAAGGAATGGAGTTTCCACTGCCAACTGCAGCAGAAGTGGAAACCACGGTTGCCTCAGCCATCTGGGGGCTACCAGAATCACCGAGGCCTTGTCCCGGAGAATCTTGAACAGAGTTCGGGCCACCGGGGGTGTGGTAGGAAACGCATACAGGAGGCCCGTAGACCAAGAGATCAGAAACGCATCTGCTGCCAGTCTCAGGGGATGCGGCTGTCTGGAGCAAAACCTGGGCAGCTGACGGTTCAGTGGACTTGCAAAGAGATCGATGGATGGAAGTCCCCATTGTAGAAAAATCTGCAGGACCACCAGTGGATTCAACTGCCATTCGTGAGGCTGGAGAATCCTGCTTAGTTTGCCAAGAAGTTCTCCTGACCAGGAAGATAAATTGCTTTGAGAAACATGCCTTGTTTGACTGCAAAGGAGCAAAGGGCCTGCGCCTCCTGACATAAGAGCCTGGATCCTGTGCCCCCTTGCTTGTTCACATAGAACATTGCTACTTGATTGTCTGTCTGAACTAAGATAGACTGGAGAGAGGGCATGAGAAAAAGTCTGTAGATCCAAGCGGATTTCTCGCAGCTCCAAAAGATTTATCTGCTGTGTGGCCTCCCGAGGAGACCAGAGGCCTTGGGTGCACGTACCCTAGCAACGTGCACCCCAGCCCTTTAAGGAAGCATCGGTCGTCAGCACCCTTGTCGTGTGCTGGGGCCTGAAAGGGTACCCCCCCTGAGAAGGTTTGGGAGATGTAGCCACCACTGCAAGAAGTCCAAGAGTGGTTTGGACACCTTTACTGTCTCGGAGCTCACCTGTGGCCTGCGCCCAATGAGCTCTGAGGCACCACTGAGCAGCCCACATGTGCAGACGGGCATGTGGCCCAGGAGCCACAGAAAGTGCCTGGCGGAGACCTGAGAATTGTTTTGGAAATGGTTGGCCAAGTCCATCAGTCTGTGGGCCCTGTCCTCTGGCAAGTACACTCTTGCCTGCAGGGTGTCTAATCTTGCCCCTATAAACTGAAGGTTCTGTGAGGGGAGCAATGTGGACTTTGCGTAGTTTATGACAAAGCCCAGATGCTGAAGAGAGACAGTGCGAAGAGTGGCTTGTCTGGCCTCCTGGGGAGAGTGGCCCCTGATGAGCCAGTCATCCAGGTATGGGAAGACAAAAATTCCCTGATTTCTGAGATAGACCGCCACCACCGCCAGGCATTTGGTGAAAACCCTGGGGGCGGAAGTTAGGCCAAAGGGAAGTACTCTGTACTGAAAATGGTTTCCTCCCACCACAAATCTGAGATATTGTCTGTGGTCCGGATGGATGAGGATGTGAATATAAGCATCCTTTAGGTCTAAGGGGCATAACCAATCTCCCTGCTGGAGGTAGGGCAGCAGTATCCCAAGGGTAAGCATCTTGAACTTTTCCCTCTCCAGAAACTTGTTTAAGTTTCGCAAGTCTAGGATAGGCCGGAGGCCTCCTGACCTTTTTGATACCAGGAAGTACCTGGAGTAGAAGACTTGCCCTTTCAGGTGGTGAAATACAACTCTATTCCCTTCTCCCAATTTAAGATTTCAAAGAAATTGTTCTGAAAAAAGGGATTTTAAAAGACAGCTATTTTGTTAAAAGACTTTGAAGATCGAGGGTATCCTCATAACACGGCAGGCATATAAACGAGCGTTATTCAATGACAGAATTTGGTTGATCAGGTCTAGTGAAACAGCAGCTACAAATGTTGAAGAATACGTTAATTTAATAACTAAATTTTTGCCACTTAGTTATAAAATTCAGAAGATTTTGAGGAGGAATGTTAACGTGTTGAATACTGTGGCAGGGCTGGAAGACAAACATATCCGATGCATGTGGAAACGGGATAGGAATTTAACACATCTAAGCCTGGCAATATTGCAACCAGTAAAAGATGGGGGAAGAGGAGAGACAACGGTCGGCCATTACAGATGTGGCCGTTGTGATATTTGCAACATCTCTGAGGAGCTGAGTTTCTTTACCTTGGCAAGACATTTTTTAAAAAGCAATACAATGTGTGTTTCAACATTTGTAATATATGCTATTAGATGCCCCTGTAATCTACTGTACATAGGGAAAACATCACGGCCTTTAAAAGTACGGATAATGGAGCACAAAAGCCGGATAAAGTAATGTGCTGACAGCACCTTTAGTGCCACACTGTCGTGATCACTCATGATTTTACTCACTCATGATTTGCGTTGTTTCGCTATTGAGCAGGTGAAGGCGGCTATGTATGGTAAAACATTGTAACAAACATTGTTGAGAGAACAGCATTGGATCTTTGAGGCGAAGACCTTGTTACCGACAGGTTTAAACTCCACCATTGACTGGGGGATGTGTATTTGAAGATTGTGCACATGGACGTTTACTTTCACCACATTTGAACATTGATGCAGCGCATGTACTTAAAGTCTCTCTAAAACGTTTTGAGATAAATAATCAATGGTGGACGTCATGGGATGACATCATCATTGCAACGTGTAAATACCAGGGATGGGAGTTTAAACCGCATGCGCGGCGTTTTACAGAAGTTATCAAGAAGAAGCTGGATATTAGAAGGCGGGCAGCATCAGGTTCAAATGCTAGAAGTTGGTAAGTGTATCCTTAGGCTCAACAAATTTGATATGAAAGATGGAATATCGTGGGAAATAGTGTATAAAGGAATGCTGTTTTTATTTACAGACTCTCTGAAGAAACTCTGTTTAGAGTGAAACATTGAAATGGGCGCCTGAGGTGGTGTTGGGGAATGCCAAAAAAGATAAGCATTTGTATTTATGTGTGGATCTTTATAGATATATAAGTTTGGTGGAGGATTTGCTGAGAAAATAAACCCCAGAGGAGTCATTGATGCTAAGAGCACTAGTGACGGTATTTTCATACTGTTTGACTGTTGCGCTAAAAAGTCGGAGACCCCTGGTGGTATGATAAATAATTGATACAATTTGTTTTGAATTCCACAGAACTGTTATACTGGAGCATTTTTCATTACAAATATTGGCTTTCAGGTGGTGAGGCACCAGTTCCACCACCTGTTCCCTTAGAAGACTTGCCAACTCCTGAAGGAGGAGGTTTCTGTGCAGAGGGAGTAGCTGGTGGAAGTGGAGCATGTAGCCCTTCTGGACTATGCTCAATACCCAGGTATCCCCTGTGATGGCTGGCCATCTGTAGGCGTACAGGGTCAGCCGACCTCCTGTGCTGAGTGGAGCCAGCTGTGGAAAACAGGCTATGCTGTGGGAGCCGGAGCTGGTGGCTTGGGGGGTCTTTTGCCTACGGGGCCCATGCCCCTGCCCCTTGGCCTGCTAGCCCTGTTGGGGAGCTGGAGAGGCCTGATATTGAGGGTAGGATTTGTAGGCAGCACCCTTCCTCGGGAAAAAGGGCTTCTTTCCACCCTAATCCCCAAAGACATCTAGAGCACCGTACCATCTGAATGGTCACATAAGTCATCACCACCATTATCTGGGAACCTCCCCAGGATTCCAAGGCTTTTTGAATCCTCCTATGGTAGAAAATACGGCAAGGAGTCCTTCGGCTCCAGATCCAGTGCCCCTCCTTGAGAGGATGCAACCTTTAAGGACATAGAGCAGGGAAGCAACCAGAGAGCATGGTCCAACCCTCTAGACTAGGGTCCATCTATGAAAGTGTAACCAGAGGAAGTGCCGCAAAGTGCAGAGGTGCCCAGACATCCCAAACAGGGGCAGAGGTCCTCTCAGATTCACCAGACCTGAGGAAACCACCTCCTGCACCTGGGGACCCTCCCCTTTCTTGGCATACTCAATCACTGGAGCCAGGAAAAGACCTCTCCTCCATAGGGCCCCCCCCCCCCCACCCTAAGAGGGTGACAAGGACAAGCTCTCAGAGAAACAGAAAGACAGCAAGACAGAAGGATGGGGGCACTATTTATTTATTTATTTAATTTACATTCTCTTATATACCGCGCTATTCTGCATCAGTGCGGTTTACATTGAACAAACTGAAATTACATTGAACAGGGCATTATAACTTGGAGATGACTATTTTACAGGGAACATGGGCTATGGAGGGTTAAGTGGCTTGCCCAAGACCACAAGGAGCACCTATGGGACTAGAAACCCCAGTCCTTCCGGCCCAAGGTTGCTGTCCTCTAGTAGGATTTGAACCCCTGACCTAAATCCCTTTGTCAATACTTGGAGGAGACGCCACAGGGCCTTAAGTTCCCAGGGTCCCCTCAGCGAGGGGGAAGTAGTAATGCCCCACAGCAACTAAAACAAGAATCAGTCTGCATGCTTTTTCAGGAGCTGCTTTCCAAGCCAGCTAAAAGGGGCCCCAAGACCACCCCTCAAGGGCCTGCAGGCTTGAGGTTTCAGCTATCCCACCACCTTTCCCCTCTGCAGGGGCTATATGTGGCCATTCAAGACGGCTACCATGCTCAGTGGGAAGAAAGAGTAGTTACTCACCTGTAACAGGTGTTCTCCAGGAGCAGCAGGAATCAGTCCTCACATATGGGTGACGTCGGCGCCGACAGAGCCCTCGCGGAGCAATTTTCCCCAGCTTTCAAAGAAAGCCTTTGGGAATTGCAGCACGCATGCGCGGTCCTCTTCCCGCCCAAGGGTGCCATCTTGCTCAGTCTGATGATATAGCTAAAAGACAACAAAAAAATTAGCAAAAACGAAATCATAGGACTGCAACTCCAAGGGGAGGAGGGAGGGTTGTGAGGACTGATTCCTGCTGCTCCTGGAGAACACCTGTTACAGGTGAGTAACTACTCTTTCTCCAGGACCAAGCAGGAAGTCAGTCCTCACATATGGGACTCCCAAGCTTAAGGCTACCGGAGACCCTAAGCACAAAAAAGGAGCTCCCTCAAGCTCAGTAGCACAGAAGGAAGGAATCTTCTCTGAGTACGCCTCCAACCGGTAGCCCAACATCCGGGACGGAGGGCAGGAGTTGCCTATACCTCAAAGAGATTACGGGGGACTGCCTGTCCGAAAGCACTGTCCCTGCGGGACTCCCTCCCAGGCAGTAATGGGCTGCAAAAGTCTGGCTTGAAGACCAAGTAGCGGCCCGGCAGATGTCTGCCAATGGAACAGAGCGGAGGTAAGCCACTGATGCAGCCTTCGCCCTAACACGATGAGCCGTGACTCGACTTTCCAACGAGAGGCCGGCTGCCCCATAAGCCCAAGCGATACAGTCAGCAATCCAGATGGACAGAGTACGCTTGGAGACAGGGAGCCCCAACTTATTGGGGTCATAAGACACGAAGAGCTGAACAGCCCTTCGGTGCTCCCGCGTACGGTCAAAGTAGAAGGTTAACGCCCTCCTACAGTCCAGGGTATGCAGGACCATTTCAGCTCGGCTGGAGTGTGGCCTGGGAAAGAAGGTCGGAAGTAACACCTCCTGGTTGATGTGAAAAGGGGAAACCACTTTAGGAAGAAACTTAGGGTGAGTCCGTAGGACTACCCTATTCTTGTAGAACCTAGTGTAAGGAGGATCAGATACTAGGGCCTGTAGCTCACTAACGCGTCTAGCAGAAGTGAGGGCTACCAAGAATAAGGTTTTCCAAGAAAGAAAACGAAGAGGACAGGTAGCCATAGGTTCAAAAGGCGGACAGGTAATCCGCTGTAAAACCACATTCAGATCCCAGTCAGGGGCTGGTGGGCGCAAAGGTGGTTTAAGGAGAAGGAGGCCTCTGAGAAAACGAGCCACTAGAGGGTGGCTGGAAAGAGGCCTGCCATCCACCGGCATGTGATGCGCAGAAAGAGCACTGAGGTGGACCCTGACCGAGTTGGACTTAAGTCCAAGATTGGAGAGGCAAAGCAAGTACTGCAAGACCACTGATGCCGAACAGGAGAAGGAATCTTGAGACTGCTGAGCACACCAGACGGAGAACCGACACCACTTAAGAGCGTAGGACTTCCGGGTGGAGGGTCGCCTGGAGGCCAAGACGACTTCCTCCACATCTGGAGGCAGCAGGAGGGGAGCAAGGACTACCCTTTCAGCAGCCAGGCCATCAGATGAAGGGACCGGAGGTTGGGGTGTAGGAGAGTCCCGTGATCCTGGGTCAGGAGATCGGGCTGAAACCCCAGAGGGAGAGGAGTGTCCACCGCCAGCTGCATCAGAAGTGGGAACCAGGGTTGTCTCGGCCACCGGGGAGCCACCAGGATCAGCGAGGCTCTGTCTCTGAGAACCTTGAAGAGCATCCGAGACACTAGTGGCATGGGAGGAAAGGCATACAAGAGGCCTGTGGACCATGGAATCAGAAAAGCAGCCGCCGCTACTCTGAGAGGATGCGGTAGTCGAGAGCAGAATCGGGGAAGTTGCCGGTTCTGAGGACTGGCAAACAGATCCATGGTGGGGAGGCCCCATTTGATAAAGATCCGCTGAAGCACTAACGGATCCAATCTCCACTCGTGTGGTTGGAGGATTCTGCTCAGTTTGTCTGCCAGGCAATTTTCTTGACCCGGGAGATAAACAGCTTTGAGGAGGATGCCGCGGTTGACGGCCCAAGAGCACAGCTTTTGTGCTTCCCGACAGAGAAGGAAGGAGCCTGTGCCCCCTTGTTTTTTCACGTAGAACATCGCAACTTGATTGTCCGTCTGGACCAGCACAGACTGGTGAGAAGTGAGGTGGGAGAAGGCCCTCAGAGCCAGGCGGATAGCTCTGAGCTCCAGGAAGTTGATCTGCTGGGCAGACTCCCAAGGAGTCCAGAGGCCTTGAGTACATGTCCCTTGGCAATGTGCTCCCCAACCCAGGAGAGAAGCATCGGTCGTCAGGACCTGAGAAGGCGGAGGAGACTGAAAAGCCATTCCTAGCACTAGGTTTGGCAGATGAAGCCACCATTGCAGAGAAGAGACCAGCGGGTCGGAGATCTTTACGGAGTCCGCTAGGCTCCCAGTGGCCTGATGCCATTGTGTGTGAAGGCACCATTGAGCAGGCCGCATATTCAGGCGGGCATTGGGGGTCACATGGACTGTGGAAGCCATATGGCCGAGCAGTCTCAGAAATTGCCTGGCAGAGACCAGGGAATTGCTGTGAAAGTGGCTGGCAAGATCCATGAGCCTGTTCGCTCTGTCGAGAGGCAGAAAGGCTCGCGCCTGAAGCGTGTTTAATCTTGCGCCGATGAACTCGAGATCCTGAGAGGGGAGCAAAGTGGACTTTGCGAAGTTTATGACAAAGCCCAAGTGCTGAAGCAGAGCCAAAGTGCGGTGCGTGGCGTGAGTGGCCTCTTGGGAAGACTGTGCTCTGATGAGCCAGTCGTCTAGGTATGGAAATACAAAGAGGCCTTGAAGTCTTAGATAAGCCGCCACCACTGCTAGACATTTGGTGAACACCCTTGGTGCGGAGGATAGGCCAAAGGGTAGTACTCTGTACTGGTAATGATTGCCCCCCACAACAAACCTGAGATATTGTCTGTGGCTGGGGTGGATGAGGATGTGAGTGTAGGCATCCTTTAGATCTAAGGAGCATAGCCAGTCTCCCTGCTGGAGGTAGGGCAGCAGGATTCCAAGGGTAAGCATCTTGAACTTTTCCTTTGCGAGGAACTTGTTGAGGTTCCGCAAGTCCCGGATGGGTCTGAGGCCTCCTGTTCGTTTTGGTATCAGAAAGTACCTGGAGTAAAAGCCTTGACCTCTCAGGTGGTGGGGCACCGGTTCCACAGCCTGTTCCTGAAGAAGACTTGCTAACTCCTGAAGGAGTAAGTCCCTGTGCAGAGGGAGTCTGAGAGGCTCCCCTGGAAAGTAGGAGGGAGGTACCTGGTTGAAGTGCAGAAGATAGCCCTCTTGGACTATGTGAAGCACACAGGTATCTGTAGTGATGTTGGACCACCTGTGGGCAAAGTGGACCAGCCGGCCTCCTGTGCTGAGAGAAACCAGCTGAGGGGGAGAGACTATGCTGATGAAGTCAAAAACCCCCCACCCTACTGAGCAGGGGCCGGTGGTGCAGGCTTGGGGGCTTGCTGCCTACGGGACCCATTACCCCGTCCCTTGGCCTGCTGACCCTGTTGGGGAGCTGCGGAGGCCTGATAATGAGGGTAGTGTTTATAGGCAGCCGCCTTCCTCGGGTAAAAGGGCTTTTTCCCCCGAGCCCTTCTTCTTCTGAGAAGGGGCAGAGGTCTTCCTTGAGAGCCGAGTCCTGGTGAGAGTCTCGGTCTCGATCTGTGCAGCCTTCTCATCCATGGGTTTGCCAAAGAGGTTTTCACCTCTCCAGGGGACATCGGTTTGGAAGGCCTCTCCATCTCCGAGGACCCGGGACGGCTATCGGGGCTATGCGACCTGGCCCTCGAGGAACCAGGAGCGTCCACCGACGACGCCCCCGCGGGTTTCTTCTTCCGATGATGTTCCCGGGTAGGAGACCCCCGCTCAGAGGAACTGCGACGATGCTCAGGACCAGAGTCCCGAGACGTCGAAGCCTCTGACGAGGTCCGGGCCTGGTCGGAGTCAGAGAAGATACGTTCCCGCTGATGCTGCCGACTCCTCAACGCTTTTGAGGACATCTTGCCACACAGACCACAGATCATCGGGTCATGATCGGGTCCGAGGCAGCGGAGGCAGCAGTCGTGTGTGTCAGTAAGAGACATGAGCTTCTTACACCGATCACACTTCTTAAACCCGCTGGCAGCCATCGGGGGAAAAAGGGCCCCTGCGAGGTCAAAAGACAGGGCTGCCAGTGAAAAAGAAAAAAAGGCGCGAAATCTGTCACGAAGGACAAAAAACCGAAAAATAAAGAACGGACTCGCAACCGGCGTCGCGGGTCCGGGTGGGAAAAGAACCGGCGTCGAACCAAGAAAAAACAAATAAAATCAACTTTTCTAGCGGTGAATTACAAACAACGTCTGTAGGGCTCCGCGGAAAAAAGAAGACTGAGCAAGATGGCACCCTTGGGCGGGAAGAGGACCGCGCATGCACGCTGCAATTCCCAAAGGCTTTCTTTGAAAGTTGTGGAAAATTGCTCCGTGAGGGCTCCGTCGGCGCCGACGTCACCCATATGTGAGGACTGACTTCCTGCTTGGTCCTGGAGAAAAAGCAGATCTCACACACACAAAACCACAAAGTGAAAATATGGCAGAGGCATCAAAATTGGCATCAGACCCCCCCCCCCCCCTTGGAGGGGGTTGAATCCTTAACATGCGGGGGGGGGGGGGGGGGAGTGCCCCAAGGCTCACAAAGCTCTTGGGAAAAACAATGCTGGGACCATGGGCTGCTTGGGCTGTGCAGCTTAGCACTACAACGGCAAAACAAAAAAACTGCCGTAAAAGAAATAGTGGATTATATGATACCATTAATAACGCATCCAACAAACTAAAGTATAATAAGACACATTCTTTGATGTACTTTCTCTTAGAACCCACCATATGCTGTAAATGGAAAGGGGTAGAGGGGAAGGAATGGAAAAATTATCTATGATCAATGTACGAGGGGTGTCCGATATTAAAGGTATAGGCCAAAATTACACTAACATTTGTATTTAAAGAAATTATTCAATACATTCCACCAAAAACTACATACTTGTTTACTTCTCCACATAATCGCCGTAAACATTGGGTCATTTATCCCAGTGTGACACTAGTTTGAACATCCCTTCACGGTACAGTTGCGTGTCAAGTTGCTTGAAGTAGTCCATAACGGTGTCTTGCAATTCCTCCTGATCCGCAAAGCGTTTCCCCACCAAGAATTCTTCAAAAGTCCGAATAAATGAAAACCCGAAGGGGCTAAGTACGGACATTGCATACAGCCATAAAACGGAAAAGGCAGGGACGATTACGTGAAGGAGTTAAACTTCTGCACAATGGCACAAGACCCCACACGTCAAAACAAACCAATCTGTGGTTGACACAGCGGAAGTGGAAGGTCAGGTCCTTCAACATCCTCCGTATAGTCCGGACTTAGCCCCTTCGGATTTTCATTTATTCGGACCTCTGAAGAAATTCTTGGCAGGGAAACGGGGGGAATTGCAAGACACCGTTATGGACTACTTCAAGCAACTTGACACGCAACTGTACCGTGAAGGGATGTTCAAACTAGTGTCACACTGGGATAAATGTCTCAATGCTTATGGCGATTATGTGGAGAAGTAAACAAAAATATGTAGTTTTTGGTGGAATGTATTGAATAATTTCTTTAAATACAAATATTAGTGTAATTTTGGCCTATACCTTTAATATCGGACACCCCTCGTACATTGGCTTTTTTTGGTTGAAGCTGTTTATAAAGTATGTGAAAAAGTTAATAAAAAATATATAAGTTATAGAGGCAAAAAGGAACCCTCCACAATGAAGGGGAATCCCGGGAAATGTCAGGCATGAGAAACCCAGAAAGGCTGCCCCATCTGCCTACCCAGGCCTAGGAAAACCCAGATGTCTTGGAGGGTTTTTTTTTGCTTTTTATTTAAACTGTTTTATTCAAGCAGCAAAAACAGAGCATCAATTAGAAATAGAGGCAACAAAAGAAAAGAAGCAGAGCTTACAGGTAAGGGGACAGCAAGAAGGGGAGCCAGACTTATCTACCCCCTCAAGTCCTTCTGTCCACTCTCTCGCCCACCAGTACTGGATCCCATGGGTAACAGTGCTGTTCACAGGGCAGCTGTTGGCTCAAGGAGACAATGTTCCAAGCAAACACTGAGCCTAGGGGTCTTAAACATTCAAGCCACAAGACCATGATCTAGGCAGGGGAGATACGCTTACCTGCGACAATACTGGCTTCTCAGTGCTGTACAAGTATATGTACTGGTGATGTCATCACTTAAAGTTGCTCTGGTCTGCCTCCATCTGCTGGATGGGGAGCATAACTCACTTATCTGGACTGTTTTAACAGGATATGGAAGGCCCCCTTTATACAGATTATAGCTTTATTCACCTTACTTAAGCTTTTTGCTTTAGGTTCTCAACATAGAGTAGGCAGTCTTTCCCTATCCTAGAACTTGGTACATGCATCCATCTCCACACAGATTGAACAACTTCACCTGGCTTCCTGGCCTCTTACCCTCATGGTATACCTTTATCTCATCTGCTAACATTTAGGGGCTTGTTTACTAAAGGCTAATGTGCGTTAATGAAGTTAATGCTCATTAACTGCCACTGTACCCATAGAAATAAAAGGGTTGTGGGCACTTAACTTCATTAACGCACGTGCAAGCCTTTAGAAAAACATATCCCTTAAAAACTGCTCTGATCATTTTGGCACCTTCTTTCTGGCACTCTTAACCAGAATCCTCTCTTGCTCTATGCCAGCTTCTCTTCTGGTGCTCCTGTCTAAATCTCTTCTCTTTCTGCTACAGTAGCTTTCATTTGTTTTACATGATCACATTTATGCTACTTTCTTCAGTCTTTAAAATTAGAGATCTTAAATTTGCATCTGTTTTATCATTTCTGTGTGTCAAAATCTTCCTTCCTTACTATGTATGGCAGACTCTTGTTTTAAATATAGAATTTGCAGCATTGTCATTTTCTCCCGTGACATACCATTTTCTGAGCACACAAAGGGTTTTTCTCCTGTATGGAGCCGCTGATGGGTTTTTAGTTGCCCACTTTGTACAAAAGCCTTCCCACAGTCTGGGTAGTCGCATAGGTAAGGTCTCTCACCTGGTAAAGCAGAACAAGCAAGGAGAATATAAACTGAGATTGTTAAGTATGAGGATTTTCAAGATCATTGGAAATGGAATGTTGAATTTAATGTTTATGTAATAAAAATAACTTGTACAGTGCCAAATTGATTAATTTATAGCAGATTTATTGCTCACTCGTCATCAACATTTATAAGTGGATAACAATTTAACACTGGACAATAGCAACACACATCATACAAAACATTACATAAGACAAAAGTGTAATCAGGAAATATCAACAAAATCATATTCCAGTTAAATTTTTTCTTGTTTCTTAAAAATATAATTTTAAGTTACAAAACGATGAGTAATCATTTTCTAGATACAATACATGAAGATTTCCTCAATGCAGGGATCTTTCTACTGCAAATGCATGCTCTCCAGATTTACTTTTTTTTTGGAACATCTAAAGAGGGAATTCTTGTAGTCGTGGCCATTTCATTTTTATATTCTATAATATCCAGTTCAACTACAACATCAAGACAGAAATAAAATATCTAGGAGTGATGCTTGACAGCAACCTTAATATGGACAAGCACCTTCGAATTACCAATCGGGCTATTTTCCACAAGTTAAGAGTAACGGCAACCCCTACGTACCATCCTCGATCACGCCGACTTCAGATCTGTCGCTCAAGCCCTCATCATCCCACACCTGGACTATTGCAATGCCATACTGCAAGGCCTGCCAAGAAAAACTATTAATATTCTGCAAATGGCACAAAATGTCGCTGCCAGAATCATTATACAAAAAGGTCTCTCTGACCACATTACATCTGTTCTAATTGAGCTACACTGGCTCCCCATCACGGCCCGCATCCAATACAAAATGTTAATCACTACCTTCAAACTCATCCATAATGTAGCACCCTCACATCTCAGCAGCTTAATATCCAATCTCCCCAGCAACAGAAGTAGAAGAACAGCGAACCTCAATACCCTCTGTCTCCCCAAGTGCTTCAGAAAGGTGAACACTTGTACCAGTAACAGGGCTTTCTCATTTATAGCCCCAGCACTCTGGAACCGGTTACCAAGTGATCTGCGTGCAAACTGTGATCTGAAAGACTTCAGAAAAAAACTTAAGACGCACCTCTTCCAATCACATTTTAATTTAACCTCATGAAATACCCTCAGTCATGTGTAAATATGTAGTTTTCTCCAGTGTGAGGTCCTATAGTCAGCAATGTGTAAATAAGTATATAAGTACCATGTGTAAATATGTATGTAATGTACCCTGTGTGAAGTCTTAACATCAATCTACTGTAAATTTGTAACCATATTTTTGCTGTGTGCTACCTCCCCCTCCCTGATCACAATGTATATATCCCTAATTACTGGCCCGTACAGCCATCCTCACCATGTATAGTTACCGCTGCTGATCACTGGAAGCAGCGGGATACAAATGTACACTAAATAAATAAATAAATGGTTCACAATAAAAATCAGACACATTAATCCTTCACTCCCACAAAAATAAAACAGTATAAAATATTTAAAAATAGCAGCTTACTGTTTAATGTTTATTGTAAAGAGTATCAATATTTTCATCATGATTCTCACAGAAAAAAAAAACACATTATGACCACTTTTTCACTCCTTACAATAAGCACCACAAATCAGATACATCTAACATTTTCTTAAAAATAGAATGCAGAGGGCAAAAATAAAACACTCCACCCAGCTTGTAAATAAGCAAACAAGTTCCCCATATTATGTCTTAAATAGAAGGCCAACAGTTCAAACTTCGTACAGAAAGAAGTGGATAACCAATGGAGCAAATGTAAATCAGGCAAAATATGATCAAATTTGGTAACTGACTGTTCAGGCAAACACATTTTACGGTGACTGCATAGCTCTAATCATATATGTTGGCAGTCCATAGTAGATAGCATTACAATAGTCCAGTGCCCAAGATTAGAAAATTTTTGTCTTTATAGCATTCTCAGCTTAAATACAATTTTCTGTATAAAATGTATCTAGATTGTGTAATGTTTTTATTTATTTATTTATTACATTTGCTTATATACCGCACTATTCGGTATCAGTGCGGTTTACAATATAACAAAACGACCAATACAACATTCTGTTTGGTTTTACAAGGAACAGGAGTACCAACTTGGCTAACAGGGTTGAACTATATACAGAGATAATAATTACAACAAGGTTGTACTATATACAAGAGATAATAAATTGCAACAACAGGGTTGGGATGAATGAATGAAATAATAATTACGTGGATCCAAATGAAATGTGACTAATAAGGTGAAATTAGGCCTTACCTTGAGTATCTCTAGCCCAGTCTGATCTCTAGTTAGTTAACCCCTACCAGCACCTTGGAGTCTGAGCATGTCTTACTAACCTGTTATATTTTTGAAGGTGTGAATAAACAGGTAGACAAAGGTGAGTCGGTTGATATAGTGTATCTGGATTTTCAGAAAGCCTTTGACAAGGTCCCTCAAGAGAGGCTCTTGGCAAAATTAAAAAGTCATGGGATAGGAGGCAGTGTATTATTGTGAATCAAGAACTGGTTAAAAGATAGAAAGCAGAGGGTAGGACTAAACGGCCAATTTTCCCCAGTGGAGAAAGGTGAATAATGGAGTACCCCAGGGATCTGTGCTGGGTCCGCTGGGGTTTTTTTTTGGGGGGGGGGGGGTTTAACATTCGTAAATGACCTGGAAATGGAAATATGTAAGGTAATCCAATTTGCAGATGACAAAATTATTCAAAGACGTTAAAAAAAAAAAACATGAGGATTGTGAAAAATTACAAGAGGACCTTGATAAATTGGAAGGCTGGACATCCAAATGGCAGATGAAATTTAATGTGGACAAGTGCAAAGTTATGCACTTGGAAAGAACAACCCAAACTATGGTTACACAAAGCAAGGTCCCACATTAGGAACCACAACCCAAGAAACAGATTTAGGCATCATCATGGATAACATGTTGAAACCTTTCGCCCAAGAAAGCAAACAGAATGCTAGGAATCATAAGGAAAGGAATGGAGAATAAAACAAAGGATATTATAATGCCTCTGTATTGTTCCATGGTGTGACCACACCTTGAATACTGTGTGCAATTCTGGTTGCCGTATCTTAAAAAAAAGATATAGCGTTATTTGAAAAGGTACAGAGAAGAGCCACCAAAATGGTAAAGGGGATAGAAGGATACTCCGTGCCACATACTTTCCATGGGGATAGAAGGATACTCCGTGCCACATACTTTCCATGGACAGACCATGCCTGCATCTCTGTCTTTTGCTCGCACTCCGGACCTTCCCACTCTTCTCCCCCCTCTCCCTCCTCACCGCCTCCTCTGCGGCTTTCTCGCTTTATAACTCCCCTCACACTTCAGCGCTTTCCCCCAGCATCCGAGGTCCCCCCCCCCCCCAATTTCTCCTCTCTCTCGCCAACTTCCCAGGCCACTCTGTGGTCATCCTCCCTCTCCACCGCTCTCGACCAAGTTGCCCCTCTTCGTCCTCGGCCCCCACCACGTAAGCCCACCCATCCATGGTACCACAAGGGCCTTCAGCTATTGCGCTCTCACCTCCGCAGGGCTGAGCGGCTATGGCGAAAGGACCCCTCTCCTGCCAAACTTGCTCTTTTTAAATCAACTCACTCTCACTACCGTGCTCAAGTTCACTCAGCTAAATGCTCCTATTTTTCCAATGCCATTTCTAATGCTCCTAACCAAACCCGACATCTTTACTCTACTCTTCAGACTCTTACCTCTCTTCATTCTTCTCCCTCTGCTCCTCCTGACCTCCCCTCCCCTGCTCCTCCCCTTCTTGCATCATTCTTCAGCGGTAAGATCGCCTCCCTACGAGCATCCTTACCCTCCTGTCCTGCACCCATTCACTCCCCTCCCCCCATTGCATCCCCCCCCCCCCCCCCCCATCTCTCAACTTTCCCATACTTGGGCTTCTTTTTTCCCAATCACTGCCCCTAAGCTTCTTCAGCTCATTTCTTCTTCCAAGAAAACCTCTTGTGCCCTGGACCCCATCCCTTCCTCTTGGCTACTTACCCCTCATCTGGTACTCCTTCCCCCAATCCTCTCTATGTTCAATTCAAGTCTCTCCTCCGGTACTTTTCCCCGCCCCTGGAAACACGCACTGATTCGTCCTATTCTTAAAAACCCCACGCTTGATCCTCTGATTCCCACCCACTATCGCCCTGTTTCTAATCTCCCCTTTCTCTCCAAACTTCTAGAAAAAATAGTCTTTGCTCAGCTCTCACACCACCTCGACTCCACTAACTACCTCCACCCTCGTCAGTCCGGATTCCGCCAGGGCCATAGTGTGGAGACAGTACTGCTTGCTTTCACTAACACACTGCACGTAGCACGTGATCGTGGTGATATCTCGGTGGCGGTTGCACTTGACCTCTCAGCAGCATTTGATTTGGTTGACCTCTCTTCTTCTCCACCGCCTACGGGATGCAGGGCTCTGTAGTGTTGTCCATCGCTGGTTCCACTCTTTTCTTTCTTCCCGCTCTTGCACAGTTCTTTCTTCCTCTCCCTCTGTCCCTCCCTCAGACCCATTTCCTCTTCCTTGTGGGGTCCCCCAGGGTTCGGTGATGGCCCCTCTCCTCTTTAATCTTTTCCTGGCCCCCCTTGTCCTCTTAATTCAGCAATCTGGCATCTCCGCGTTCAACTATGCAGACGACATTGTCTTACTGCACCATACCTCGTCTTCCTGTCCTGACCTTTCTGTACTAAATTCTTGTCTATCTTCCGTGGCCAACTGGCTAACCCCAAACTGCCTCCACCTCAATCTCACTAAGACTGTTGCAATCTGGTTCTCTTACGGTGCTCCCCCTCCTTCACTCGCCCCTTCCTTTTCTGGTACTTCCGTTCCCTTAGTCACCACCTTCCGTTATCTCGGGGTTCATTTTGATCCTGAACTCTCATTTCAGGATCACATCTCACACATCTCCAAAACATCCTTTTTTTCTCTTCGACAAATCCGAGCCATTCGCCCTTTCCTCTCCTCTGCAGCTCTCACCACCCTATCTCTGTCTCTAGTCATGTCACGCGTTGATTTCTCAAACTCTGTTCTTCTCGGTCTCCCTAAAACTCAATTATCTCGGCTCCAAAGAATCCAAAGCACTGCAGCCCGTCTCATCACACACGCCACCCTCCGCGACCATGTAACTCCACTACTGTTCCGCCTCCACTGGTTACCTATCTCAGTCCGCTCCCAATTTAAACTACTTACCCTGGTCCACAAAGTTCTCTACACCAGCACCCCTCAGTATTTAGCAGACCTCATTCACTTGCACTCTCCCAGGTACACCCCACGTTCCTTCCACCTTAACCGCCTCACCCTTCCTTCCCCTTCATCTGCCCACCTACAATCCACTCGCTCCTCTGCCTTTTTCTTCACCGGCCCTGCTCTTTGGAATGCTCTCCCCTCCTCCTTGTGTTTAGAAACCAACCACACCACTTTCAAGCAAAACCTGAAGACCCACCTGTTTTCCCTGGCGTTTGACCTTCCCGCCCCTTTCGTTTGATCTCTCTCGCTCTTCCCATTGTCTCTACCATGGAGTATATGTTCTACTGTCTCGTCTTACCCTCCTCTCCTTCTTTCTTTTCTGTCGAAGAATTGTAATTTCTTTTCCTATTTCTTTTGGCCTTGGCCTTGATTTTCCTTTGTTTTTTGAAAATTGTACACTGCCTTGATTTCAGTAGAAAGGCGGTTCTATCAAATTTAATAAACATAAACATACCTTTATGTCTAAAATGGTTAGGGTTCTTTAACCTGGAAAAGAGAAGGCTGAGGAGAGATATGATAGAAGTCTATAAATGAATGAATGAAGCAGAACGGATAAACGTAGATCAATTGTTTATGCCATCAAAATATAGAAAGACTAGGAGACATGCTGACCTTTTAAGGTCCAGGGTCACTAACAGCAGTCACCAAGGATTAAAGATTTGCAGGAAACAAAATTTGCTGTAGAATCTCTATGGATTGAAATTCCATGTAAAAAGGGGAAGACGATGGCAGTGGGGGTGAACTATCGACCGCCTGGCCAGAATGAACAAATGGATGAGATGCTCAAAGAAATCAAGAAAGCTAACAAAAGTTACAGTGCAGTAATAATAATGGGTGATTTCAACTACCCCGGTATCGACTGGGTCAGTGTCACGGTAGGACATGCTACGGAGATAAAGTTCCTAAATGAAATAAATGACTGCTTCTTGGAGCAGCTGGTTCATGAACCGACCTGAGGGGAAGCCATATTAGACCTAGTCCTTAGTGGAACACCAGATCTGGTGCAAGAGATAAGGGTGTTGGGGCCACTTTGCAATAATGATCATAGCATGATCACGTTTGATTTAATTAGTGGAGGAGGCATGGTAAGGAAATCCACAGTACTACCTTTTAACTTTCTAAAGGAAGACTATGATAAAATGAGTAAAATAATTAAGAAAAAACTAAAAGGATCAGTTACAAAGGTTAAAGACTTACATCAAGCTTGGGTGTTGTTGAAAAATACTATCTTGGAAGCCCAGACCAGCTGTATTCCACGCTTTAAGAAAAGTGGAAGGAAGTCCAAAAAACTGCCAGCATGGTTTAAAGGTGAGGTCAGAGAGGCTGTTGATGCCAAAAAAGCATCTTTCAGGAAATGGAAAAAACAGCCAAATGATGAAAACTGGAAACAGCACAAGCACTGGCAAGTTAAATGCAAGACATCGATAAGGCAGGCAAAGAGAGAATTTGAGAAGAAGCTTGCTGTGGAAGCAAAACATGCATAATGAAGACTTTTTCAAGTACATTCGTAGCAAAAAACCTCTCTGAGAGTGTCAGCTGGTCCATTAGATGATAGAGGGGTTAAAGGGGCAATAAGAGGCGACAACGCGATAGAGACACTTAATGAATTCTTTGCTTCGATCTTTACTGAGGAAGATGTAGTGATGTTACCCATGACTGAAGTGGTATTTAAAGGTGCGGAAGAATTGAAGTAAAGCATAGTTACTCACCTGTAACAGGTGATCTCCGGGAACAGCAGGAATTTAGTCTTCACATATGGGTATCGTCGGTACCAACGGAGCCTGCGCAGAAAAGCTCCCCAGCATCCAATTAGAAAGCTTTTGGGAGCATCCCACAGTGCCTGCGTGCTGCCTTCCCGCCTTTCCCAACTGCCTCTCTCCAGTTGAGTTTTAAAGCTGAGACAAAGAAAGAGAGGGAAAGAAAAGAAAAGAGATACAACTCCTAGGGGAGGTGGGTGGGTTGTGAAGGCTAAATTCCTGCTCTTCCCGGAGATCACTTGTTACAGGTGAGCAACTATGCTATCTCCAGGAACAAGCAGGAATGTAGTCTTCACATATGGGGACTCCCTAGCTACTGATGCCAGGGAGACACCCCAGAAGTTGTGTGCCCCTGTGAAAGGGTTCCACTTCCCCCCATGGATCTCTGGCATGCTACCGGGAATGGAGGGTAGGAGTTGATTAAGTATGGAACAGGTGTTGTAGAACAGCCTGACCAAACAAGGCATCCCGGCGGGAGTCCTTGTCCAAGCAGTAATGGGCTGTAAAGGTATGAACTGAGGCCCAAGTAGCTGCTCGACAGATGTCGTCAATAGACAGAGTGTAGATGAGCCATTGAGGGTGCCATGGCTCTCTCATTGTGAGCTGTGCAATGGCCTTCCAGAGAAAGGCTTTTACTCTGATAGGTAAAAGAAATACACTGTGCAATCCAATTGGACAATGTTCTCTTGGAGACTGGAAGTCCCAAATGAGAAGGATCAAAAGCAACAAAGAGTTGAGAGGACGTTCTATGTTGCTGTGTCCTTTGTAAGTAAAAAGCAAGTGCTCTTTTATAGTCCAAAGTATGAAGACTCATTTCTGCATTTGAAGCATGAGGCCTTGGAAATAATACAGGCAGGTAAACTGCTTGGTTTAAATGAAAAGGTGAGACCGCCTTTGGCATAAAGTTGGATGAGTCCTAAGGACTACTTTATGATGGAACCTTGTATAAGAAGGATCAACCACTAATTCTTGCAACTCACTAATGCAAAGTGCTGATATGATTGCAATGAGAAAGAAAACCCTCCAGGAAACGAATTTCAAGGAGGTAGTAGCAAGAGGTTCAAAAAGCGTCTTCATGAGCTGTCCAAGTACCAGATTTAGGTCCCATGCTAACTGTGGTGGCCTAATGGGAGGCTTAGTTAGAAGGAGGCCCCTCAAATCTCGCTATGAGAGGATGAGAGGAAATAGGTTGTCCATTTAAAGGCTTGAAAGAAGCTGAAATAGCACTTAAATGGACTCGTACTGAGTTAGTCTTAAGCCCTGCATTAGATAAATGAAGGAGATGCTCCAATAATGATTCCAAAGGTATCGCCAGGGGGTCAAGACCCTTCTGCGAACACCATATGGAAAACCTTTTCCACTTGAAAGCATAAGAGCGTCTTGTGGAAGGCTTTCTAGAAGCATAAAAGATATCCCTTACTTGTTGAGACAGGTTAAGACCATGAAGGTCTAGGCCCTCAGCAACCAGGACCTGAGATGCAGGGAGTGGGGATCGGGATGCCACAACATCTCATCCTCCTGAGACAGGAGATGTGGAGCAGATCCTAACTCCAGAGATGGAGCTTGAGAGAGATGTAGGAGCAGAGGGTACCAAATCTGCCATGGCCAATGTGGAGCTATGAGAATCATATAGATTCTGTCTCTCTGAAGCTTGAATAGCGTTTTGGGAATTAGGGGATTGGGTGGAAAGGCATATAGGAAGTCCTGACCCCAATGGAGGAGGAAAGCACCCCTGGCCTGAGAACACTGAGCCGGAATTCTGGAACAGAATCGGGGAAGTTTGGCATTCAACGGACTTGCAGAGAGGTCTATGTCCGGAGTTCCCCAAATTTGAAAACATTTTGCTACCTGGTCTGCACAAAGAGACCACTCGTGTGGAAGCTGAACTCGACTGAGTCTGTCTGCCCAGGAGTTTTGAATGCCTGGCAGATACACCGCAAGGAGATGAATCTGATGCTCCCTGGCGAAGGCCCATAGTCGCAAAGCTTCGTTGCAAAGCAACAGAGAGCCTGTTCCTCCCTGCTTGTTCAGATAGAACATAGCTACTTGATAGTCCTAATTCAGACGGACAGTCTTGTAGCTCAGCTGGGTGTGGAACACTTGAAGAGCAAGGAAGATTGCTCTGAATTCCAAGAGATTGATGTGTAGATAGGTCTCCTGTGGAGTCCAGGGTAGAGTGGGTCCTTGGGTAGAGAGATCTTGCAGGTGAGCTCCCCAACCCACCTGTGAGGCGTCTGTTGTTAGAGTGACCTGGGGTGGGGTCTGTTGGAAAGGGGACCCCACCAACAGGTTTTGGGTTGATTGCCACCATTGTAAGGACAAAATAAGGTGACTTGAGTTTGCTATTTTGTCTGATAGGCAGCCTGATGCTTGGGTCCACTGAGTGGATAGAGTCCATTGGGCTGCTCTCATATGGAGGCGAGCATAGGGAACCATATGCACGGTAGATGCCATGTGGCCTAGCAATTTTAACATTTCCCAAGCAGTGAGATGAGTTTTTAAACACTGCTTGGGAAGCTAACTGCACAATGCAAAGGCAGTGGGGCTGTGGAAGATAGGCACTTGCCTTCCTGGTATCCAGCATAGCTCCTATAAACTCCAGAGACTGAGTGGGAGTTAGGTTGGCTCTTGGGATGTTTATGACCAGGCCCAAATACTGAAGTATACGCATTGTGCAAGATAGGGAAATTCTGGCCTCTGATTCTGATTGGGTTCGAATGAGCCAGTCGTCTAAGTAGGGGAAGACAAATATTTCTAGAGTGCAAAGAAATGCTGCCACTACAGCCATGCATTTCGTAAACACCCTTGGTGCTGAGGCCAGGCCAAAAGGAAGAACACTGTACTGGTAGTGCTTCCCCTGAAATAGAAACCGAAGGAATCTTCGGTGAGTTGGATGGATGAGAACATGGGTGTACGCATCCTTGAGATCTAGAGAACAAAGCCAATCCTGACTCTGAAGGTATGGCAGAGGAGTTCCTAGAGAAATCATTTTGAACTACTCCTTGAACAGGAATTTGTTCAATTCTCTGAGGTCTAAAATGGGTCTGTGTCCCCCTGTTTTCTTTGGAATAAGAAAATAGGGGGAGTAAAACCCTGTACCCTGTTGGGAAATGGGTACGTCTTCTATTGCTCCCTGGGCAAGAAGTAAATTGACCTCTTGACCTAACTGATCTTCTAGTGAAGTCTGAGAATTGAACCGTCTTACAACTGTAGGAGGGGGCATGTTGAGGAAAAGAAGCTTGTACCCCTCCTTTACAATGGAGAGAGTCCATTATTCTGTTGTTATTTGCTCCCATCTGGGGGCAAAATGACACAGCCTTCCTGGAATGGTGGAGGGCTCAGGCCCGTTGAGGGCCAGGAAGGCCAAGTTCTCTAGATGGGAGTCAAAGCCCCTGTGGAGGCTGAGTCTGCTGGGCCGGTTGAGGCTTAGCAGCTGCTGTCCCTTTCAGGCAGACTTACCTGAAGAATGCACCTTGTGATGCAGCGGACCCTCCTTTGGAGAGAAAAACAGTTCTGGATTCTGAAAGAAAAAGAAGTTGCCTGCAATATCCAGAGGATCCACCTAGAGGGAGCGGGAGAGTCAGGACAGAGACCACAGAACCACGCCTCTGTGGGCAGGACTTATGTTCCAAAAGCTCACATTTAAGGGGAGGCAAGCAAGAGTCAGGAGGAAGCTCATACGCTGGGAGCTTACCTGCAAAAAGCTCAGCTGCTAGAATCTCATCTGCCTGGAGATCGACTACTGGGGAAGCAGTGGAAGGATTACCTTCCTCAGCTGGGAGAGAACAAGCGGGAGCCTGTTCCAGAGAGAGATTGAGGACATGCTATGAAGGTACCAGAGCAAGATTGGGATCTAGTCCAAAAGCAAACCTGAGTAAAAAAACAGGCTGGGAGAGGAGAACCAGTCCTGTAAGCCAAAGGCTAGGCCGAGAAAGCCAAAGCCAAACCAGACCGGGCCCTGAAACCCACAGGAGGGCAGGCCTCAAAGGCCTGAGGAGGAAAGACTGGGAGAGCCGAAGGAGAATACCTGAGAGCACTGATACGGAAGGCAGCAGCCAAGCTAGGCCTCCTGTCTCGCCCCAGAGAACCAAAAGAAAATCCAGAGGTAAAGCTTAATCTTTGCTACTGTTTTCCTAAAGCCAAGTTAAGAGAAGAACCTTGGGAGGGAGAGTCTCCTTACCTAAAGCACAAGCCAAAGCCAAAGTTAAAAGACAGTTTGAGCAAGGACAGAACTTTTAGAGGAAAGCATTATAAAGAAAATGTTTTTAAACCTCTAGAGGAAGAGATGCCATCATGGTATTCCACCACACAGAACCGTAGGCCCAAACAAACTGCTAAGTCCTGGGAAGCAGTGAGCCAAACCCACATAAAGGACACCTATCTTGACTCTTCAGAACAGTCAGAAGAGGCCATGCAGGTGGAATCCGTACATGAAGATCTTGATAGCCCTATGGAATGTGCATATTGTGCCGTGAGTGATATAGAGTCACTCCAGAGCCCTTTGGAGTGAATGAAGCAATATTGTTTTGGTAGCTTTTATGCTGTGAAGTTAACAGTTTCTGGTTGTTTTTCTTGTGCTTACAAAAACTGCTGTAAGGACTTGTTTTGCTACGTCTACCAATGTGTTTATCCTATGTTCTGAACCCTTAGTGCAAAAAGGGAAAATAAAGCCTTTTTCTTTTTCCCTCCACTTTTGTGCAAGACTGTATTCTCTTTGGGAGTTGGCAACGAGGCCGGCACAAGGCACTGGCCCTTGACCCTCGCACCTGGCCAATCCCAATCACAAACATCTTAGTGGCCCCGGGCCCAGCCCTTCGGTGGAAAAACTACGCCGCCACCAGGGGGGGCTGGCGCCGCGGCAGGGCGACAACCTGCTGGGTATAGGAGGGGTAAAACCTCTTCTTTCTAGAGAAGAATGGTTTCTTGTAGGATTTTCTCCTTGCAGGATCAGCTGTAGCCTTGGATAGTCTATCCAAAGTGGCGTTATCAGCATCCAGCTCATAAGCTTTCTCTTGCCAATTTTTGCCAAAGAGATTTTCGCCTGTGCAAGGGATATTCCCCAGTTTGTCCTGTACCCAGAGTTCTAAGTCAGATGCCTGGAGCCAGGCAATCCTACGAGCACCTATGGCAATGGCAGAGGTTCTGCTTATGCACTCAAAGCAGTCAAAAGCTGCACGATTAATAAACTTGGAAACATCCTGGGCATCTTTGACACGTGCAAGATAATCCTGCCTCTTATCTGGAAGGAGAGGGCTCATAAGCTCGAGATCTCCTGTAACCTCCTTAAGGAACATTCCCATGTATAAGATGTAGGAACTAATCCTGGCAGAAAGCATAGAGGCCTGGAAGGTTCGACGCCCAAAGACATCAAGAGTCCCAAGATTTCATGAATAGGCAAAGTAACCGCCTTCTTGGGAGCTTTAGGATATTGTAAAATCTCCAATTCCTTTGCTCTGGGCTCTGTTTCAGGAGCCACTGATGGAAAGACCTCTAGCCACCTGCCGGATGAAATCCTGAAAGGATATATCCTCTGGAGGAGACATCCTACATTTAGGAGAGGAAGGCTCCTCAGAGAGCAGCACTCCAGTACTGACAGAGCTGTCAGAATCCTCAGAGGATTCGAAGTATCTCCTGTCCGGGTGCTCTTGCAAAGCACCATACCGGTACCAATCGAAGTCCGGAGGGGTCTGGTACCAACCTGTCGATACCGGAGGAAACAGCATGACTCTTTCGGTAACACACTCGCCAATGTCGATGCTATCGGTACTGGTACCAATATCGGTGCCGGAACCGGTGTCGATACCAGTTGAACCGTCTGAAGCCGTCCCGAAGGCACCAAAGCCGCAAGGAGAGCCGCCAGACTGTGTTCAATAGCCAAGAACCTCTGGTCTATTGACGCTGCCGATAGCTGGGTATCGGTACCGGACGAAGCGGCCGGTACCCCAGAGCATGGAACCAGTAGTTCTGCCAAGGCTGAGGCCTCGAGAAAATCCTGGAGCCCCAATAGTGCTTTGGAAGCCGAAGCCTCCCACCGGTACAAGTCCCTCAAGGGCAACGCCAGAGGCACCTCTATGCTTGGAAGGAGATCTACCCTTTGAGGATCGGCCAGATTTGTTTGGTTACCTGAGATCCATGGGAGGAAGACGAAGCCCTGGAAGACGTCGATGTCACGGATGCTGCATCGGAGGGAAAAAGGATGCTAAGCTTAGCAGCTCAGTTTTGCCGACCCCTCTGACATCATCCCACAGGCAACACACTCCAAGATGGAGTGGTCAGGACCTAAACATTTAAGGCACCACTCATGAGTGTCGGTGACGGAGATGGTACCGCCACACTTGGAACACTTTAAAACCCGAGGCTGGTTTTTACATTCTGAAGGAAAAATTGGGCCTAGTGCCCAAAATGGCACGTGGCACCCTACAGAAAAAAGACTGGAAAATCCAGAAAAAAAAAAAAAAAGAGATTACAAAATTTTTTTTTTTTTTTTTTTTTTTGAAAAAAGAACGAACGAACCGGTGGTATCGGTATAGCATGAGGAAGGCAGACGCTACCACAAAAAAGAATGAAAAAGATGGGATAATTTCTGCGGTGACAGGAAGAACGACCTGCTGGCTCCGCGGAAAATGAACTAGAGAGAGGCAGTTGGGAAAGGCGGGAAGGCAGCATGCAGGCGCTGTGGGATGCTCCCAAAAGCTTTCTAAATGGACACTGGGGAGCGTTCCCGCGCAGGCTCCGTCGGTACCGACGATAGCCATATGTGAAGACTACATTCCTGCTTGTTCCTGGAGACAGACCCTCCTGTGAGCACCATATCGTAAATCTTTTCCACTTAAATGCATAAGGGCGTCTTGTGGAAGGCTTCCTGGAAGCATAAAGGATATCCTTTACCTACGGGAAAGATTAAGACCATGAAGTTCTAGGCTTTCAGCAACCAGGCCCTGAGATGCAGAGACTGGGGATTGGGATGCCACAGCATCCCAACCTCTTGAGAAAGGAGATTTGGAGCAGATCCTAACTCCAGAGGGGGAGCTTGAGAGAGATGTAGGAGCAGAGGGTACCACATTTGCAGTGGCCAACGTGGAGCTATGAGAATATGACCTCTGTCTCTCTGAAGCTTGAACAGCGTTTTGGGAATTAGGGGAATGGGTGGAAAGGCATACAGAAAGTCCTGACCCCAATGGAGGAGGAAAGCATCCCTGGCCTGACAACACTGAGCCGAAATTCTGGAACAGAATCAGGGAAGTTTGGCATTCAGCAAACTTGCAAAGAGGTCTATATCCGGGGTTCCCCAAATTTGAAAACTTTTGACCACCTGGTCTGCGTGGAGACACCATTTGTGTGAAAGCGGAACTCAACTGAGTCTGTCTGCCCAAGAGTTTTGTATGCCTGGAAGATACACCGCAAGGAGATGAATCTGATGCTCTCTGGCAAGGGCCCATAGTCGCAAAGCTTTGTTGCAGAGCAACAGAGAGCCTGTTCCGCCCTCCTTGTTCACATAGAATATGGCTACTCGATTGTCCGTTTGAACTAGGACTGTCTTGTACCTGAGCTGGGTGTGAAATACTCGAAGAGCAAGGAAGATTGCTCCGAGCTCCACGAGGTTGATATGAAGATAGGCCTCCTGTGAAGTCCAGGTACCCTGGGTAGGCACCTCAACCCACCTGTGAAGCATCTGTTAGAGTGGCTTGGGGTGGGGGTTGCTGAAAAGGAGACCCCACCAAAAGGTTCTAGGGTGATTGCCACCATTGGAGTGACAAAATAAGGCGATTTGAGTTTGCTATTTTGTCTGACAGGCAACCTGACGCCTGAGTCCACTGAGTGGATAAAGTCCACTGGGCTGCCCTCATATGGAGGCAAACATAAGGAACCACATGCACAGTGGATGCCATGTGGCCTAGCAACTAACATTTCCCGAGCAGTGAGATGAGGTTTTAGTACTGCTTGGGAAGCTAACTGCACAATGCGAAGGCAGTGGGGCTGTGGAAGGTAGGCCCTTGTTTGTCTGGTATCCAGCAGAGCTCCTATAAACTCTAGGGACTGAGTGGGAGCAAGGTTGGATTTTGGGAAGTTTATAAAAAGTCCCAAATACTGAAGGATGCGCATTGTGCGACAGAGGGCAACCCTGACCTCTAGCTCTGAAGGGGCTCGAATAAGCCAGTCTAAGTAAGGGAAGACTAATATTCCCAGGGTGCGGAGAAATGCTGCCACCACAGCCATGCATTTTGTGAACACCCTTGGTGCAAAGGCCAGGCCAAAGGGAAGAACCCTGTATTGGTAGTGCTTCCCTTGAAACAGAAAGCAAAGGAACTTTCAGGGAGTTGGATGGATGAGAACATGAGTGTACGCATCCTTGAGATCTAGAACACAAAGCCAATCCTGACTCTGAAGGTATGGCAGCAGAGTTCCTAGAGAAATCATTTTCAACTTCTCTTTGAACAGGAATTTGTTCAATTCTCTGGAGGTCTAAAATGAGTATGTGTCCTCCTGTTTTCTTTGGAATAAAGAAATAGGGGGAGTAAAACCCTGTACCCCGTTGGGGAATGGGTACCTCTTCTATCGCCCCTTGAGCAAGGAGCACAGTGACCTCTTGACCTAATTGGTAGTTGAGAGAGGTTTGAGAATTGAACTGTTACCATTGTAGGAGAGGGCATGCTGAGGAAATGAAGCTTGTACCCCTCTTACAATAGAGTCCAATTTTCTGCTGTTATCTGACCCCATCTGGGGGCAAAATGACATAACCTTCCTGGGATGGTGGAGAGTTCTGGGCCGTTCAGGGCCAGGAAGGCAAAATTTTCTAGATAGGAGTCAAAGCCCCTCTGGAGGCAGAGTTTGCTGAGCCGGTTCAGGCTTAGCTGCTTTTGTCTTTCTTTGCCTAGTTTGTTGCTGCTGTCCCTTTTGGGCAGACTGACCTAAACAATGCCCCTGCTGGGTATAGGAGGGATAAAACTACTTCTTCTTACTGTAGCATGGTTTCTTAGAGGATTTTTTCCTCGCAGGATCAGCTGTAAATTTAGACAATCTATCCAAAGTAATATTGTCAGCATCTCTCATTAGCTTTTTCCTGCCAATTCTTGCCAAAGAGATTCTCTCCTGTGCAAGGAATATCCCCTAGTTTATCCTGTACCCAAATTTCCAAGTCAGATGCCTGGAGCCAAGCAATCCTACGTGCACCTATGGCAATGGCAGAGATTCTGCTTATGCACTAAAAGCAGTCAAAGGCTGCACGATTCACAAACTTGGAAACATCCTGAGTATGTTTGACAAGGGCGAGGTAATCTTGCCTCTTATCATCAGGAAGGAGAGGGCTCATAAGCTCTAAATCTCCTGTGACCTCCTTAAGGAACATTCCCATATATAAGATATAGGAAGTGATCCTAGCAGAAAGCATGCAAGCCTGGAAGGTTCGATGTCCAAAGGCGTCAAGAGTCCTACACTCACTCCTGGAGGATTAGATGCATGCCTTTTTGCAGTCTCTCTTCTCATAGCTGATTCCACCACCATGGAATGGTGTGGTAATTGAGTCTTCTGAAACCCAGGACAAGGAGGAACTGGATACATGGTGTCGAGTCTTCGAGAGTGAGGAGATGTGTTTAGAAGTGTTTCCCACATTCTTAACATGAGATCATGCAAGATCTCATGAATAGGTAAGGTAGCTGCCTCCCTGGGAGCTTTAGGGTATTGCAGGATTTCTAATTCCTTTGCCCTGGGCTCTTTTTCAGGAGCCACTGTTATGGAAAGACCTCAGGCCACATCTTGGATAAAATTCTGAAAAGAGATATCCTCTGGTGGAGACATCCTACGCTGAGGAAAAGAGGAATCCTCAGGAAGAAGTACTCTGGTATCGGCAGAGCTTTCAGAGTCTTCAGACTCATCCGAGGATTCAAAGTATCTCCGATCAGGGTGATCGTGCAAAGCATGGTACCGGTACCGATCGAAGTCGGCCTCAGAGTGGTCTGGTACTGACTTGTTGATGCCAGATAGACACACGATTCGGTCCCAGTAGAATACCTGCCGATGTCGATGCAGTCGGTGCCAGCACCGGAGTCTGAGTCGGTGCCGGTACCGGTTGAATTGTCTGAAGCGGTTTCAGGGGCATCGAGGCCGTGAGAAGAACCGCCAGACTGCGTTCAATAGCCAAGAATCTCTGGTATATCGACACTGCCGATGCTTGGGTATCAGTACCGGATGAAGCAGCCAGCACCCCAGAGCATGGCACCAGTAGTTCTGCCGAGGTTGAAGACCCGAGAACATCCTGGAGCCCCGTTAGTGCTTTGGAAGCCGAAGCCTCCCGTTGGGGCAGTTTTGCTGGTGAAAGTCCCTCAAGGGCAACGCCAGAGGCATCACAATGTCTAGAAGGAGTCTACCCCTTTGAGGACCGGCAAGATTTATGTTTAGTTACCTGAGATCCATGGGAGGAAGACGAAGCCCTGGAAGACGTCGATGCCACAGAGGCTGCATCGGAGGGAAAAAAGGTGCTAAATTTAGCAGCTCGGTTTTTCTGGCCCCTTTTCGACATCATCCCACAGGCAACACACTCTGAAATAGAATGGTCAGGACCTAAACATTTGAGGCACCACTCATGGGTGTCAGTGACAGAGATGGTACCGCCACACTTAGAATACCTTTTAAAACCCGAAGAGGGGTTTTTCCATTTTGAAGGAAAAAGTTGGGCCTAGTGCCCAAAATGGCACGTGGCACATGAAGTGAAAAATTACTGGAAAGACTCCAGAAAGAAAGGTTTTTTGTTTGTTTTTTATTTTTTAAGAAGGAAAACCAGCGGTACCAGTGTAGCATCGAGGGAAGGCAGACGCGACCACAAAAAAAGAACAGACGGGATTTTTTTCTGCGGCTCTGCAGAAAATGAAGAACTGGAGAGTGACAGTTGGGAAAGGCGGGAAAGCAGCATGCAGGCGTTGTGTGATGCTCTCAAAAGCTTTCTTATTGGACGCTGGGGAGCATTCCCACGCAGGCTCCGTCGGTACCGATGATACCCATATGTGAAGACTACAGTCCTGCTTGTTCCTGGAGATATATCGATACATTGGGAAGATGTATTACAACTATTTGATAAACTGAAGAGCAGCAAATCACCTGGACCAGATGTTATACATCCAAGGGTGTTGAAAGAACTGAAATATGATTGCAGACCTGCTATTAGTAATCTGTGAACTATCATTAAAATAAAATGTAATACCTGAAGATTGGAGGATGGCCAACATAATGCCAATTTTTAAAAAGGGTTCCAGGGGTGATCTGGGAACTACAGACCAGTGAGCCTGACACCAGTTCCGGGAAAAATGGTAGAAACCATCATAAAGAACAAAATTGCTGAACATGTAGATAGTCATGGCTTAATGTGAGACAACCAACATGGCTTTAGACAAGGAAGATCTTGTCTTACTAATCTTATGTTTTTTTGAAGGTGTGAATAAACAGGTAGACAAAGGTGAGTCGGTTGATATAGTGTATTTGGACTTTCAGAAAGCCTTTGACAAGGTCCCTCAGACTTTTGGCAAAAATAAAAAGAGTCATGGAATAGGAGGCAGTGTACTATTATGCATCAGGAACTGGTTAAAAGATAGAAAGCAGAGAGTAGGGCTAAATGGCCAAATTGTCCCCAATGGAGAAAGGTAAATATTGGTGTACCCCAGGGATCTGTGCTGGCTCTGCTGCTTTTTGACATATTCATAAATGACCTGGAAAAGGGAATAACGAGTGAGGTTATCAAATTTGCAGATGACACAAAATTATTTAGAATTCTTAAAACCCAAGAGGACTATGGAAAATTGCAAAAGGATCTTGATAAATTGGAAGACTGGGCATCAAAATGGCAGATGAAATTTAACGTGGACAAGTGCAAAGTTATGCACCTAGGGAAGAACAACTCAAACTATGGTTCCACAATGCAAGGTTCCACATTAGGAACCACCACCCAGGAAAAAGATTTAGGAGTCATTGTGGACAACATGTTAAAACCCTCCGCCCAGTGTGCAGCGGCAGCCAAGAGAGCAAATAGAATGCTAGGTATCATAAGGAAAGGAATGGAAAATAAAACAAAGAATATTATAATGCCTCTATCGTTCCATGGTGTGACCGCACCTTCAATATTGTTTGCAATTCTGGTCGCCTTATCTTAAAAAGGATATAGCGTTATTAGAAAAGGTTCAGAGAAGAGCCACCAAAAATGGTAAAGGCGATGGAAGGATAACCCTATGAAGAAAGGTTAAAAAGGTTAGGGCTCTTTAACCTGGAAAACAGACGGCTGAGGGGAGATGACAGAAGTCTATAAATTAATGAACGGAGTGGAACGGTTAAACGTAGATCGATTGTTTACGTTATCAGAATATAGAAAGACTAGGGGACATGCAATGAAGCTACAGGGTAAAGCGTAGTTACTCACTTGTAACAGGTGATCTCCAAGAACAGCAGGAATTTAGTCTTCACATATGGGTATCGTCGGTACCGACAGAGCCTGCGTGGGAACGCTCCCCAGCATCCAATAGGAACGCTTTTGGGAGCATCCCTCAGCACATGCGCGCTGCCTTCCTGCCTTTCCAACTGTCCCTCTTCAGTTACGTTTGCAGCTGAGTGAAAGGATAGAGGAAAGAGAGATAGGGAGACAACTCCTAGGGGAGGTGGGTGGGCTGAGAAGACTAAATTCTTGCTGTTCCCGGAGATCACAGGTGAGTAACTATGCTATCTCCAGGAATAAGCAGGAATGTAGTCTTCACATATGGGGACTCCCTAGCTGAAGATGCCAGGGAGATAACCCCAGGAAGCTGCCACCTATAGTAAGGTGGGCCATGTTTCCTCCCATGGATCTCTGGCATCCCACCAGGGTTGGTGGGTAGGAGTTGAATTAGGTCTAAAAGATTATGAAGAACAGTTTGGCCAAAGAAGGCATCCCGACGGGAGGCTTTATCTTGGCAGTAGTGGGCCGTAAAGTTGTGTACCGAAGCCCAGATGGCTGCTCGACAAATGTCAAACTGCAGTAATAAGGTCAAATAATAGAGGCTGCCATGGCTCTCACATTATGAGCTGTGACATGGCCTTAAAGAGGAAGGCTCTTACTCTCATAAGCAAAAGATATGCATTGTGCAATCCATTTGGATAGAGTTCTTTTGGAGACTGGAAGTCCCAAATGACTAGAATCAAAAGCAATAAAAAGTTGAGAAGACCTATGTTGCTGTGTTCTTTGTAGATAAAAAGCCAAGGCTCTTTTAGAATCCAAAGTATGAAGGTTCCTTTCTGCATTAGAGGCATGAGGCCTTGGAAAGAATACAGGAAGATAAATTGATTGATTTAAATGAAAAGGCAAAACCACCTTTGGCATAAAGTGTGGATGAGTTCTAAGAACAACCTTACGGTGAAACCTAGTATAAGAAGGATCAGCCACTAAAGCTTGCAATTCACTAATGCAACGTGCAGAGGTGATTGCAATTAGGAAGATGACCTTCCAGGACAAAAGCTTTAGGATTGTAGCAGCTAAAGGTTCAAAGGGCGATTTCATGAGCTGCTTGAGAACTAGGTTTAAATCCCATGAAAATCCCACTTGAAAGCGTAAGAGCGTCTTGTGGAAGGTTTTCTAGAAGCCTGAAGGATATCTTTTACCTGTTGGGAAAGGTTGAGATCCTGAAGTTCTAAGCTTTCAGCAACCAGGCCCTGAGATGCAGGGACTGGGGATTCGGGTGCCATAGCATCCCGTTCTCTTGGGAGAGGAGATCTGGAGCATAGCCTAACCCCAGAGGTGCAGCTTGCAAGATATGTAGAAGCAGGGGATACCACTTTTGGCGTGGCCACGGTGGCGCTATGAGGATCATATGACCCGTCTCTCTGAAGCTTGAAGAGTGTTTTGGGGATGAGGGGAATGGGTGGGAAGGCATAGAGAACGTCGTGACCCCAGTGAAGAAAGGTGGTGTCCCTTGCCTGGCAATTTTGAGCCGGAATTCTGGAACAGAACCGGGGAAGTTTGGCATTCAGTGGACTTGCAAATAGGTCTATTCTGGGGTTCCCCAGATCTGAAATATCTTGGCCACCTGGTCTAGGTGGAGACCATTCGTGAGACAGCAGTACTCGGCCGAGTTTGTCTGCCCAAAGGCTTTGAATGCCTGGAAGATATACCACGAGAAGGTGAATTTGATGCTCTCTGGCGAGGGCCTACAGTCGTAAAGCTTCGTTGCATAACGCCAGAGAGCCTGTTCCACCCTGCTTGTTCACGTAGAACATGGCTACTTGATTGTCCGTTTGGACTAGGACTGTCTTGTAGCTGAGTTAGGCATGGAATACTGAAGAGCTAGATAGATTGCTCTGAGTTCCAGGAGGTTTATGTGAAGACAAGCCTCCTGTGGAGTCCAGGTACCCTGGGGGTAGAGAGAGTTGATGCAGGTGTGCTCCCCATCCCACCTGTGATGCATCTGTTAGGGTGGCCTGGAATAGGGGTTGCTGGAAAGGAGATCCCACTAGAAGATTTTCCAGTGATTGCCACCACAGGAAGGACAAAATCAGTCGTTATGAGTTTGATATCTTGTCTGACAGATGTCCTGTGGCCTGTGTCCACTGTGTGGATAGGGTCCACTGGGCTGCTCCCATATGAAGACTAGAATAGGGAACCACATGAACCGTGGATGCCATATGTCCCAATAGTTGTAGTAGTTCTCAAGCAGTTAGGGAGGACTTCACCGCTGCTTGAGAAGCTAGCTGCACTATGCAAAGACAGCGGGGTTGTGGGAGAAAAGCCCTTGACTGTCTGGTATCTAAACGAGCTCCTATGAACTCCAGGGACTGAGACGGAGCAAGTTGGGATTTTAGGAGGTTTATGACCAATCCCAAGTATTGAAAGATTTGCATTGTGCGACACAGTGCAGAGTTGGCCTCTGGAACCGTGGGGGCTCGAATGACCCAGTCGTCTAAGTAAGGGAAGACGAATATCTCTAGGGTTAACAGAAATGCAGCTACTACTGCCATGCGTTTCGTGAATACTCTTGGTGCCGAAGCCAGACCAAAAGGGAAGAACCCTGTATTGGAAATGTTTTCCCCTGAAAAGGAATCTTAAAAATTTCCGGTGATCTGGATGGATCAGAATGTGAGTATATGCATCCTTTAGATCTAGAGAACAAAGCCAATCCTGACTTTGAAGGAATGGCAGAAGAGTTCCTAAAGATATCATTTTGAACTTCTCGGAACAGATATCTGTTCAATTCTCTGAGGTCTAGAATGGGTCTGTGTCTTCCTCTTTTCTTTGGAATAAGAAAATAGGGGGAGTAGAACCCTGTACCCTGTTGAAGAATGGGCACCTCCTCTATTGCTCCTTGAGCAATGAGTGTTGAGACCTCTCGATCCAGTAGATTGCCTGTAGAGGTTTGGGAATTGAACTGTCTTACGATTGTAGGAGGGGGTATACTGTGAAAATGAAGCTTTTATCCCTCTCCCACAATGGACAGAGTCCAATTTTCTGCTGTTATTTGGTGCCATCTGTTGGCAAAATGACAACCTGCCTGGAATGTTTAGGGGTTCTGGACCTTTCAGAGGCAGGAAGGCTAATTTCTCTATGAAGGAGCCAAAGCCCTTGAGGGGTCTGGGCCTGTGGAGCTGGTTGAGCTCTAAGGCCTTTTGGCTTCTTTTGTTGTCTGGATTGTTGTTGACCTTTCTGGGCAACTTGACCCTGAGCTTGCCCTTGCTGGGTATAGGATGGATAAAAAACTTCCTCTTTTTGCTGAAAAAGGGTTTTTTATAGGGTTTCTTTTTGGCTGGAGTGGCTGTAGATTTTGACAATCTAAAGTGATATTGTCAGCATCTATCTCATTAGCCTTTTCCTGCCAATTCTTGCCAAAGAGGTTTTCTCCTGTGCAAGGGATGTTTCCTAACTTACCCTGTACCCAAATCTACAAGTCTGATGCCTGAAGCCAGGCAATCTGACGTGCACCAATGGCAATAGCAGAGGTTCTGCTTATGTATTCAAAGCAGTCAAAGGCTGCACGATTTACAAAACTTGGAGACGTCTTGAGCATGCATGACAAGAATAAGGAAGTCTTGTCGTTTGTCATCAGGTAGGTGGTGGCTCAAAAGCTCCAAATCTCCTGTAACCTCTTTGAGGAACATGCCCATATATAAAATATATGAGTTGATCCTAGCTGAAAGCATGGAAGCCTGAAATGTTTGATGCCCAAAAGCATCAGGAGTCCTGCATTCACGACCTGGAGGATTGGATGCATGTCTTTTTGCACTTTTCATCCTACACATGGCTGACTCCACTACCATTGAATGGTGTGTCAGCTGAGTCTTTTGAAAGCCAGGACATGGTGGGACTCAATACATGGTATCGAGTCTCCTAGAATGAGGAGATGTGGTCAAAGGTGTCTCCCACATTCTGAGCATCAAATCATGAAGAAGTTCATGAATGGGCAAAGTGGCTGCCTCCTTGGGAGCCTTAGGGTATTGGAGAATTTCCAATTCCTTTGCTCTAGGTTCTTTTTAAGGAGCTACTGTGATTGAAAGGCCTCGGGCCACATCACGAATAAAATCCTGAAAAAGACATGTCTTCCAGAGGAGACATTCTGCGTTGGGGAGAAGAGGAGTCTTCCGGGAGAAACACTCTGGTACCAGTAGAATTATCAGAGTCATCAGAATCGGAGGATTCGAAGCATCTCTGATCCCGATGTTCATGCAAAGCACGGTCTCGATCGAAGTCGGTACCGAGTTGGTCCAGTACTGATCTGTCGATGCCAGAAAAAGTCAGCATGGGAAGAATTCCCACCGGTGCCCGTTGAACCCCCGGTGTCAACGGTACCGCAGCTGTAAAGAGAGCTGCAAGACTGCGTTCGATAGCGAGGAATCTCTGTTCTATCGACGCTGCCGATGCGTGGGTATCGGTACTGAGAAAAACAGCCAGAACCCCTGGAGCATGGCACCAGCAGTTCTGCCGAGGTCGAGGCCTCGAAAACATCCTGGAACCCCGTTGATGCTTTGGAGGATGAAACCTCCCGCCGGGGCTGTTTTGCCGGTGCAGTTTCCTCAAGGGCAATGCCAATGGCCTCTCAATGCTTTGAAGGAGAGCTACCCTTTGAGGACCGGCTCTTATCTTTAGTTACCTGAGATCCATGGGAGGAAGACGAGGCTCTTGAAGACGTCGATGCAATGGACCTGGCATCCGAAGAAAAGAGGGTACCGAGCTTTGCAGCCCGGTTCTGTCTTCCTCTTTTATTCAACCCCATACAAGAGAGACACTCAGATGGAGAATGGTCAGGGCCTAAACATTTGAGACACCAATCATGGGTGTCTGTGACGGAAATGGTACCGCCACAATAAGTACTTTTTTTTTTTTTAAACCACTAGCTGTTTTTTCTATATTCTAGGAAAATGGGGCCTAATGCCCAAAATGGCACCTAGCATAAAAAAAAAAAAAAAAAAAAAAGTTTCTGAAGAGAAACAGTTCAGAAAGTATATATTTTTAGAAAAAAAAAAAAAGAGCCGGCGGTACCGGTAGGTGTCGTGCGGAGGCAGACGTGACCACAAGAAAGCAAGTTTAAAGAAGAAAATTTTCTGCGGTGACAGGGTATGTGTCCTGTCGGCTGCGCGGAAAACGAAGAACTGAAGAGGGACAGTTGGAAAGGCGGGAAGGCAGCGTGCATGTGCTGAGGGATGCTCCCAAAAGCATTCCCATTTGACGCTGGGGAGCGTTCCTGCACAGGCTCCGTCGGTACCGACAATACCCATATGTGAAGACTACATTCCTGCTTGTTCCTGGAGATACTATTTAAGAGAAACAAGAGAAAATATTTTTTCACTCAACGTGTAATCAAACTCTGGAATTTGTTACCGGAGGAGGATGTAGTAAAGGCTGTTAGTGTAGCTGGGTTTAAAAAAGGTTTGGGCAAGTTCCTGGAGAAAAGATCCATAAACCATTATTAAGAAGGGACCCAGGATATCAATGCTTGACCCAATACAAGCATTGTGGAACCTGTCTCTTTTGGGGAAACTGCTAGGTACGTATGACCTAGATTGGCCACTGTTGGAAACAGGATACTGGGCTTGATGTACCTTGGTCTGAGTTCTGGAACTGGATTGGCGATACCTGCTAATTGGCTTTCCTTAAGGCAGGCCTAATTTGACCTTCCCTATCATCCCTCCAGTCCAGTCCCAACCTCTGGGATGTGAGGGGTCCACGAGTCTGGCCTGAATTACTACAGCACCAAATCCTGCGTTCCCCCCGCCCCCCCCTCCGTCCCCGCCCCCCCCATCCCCCATCCCCCCTCCGCCCCCCCCTCCGCCATCCCCCCCTCCGCCGTCCCCCCTCCCCGTCGTCCCCCCCTCCCCGTCGTCCCCCCCTCCCCGTCGTCCCGCACATACAGGCAAAAATGCTTCACAAAGGTATGGAGAGACAACGTGGCTGCCCTGCAAATATCTCCCAGCAGAACTAGACCATACTCTTCCCACAAAGTGTCCTCAGGTCGGGTCAAATGAGCTTGCAGCCCTGATGGCACCTTCTTTCAACAAATATGCTGACGCAACAGCTCTTTAATCCACCTAGAGAAGGCGGCCTTAGCTGCTGTGTCCCCCTTATGTGGGCCCCAAAAAGAAGAAATGATTTGATTTCCAAAACTGAGCTGTAATAACGCTTGTCAAATGTTGAGGTGGCGCAAATGTGGATCAAGCACACCTGAGAACACTGGCATGATAACCGGTAGGTCAAATGAAAAACAGAGCACTTTTGGCAAAAACGATGTCCTACCGTATAACATACTTGTTAGCCTATTATAATGTTTATCGTCATGATGGTGAATCAAGATACAGAGAGGCCGGTTCGAAATGGTCATCTCAAGCACACGCCGTCCATTCGATGGTATTATTCAGACCTTTCGGACTGACCGATTGTAATGTGAAAGTCCAGTTTTGCTCGCAGAAAATTATCAATGTTTGATCTCGAGATTTACTGCCACGGCCAGAATGTACTGTGTCAATACAAAAACAGCGTAATTCCTCAAATGAATGATGTTGGTGTAGGCAGTGGGCCACTATCGGAGCCTTAACAACTTTACTTTTAAGTCTGCTACGATGTTCATTAATTCTTATTCTGAAAGGTCTTATGGTTTTACCAATATAGATTAGGCCACACCGGCCTCTCTGTATCTTGATTCACCAACATGACGATAAACATAATAGGCTAACAAGTATGTTATACGGTAGGACATCCCACTGCTGGAATTGGCTTTGGGGAAAAGAACAGGAGAGTGGCATAAAAAGCTTAATGAACAAGATTAACATACGCTTCACGCATTGACGTGGAACGTTGAATAGCGAATCAGTTAGATACCCATTTGCTTAAACTCGCATGCGCGGCGTTTTTTTGAAGCCAGTAGGCTCTATGTTACACACCTAGCAAAGCAGTAGTTTACCATAAGCATACCGAGATAAGATGGTACGTAATATTCTTTTTGCATAATTGAGACCATTGATATCTTTTATCTAAGTAGTAACATAATAAGGCATGACAGTTTGATTCATTGCAATTATCTTTTTTGGTAGTGCTGGTTCAATACATGGCAGTTTAGCTCTGCCGAGATGTGACAAGCAGTAGTATGCTTTTAGCAAAACCCCCTGAAGAAACTGGTGGTTGTGAAACGCGACACGGAGCCAAATGGAGGTGTCGGGGAATACAGAAGACAACACAAAATAAGCACAACTGTTTTGATATGAGAATTAAACATAATAAGGAATAAAGAGGACAGCACAAGATAAGCATAACCGTTTTGATAAGATAAAAATTGAAAAAATTTTATGGAAAAGAAATCTTGACGGAACAGAGGTCATTGATGCATATTTGGCACGTTAAGGACATTGTCTGCATAAAAGTGCCATCACCAGTCTGAGACCAAGTTCTTTTCGTGTTTTTGATTAATTTTTTCTGGGAATTTAGACGTCATCAGTTGCATATTGGTAAAAGATCATAGCCCAGTTGATATTTGAGGGACACATTTCATTGTTAGTATACTGGCCACATGCTTTGCATGGTAACTGCACGAAAGAGTGAGAGGCCTGGCGAACTCCAACGTGCAGCCCTCCTGGATGATCTGTAGAACCCATTGATCGGATGTGATCCAGACCCAGGCTGAGTAAAAGTCTCAGACTGCACCCCTGCCTGGGCTCCCCTATGCTTCATTGCGGCTATTTCGGGCCAGAGGAAGAGGAGGTGAGGGTAGTAGCCCTGCCCTGCTCCTCAAAACCCTTGAAAGGTCTGCCCCCAAAGAGTAAAACGTCCTCTCTGATAAAGCACATGGTGCAGAATCTCCTGAAATCACACGACTGACCCTGTGCCGGTGCTGAGGAGCACACCAGCTTCTGCTTGTCCTCTGGGAGACAGCCCCCTTTGGACTCCCCTAAGTCCTTCACCAACTTCCCCAGCTCTTCCCCGAACATCAGCTTACCCTTGAATGGTAGCTTGCTTAACTGGGATTCTGAGGAGACATCCGCTGCCCAATTCCGAAGCCAGAGATAGCAGCATGCCACCGCCATCACTGAGACCATGCTCTTCGAAAGACCTCTGATGAGATCATAGAAGGCATCCGCCAGATACACAGCCCTGACTCCAGTCTTACTGCTGTCATCGCAGGCTCCTGGGAATCTTCCTTAGGCTCCAGAATGCCCTGCACCCTGGCTACAAACGCCTCACAAACTGACACCTGTAAAGATAGGGCATTAATATTAAACATCTGCTTCAACAAAGGTATCCAACTTCCTATCCTGAACATCCTTGAGCACTGTACTGCCTTAAATGGGGATAGTGGTCTTCTTGGTAACCGCCGACACAGTGGCATCCACCTTAAAAGGAATGCAGCATCTCCCACTCCAGCAACTGATAAAGACGTGTCATGGTCCTAGTCCCCCTAAGACCAGCCTCCAGGAGGTCCCACTTATCCTGGATCATTTGCTTAATCACCCGATGTCAGGGAAACAACCTTTCCCGTTTTGTTTTGTTTTTCCATTTAACTTTTATTAGGTTTTCCAAATATACAACACAGCCATCATAGTTTCTCAACCTTACACACCTGTCTCCAAGCTGATAGGTTATATACATATACATATATATATATACACATACACACACTCATACATACATACAGGGTGGCCCAAAAAAGTGAGAACATTTCATAAATTAAAAGCTTAAATAGTTTACTTATTTACCTTTTTTAGCTATAACACGTCTTTATTTCGATAATTTCCGGTCGCCTTTTTTTTTTTAAATTTGTCAATCATTTACATCTGTCTTTTTGAATTTTTAAATAACTTATATGCTACGAGAGGTTCTCATTTTTTATTTAGGCCACCCTGTGTATAACCTAACACTATAATCATCATTGTAGAACTTTACACACTGCCCCCCCCAATACTGTATCCACTCCCTTTCCACCCACCCTACCCTCCCCCCCGTCTATCTTATATCACCCCCAATCAAGTGACAACATATACTAAAACTCCATAACAGTCCCATTCAGCACCCATACTAGTGACCTTTATCCTAACTACCATTCTCCCCTCCTTGCCATTTCTCCAGCCACCCCCACACCCCTTTCCACTGTGTAATGATCGTATCTCCTTTCCCTTTAATGAATCCCCATCAACTTATGCATCAAATACGCCACCCTTTTTTACAAAGTCCTCCCTTTTTGGACATTGTGCTCCATTACAGTGGGCCGCTATCTCACTGCACGCTGCCACAATACAGTGTTGCAGCACTTCCCTTTCCCCTGTGGGGATAGGCTCTTCCAATTGGTGCAAACAAACTGGGGTCTTTTGCAATTTATATCCCGCCATCTCATGAATGATCTGCAGCACCGAATCCCAATAGGGCTGTATTACCTTACATTCCCAGCACATATGAAGCAGGGTACCCATCTCCAACAACCTCTCCAACACTTGTCTGTCCTAAACCTGCCTTCCATTTTCGTATCGGTGTCCAGTACCACCTAAACAACACTTTATAAGTATTCTCTCTGATTTCTGTAGCTATAGAGATGCCCGCTATTGTTTGGATTACCCTATCCCAGGCCTCTTCGTCCCATTGTAACGCTAAGTCTTGCTCCTACTTTGTCATATAATCAAGTTTACCCTCCACACTCTCCATTAATCCTTTATATATCTTTGACAAAACTCCTTTTTGCCCCACTTTCCCTATGCAGGTAACCTCAAACCAACCCCTATTGCCCCATAAATCCCACCACACCCTCTGCTACCTTAAAAAGGATCTCATCTGAAGATAGCTGTACTGATCCTGATTCGATAGCCCATACAAATCTCACACCAGCAAAGTCCCATACCCCCGTTTTCTGTATCACTTGAGATATTTGCGTAAGACCCAATATTGCCCACTTACGAAGTATCCCCCACTCTGGACCCTGTCCCTGCCCAAAAACAAGCCTCCAGTGACATCCCCTCTGAATAGTGTGTCTTATTAATATCTTCCGATATTGCTTCCAGACACTCAGAGTGTGTAACACCATTGGGTTGGAGCCTTGTGGACCACCTCCATACCAAATTAAAACGCTCTAACCCTACCCCCCCCCCCACCCCACTGAACCTTCTTCCATTCAAACCCAATATTTCTGATCCTCTCGATGCCACAGATCAATCACTCCCAATCCTTTCCAGTTTTCGGACAGGATGAAACAGCGGGTCTTCCAATGCATCCTCATCCAGCTGGCATATTAAGCCTTCTCAGGGACTCCATTCTGAGCGCCACCAACTCCGCCCCCCCCCCCCTGACAGAAGACACAGATTATGCAGGATTCCTCTTCCTGTGGGATCTCACCATCCTCCAGCTCCGCTGGCCCCGCACCCAACTCTGCTTCCATGTCCAAGTCCCCTGGCTCATCTGAGTGAAGGGACCCCGTCTCCTCAAAACGGGTCACCCTCGAACCTACACCTGCTCGCCGCAGACTCCTCATCCATCCCTATCTATTGCTGGCCTCTTTCTGATCAGTTCAGGCACAGGGGAAGGCCCTTCTTTCCCCCATTGCTTTATGCAGAACGTCTTGTGCATGAGGATGAAGAACTCAGGGAAAATCTCCCCCGTGGCATTATCCCCTCCTCCCCCTGCATGTTCCCTGCTGAACTGTTCCAACAGCCACCCCCCCCCCCCCCCAGGCCAGTGTTCTTGCCGCCCCTATGGACAAGCTTTGACCTTCCTTAGAGTGCAAGCCACTCCCAGCAGTCGAGGACCTTGTTCATCCTGATATATGTCTGCTTTGTCCTCCTGCAAATCTTTATCCGCCATCCGGGCTTCCACCTCACATCCATGGCAAATGCCAGCAGCTGAGACCGTGCCTTGTAAGCCAAGCATTGTGGACTTGCCAGCATGTCAGGCTAGAGAAGGACCTGTTACCCGACAGCCCCTTGTCACTTTTCTGCTTCTCTGATTATTTAGAGGAAAAAAAAAAACACACCGCGAAAAGGACATGAACAGAAAAACTAAGGGAAAAATAAAAATAAATCGTGGGGGCCTCTACCCAGCAACCAGGAAGCCCTCCCCTGCTCCCTACCACATATGCTTTCTTCCCTCCTATCTCCAAAATGGTGTAGCTTCCCACGCTGTCGTGAAAAGCTTCAAGGAGCCATGTGGTTACAGGCATCTAGCCTGAACAAAGTAACAAAAAACTTTAGGCTGCCGCTACCTTACCCCGTAGCTATGTGGTCCCAAAAAGCTGCCAAAACACGCTATTGGTCTTTTGCTCCTTACCTCGCACTCATCCTCCCTTACCAGATTCAGCACAGAAGCAGAAGCCCAAAAAAAGAGCCACAGTCCATTAACATCCGGATAACTTTCAAACCTGACTCAGGCTGATCCCACTCAGTTTGAATCATCTGATCTACAACTCTATGCACCGGGAAACACCACTTGAGATTCCCGTACTGCTTGTATGAGGGGATCCTCCAAACCTTCGGCTTCAACAGGGCGCGCTGTTGCGAGATTGAGTGTTTGAAGGGCTTCCGTAATCAGGGGTACCAGCTCCTCCTCACGAAACACTCAGATGATCCTAGCCTGATCTTCAGGCTCAGGAATCTCCTCTTCTTCCAGTTCACCTCGCTTCATTGTGGCTTGCGACTAAAAGAAGAGGACGAGGAGGAGGGCACAGCTGAGAAACCTCTGCCCGCTCCTTGAAAACCTCAAAAATTCTGCACCCTTGACCCAAGCCTGCCAAGTTGGGAATCCCAAAGGCGGGAAGATCGAAACCTCCGAAAATCTCTAAACTGACCCCGAGAAACCGACAGACTTCTACCTAAGCTTAGGCTTATCCTCCAGCAGCCTACCGTCTTTAGACTCTCCAAGGTCCTTCACCAACTTATCGAGATCATCCCTGAACAACAATCTGCTTTTAAAAGGAAGTTTGCTGAGTTGAGACTTTGAAGACCCGTCGGCCGCCCAATTTCGCAACCAGATGGATCTCTGCGCCGCCACCAAGGAAGCCATACTATTTGCCAACGTTCTGATCAAATCATAGTGTACATCTGTCAAGTATGCTGAACCAGACTCCAACCACGTCACCTCGAGCAAGCCGTGCTGGTCCAAGCGGGAGTCCTGACGCAAATGCTGAGCCCACCGTAAGCAGGCTCTAGCCACCCAGACCCCACAAATAGAGGCCTGCAAAGACAAAGCATTGGTCTCAAAGGCCTGCTTTAATAACCCGTCCACCTTCCTGTCTTGTGTACCCTGTAAGGCAGCACTCCCCTCAACTGGAATTGTCGTTTTCTTGGTTACTGCCAATACCACTGTGTCTACCTGAGGCAACTTGAACTTCTCCTAACAGATAGAGCCGATTCCAGTTCATCAAAAACGTCCTCCGGCTCCACTTCAGCCTCTGTCTCCTGCCAGTCCATATCCTCCTGTTCTACCTCCAAGGGCCGAAGCCTTTTAACCAGCTTCGGTAAGTTCCGACCGGCACCCTCCGCTTTAGGAGGCGGCAGAGGCGCCGGTGTCAAAGGTTTCTGGCAACTTCCCTAGACGCCCCAATCTGAAGGCCTGATGCATAATCAGTACGAAGTCTGGGGAAAAAAATCAGCCAAGAATGAAGATTCCGGCTCTCCAACCGGCAGTTCAGCCCCCTGTCCCTGAGGAGTAACTGGAGTTGGAAGTACGAGAGAACCAGGAGAAGAATCCCCCTCAGCAGGCAATGTAGAGTCCAAAGGGTCTGGCAGTGTCTTGCCTTCCATCTGCTGCTCTATGTCAGAGGAAACAGCAGCGCAGCCCCTGCAAATCCCTGAATTTGACACTGTGCCTCTGCAAGAACCGCAGACCACGCACTGCGGCCTTGCTGACATTAATAAGAAGGTTACAACCCCAGGAGAAGGGAAGGATCTGACTGACCCACCCAAACATCCAGAAAGAAAACCAAACTTAAAAAAAAAAAAAAACACAAACCATACCTAACCGAGGATTGTCAAACTAAAGAAACCCATGTGCCTGCCCCAAACGCTAAGGGCACCAACTTGCCCAAACGTGCAGGGCCCGCACTCCACATGGGAAAGTGAGGCACAAAATGGCCGCCGGGACCGGCGAACGACAAAAGAGGCACGAAAAATCAAAGAGAAAACAAAATTGCAAGCGCAGCGTTAGGGAACCAAAGAACAAGCGCCGCAATGAAATTGGGGAGGAATCAACTTACCCCTTCTCAAAATGTGCCAAAAACTAGCAACGCCTCTCGAATCCTGAGCGGTGTAGAGCTGCTGTCCCGGCTGCCTAAGGTAAGTGCCGGTGAGCCGAGCACCCCTGGAGTTCTCTCCGCTGCAGTCAACGCTCAGAAACAAGGCCTTTCTGACAGAGCGAGTTGCTGCGATTATCCAATCTCTCCCCCGTACTGCCCAGGGGGAGCGATCTAAGAATGCTGTCTGTATTAGAACTGCCACTGAAGTAAAGGAGGGGAAAGGGCAGTGACGGCTCGGCTCCTCAGACTTTTTTTAATTGAAAGCTATAGGCTTCTAAAGAAAACAAACAAATGAAACCAAGGGAAAAAACAAACCCCAAAAAGCTAGTGATGCTCACAAGCCCCTAAGTGAGCCCAGTGCCAGGCTCACACGTCCTCCTGCTGCATGGAGACTGGACACATTGGGGGCTGATGGGAGCTCCAGCAGCATACACCCTGTGGTACTAAAGAATCTGATTGGTCCAGTCTCCATGCTGCAGGAGGAGGAGCACTACCCGGATGTGGAGGACTAAACTGGAGGACCGCTCAGGAATAAAAATTGTAGGAATTTTTTTTAACTTTAAATAAAATTTAAAAAGTTACTTACATTATACGCTTATTGCTTATAGGAAAGAACAAGCGTAAATAACTAGAACATAAAATAAAAACATAAATATATAAAATAAAGGGGCAGAGGTTATATCAATACAATAAAAATAGGCAGCTCAGAAAGTGGATAAATAAAAACTCTCCATTTTCATCATAAAATTAGCAGAGATCAAGGCAGTTCCTTCCATCCTATGCACTAAACAGAATACCACAAGGAGAAATTTCACTTACCATTAATTTCCTTTCCTGGAATACTGCTAGACCAGACCAGTCCAGACAAGCGGATTATGCACCCCTGCCAGCAGATAGGGGACAGAGAAAAAAGCTCCAGAGCTGTGATTGGTCAGGCTCTGGGTGACATAGGCATACTCCTAGAGGTCCTATTCAGTAACTATGTAACAAGCCAAAAAGGCAACACCTCAGGGAAAAAAACAACTATGAACCCTTAAAAAAGGAACCAACTCAACCCCTCAACCCGAACGAAAAACGGAAGAGAAGGATCAAATATCATTCCCAAGGGAAGAAGTCTGAAATGACTGCTTTGACACATTCCCAGGAAACAAACTCTGGAAGGGCTTGCGGAGCGTATGACTGTCGGCTGCTCTGCACATGTACCAGTGCCTCTGACAAGCTGGGTGGGTTCTGGACTGGTCTAGCAGTATTCCAGGAAAGGAAATTAACGGTAAGCGAAAATTTCTCCTTCCAGATCATACTGCTAGACCAGTCCAGACAAGCGGAAGTACCCAAGCTAATTACCCTCAGGGTGGGCAGTTAGAGTCGCCGACAGCACCCCAACTCCGAAATGACTGTCCTCTCGGGCCTGTATATCCAACCGATAGTGCTGAACAAAAGAGGACAAGGACGACCAGGTGGCCGCTCGACAAATATCGAGAGGAAGGACGTGGGACCTCTCGGCCCATGACGTGGATTGGGCTCGAGTGGAATGAGCTCGAAGCCCTTCTGGAACCGGCTGGCCTTGGAGAATGTAAGCCGATTCAATGGCACGACGCAGCCACCTAGCGAAAGAAGGTTTGGAAGCAGCCAAACCCTTGCGCGGCCCCGAAAGGGTTTGGAAGCAGCCAAACCCTTGCACGGCCCCGAAAGGAGAACAAAAAGACGGTCAGTCTTGTGAAAGGAATTGGTAACTTACAAATAGCGAAGGAGAACTCGCTTGAGGTCGAGGAAGCGAAGACTTTTGCGCCTACCCGCACACTGTTCTTTAGAGAAGGCAGGCAATAGCAGGGGCTGATTGACATGAAAAGGAGTAACCACTATGGGCAGGAAGAAAGGAACCGTGCGAAGAGTTACCCCCTCAGGAGAAAAAAACAGATACGGATCCCTGCACGAGAGAACTTGAAGCTCCGAGATTCTTCGAGCCGACGTGATTGCTACCAAAAACACCGTTTTGAGCGTCAAATCTAGAAGAGACACTTCCTTCAAAGGCCAGATTTCCAAGCGCCCTGAGAACTAGTGCTAGATCCCAAGGAGGAACTACTGGACGGGCCGGAGGACGAAGCAGCTTGACCCCTTTCAGAAACCGAGACACATCAGCATGGGAAACAAGGGATCTACCGTGCACCAGACCCCGATAACATGTCAAGGCAGAAATGTGCACTCTAAGCGAACCGAGCGCCAAACCTTTATCAAGACTATCCTGTAAAAAGGCAAGAATATCAGGAATTGAGGTACGCCACGGGGACAAGTGATGACGAGAACACCAAGCCTCGAAGATGCGCCACACACTCGCATAAGCAGCGGATGTTGAAGACCGTCGCACACTAAGGAGGGTAGCTACCACCTTCGGCGAATACTCCTTATGGGTCAAACGGCGGCATTCAAGAGCCAAGCCGTAAGCGAGTAGAGAGCTGGATTTTCCATGAAGATCTGTCCCTGTCTGAGGAGTCCGGAGGGAGCTGCCAGCCGTAATGGCAACCCCCGTGCCAGCCTTATGAGATCGGCATACCATGGTCTTCCTGGCCAATCCAGGGCGACGAGGACTACCGACCGAATTCGCTGCATGATCCTGCCGATCATGGACCAGGGCGGAAAAACAAAGAAGCTTTTTTTCCGGCCAAGTCTGAGCCAACGCATCGATGCCGAGAGTCCTGCGTTCTCTCCAGCGGCTGAAGAAACTCGGAACCCTGGCATTCGCTGCAGACGCCATGAGATCTATCGCCGGCGACCCCCATTTTTGAATTATCCTCTGGAAGGCTAGCGGGGCCAGTTCCCACTCGCCGGGGTCGAGGCTATTGCAACTCAAAGTTCGCCTTCACATTGCTGGTTCCTGCAATGTGTTGGGCGGAGAGGGCTTGGAGATTTCTCTCTGCCCAAGGAAGAAGAGCCATCTCGTTCGACACTCCAGTGCACTTGGTCTCTCCTTGACGGTTGATGTAGGAAACTGTGGTCGCGTTGTCAGATAGTATCCGAACCGCTTTCCCATGCAGAAGAGTGTGAAATCTCAGTAGAGCCAGACGTACTGCTCGTGCCTCTAGTCGATTGATCGTCCAGCAGGATTTGCGTGTTGTCCAAGCGCCCTGCGCAGTGTGAGATCGACAGTGCGCGCCCCAACCGGACAGACAGGCATCCGTTGTTAGAACGATCCAACACGGAGTCTCTAAGGGAACCCCCTTCAGGAGGTTGCTGGAGGAGAGCCACTACCGTAGGCTTAGTCCGACCCTGGAGTGAAGCGGAAGGCAAATTTGGTAGTCTTCCCAAACTGGTGACCATCGTGTCAGGAGAGCTTTCTGTAGACAGCGCATGTGCGCTCTGGCCCAAGGCACGAGATCTATGGTCGCCGCCATGGATCCCAGGACTTGAAGGTAATCCTATGCTCGAGGCGAGAACTGTGCTAGGAGACTGCGAACTTAAGAAGTTAATTTGAGGAATTGAGGCACTGACAAAAGGACCCGACCTAAGGCTGTTTCAAATCGAGCCCCCAAAAATTCGATCTCCTGGGACGGCTGAAGACAACTCTTGTCGCGGTTGATTACCCAGCCGAGGCTCTCGAGAAAGGCAACAACTACCGAGACTGTGCTGCAAGCCTCGGGGAGAGAGTCTGTGCGAATGAGCCAGTCGTCCAGATAAGGATGAACTCTGATGCCGCGGCTGCGTAAGGCCGCAGCTACTACCACCATTATCCTGGAGAAGGTTTGAGGCGCCAAAGCTAGACCGAAGGGCATCGCATGAAATTGGAAATGTTGACCGAGTACCGCGAATCGAAGGAATCGCTGATGTCCCTCTCGAATGGGAATGTGAAAGTATGCTTCTGCGAGATCGAGGGAAGCTAGAAATTCCCCCTTGCGTACCGCTTGAATAATGGATCGCAGTCTCCATTCGAAAGTGTGGTACCCGCAGACTGCAATTGATGCCTTTGAGGTCCAAGATAGGACGAAAGGAGCCACCCTTTTTTGGCACCACGAAATAGATAGAGTAACGGCCTAGTCCTCTTTCCAACGGTGGAATTGGACGAACATCTAAACGCTGGAGTCTTTGAACGGTGGATTGGATAGCTAGCCTTTTCCCGGGGGAACGTCCGGGAGAAACCAAAAATGTGTCTCGAATGGGGCGCCAACATTCGAGGGTGTATCCCAGAGAAACAATGTCGAGGATCCACTGATCCGTAGTTATTAAGGCCCACTGACAAGCAAAGAGGGCTAAACGACCCCCTATTGGTGGAAGCGGCTTGAGTGGGTGAAGCATCCCATCAGCGGGACGGGCAGGAGGCACCAGAGAATCTACCTGTACCCGAATAGGACTCTGATCCCTTACGGGCTCCCCAAAAGGACTGTGCCCGCTGGGTGAAGCGAGGGGTAGGAGCAGAGGAGGAATTCGGCCTGAACAACCAATTCTTCCTAGAGTCACGGAAGGAGGCGAAGCGCCGAAAGGATTGCGTACGAGATCCACGGCGAGAAGCTTTAGGTCTATCTTCAGGTAAGCGCTGAGGTTTAACCTCTCCTAGATCTTTCACCAACTTATCCAGATCTTCCCCAAACAGGAGTCTGCCCTTAAATGGAAGCTTCGGCAATCGCGTTTTAGAGGCCACATCCGCAGTCAGAGCCAGCGTCTAGCCACCGTCACCGCTGCTAGCGAGCGAGCTGAAAGATGCAAGAGGTCATAAAACGCATCCACTAAGAACACGGCCACCGATTCCAGACGATCAAGTTCCGGATAAGTGTCAGGAAGCTGTTGAATCCATCGAAGGGAAGCTCGAGACGCCAGGCCTCCACAAACGGTCGCCTGAAGCGACAGAGCCGAAGACGAGAAGGCTGTCTTAAGAAGACCCTCGACCTTAACAGTCCTGTTGATCCCGAAGCGCCGCTCCACCTTCCACCGGGATGGTGGTATGCTTTGTTACCCCAGTCACCAAAGCATCCACCTTCAGGTAGGCAAGCCAGCGGTCGAGGTCCGAGGGAGTCCATTGATATAATTGCCCAATATGGCGAGCAGTGCGTAAGGAGGCATCCGGGGAGTCCCATTCCCGAGATACCAGCTGTTGCAATTCAGCTGGAAAGGGAAAGGCTCTGGAAGGCTTGTGTATTCCCTGTAATATAGGATCCGGCTGAGATTGAGGCTGCAAGGTTTGAGAGACGGGAGAGTCAGAGGTGCAGCGCCTCCACCACCTGCGCTATAAGAGCAGGCAACTCCTCTTTACGAAAAAGCCGGATGTCCTGAGGGTCCTCAGGTGCTGTCAAGGAAGAATCTGAGAGAGAATATTTTCTGTCTTCACGCTCTGAAGCAGGCAAAGTTCCTTCTGAAGATTTGCGGTCCTCAAGCAAATCGGTAGCCTCTGCTAACCATGCTCCTTCTCCCGAAGGTGGCACTTGTTTGAGAAATGTGGTCTTATGGAGATCGCTTATCAGGAGTTGGAGCAGACACCATGGGAAGCTCTGCAGACTCCGTATGCCAGAGTCCAAGCCTGGCGAAACAGTGCCAGAAACTGCGTATCTGTCGCATCTTTGGGAGTCCCCGACGGCTAAGGAAACAAGGTGGGGGCTGGCTGAGAACTCTCAGAAGGTAAGACACCTTGTAGAGCATCTAGGGAGGGAAGCTGGGAGCTGACCTCAACTGCAGGCAGTGTGGGGAGAACAGAAGCCGACGATTCCCCAGGGTCTGACAAACAGGCAGAGCACAGGCGATTAGTTAATTCTTTCTGCTTTCTATTACAGACTATGCATCTGAAAAGAGAAGGCGAGCATGACAAACTAACTTTTTTTTTTTAAACAGTAAAAGAGAATCAAAATAAAACAGAAAATAAACCAACCCCCAGAAAGTGACAATGAAAATCTGTTGTGCCTGGAATGCTAAGGAGAAAAACTCAGTCAGCAGCTGCTCCCGCCAAAAACTAAGAAAAAAAAAACAATGCCCCGTTTTCAAAATGGCCGCCGGTACAACTAAAGGACAGTAAATGGCTTCTCCATCACTAAAAACTGCAGAAAACACGGCGATTTTGGTTGCAGTATGGCAGGAAGTGCTGTCAGCAGCTAAAGGAACTTCAAAACCCAGTTTAACAGACCCCGACGAAAACCGGAAGTGAAGGAATCAGCTCAGAGACAGCCGGTCCCGATGCAGAGCAGTTGAAATAAACCCGGGGCAGCTGAGGCAAGTAACAAAACAGCTTACTTACTGTTTTGCTCTGAAATTGATACCTGATCCTCCTGCTAAAGTCTAAGCCCTCGTGGCAAAGACTCAACGCTGCTTTAAGAAAATCGGGAGCTCTACTGAAGCCAGGCTCAGGAGCTCCACAAGCTTATCTAGGGAATCAAGTTGCTGGGAAACCCAGAGTAACACCTCTTGTGTACTCTGGGTGCATCCAGGAGCCTCAAGATAAAGTGAAAAAAAGAAATTGTAGAACAAGTTTGAAGAACACCCTCATCTGCTGAGACAGAGAAAATACTGAATAGGACCTCTAGGGGTATGCCTATGTCACCCAGAGCCTGACCAATCACAGCTCTGGAGTTTTTTTCTCTGTCTCCCTATCTGCTGGCAGGGGTGCATAACCCGCTTGTCTGGACTGGTCTAGCAGTATGATCTGGAAAGTGACATTTAAGAAGGATGCATCCTTTCAATTATGCAACATATGTTGCACAGCAAAGAAAAACAAGAATGTCTAATAATTTCCTCACATATTTTGAAAGCCCCTCCATTAAAGCACAGAGAATGAAACAGAACAAGCTGCAGTGTTAAACATTTAGCTTAAGGGTACTGCAAATGAAGGGCTAGACACCATCCTAACACTTTTGCATAAGGACACATTCATACAATATCCCAAAAGCAGCACCAGCATAAATTGGATAGCAGCAAATTTGCCCTTTGCTATCTTAATGGCGTCCATATAGCTCAGTGAGCCATAAAAGTAGAGAGATTGAGCATAGTTTGATTTATAGTAAAACTCCAAAAAGTGCTGCAATTATCATCACTCTGTTGCATTGCAGTACTGAACTCCCATGTACGCTGCAGTCCAACAAGCGATTGACACATTGCATCAATAGTGCATAAAAAACAGAGAATGTGAAAAGACTTTACTAAACGGCTACTAAGTCCAAGGGGAGAGACAAGCTCAAGACCAAGTGACCAAACCTAGAGGCCTGGAATTACATCAAATCAAATTTTTCCATGAAACCCTCAAAAGAAATGAGGTGCCCATTTTCCAACTGACTAATACTCCATATACCCTTAGCTAACTACCACTTTCATGACAACTTTCTCTTATTTATCTGTATTAAGGGGTTATGCCAAATGGAGGCCGTGGAAGAAACAGAATGGGGATGAATAGCCCCCGCCCAGTTCCCTCAACGCACTAATAGTCCTAGAGAACAACAGAGCATCAAGCCTTTATTTGGGAATGCTCACAGTGGAAAGCGACCTAATGGAGATTTGATGCATAATCACCTGCTCAATCGCCAGTTAGAGGAGAGCTGGGCCCTCCGACAACTACAAGGCTCCATACCGCAGCAACGCTGCAGCAGGATAGGTGCAAAAGTCAGGGAATCCAATACCACCCTTCCTTCTTGGCTGCTCAAGCTTAGCCATAGCAATCCGCGGCACTTTATTTTTCCATAAAAATTTATGGAGTCTATCCAATTGCTAGTAAAAACTTGTGTTACAAAAGCCTGGGAGCATGCCCAACTTATAAACTATTTGCAGCAAAATCATCATCTTGATAGCATCCAATCGACCCCACCACGATAAACACAAAGGCAAACATTGCCAAAGGACTTTCAACTCAGACAGAATGATACTGGAATTGCATAAGATCGTATCTTTCGAATTCGTGCAGAAATATACTCCAAGATACTTGATCTTTTGCGGAGAGCATCTAAAGGTTGCCTCCCCCAAATCACTTGATGGTGAAATCATTCATAGGCAACAGCTCTGTCTTCTCCCAATTCACCCAGAAAAGGACAATGTGGTCTTAATTATATCAAGCAGATGCCTGGATAGGTAATTTAGTTTTCTAATTTTTTTTAATTTGTAAATTAATTGTGTAGAGCATAGAATACAATAGCAGATGATGACTTCAAGGTCCATCTATCCTAAGTTTAGTTAAATTTGAAAAGAATGAAACACAAAACACAACCATTCTATAAGCAAACATTAAGTATAATGTTAAGCCCATTTATATAGCCTTCTAGTTACCTGAAAACGCTTCTAGAAAGGAAAACTGGATTAACTCAATACATTTTAAAAAATTGTTAAAATAAATAAATATCTAATTAGATTCTTGCAAGCCAAAAAGCTTACAACATTCATTAGATTAACAAAGATCTCATCCCTAACCAACCACAATGCTGATTTTTTTTTTCCTATAACCTGAACACACATTATAGGAGCTCTCCCTTCATCTGCCAATCACATCGGGGCAGCAACGGATTTAAAAGCCGCCATTACAACGGCGATCTAGCCCACTTCTCCCCACTCAGACCGGTATCGGGGCTGTGAGCAGGAGCTCTCCCTTCATCTGCCAATCACATCGGGGCAGCAACGGATTTAAAAGCCGCCATTACAACGGCGATCTAGCCCACTTCTCCCCACTCAGACCGGTATCGGGGCTGTGAGCAGGAGCTCTCCCTTCATCTGCCAATCACATCGGGGCAGCAACGGATTTAAAAGCCGCCATTACAACGGCGATCTAGCCCACTTCTCCCCACTCAGACCGGTATCGGGGCTGTGAGCAGGAGCTCTCCCTTCATCTGCCAATCACATCGGGGCAGCAACGGATTTAAAAGACGCCATTACAACGGCGCACCCGCGCCTTGCGGGCCCGCGCCTAAGGACCACGCCAAAGGGCCCTTTGGCGTGGCCCTTAGGCGTAGGTCCGTGGGGTATCAAGGAAATGGTTGATCTATGTTGGTTCTGTTTGTTGTTTTGCTTTGTGTAGTCAATTATAATGTAAGGTATGTATTGTATTTCCCTATGTATGTGTCTATGTTCTGACAATCTGATGCTTGTTTCCCTACCTTTTTGTGTAACTTGTGCTGTATTAACCGCTTTGATTTAAGGAAAAGGTGGGATACAAAACTTGTAATGTAATCTCTGTTGTACATGTGTCATGTATTGAAATGTATTGTATTGTACTGTGGCCGCTTTGATTGAAGGATAAGGCGGGATATAAAACATGTTAAATAAATAAATAAATAAATAAATATTACCTATAAACAAACTGAGCACCCTAGGGATGGACCCTAAAGTTACTGCTTGGGTTAGAAATTGGTTGGGTGGGAGGCGACAGAGAGTACAAGTAAATGGAGCTCACTCTGAGGAGAAGGATGTTACCAGTGGTGTGCCCCAGGGATCTGTCCTTGGTCCGATTCTTTTTAACATCTTTGTTAGTGATATAGCGGAAGGGCTGTCGGTAAGGTTTGCCTCTTTGCAGATGATACCAAAATCTGCAATAGAGTAGACACCCAGGAAGATGTAGATAACATGAGGAGGGATCTAGCTAAGCTTGAAGAATGGTCTAGAATTTGGCAGCTGGGATTTAATGTTAAAAAATGTAAGGTCATGCATTTGGGCTGCAGCAATCCAAGGGAGCAATATAGTATAGGGGGTGAAGTACTTTTGTCCACTAAAGAGCGGGACCTAGGCGTGTTTGTGTCTGATGATCTTAAAGTAGCTAAACAGGTAGAAAAGGCAACGGCAAAAGCTAGAAGGATGCTTGGGTGCATACGGAGAGGAATGGCTAGCAGAAAAAAGGAGGTGATAATGCCTCTGTACAAGTCTTTGGTGCGACCTCATTTGGCGTATAGTGTGCAATTCTGGAGACCGCACCTTCAAAAGGATGTGAACAGGATGGAGTCGGTGCAGAGGGTGGCTACTAAAATGATTAGTGGTCTTCATTATAAAGCATATGAGGACAGACTGAAGGATCTTAATATGTACACTTTAGAGGAAAGGCGGGATAGAGGTGATATGATTGAGATGTTTAAATACCTCCGTGGTATAAATGTTCAGGGAGAGAGCCTCTTTCAATTGAAAGCAAGTTCTGCTACGAAGGGACATGGGATGAGGGTGAAGGGAGATAGATTCAGGAGTGATATGCGGAAATATTTCTTTACGGAAAGAGTAGTGGATCCGTGAAATAGTCTCCCAGTGGAGGTGGTAGAGATGAGGACAGTATCAATTCATAAAAGCATGGGACAAACAGAGAGGATCTCTAAAGGAAAAAAGGGGACTGTTGTAGTTGTTGATATGGAAGGACAGACTAGATAGGCCATGTGGTCTTTTTCTGTCATCATATTTCTATGTTTCTATGACTAAAATGATACATTAATATATTCAAGAACACTGTAAAAAGAAAAGTTGAAATTCCCCTGAATGAAATTCTCTAGACTTAGACTATTTGGTTAATTTATGTAGTTGCTCACCTGTAACGCGTGTTATCCGTGAACAGCAGGAATCAGTCCTTACATATGGGTGACGTCGACACTGACAGAGCCCATGTGGAGCATTTCCCCAGCTTTCAAAGAAGCCTTTGGGACATGCTACCATGCATGCGTGGTCCCCTTCCCAACCAAGGGTGCCATCTTGCTCAGATGACATAGCAAGGATGGCAGTAAAAACTAAATCTAGATAGGGAGGCAACTCCAAGGGGAGGAGGGAAGGTTGTGAGGACAGATTCCTGCTGTCCCTGGAGAACACCTGTTACAGGTGAGTAACTATGCTTTCTCCAGAACAAGCAGGAAGTCAGTCCTCACATATGGGAATCCCTAGCTCCAGGCTGCAAAGGACTGAACCACGACAGCACCAACAGCGACCAAACGGGTAGCCATGAGTTGCAGAAGGTTGAGTCCCCACTGAGAGAGAGACTGCAGCGTCCAGCAACACTATCACTCTGGTCAGAAGGGTCGGATGGCAGGAGTTACCTACACCCAGAGAACGTTACGTAGCACTGCCTCTGCGGGACTCGCTCTCCAGGCAGCAGTGAGCTGCAAACATGTGAATTGAAGACCATGTGGCAGTCTTGCATATCTCAGTCACCGGCACTGAGCAGAGGTGGCCATTGCCTTCATGCAATGTGCTGTGATCTGGTGCTCAAGGGAGAGGCCAACTCACTCATAGGCTAGGGCAATACAGTCCACCACTCAAGTGGACAGAGTTCGCTTTGATACGGGGAGCCACAGTTTGCTGGGGGTTATAGGACACGAAAAGTTAAGGAGCTGTCCAATGGGCTGAGTCCGCTGTAAGTAGAACGACAGGGCCCATTTGCGATCCAGTGTATGAAGGATCAGCTCCTCCCTGCTGACATGAGGCTGTGGAAAGAAGGTGGTGAGTACTACCACTTGGTTGACGTGAAAAGGAGATACCATCTTCGGGAGGAATTTCAGGTGTGTGCTGAGCACCACCCTGTTCTTACAGAACCTAGTATATGGCGGGTCTGCCACCAAGGCCTGGAACCACCAGGAAGGCCATTTTCCACGATAGGTACCTGAGGTGACAAGTGGCTCGAATGGTAGCCTGGAGAGTTGGGAGAGCACCACGTTGAGATCCCATTCTGCTGCCGGGGGGGCGGAGAGGGTGTTTGGATAGTAGGAGGCCCCAGAGGAACCTGGAGACCAGGGTCTGGATGGAGAGGGGTTTCCCCTCGATGGGGTGGTGGTGAGCAATGATGACAGTCAGGTGCACCCATACCGAGTTAGATAAATGTAGTTAGATAAGTGTAGCAGGTACTGAAGAACGAGCTGCACCTGGCATGAGAAGGGATTTTCCTCTCATTCTGCACACAAAACAGAGAACCCTCCTCAGGAGGCCAGCAGGACCTCTTCGACTTCCACAGGAAGACTGAAAGGGGCCAAGGCTACCCTTTCAGCAGCCACGCTGTTAGCGTCAGGGACCTCACATTGGGGTGCAAGAGTTAACCACACTCCTGGGACAGGAGGTCTGGGGCCCGGCCCAGTGGAACTGGGCGTGCCACCGACAAAGAAAGCAGCAGGGGGAACCAGGGTTGCCTGGACAACCTGGGAGCTATCAGAATTACTGATGCTCCGTTGCTCTGGACCTTGAAAAACGGTCCTGGCTACCAGGGGAGTCTGTGGGAATGTGTAGAGTAGGCCCTCAGTCCATTAAACTAGGAAGGCATCCGCTGCCACTCTCTCTGGGTGCAGCTGACAGGAGCAGAAGCGGATCAGTTGTGTGTTGTCCGGAGAGGCGAAGAGGTCCATCACGGGCCTGCCCCAGAGGTTGAAGAACTGTCTCACTACCCTGAGGTGCAAGCGCCACTCGAGTGGCCTCAGGACTCTGCTCAACCTGTCCGCTAGGCAGTTTTCCTGACCCGGGACGTATACCGCTTGCAGTAGCATGTTGTGGCGCCACAAATGACAGGAGGGCTACCGCCTCCCAGCAGAGGAAGTACGAGCCTGTGACCCCCTGCTTTTTGATGTAAACATGGCCACCTAGATCAACAATGGCAGATGCCGTAGGCTGTGACAGAATACTCTTAGGGCCAGAATGATAGCCCAGAGTTCCAGGAGACTGATCTGTAGGAGGGACTCCTCCGGAGACCAGCTGCCTTGTGTGCATTGGCCATCACAGTGCACTCCCCAACCTAGGAGGGAGGCATCTGTGGTCAAGGTCACTTGTGGCATGGGTGCCTGAAAGAGTATTCCTGCCCATAGGTGGTGCAAGTTCTGCCACCGGTTTAATCAGGCTGGTGACCTTGACCCTGTCCCTCAGCCTACCTGTGGCCCGAGTCCACTGTGAGCACAGGCACCATTGGGCCATCCACATATGCAGGAGGGCCGAAGGGGTGACATGGACCGTCGAGGCTATGTGGCCCAGGAAACAGGAGGTGGCACGCCAGGACTGTCCTGCGGCATTGCACCTCCACTGCCAGCTGCTGGAGGCATGCTACCCTCTCTCTTAGGACCGCTCTTGCCTGTAGCGTATCCAGGTGTGCCCCTATAAAAAAACTCTAGGCCTTCAGCTGGGGAGAGATGGGATTTGGGGTAGTTGATGACAAACCCCAGGTGCTGCAGGATGCAGACTGCCTGGCCTGCGGCCTGGATGTCCACAGCGCCTCTAATGAGCCAATCATCCAGATAGGGGAAGACGAAGGCCCCTTGTAAGCGCAGGTAGGCAGCCACAACTGCCAAACACATGTGAAAACCATTGGTGATGAGGCCAGGCTGAAGGGGAGTACCTTGTACTATTAGTACTCTCCTCCCACCACAAATCTTAGGTGGATCAGGATGTGGGTATATGCATCCTTCAGATCCAAGGAGTGGAGCCAATCTCCCTGGTGGAGGTAGGGCAGCAATGTCCCAAAGGAGAGCATTTTGAACTTCTCCCTCATCAGAAACTTGCTCAGGTATCACAGATCTAGTATGAGGCCCCCAGTTATTTTGGAGATAAGGAAGTACCTGGAGTAGAAGCCCTTTCCCCATAGATGTTTGGGTACAGGCTCCAATGCCATGTCCTTGAGCGGGCCTGCAAGCTCTGAGAGGAGAAAGGTCTGGTAAAGCACAGACTGCACCAGCTCTCCTGGGAAGAACCCTAGGGGTGTTTGCTGGAAGCAGAGGAGATACCCCTCCCTTACCACCTGTAGGACCCACTGATGGTAACCCCAGCCCACCTATGGGCAAAGAGCGCCAGGCAGCCCCCTGTGGGCTGGAAGGGTCTCCCGGGGGAGAGGAGGCCCTGCCCGGGGAGTCAAAAGCTCCCCCCAGGTTGGGTGGGAGCTGGGGCCTGGGGTTTCTGAGCCTTTGGCTTTCTCGGCCTGTGGCCCCGACTCTTGGGCTGAGGGCCCTGTTGTAGTCCTGAGAAGGGCCGGTAGTGACCCTGATGAAAGGCCCCTTTTTCCTCGGGAAAGAGGGTCTTTTCACTGATGGTTTCTTCTGGGGGGAAGGCCAAGGTCTTCCTCCTTTGCCTGGTCATGACTCGGCTTCTATCTTGGCCACCTATGTCGGCCATGGGCTTGCTGAATAAGTTTTCCCCAGTGCAGGAGACATTGAGCAATCTCTATTGTACACATTGCTCGAGATCGGAGGTCTGCAGCCAGGCTTGGCATCAGGCGCCGATGCTGGCAACTGCCACATGGGCTGCCAACTCAAAGCAGTCATAGGCGGTGCGGGACAGAAACTTTGAGCAGTCCAGGATCCCGGCTGTCAGGGTTTGGAACCTCTGGAGAGGTTCTCCGGCGAGGCCTGTGGAAAAATCTGCCAGTTCCTGATGAGGCCCTTGAGGTACATTCCTATATACAATTCATAGGCCTGCATCCGGCAGCCAAGCATGGAGCCCTGAAAGCACTTGCACCCGAGGGCGACAAGGGCTCTGAATTCTCTGCCCGGAGGGACGGAGGAATAGTTCATTTGTTTAAGCTTCTGCATAGATGGCTCCATAAACATGAAGTTATGCAGGAGCTGAGCCTTTTGGAAGCTGGGGCCCTTGACATAATAGATGGTGTCGGCTGACAACTGGCACAGAGGCCAGGTTCTCCCACATCCATAGGAGCAACTGCTTGAGGATAGGCTGCACCAGCACAGTCAGTCTCCTTTGGCAGAGACTCATACTGGAGGATCTCCAGTTCTTCAGTCCTCCTCTGATTCAGTCAGGATCAACAGGGCCCAGGCCATATCTCGGATGAAGTTGTGGAAGTCCGCATCTTCTGGGGGAGAATGGCATCGTGGTGCCGGGGGAGATGGTTCCGAGATCTCCGGGGAGGCCTTGTCAGTCATCGGTCTCCCACTCTGAGCCAGAGGGCATCGAAGACTCTGAGGCTTGGGATTCCCACACCTCGAGACCAGCTCCGGGGAGCCAAGCTCCCCTGGAGAATCTCTGGTTTGACTCCCGGAAACTGGCTGGGGAGGACCAGACACCGGAGGATCAGGACCAGGACCTCTATCAGTACTGAGGACTTGTTCTAGGCCGTAATGCCCTGTGCCTGGATCGACACCTGAGTATTCCTCTGAAGTCAGGAGCCCGGTTTTCGGGGCAGATGATGCGGACGAGCCAGACATCATTGCCTTCTATAGGGCTAGGATGGCAGAGATATTCTGCTGCAGGACTGCATTTCTGTTTGAGGCCAGAAGGCTCCGCAGCTTTTGGCACGGGCACAGAGGTTTACAGGCCTGGTGCCAGCACTCTTGCGAGTGCATCTTCAATTAGGGCCACGGCCTTGAGAAGCCTCACAGTCTCTGCTGGCCGAGGACTCCTTCCTAGAGACCTTGGGGGTCGCTGCTCGGAGTCACCCGAGTCCCACCATGGGACTCAGAGGATGCCTAGGCATCACGGGCTGGGCTGGGCTTGGAACTCAGCGTCCAGGAAGCCAGAGCCGAATCAGACCGCAGGAACATCTTTCCCTGCAACTCCAATCGTTTGTTGGTTTTCGAAGTCATGGCCTGGCTGAGGTCACAGGTGGCACTGTTGTGGTCCAGGCCCAGGCAGCGTAGGCGACAGACACAGTTTGACTGCAGCAGTCACATTTTTTGAACCCACAGGGAGACATAGTGGGAGACGCCTGGCTGGGGTTGATAACCCCTGGGCGAAAAAGGGTGTGAACGCTGGTCCAGGCAAGCATCGTCAAAAAGAAGGGAGCTGAGAAACTGCACCGGGTCGGCGCCAGTTGAGGTGGGAAGAGGAACCAGTATACAAACTTGGAAAAAACAACTTTTAAGGATATTGTTAGAGATTTTTCAGGGGAAACAGAACATCCATTGGGCTCCACGGAAAAAAGGAGATTGAGCAAGATGGCACTCGGGTGGGAAAGGGACCACACATGTGTGATAGCATGTCCCAAAGACTCTCTTTGAAAGCTTGGGAAATGCTCCTCGTGGGCTTAGTCGGCACAACCACCCATATGTGAGGACTGACTTCCTGCTTGTTCCTGGAGAACAGAAATTACACCAGTCAACATGCCAACCTGAACATTTATCCAATCGATTTCCCTCTGGGGACAGGAAAATGCCTACAGTACCTGATTGTAACTTGCCTTGCTCTATTACTGGAAAGGTGTGAGCTAAATACAGCAAGGACTGTGCATACAGATTAGGTAAAGTTTTAGCTGTTATTTCTTCAAGGCAGAGGCTTTAAAGAAAAAAAAGCAAGAGGCAGCCCCAGCAAATTTATGGGAGCATGACAGTCTGAAGGCACAATATGTCTACAATAGACTCAGAGTAACTAAGGACGACCTGGCTTTTAACAGCTCTAATGCCATCTCTTATCAGGCGACCTTATAAGCACTTCCTGACCAAGTACTACAGATCATATGATCTATTAGCAATACAACTCAAGGGTTCTTAACCCATTCTTCAGAAGGCACCTAGCCATTTTGGTTTTCAGGATATGCACAATTCATACACAAAGGAAACAGTGCATGCATATTTATCTCATGTATGTTCATTATATTCTGTAAAGCTCAATGGCTGGTTGTATCCCAATGACTGGAATGAGAACAAAGGATTTTCACCTCCAGAGACCATAAAGGTAAGGGACGCAGAACTGCCAATCAGGTCCACCATAAGATATCTAGGTGTAACATTGGACCATAAACTGGACTTCAAAGAACACAAACCGCATGGTAAAAAACATTTACTTCAAGATCAAGACTCTCAAACACCTGAAAAACATGCTCAACCTGGTCAACTACCGATCAATATTCCAGGCGATAGTCACCCCCCACTTTGACTACGCAAGCATAATACTCCACAGCCTCCCAAAAAGCACCTTAAACATACTACAATTAGCCATGAACGCAGCCGCCCGGGTCCTGCACAGAGCATCAAGAAGAGACCATTCTACCCCCATCTTAAGGGAACTACACTGGCTTCCGATAAATTACAGGATCGAATATAAAGCACTGCTTATCACCTTCAAAGCCATTAACAAAATAGCCCCCCCAGCAATCACAATGCTCATCAACCTCACATCCAATAAAGCACAGTTACTTACCTGTAACAGGTGATCTCTGGGAACAGCAGGAATAAGTCTTAACATATGGGTATCGTCGGTACCGACGGAGCCTGCACGGGAACGCTCCCCAGCGTCCAGTAAGAAAGCTTTTGGGAGCATCCCACAGCGCCTGCGCGCTGCCTTCCCGCCTTTCCTAACCGCCTCTCTCCAGTTCGAGTTTTAAAGCTGAGACAAAGAGAGAGAGGAAAGGAAAGATAGAGAGATACAACTCCTAGGGGAGGTGGGTGGGTTGTGAAGACTTATTCCTGCTGTTCCCAAAGATCACCTGTTACAGGTAAGTAACTGTGCTATCTCCAGGAACAAGCAGGAATGAGTCTTCACATATGGGGACTCCCCAGCTAGAGATGCCAGGGAGATCTCCAAAGTTGTGAGTCCCTGAGAAGGGCTCTACCTCACCCCATGGATCTCGGGCATCCAACCAGGGATGGGGGCTAGGAGTTGATTAGGTATGGAACAGGTGTTTGAGAACAGCCTGACCAAACAAGGCAACCCGGCGGGAGTCCTTGTCCAAGCAGTAATGGGCTGTAACGGTATGAACCGAGGCCCAGGTGGCCGCTCGACAGATTTGGTCGACGGACACAGAGTTTAGATGAGCCATAGAGGCTGCCATGGCCCTCACATTGTGAGCTGTGACATGGCCATCCAGAGAAAGGTTCTTACTCTGGTAGGCGAAGGAAATACACTGAGCAATCCAAATGGACAGAGTCCTCTTAGAGACTGGAAGTCCTAAGTGAGAGGGATCAAAAGCAACAAAGAGTTGAGAGGACTTTCTATGTTGCTGTGTCCTTTGTAAGTAGAAAGCAAGTGCCCTCTTACAATCCAGGGTATGAAGATTCCTCTCTGCACTTGATGCATGAGGTCCTGGAAAAAAAGACAGGTAAATACACCTCCTGGCTCAGATGAAAAGGGGAGACCACTTTAGGCATAAAGTGTGGATTAGTCCTGAGGACTACCTTGTCATGATGGAACCTTGTAGAAGGAGGATTAGCCACCAAGGCTTGCAGCTCACTGATACGGCGAGCTGAGGTGACTGCAATGAGAAAAATAACCTTCCAGGAAAGGAATTTCAAGGAGGTAGTGGCTAAGGGTTCAAAGGGTGGCTTCATAAGCTGGCCAAGAACCAAATTCAAATCCCATGCCACTGGAGGTGGTCTAATGGGAGGTTTAGTTAAAAGAAATCCTCTTATTGCAAGATTCATGAGAGGCCGAGAGGAAATAGGATGTCCATTGAGAGACTTAAGGTATGCTGCAATAGCACTCAAATGGACTCTTACTGAATTTGTTTTAAGGCCTGCATGGGATAAATGCAGCAAATACTCTAGTAAAGAATTCAGAGGTATTGCAAGAGGGTTAAGACCCTTCTCTGCACACCAAATGGTAAACCTTTTCCATTTAAAAGCATAGGAACGTCTAGTGGAAGGCTTTCTGGAAGCATGAAGGATATCCTTCACTTGCTGAGACAGATGCCAATCTTGAAGGTCTAGGCCTTCAGCAACCAGGCTCTGAGATGAAGAGACTGGGGATTTGGGTGCCATAACGTTCCCTCCTCCTGGGACAGGAGGTCTGGAGCAGATCACAAGTCCAGGGAGGGAGCTTGAGAGAGATGAAGAAGTAGAGGGTAACACACTTGGCGTGGCCAACATGGAGCTATGAGGATCATAAACCCCTTCTCTCTCTGAAGCTTGAACAGTGTCTTGGAAATTAGGGGAATGGGTGGAAAGGCATAGAGGAAGTCTTGCCCCCAGTGGAGGAGGAAGGCATCCCTGGCCTGAACTCCTTGACAGGGAATCCTGGAACAGAATCGGGGAAGTTTGGCATTCCACGGACTTGCAAACAGGTCTATGTCTGGGGTTCCCCAAATTCAAAAGATCCTGGCTATCTGGTCCCCATGGAGGGACCATTCGTGTGGAAGCAGAACTCGACTGAGTCTGTCTGCCCAAGAGTTTTGAACCCCTGGAAAATACATTGCCATGAGATGAATCTGATGCTCTCTGGCGAAGGCCCACATTCTCAAAGCTTCGTTGCAAAGCAACAGAGAGCCAGTCCCGCCCTGCTTGTTCACGTAGAACATGGCTACTTGGTTGTCCGTATGAATGAGGACTGTCTTGTAGCTGAGCAGGGTGTGGAAGACTCAGAGCTAGAAGAATTGCTCTGAGCTCTAAGAGGTTGATATGTAGAGATGTCTCCTGTGGAGACCAGATGCCCTGGGTGGAGAGATCTTGTAGATGAGCTCCCCAACCCTTTGGGGAGGCATCTGTTGTGAGGGTTGCTTGGGGTAGCAACTGTTGAAAGGGGGACCCCAGCAACAGATTTTGAGTGGACTTCCACCACTGGAGGGACCAAAAGAGGCGACTGAAGGTTGCTATTTTGTCTGACAGGCAACCTCATGCCTGGGTCCATTGGGTAGAAAGAGTCCACTGAGCTGCCCTCATGTGAAGGCGAGCGTAAGGAACCACATGCACGGTGGATGCCATGTGGCCTAACAGTTGTAACATCTCTCGAGCAGTTAAATGGGATTTTAACTGAATTTGAGAGGCTAACTGCACCAAGCGTAGGCAACGGGCCTGGGGAAGATAGGCCCTTGCAGTTGCGGTATCTAGCAAGGCCGCTATGAACTCCAATGACTGAGTAGGGGTGAGTTGTGATTTTGGGATGTTTATTACAAGTCCCAGATACTGAAGAACACGCCTTGTGCAGGCTAAGGAATTCTAGGCCTCTGACTGGGATGGTGCTCGGATGAGCCAGTCGTCCAAATATGGGAATACAAATATTCCTAGAGTGCGTAGAAATGCAGCTACTACTGCCATGCATTTTGTGAACACTCTTGGAGCAGAGGCCAAACCGAAAGGAAGCACTCTGTATTGATAGTGCTTTCCTTGGTAAAGGAACTGAAGGAACCTTCTGTGTGTTGGATGGATGACATGGGTGTACGCATCCTTGAGATCTAGAGAACAAAGCCAATCCTGACTCTGAAGGGTTTTTTTTTTTTTTTTTTTTTGTATACCGCTTTATCCTTCAATCAAAGCAGTCACGACACAATTGAGGGATACATTTAACACGTGGGGATATGAGACACATACACTAATACTTACAGGGAATATGGGCTATGGAGGGTTAAGTGGCTTGCCCAAGACCACAAGGAGCATCTGTGGGACTAGAAACCCCGGTCCTTCCGGCCCAAGTTTGCTGTCCTCTAGTGGGATTTGAACCCCCGACCTTCCGGCCTGAAGTACCTTGCCCCAACCACTAGGCTACTCCTCCCTTGGAAGGTATGGAAGGAGAGCACCGAGAGAAATCATCTTGAATTTCTCCTTGCATAGAAACTTGTTCAATTCTCTTGAGATCTAATATGGGTCTGTAGCCCCCCGTTTTCTTTGGAATAAGAAAATAGGGGGAGTAGAACCCTGAACTCTGTTGAAGAAGGGGTACTTCTTCTATTGCCCTTTGGGCAAGAAGGGTAGCAATCTCCTGACCCAGGTCGAGGAGAGATGTTGGAGAATTGAACTGTCTCACCATAGTGTGAGGAGGAATGTTTAAGAAATGAAGCTTGTACCCCTCCCTTATGATGGAGAGGGTCCATTGCTCTGCTGTGATCTGTTCCCATCTGGGAGCAAAATGAGCTAACCTTCCTGGAATGGTGAGAGGCTCTGGTTCTTCTAGAGCCAGAAAGGATAAGTTCTCTAGTTGTAAGTCAAAGGCCCTGAGGAGGCTGAGGCTGTTGGGCCGTAGCAGTCCTTGTAGCCTTAGGCTTGGCTTGTTTAGGTTGTTGCTGTCGCTTTGCAGCAAAACGACCTGTAGAAGATGCCTGGAGACCATAACCAGGATAATATTTCCCTTTTTTGGGAAAGAAAGTGTTTTGAATAACCTTTTTCTAGCAGGAGCAGAAGTAGACTTTGAAAGTCTATCTAAGGCAGAATTTTCAGCATCCATCTGAGTGGCCTTTGCTTGCCAATCCTTACCACAAAGGTTTTCACCTGTACAAGGAAGATTTCCTAATCCATCCTGGACCCAGGGTTCCAAATCAGAAGCTTGCAACCAAGCAAGTCTGCGTGCCCCTATGGCAATAGCCGAGGCTCTGCTGGCACACTCAAAAGAGTCAAAGGCTGCACGGTTGGAGAATTTGGAAACATCCTGGGCATGTTTAAGCCAGGTGAGAAACTCTTCCCTTTTATCTTCTGAGATAAAAGGAGATAAAGTTAGCAAATCTGTAACTTCTTTTAGAAACATCCACATATAGAGACTATAGGAGTTGATTCTGGCAGTAAGCATATTGGCCTGGAAAATTCTCCTGTCAAAAGCATCTAAGGTTCTGCATTCTCTTCCTGGAGGATTAGATGAGTGTCTTTTTGCACTCTATCTTTTTCATAGCAGACTCCACCACACTAGAGTGGTGAGGAAGCCGAGTCTTATGAAAGCCAGGACAAGGAGGAACACGGTACATGGTGTCCAACCTGCGAGAATGAGGGGAAGTAGTAAGAGGTGTCTCCCATATGCCCAACATGTGATCATAAAGGATCTCATGAATTGGTAAAGTAGCTGCCTCTTTAGGAGCCTTAGGATTTTGTAAAAATATCTAATTTCTTGGCTCTAGGCTCTGGTTCAGGGGCCACTGAAATAGAGAGGCCCCTGGCCACTTCCCTAATGAAGTCTTGAAGACAAGTCTTCTGGAGGAGACATTCTTCTTTTTGGAGAAGAGGGCTCCTGAGGAAGGAGTACCGATGCCTCGACAGAAGCCTCTGATTCAGAGTCCTCGGAGGAATCGAAGTATCGCCTGTCTGGATGCTCTTGCAGAGCCCGATACACGTACAGAGTGGTATCGACATTGGGAGTGATTGGTACCGATTTGGTACCGATGGGCATCACAGGACAGGGTACCGCTGTAGTCGGCACCGAAGCCGATGTCGATGCAATCGGTACCGGCACCGGAACAGATATCGGTGCCGGAACCGGTACCGCCAACGGAGTTTGTTGCGGTACCGGAGGCGTCGCAGCTTGTATGAATGCCGTGATGGCACACTGCATGGTCAGAATATTCTGATCCATCGACGCAACCAATGTCTGGATGTCGGTACCAGTGGAGACCACCGGTACCCCAGAACATGGCAACAAGTGATCGGTCGAGGCCACGCCATCGATGTCAACCTGTGACCCCATAGATGAAGCTTTGGAAGCCAGAGCCTCCTGCCGGGGTAATTTTGCCGGTGCAGGATCCTCGAGGGCAAGCCTGGAGGCATCTCGATACTTAGAGGGAGATCTACCCTTTGAGGACCGGCTGGACTTATGTTTGGTTACCGGAGATCCATGGGAGGAAGACGAAGCCCAGGAAGATGTCGATGCCACCGAAGCTGCATCAGAGGGAAACAGGGTACTGAGCTTTGCCGCTCGATTCTGTTGACCTCTTTTAGACATCATGGAACAGGACTCACAATCGGTGATGGAGTGGTCAGGACCCAAACATTTTAGACACCAGTCATGGGTGTCGGTGATAGAAAGAGTACCGCTGCACTTCGTGCACTTTTTAAACCCGGAAGCGAGCTTTTCCATGAGGAAAAATCTTCTAGGCCCAAGGCCCAAAAGAAAATATTGCACAGAAGTGGGAAATGTTTTTTTTTTTTTTTTAAAGAAGAAAAGACCGGCGGTACCGGTCCGATGTCGAAGAAGGCAGACGCGCGACCAAAGAAATAAAGAAAAATAAAGAACTTCTTCAGCGGTGACAGGAACACGACCTGCTGGCTCCGCGGAAAAGAAGAACTGGAGAGAGGCGGTTAGGAAAGGCGGGAAGGCAGCGCGCAGGCGCTGTGGGATGCTCCCAAAAGCTTTTACTGGACGCTGGGGAGCATTCCCACGCAGGCTCCATCGGTACCGACGATACCCATATGTGAAGACTCATTCCTGCTTGTTCCTGGAGATCAGGCCTAGGAGATCAGGAGCAGCTAATACTCCAGCCATACCTACAGAATCCACAAAATATACGATTACAACTACTGACAGAGCTTTCACACTCTATGCCACCAGACACTGGAACAACCTTCCACCTACCATTAGAGCTATCACTGACCTAAAGCAATTTCGAAAGGCCCTAAAGCACCACCTGTTCCTCACTCACTTCTCCCAATACCACAACCCCTCACCGACCCCCCCCCCAGCACAACCGAATTTATCAGTATGATGTTGCAACTGCTCTGTATCACATAGCACAATATGTAATAAAACACACTCTCTGTGTATAGTTGTATAATATAAATGTACAAAGTTCCCAAGTTATCCTGTCCTGGTTAATTCCCCTGTTACTTGTAAATTCATGCCGGCCTTTGTAGCCCATGAATCGTTTTGTTCACTGTAAACCACACTGACGATAAAGAGCGCGGTATATAAGGACTGTTAAATAAACGGTCAGTCATAAGAACATATGAAATGCCATACTGAGTCAGACCAAAATCCATCAAGCCCAGTATCCTGTTTTCAATAGTGACCAATCCAGGTCACAATTACCTGTCAGGTTCCCAAAAAGGTACACAGATTCCACAATGCTTTTCCCAGGGTAAGCAAGCAGTGGAGTTCTCTGGTCCTCTAATGGTTTATGGACTTTTCCTCTAGGAACTTGTCCAAACCATTTTTAAACCTAGCTATACTTTCACTTGGTTTGCAGCTTGTCATGCTGTGAGGGCTTGCATGCATCAGTGATGCTGAGAGCTAAACTATCGGTAGTTTAAATACTGGCAGGGTCTCCCAAGATGGACAGGTGAGGTGCCAGACCAAGACAAACCACCCATCTGGGCAGCAGCAGAATGGGATAGTGTTGACGGCAGAGGATCACATTTCTGTGACAATGGCAATACCAAACTTAAACTGCACGGAAGAAAGGCCTGGCAATCTACTTCTGTATCTTGCCATGAAAACCCAATGGATAGTTACAACAAAACAAATTGTGCTATGGTGCTAGAAGATGAGACCCCCAGGTCGGAAGGCACTCAACTAGCTACTGGGGAAGAGCTGAAGACTTTTCAGAGTAAAGCCAGCATTTATGATGTGGTTGGATCAAAGCCCTCGGGACATCTGACTGCTGATGTAGCTGCGCATGAAATGAGAGTCAGAAGCTGTAAAGATGTCTTACACATTGGAACATGGAACGTACGAAGCATGAACCAAGGGAAGTTGGAGGTGGTCAAGAATGAAATGGAACGTGTACAGCTTGATCTGTTGGGTGTCAGAACTGAAATGGACTGGCATCGGGCACTTTGCATCAGATGATCACATGGTCTACTATGCTGGAAATGAAAGACAAAGAAGAAATGGTGTTGCATTTATAATAAAGAAGAAACTTGCAAGAACTGTAATGAAATACAATGCAGTCCGCGAACGCTTAACCTCTATTCGTCTACAAGGATTGCCTATCAACACAACTATAATTCAAGTATATGCCCCAACAGCTGCAGAAGAGAACGAAATTGAAGAGTTCTATGAACAAGTACAAGCTGAAGTTGACAGAACATGCAAACAGGATATCCTGATAGTCATGGGTGATAGGAACGCAAAAGTTGGCAACAAAGAAGGCGGCAAAGTAGTTGGAAAATATGGACTTGGCAAAAGAAATGAAGCTGGAGAAAGACTGATAGAATTCTGCAAGACCAATGATCTATTCATCTCAAACACCTTCTTCCAGCAACACAAGCGGCGACTGTACACATGGACCTCACCCAATGGATTGTATAAAAATCAAATTGACTACATCTGTGGAAGTAAACGATGGAAAAGCTCTGTAACGTCAACAAAGACAAAACCTGGAGCTGACTGTGGTACAGATCATCAACTACTAGTATGCAAACTCAAGCTAAAGTTAAAAAAGAGCAAACCACTCATGAATGCAGCAAAATATGACCTTGAGAATATACCACTGGAATTTAAAGACTGCCTGCAAAATCGATTTGCTGCTTTAGATACAAATGACAGAGCTCCGGAAGAGTTATGGAATGACATCAAGAAGGCTGTGTTGAAAGAAAGCGAGAAGTCTCTACAAAAGGTGAAAAAGCAAAAACGGCCAAAATGGATGACAGAAGAAACTCTGAAAATTGCCCAGAAATGCAGAGAAGCTAAAGCCAGAGGAGAAAGAAAGACAATCGCAGAACTCAGAGATTTCCAACGTGCAGCAAGACAGGACAAGGAAAAGTACTACAATGCAAGGAAATAGAAGCAGCAACTACTAGAGGAAGAACAAGATCGGCTTTCCTAAAGCTACGAGAGTTAAAGAAAAAGTTCCAACCTCAAATTGGAATGTTACAAGATGCTCAAGGTTCTATGTTGAATGATGCTGAGAAGATCAAGAAAACGTGGAAGGAATATACAGAGTTTTTATATGATAAATATCAAGTAGACCAAATTGAAATTACACTTACCTGGTAATTGTAGTTCCTTGAGTGCGACAGCTGAGTCCTCCACTTCTGGGTAGTGCACCTCCTCCTGCAGCCTGGAGACTGGACCAATCAGAATTCTGCCATCACTGGATGTATCCTGCAGGCATTACCCATCAGCCCCAGTGAACTATTGACAAAGCAGACTCAAAAGAGCAAGAAATAGATAGTTAACCGGTCAAACTATGAAAAGTGCAAACCAAACAAGATTCTCCCCATTCACTTCTCCCTTTCTGTTGTACTAATTGAAAGGGCCATTGAAGGAAAAGGAAAGTTAGAATTAACCAGAGAACTGGAGTCCTCGAAAAGACACTCACCTGTATAAGCACCCTTCAGGACCGACTGCGTGCCGGGGCAAGTCAAAGAAGCGAGGGCGGGGATGAGGACTAAGCTGTCGCACTCAAGGAACTACAATTACCAGGTAAGTGTAATTTCAATTTCCTTATCGTGCCTCCAGCTTAGTCCTCCACTTCTGGGATGTAACAGAGCAGTACTAAAGGGAGGGACTTTGCCAACAGGCACGCCCAACGAAACCATGCTCCGCCCAGGAAGCTGCCTGCAGTCCAGAAAAGGCGATCCCGCAACTCCCCAGGCGCTGGCCTCCCGTGCATCAAGCAAGTTGAGAAGACCGAATCCTGGAGCCCACTGGAAATGGAGACAGTCGTCCCAGCTTCTACCTGCCAGGGACCCCCAAACAGCCAAACAAAACACTGCGAGGAAGGGACGGAGCCTGCGACCGCCACAGAACGACTCCGAGCTCCCCGCACATCCCAGCACCGCAGACCCCGATCAGAAAGGAAGCCTCCGCACGCCGGAGAGACCGGGAGAGACCCCGCTTGATTCACAAGGAAAAAACGTAGACAAGCGAGACAGAAGCAAGCCGTTGACCAGAACCGGATTACTGAGCCGAAGAACCAAAGAAAGACAAGGAAAAAACTCCGTATACAATAGCGGCTGCAGATGCGCTGAGACAAACAAACTGCTCCCAACAACACCGCTTTGGAGGCCAAGACTGACCGAAACTGAAGCCCTGACGCAGACGGCGGAACGGAATCCGGCGTGTCGGGTGTAATTAGATCAGCTTAAGAAAAAACATACACTATCAGTGTGCGACGCAAGCGCTGCGCCTCGCACGGTACCACTGAAACAGGTAACGGCTGCCAGCCGCCCCCTAAAAAGAACTGGAAGCTAACCGGTTATCAATCCATCCCGCTAGAAATCCAATACCACCGAGACTGACACTGTGGCAGCGCGGATCTGATGTCTGGAGCCCCAGACATCAAGATGCACTAACCACGGATGAGGACCAGCGGAGACGCCTGCTGCCGCACCCAGAGGTACTGGGTGCAAAGCCCCCAGAAAAGAAAATCCTCTGCTTACCCCACAGCAGACTCACCGACCACGGCTCCAAGGTCATGTACCCCCATGAGGACCACCTTCACTCCATTACAACAGACCTACCCCCAAAACTGGAGAAATTACCTGAGTCTGAAAATACCGTCCAAGCAAGAAGGCAGTCTCAGTCTGCCTAGAGTGCCCCAACAGCCAGCCTAAACAATCGTGAACATCGACAAGAACACCGCAACCACCACAGTCAACAGGCACTGTTGACATGTGAGCGCGCCTCCACAAGCACCCGACCTCCCGGAGGTACCAGGTAAGCACAAATGCAAGGGACATAGACAACTATGGGAGACTCAGCACCCGGCCTCCAAACACCGCGCCGAGAACCCACTTGAGCAAGGGTTGAATGCGTGAACCTACACAGAGGGACTCCCTCTACAAAAGCATTCCAGCGGCTCGGCGCACTAGACCCAAGACCGTGCTACAGAGACGACCTTCTCCGCCGTATCAATACGGACCCTTTAACCAAAAGGGCACAGACGGGTCAGCGTTACTGCCCAGTGGAGCAGACCCGTGAAACACGTCCGACCATCTGGGAGCCAGAGAAATATCAGTGGAACACACCGACACCCTAGTAAGAGGAGGTCTTAAGGATAGATGCCTGTGCGGACCAGGCGCAGACAATTATGCAGTATGCTACCCCAAAAGCCCCCTCACAGGGTAGGGGATACTGGATACCATAGGGAAATTATGAGGAGCGAAGTCACTCAATGGCCTTTAGACCCCCAGCAACAAATCTTGGGCATAAATCTGGAGTTACAGAATGTTACAGATGCATATGCCGCCCCTAAGCCCAGAGCGCCCATGAGGCGGCAATGTGGGTAGAACTCCCCTGACTTGCAGAGATCCACCTGGTCACAGAAAGGCACTATTGGATGCCCCAGCTGCCCCCTGGGGAACATAGCCTGTAGGACAGGCCCCTCCTGGGAGACTGTTGAACTGTCAGTATAATTATATAGATAGAACAATGTGTATTCATTTATCTATTTATTTAGTTATCGTTTTGTTTTGGGGGGGTTTTTTGGTTTTTTTTGTAAGTCTCGGAAACCTGTTTTCAGGAAACGACAGGCTAAGATGAATACAAATCAGAGCCACTGATCGAAGCACCCTTTGAGCATGCCTACCCCGCCAACCACAAGCTAGGGCTCTGCCCTGGAACCTAAAAGCTGGCAATGTGCCTAATATTCCGGGCCTTATGCAGTGGCAGGCTTCGCCGCCTTGTTGAGAGCAAGGAGGCAGGCTGCTTCTGCCACATAGGTCCAAGCTTAGCTGGCTACTTGCCTGAAACCCCAGGCCCTAAGCGATGCTTCCCAGGGACACGAGCAGGCAGGAGAAGACAGCTGAAGAACGGGGCTGTGGGAGGGGAGAAGCAGCTTCAGATAAAGGCAGCCGCCGACAGGCGGGCCCGCGCCTGAGGGCCTCGCCAGAGGGCCCTTTGGCGTGGCCCTTAGGCGCAGGCCCGTGGCAAAACGTATTCTCTGTTTAATGTCCTCTTTGTGTCTCTCCCTTAGTCCGCTCCTACGTTTAGAGGTATGTCTGTATTGCATGTTAACATGATGTAGTCCTTCCCTGTTACCTATGGATCCATTGCTTATCACTTTGATAATTTGATAAGGTGGTATAAACTGGATTTATAGTTTGGTCTGTATAGTCTGATGTTTGTAAGTTATGCTAACCTGATGTAGTCCTGTAACCGCTTTGATTGTATGAAAGGCGGTATAAAAAACCTGTTAAATAAATAAATAAATAAATAAATAAATAAATGTAACATCCGATCAATTTGAAAACTGCCGCGCTATAAAACTAAGAATAAGCCAACAATCACCGAAGGAAAACTGCTCCAGAGGATCAATCGACTAACGGAACGGAATGAAACGAAAATCAACATAGGATGGGCCACAGTAACTGCTGTTTATTTTCTCCCTCCAAGAGATCTCGCAAAGATGTCACTGAAGCAGCGGGGCCCTGTAGCTAACGGCGAGGACACAGAAGTGTTTGACGCACCTCCACAAAGGTGCCGATGAGCACACCGCGACCGACGCGTAGGCCTACTACCAATGCAGATGAGCCCCAGGAAGAAACTGGGAAGGGGCCATAATGACGACAAGAACCCCGGAATCCCTGTGCTCAAGCCCTTACTGGCACCCCGAGGATGGCAGACCTCGCAGAAAGACCCTGCTGGGGAAGATACCACACGCTACGCAAGGAAGGAAATGTCTAACAATTATGCCAATCAGCCCCCCCGAACAGGGAGAAGGGATGCTACCAGCTGCCGAAGCCCTCTCCGGACAGGCCGCTGTCCACATACAGAGACATTAACACCTCGAGGTGCTAATCGCATAGAGACACATTAACACCCCGAGGCAACTCTGAAAAACCCCCGTGAGGCTGAAAACCTGCTGGATAACAGCAAAACCTGCCAGACCTATCAGGGGCTACTGACTTGGGACCCAACGATACGGGCATCGAGCAACCCTCCGTAGTCGTCTTAAGTATATTCTTATAAATGTATTTTTCAATTTGGGGTGGGTTTTTTTTTTTTTTATAAACTCTACCAACACCTCAACAAAACCAAACGAGAACACAGTCCAACGGATGCATTCTCAAAGTAGTGTACGCGTTACCTAAAGGCACAAACGAAGAACCCAATGAGTAGAGAAAATCCCCAGAAACACCAATCTCTGAGCCTTGTGTGTGGGTCATGGGAATGGTAAACAAGGCCCCACCGGGCGGCCTGAAGTCAATGAGCACTGTCTGTGCCTGGAACTGCAGAAGTCGAAGAACGGCGAAGTCGTATTCAAAAATCCACTGTCGAAGACCCTCTCTTCAACCCCGAGTCCAGAAAGGGACTGGAGAGGGGGAACCTGGTAAACCTGGACCCGGAGCCGCTGCCGAACCTCCCGACGTGTAGCCGTACCATCAGACAGGTAGCCAGCAGCGAAGAATTAACCTAAAGGCAAAACTTGCCACCCCCCCCCCCAAGGAGCGTCGCGAGACATCCTCCGACGACTGCTCTCTCGAGGGAGTCCGGCCAGCATCGGCTAAAATTAACTGAGGCCAAAGTCCTCTTTGGTTTTTCTTGTTTTTTTTAATATAAACTTGAAGTACAGGTCTGGCACGTAACATAACCTGAACAGTCAGCAGCAGTGTCCAGACTCCCGCTGCTGCCGAAAATCCAAATTATCGCTAGCCTCCTCCTCATAGCACCGTAGGCCTGCATTTCAGGCGGCCTATACAATTGGCTGAAAATGGAGGCCACTCAGATAAGGGCGGCTCTCAATGGGCTAGCTGCTGCTGCCCCATGCTAGCTCTGCGAAGGGATCCCCCCACGCACAAACCAGGTAGTGCCGGGTCGCCCCTGCTAGAAATTCCCTGTAAGAAATGTACCTACCGCAGAGTTACTAGTATGTACCGGAAACCTGCCGGTGGAAATAAACACCGTAGGTCGGGGTTTTGTTTTTTTTTTTATCATGGAACTTTAGCCCACAAACAGTAACCATCTCACCCAGGAGAGAAAACAAACGTTGTCATATTTGCCAACGAAATTTAAAAGCAAGAAAATAAAAAATACTGCCCGCCCGTGTTGCCTACCTGCATCGAGGCAAAAAGCGCGGGAAGAAAAAACTAGTCTCCGCAATAGCCGCGCCGGCCCGCCATTACCAAAAGGCGAGGCCTGGACGCTTAACCCTGTGAGAGCTGTGCCCAACTGTAAGAAACAGACCGAAGGACGGCCCTGTTAGAAACAGGTTAGTGTACTTATTCGAGGGGACCTTCTGCGAAATAGAGAGGGACCCAAAAACAAAATAAGTAAAGTAATTAAGTAAATAATTAATTAACTTAACCAAATAGATGAAATAAAATAATCAAAGTAAAAGAAAAGAAAATGCCCTCTCTATAGAATAGGACCCCTTCCCCGAACGCGGAGCGCTACGAAACGCTGCCATGCGGCCCCCGCAAGGGAGGAAATGGCGCCAGCTAGAGCCGGCCCGCCCAAAGCTCCGCTTGTTTAAAACTGACTGAAGTAAGTACCATGTCCGCAGACCTTACCAGCGGTGCTGACATCTGGGAGGAATTGGCCCGGCTAAGGCACAAGGAGATAGGCGCTCACCTCACGATGCCACTCAATTCCGGCGTGAGCGGCTGTCGTGGAGAGAATCGCTTTGCCAACTGAAAGGCTGAGGGCCTTATCCTGCAGCCACGGCAAGCCGTCGTCCGATGCACCCACACAGAGCGCTGGTACGACCTGCGGAGCTCTCCCCCGTACTGTCCAGGGGGAGAGATCCAAACTGGCAAGTTCTCACACCACTGATTCAAACAAAAAATGGGAGAAGTTAGCTTCACACAACCCCCGAGGCAGAACTGTTTAGTTCCCCCAAAAGGAACAGCTCTTCCAAAAGGCACATAGATAATACAAAATCTGCAGCCAACAGGCATGAAAAGAAATAAAACAAATCAATGAAAGCAACTGAAAATAAAAGAAAAACTAGTTGATTTAAGAGAAAAACTCCTAAACCTTGCCTAAATTGCCCTTCCTATGCTAAAGTGAGCCTAGAGCTAGGCTCACTACGTCTCCCTGCTGCCTGGAGACTGGACACACTGGGGCTGATGGGTAATGCCTGCAGGATACATCCAGTGATGGCAGAATTCTGATTGGTCCAGTCTCCAGGCTGCAGGAGGAGGTGCACTACCCAGAAGTGGAGGACTAAGCTGGAGGCACGATAAGGAACAGCCGTTTCAACCTGTACCTTATGATCAGGAACCATTGGTGATGAAAGTTGAAGCAGCATTGAAAGTCTTATCAAAGAACAAAGCACCAGGCATTGATAGCATTCCCATAGAAGTATTGCAGCAATCTGATGCAGCTGTCACCGTACTTACAAGGCTCTGCCAAGAAATATGGAAGAAAACATCATGGCCAACTGACTGGAAAAGATCTGTGTTTATACCAATACTAAAGAAAGGTGATCCAACTGACTGTGGAAATTATCGCACAATCACTCTGATCCCACATGCCAGCAAGATTCTACTGAAGATTATTCAAAAGAAACTACAACCATACCTGGAACAAGAACTACCTGAAGTGCAAGCAGGGTTCAGGAAAGGGCGAGGAACAAGAGACATCATTGCGGATGTGAGATGGATCCTTCAAAAGACTAAAGAATACCAAAAGGATATCTATTTGTGCTTTATCGACTATAGCAAGGCTTTTGACTGTGTAAACCATGAGAAACTTTGGGTCACATTAAGCAGCATGGGTATACCAGAACAACTTACAGTTCTCTTGTGCAATCTGTACATTGATCAAGAAGCAACAGTTCGAACGGAACAAGGAGAAACAGAATGGTTTAAAATACGCAAAAGGTGTAAGACAAGGCTGCATACTTTCCCCCTATCTGTTTAATTTATATGCAGAACAAATCATCAGAGAAGCAGAATTGTATGAAGACAACAGAGGTGTGAAGATTGGTGGAAGACTCAACAACCTTCGCTATGCTGATGATACCACATTACTGGCTGAAAGTGAAGATGATCTGAAACAATCAAAGAACAGTCTCAAAATGGGCCTGCATCTTAATGTAAAGAAGACAAAGATCATGACAACTGACATAATCAACAGGTTCATCGTTGAAGGAGAAGAAATTGAAATTGTGAACAACTTTAACCTACTTGGATCAACTATCAATAAAGAAGCAACAAGCAGTCAAGAAATCAGACAACGCATTGCTCTTGGCAGAATGGCTATGAAAGACCTAGATAAGATTCTCAAGAGCAGAGATGTCTTTCTCCATACAGAGATTCGACTTGTTCAAGCCATGGTATTTTCAACATCATCATATGGATGTGAAAGGTGGACAGTGAAAAAGACAGACAGGAAGAAAATTGATGCCTTTGAATTATGGTGCTGGCGGCGAATACTGTGTATCAGCAAAAGTACAGTGGAGAGCAATTAACCACAGCCAACCCAGGATTTGGTAAAAAACTTTATTAAGGACCCAACTTAACAAATTTCGGCTGGAGCCTTTGTCAGGGGTCTAAAAACACAAACATATAACAAAAACATGAAGGTAAAAAAAAAAAGAGTTAAACATAAAATTAATATTAACATTGTTAAATGATACAAAAAGGACTATATGGATAGTCATAAGAGTTACCAGATCACAGAGAGTGTGAGGAACACGTCTATGGGATGGAGCAACCACTCTTCCCAATCTAAAACATAAAAATACAAGCATGAGTGGCGACATAACAAAAATACATGTGTATAATGGTAAAATACATAAAGATAATAATCAACATAGAAATCCATGCATGTGTAAAAACATAATACAAGGCATATATAAAACAAAACAATAAAACAAAGCACTCTAATGATAAACTAAAAATAATCTTGTATGGAAGAAACATCTATTAGTGTGTATGCATATAAAAGCCATCATGTAGAAAACTGTACATGAAACAACTTAAAAACCGTATGGCATGGTAACTGCACAACAGGTAAAAATATGACAACATTAACAAAAGAGTATTTCAAGCAGTAAAATTCAGAATAGAAAGAATAAACATCATGAGCATTTGTAGGGAAGATGAATACCTAACAATAGGCTAAAAGCTACAGATGTGAAATGTAATGAAACAAATACAGGACCGCCAAACGAAGTGGAACGTGTCATATTGATGACTGATACATATACGTGTGAAGCAGGAGCGGTGTGTGAAAAAAGACCAGTTAAAAAAACGTGATTTGAAAAATACAATAAAAGATATATTAAAAGCCAAAGAGGAAAAAACAGACTTTATACGCTCAACTAACCTTGTATGGGGCCAAATCCTGGTTAAACATAAACATTGGCTACATCTTAAAAAGAAATAAACATAAGAACTATTAGGGAGGTGCGTTTTAAATGTTAGAACCTAACATGAACTGTAAAGAGCGGAGAGAATCGCCACAGTAGTACAAAGGTGGGAAAAACAACAACAGTACCTCCATAAGCTGCAATGATGTGTGACAAAAAGTATATGTTACAAAAGAAGGACAAGTATTAAAAAGAGGAAAGCCGCCATGTTCTATTATAAAAGCTTATGTATTGCAACCACTGACCATACATAAACAAATCGGCACCTATTAAAAAAAAGGGGGGGGGGTTTAAGATTAACATAAATGTGTAAAGCTATATGAAAAATGTATAAAAATAGTGGTGCGTGCCAGTAGATAAAAAGCACATTGCTTACATGGGCTGTGAAGGCGGGGAACCACCGCAGGGCTATAACCTTGCGCAAACTATAGAAGGCGAAGGAAAACACCGCAGCAATACATGGGTGTAAACAGAGGAAGGAACCTCTTTAAAAGCACAGATGTGTAGCATAAAATATGTCACAAATTAAAATAAAAATAGGATGTGAAGGAACTATCCGAGGCAAAGGTAGTATAAGTAAATAAAAAAACGCCAATGTGACAAAAACATATGTAAGTAAAAATGAACCGTGCATGGGCACCCAACACCTGTTGAAAATTAGCAAAGGTCAAGATATAGAGACAATAAATATGTTAAAATATATGTATAAATATATTGAAAGACAACTGTACAAGCCAGTGAGAAGGAGCACAATACCTGCATAGATTGAAGGCGGGAAAACGCTGCGCAGGGGCAAAGAGGCCTACTTGAAGAGAAAAAGGAGGCTCCTCCCACTGGCGATGTGCACTATAAAAACTGCCGCGAAAAAAACTTAACAAATCCTGGGTTGGCCGTGGTTAATTGCCCTCCGCTGTACTTTTGCTGCTGGATGTTTTGCGGAAGGCCTCCTTCTCCTTCCCTGGCGAATACTGTGTATACCATGGACTGCCCGAAGAACAAACCAGTCGGTACTAGAGGAGATCAAACCTAAGCTTTCTTTAGAAGCTCAGATGACAAGACTTCGACTTTCATACTTTGGACACATCATGCGAAGAGCGAGATCATTAGAGAAAGATATCATGCTTGGCAAGATAGAAGAAGGTCAACGCAAAAGAGGAAGGCCAGCAATGAGATGGATCGATACAATAACAGCAGCTACGGGCACCAGTCTGTCAACAATGAGCCGCCTGACTGAAGACCGAACACAATTTAGGATAGCTATCCAGAGGGTCGCCATGAGTCGACTGACTCGACGGCACTTAACATACTAACAGATTTTACTACATCCTCTGGTAACAAATTCCAGAGTTTAATTACTTGTTAAGTGAAAAAAATATTTTCTCTTAACCTTAAATGGGCTACATTGTACAGTAGTGGCCAAAAAATTAACGCAGAGTCCAAAATATCAGAATTTTATTAGAAAAGTATGTGTTATTGTCACTTTCATGGTCAAAAGCTTTAAGAACCAAAGATATGTCATGTTCAAAGTTTTATTCAGGAAACTATGTGTCAATATTTGATAGGGTGTCCATGATTTTTCAGAAAAGCCTGGATTCTTGTAGGCATACTGTTAACTAGCGTTTTACAGTATGCCGGAATGATTTCGTTGACCCATACATGCTTGAGTATGTCCTTTAAATCTGCTTCTGAAGTTAGACGGTGTGCTGCCACCTTTTTCTTCATAAGGTTCCAACAGTTTTCAGTTACATTGAGATCCGGAGAGTTTGATGGCCAACTTGGTAGCAGTTCGATCTTGTTGTCCACGAACCATTTTTTGACTGTTTTTGCAGTGTGGCATGGTGCCGAGTCCTGCTGAAATATAGTTGTGCCAGAAACTTTCATGGGTATTTTAACTTTATTATTCAGTATGGATATGTATTTTGCAGCATTTAATGAAAATTACACTTACCTGGTAATTGTTGTTCCTTGAGGAACTCCAGTTCAGTCCTCCACCTCTGGGTAGTGTACCTCCTCCTGCAGCTTGGAGACTGGGCATGTCAAAATCGTGACATCACCGGGGCTGATGGGAGAGACCAGCAGGCTACATCCAGTGAACTATTGACAAAGCAGACTCAAAGGAGCAACAAATAAGTAGCTATCATCTGAAATTCAACCTTATACTCAACCTGAATTTATAACATATAACTGTTAATTAACCCCCCTCCAATACGAAGGGGACTACTTATTACCTTTTCTCCTCCCCCCCCCCCCCCCCGTGCTGAGCCAGAGACAAGAAGAGAAAGAAAAAAAAGAAATAGATAGTAAGGTTCAGAACTAGCAACGGTCCTATTAAAGGGTCATACACACCAGTAGTCCTGCACTCCCCGTACTGATCAACCACTGATAAAGAATCCCTTCTCGGGCAGGAATGAGGACTGAACTGGAGTTCCTCAAGGAACAACAATTACCAGGTAAGTGTAATTTTCATTTCCTTATTACTCTAGTTCAGTCCTCCACCTCTGGGATGTAACAGAGCAGTAATCATTGGGAGGGATCTTTCCACCCGGATCCAAAACAGGCATCATTCGCCACCAAAACATCCAGGCAGTAGTGTTTACTGAAAGTATGAAGAGACGACCAGGTGGCCGCTCTACAAATTTCTACTGGCGGAACCAAACTGTCTTCCACCCAAGATGTCGCTTGCGCTCTAGTCGAGTGAGCCCATAAGTCCACTGGTACTGGGCGACCTTGCAAAATATAGGCTGACACAATCGCCTCCCTAATCCATCTGGAAATGGACGCCTTCGCCACCGCTTCCCCTTTGCGGGGACCTCTGAATAAGATAGATGGTCCGACTTGCGGAAAGTTTCTGAAACCTTTAAATACTGCCGCAGCATTTTCTTTACGTCCAAGTAGCATAAACTACGGTCCGAGACGTTCCCCTCCGCCAAACCTAGAGCTGGAAGGGAAACAGTTTGATTTAGGTGAAACGGAGAAACCACCTTTGGCAAAAGAGACGGGACTGGCCACACCACCACCTTTTCTCTGGAAAGAGACAAAAACGGCTCTCTACATGACAACGCCTGCAGCTCCGAAATTCGCCTCACCGAGCAGACGGCTATCAAAAACACCGTCTTTAAGTTTAAATCCTTAACGGATGCCTGGCCTAAGGGCTCAAAAGGCTCCTTAGCTAATGCACCTAGAACCAAGTTGAGGTCCCACGGCGGAACCAATATTCCACGAGAAGGCCACAGTCGGGATACCACTTTAAGGAAGCGCAGCACATCTGTGTGAGAACCCAGGGCCACTCCCTGGACCTTGCCTCTATAGCAAGACAGGGTTGCTAACCCAACCCTTAAGGAACTGGCTGACAGCCCCTTATCAAACCCGTCTTGCAGGAAGCTGAACAAGGGGATGGACACTGTAGCCATGCGCACTTGCCGCCGTGAACACCAGTCCTCAAAAACGCGCCATACCCACACATATGCAAGGGAGGTGGGCTTTTTCCTCGCTCGAAGTAAAGTCGCGATGACTGCGCCCGAATAACCTTTCCTCCTTAATCTAGCCCTCTCAATGGCCAAACTGTAAGCGAGAACCAATCCACCTGCGGCATTCGGAGCAGACCCTGAAGCAGCAGATCCCCCGATGCCAGTAACTTGCAAGGATTCCAGTCGAGCAGCCGAACTAGATCAGTGTACCACGGTCGTATCGGCCAGTCCGGGACCACCAACAGCACTCTTCCCAGGTGAGCTTCGATGCACTGCACCACTCGCCCACGGGGGAAAGACAGAGGAGACCCGACGACGGCCAATGTTGTATCAGGACATTGATTCTTTCCAACAGCCTCTCTCGCCACCTGCTGAAGAAGCGACCCGTTTTTGCTGACTGGAAAGTTGCCATAAGATCCATGATCGGCGGTCCCCATCTGCGGACAATTTCCACAAACATGTCCGGATGCAACTCCCATTCCCCGGCATCCACTCGGACCCTGCTGAGAAAATCCGCCATCATATTCTCCTTTCCTGCAATGTGCGCCACTGAGATCGCTTGGGTGGAACCCCGACTACAGACAAACAGTCTCTGCTTCCTCTTCCATTGCCACACTTCCTGTTCCGCCTTGCCGATTGATGTAGGCCACCGTAGCGGAGTTGTCAGACAGCACCCGCACCGCTCGGCCTTCCACCGTGGTCTCAAACGTCTGTAGCACTAGCCAGATCGCTCGCAGTTCTAACCGGTTGATTGACCATTTGCTCTCTTGGACAGTCCAAGTTCCTTGCACGAAGAGATCTCCGCAATGTGCTCCCCATCCCGCGAGACTCGTGTCTGTCAACAATGGGAGCCACTCCGGCTGCTCCAGGGGCAAGCCCGCCTTCAGGGATCCTGGATGCAGCCACCACCGAAGAGACTGCCTGACCTGAGGAGGGCAAGGAAGTCGTTCGTTCAGCGAGTCGGACTGGTGCGACCAACAGCGAAGCAGTTCTCTCTGTAATGGCCGCATATGAAATCTGGCCCATGGCACTACCTCAAAGGTTGTCTCCATCGTCCCCAGTACACGAAGGTAACTCCACACAGAGTTGCGCACCAGCTGTTGAAGGGCTTGAACTCGACGATCCGGCAAGAACACCGTTCCTCTGAGTGTTGAACCGTACCCCCAGATACTCGAGATCCTGGGACGGAACTAAGCGACTCTTGGTCGAAATGACCACCCAGCCGAGACTCTGCAGAAACCTCACCACCTTGTCTGTAGCCTGTATGCTCTCGGCCTTGGACTTTGCCCGAATCAACCAGTCGTCGAGATAAGTATGAACTAGAACTCCTTCCTTTTGCAATGCCGCCACCACCACCGCTGCCACCACCACAATCTTGGTGAAGCTATGCGGAGCCGACGCCAGACCAAAGGGCAAAGCTTGAAACTGGCAATGTCCCCAAGGAAGGGCGAACCGTAGGAACGTTTGATGAGTCACTCTGATTGGAATGTGCAAATACGCCTCCATGAGATCGAGGGAAGTCAAGTACTCTCCTTGGCACACCGCCACAATGAACAACCTCAACGTTTCCATCCTGAAATGCGGCACTCGAAGGCAGCAACTCTGCCGTCGGGACCAGCACAACTGCTTCCATTTTTAAGTCAATCCAACGTACGGCAGACTCTAGCGTTTTCCATCAACCTTTGCAGGGAGACATTATAAACAAGTCCAGAACCGGTCTTGCCAATTCCAGCGCATAATCTTCACGAATTATCTCCAACACCCACTGGTAGGACGTTATTTGGGCCCAGGCAAGAAGAAACTCCCGAAGCCTCTCTCCAGTCGGTTGGCGTCCTACCGGGGCCCATCTGCTTTCATTGCGGTTTTCAACTTGTCGCTGCGGAGGTCGCTGCAAAACCTCTACCTGCTCCACGAAACCCCTGGGCTCTAGAAACAAATCTTCCCTTTTGGAAAGCACCTAAGCAAGAAGTACGAAATCTCCTGAAGTCTCTAAACTGTCCACGAGAGGCCGGCAAAGACTTCCCTTGCTTAGGCTTATCCTTCGGAAGCCTTCCGCCCTTGGACTCTCCTAAATCCTTGACCAGCTTGTCAAGATCTTCGCCAAACCACCACCTCCCTTTAAACAGAAGCTTACTGAGACGCGACTTAGAAGATCCGTTGGCCGCCCAATTCCTCAAAAGCATTATTAAATCTAGTCCACATACTTCATCTCAACGTGTGGCTCAGTTAGCTAATGATCGAGGAATAAAGATAAGTGCCAGATATGTCCGATGATGGCTTGTGGATGTATTCAAACTCGTGGCCAGAAGACCTGCCAAGTAGCCTATGATGACCAGGAAACAAATTGCTGTCTGCATATAGTTTTGTAGCAAGATGAAAGACACATATCTGCTGAATGGTGGGAGAGGGTAATGTTCACAGATGAAAGTACATTTCAACAAGTACGTGGGAGTGGTTACAACTACATCCATCGACCAGCAGGCGAGCGACTAAATCCGAAGTACACGATCAATACTGTTAAACACCCACCATTGGTCATGGTATGGAGTGGTTTCTCGGCGAATGGATGATGTGGCCTGCACATTTTTGAGAGAGGTGAAAGAGTTCCTTATCGTTCCTCCAGTTCAGTCCTCCATCTCTGGGTAGTGTACCTCCTCCTGTAACTTGGAGACGGGGCATGTCAAAATCATGACATCACTGGATGTAGCCTGCTGGTCTCTCCCATCAGCCCCAGTGTGTCCAGTCTCCATGCAGCTGGAGGACGTAGTGAGCCTAAGAGCTGTTAGCGTAGCTTTAGAGAGATGTTTGAAATTTGGTTTGGTCCCTATACTTTAATTGAATTCTTTTTGCTGCTGTATCTTAAAAAAAAAGAGAAAAAGCTGTTTCAATGCTTAAGTCGGCCCCTGCCTCTCTTCTCCTATTTCTTTTCCTCCTTCCGGACCGATTTCACTGTCAGCTCTCTCCTCTCCTTGCCTGTATGGAGGAGAGCTCTGCAGCGGGCAGCCTCGATTCCCCGCTGGTCCCGGACTGCCGCGATCCTTCAGAGACAAACTGCAGGAGGGGAGGTAAGCTTGTCCCGCGGCTCTCTGCTCGCTCCTGGGCTGAGCGGTGCCGCGTGGATTTTAGCATTGTAGAACAAGCAGGAGAAGCCACGTGCAATACAGTCGCTCCCCCTTTGTTGGCAAGCTAACAGTGGGTTTTGGACAGGGGGGATCATGCCGGCAAGCGGGCCGTGGGCCGGAGTAATGGCTCTGTGCGGTATTGTACTTTTGGCGCCATTTTGGGTTTGCTAGCAAGTGGCGGCCATTTTGAATGTGTGTTTGCCGTGTGGCGAGCTCCTGCGGATCGGTTCACAGTTCTTTTAGGAGGCTTTGCCCTGATCCGTTAGAGTTGAGTTTCTTTTTGTTTTATTTTATTTGCTTATTGGCGTCAGCTGCTTTATAGGCTTGATTTGGGGGGGGGGGGTCCCTTGATCATTTTAGTGGGGGATTTTGGCTCTGGGTAGTTTTTATTTGGTTTCTTTTCATTTTCGTTTAAAAAAAAAAAAAAAGTGGGGCAGCAGCGTTTTCAAATTGAATTTTTTCTTGTGAATATCCTTCAGCATGGAGTATGACAACTTGTCCCTTTACAAAGTCATTAATATCGCACTTTCTACCCATTTTGACTGTATATTTTACATGTAACTCAATCTTTTCCTAGTTGTAAAAATTCAAAACTTCATCCAAGAAATCTACTACAGAGTGTAAGTAAACTAAAATGGACAGACGCATGGTATGACTAATCGCCATGCTGATTAAATAAGTAAGCACGTGTGACATCTCCACAGTACATTATTTTAACAATAAATTATAGAAAAAGATACCTGCCTTAATTTTTTGGCCACTACTGTAGCTTCACCGATTGTCCCCTAGCCTACTTTTTGAAGGTGTAAAACAACCCATCTACATTTACCAGTTACACTCCATTCATTAGTTTATAGACCTCTATTCTGTCTCTTTTCCAAGTTGAAGAGCCCTAATATTTTAAGCCTCTCTTAATAGGGTGTATCCTATCCTTTTTACCATTTTGGTGGCTCTTCACTAAACCTTTTCTAATTCTGCTATATCTTTTTTAGGATATGGCAACCAGAATTGCACACAATATTCAAGATATGGTTGCATCACGGAATGCTTTAGAGACATAACATCCTTGGTTTTGTTCTCCATTCCTTTCCTTATGATTCCAAGCATTCTATTTGCTTTCTTGGCCACCACTGCACACTGGGCAGAGGGTTTCAAAATATCCACGATTACGCCTAAATCTTTTTCCTGGGTAGTGGTTCCTAATGTGGAACCTTGCATCATGTAACCCTAGTTTGGGTTGTTCTTCCCTAAGTGTATAACTTTGCACTTGTCCACATTAAAATTTCTTCTCCCAATTTATCAAGGTCCTCTTGCATTTTTTCACAATCCTCTTGTGTTTTAATAACTTTAAATAATTGTGTGTCATCTGCAATGGGGTGGAGAAGCTTTAACCTTCTCTTCCACCAACAATTATGAAAACTAAAATTTGTAAAATGCCCTTCAATACCCCATAAAGGAGGAAGGGGAATGAAACTCTGCTAACCTAGGAATCAACAGCATGAAAAAAAGAGTTTTGTAGAATTTACTCAAAATTTGAGCAAGCCCCAGAACAAGTCAGTTCCCGATATATCCAAAATATGAGACCAACTTGCACAAAACCAATAACTTATATTTGTATGAATTCTGGAGTAGGCCAGTTTTACCCTCTCTTCACTCAGTGTATACTAAAAAGCTCCCTGATCCAAAAAAAGCAGCACACAATCAAATTTGAGTAAAGAAGTTCAATTTGCTTAATTAGTGATGGTAGGTAGAGCAGTGAACTACGTTTTACTGTTCTAAAAATGCAATGTTGCCTATCCATAAGTTATGAATATCCGGCATAATTACTCCATTGCTTACCAGTGTGGGTTCTTTTGTGAGCCTGTAGCGACTTCTCACGTGGAAATACCCTGTTACAAATGTTACATCGGATTCTGCTAGATGAATGCTCACCCTCATTTATTAGATCTCGTACTGTGTCTGCTCGAGGGCGGCCACGTCTGATACCATCCTGCAAAGGGGAAAAAAAAAGCCACACCCCCCCATGGAATAAGATTGCATGGAACTGAAATTATAAAGTTACATCATATATATATATATAGCTATATAGCACAGCTACTCACCTGTAACAGGTGTTCTCCAGGGACAGCAGGAATCAGTCCTCACATATGGGTGACGTCGACAGAGCCCATGCAGAGCATTTCCCCAGCTTTCAAAGAAAGCCTTTGGGAATGCTGCCACGCATGCGTAGTCCCCTTCCCGCCCAAGGGTGCCATCTTGTTCAGTCAGATGACATAGCAAAAAAGGACTTAAAACAATGTAGGGAGGCAACTCCAAGGGGAGGAGTGAGGGTTGTGAGGACCGATTCCTGCTGTCCCTGGAGAACACCTGTTACAGGAGAGTAACTAGGCTTTCTCCAGGAGCAAGCAAGAAATCAGTCCTCACATATGGGACTCCCTAGCTTCAGACTGCCGAGGACCGAACCACGACGGCACTACCGGTGACCCATCGGACAGCCGTAAGTTGCAGAAGGTGAGTCCCGACAGACTCTGCAAGACCATAGCGTCCAGCGACACTATCACTCAGATAGCCTGAGCTATAAAGAGTAGTTACTCACCTGTAACAGGTGTTTCCCCAGGAGCAGCAGGAAACAGTCCTCACATATGAGCAACGTCGGCGCCGACGGAGCCCCCGTGTGGAGCATTTCACCAGCTTTCAAGGAAAGCCTCTGGAAATGCAGCACGCATGCGCTGTCCCCTTCCCGCCCAAGGTTGCTATCTTGCTCAGTCTGATGACATAGCTAAAAGACAGCAAAAAACAAAAAGAAGTATATGACTGCAACTCCAGGGGAGGAGGGAGGGTCGTGAGAACTGATTCCTACTGCTCCTGGAGAACATCTGTTACAGGTGAGTAACTACTCTTTCTCCAGGACCAAGCAGGAAGTCAGTCCTCACATATGGGATTCCCCAGCTCTAGGCTACCGGGAACCTTAAGCTGAAAAATGGCTCCCTCTGAAAAGCCTCAGCATTTCTGAGAAGAATATCCTCTGAGAACGCCCCCGTACACTAGCCAACACAAGGGCCAGAGGGTAGGAGTTGCCTAAACCTCAAAGAGATTACGGAGTACTGCCTGTCCAAAAGCACTGTCCCTTCAGGACTCTCTCTCGAGGCAGTAGTGGGCTGCAAAGTCTGGCTTGAAGACCAAGTAGCGGCCTCGAAGATGTCTGCCAACGGAACAAAGCGGAGATGAGCTACTGATAAGGCTTTCGCCCTGACACGGTGGGCTATGACTTGACCTTGCAAGGGGAGGTTGGCTGCCTTGTATGCCCAGGCGATACAATCTGCTACCCAAGTGGACAACGTATGCTTGGAGATAGGTAACCCTAGTTTATTATGGTCAAAGGAGACGAAGAGACGAGTAGCCCTTCGATGCCCCGCGCACGTTCATTGTAAAAAGACAACACCCTCTTACAGTCCAGGGTATGCAAGACTGTTTCAGCCCAGCTGGTATGCGGCCTGGGAAAGAAGGTCGGAAGAACCACCTCCTGGTTGAGGTGGAAAGAGGAGACCACTTTTGGATGGAACATCGGGTGGGTACGTAGGACCACCCTGTTCATATAGAACCGCGTGTACGGTCTATCAGAAAACAGAGCTTGCAGTTCACTCACACGTCTGACCGAGGTAAGAGCTACCAGGAAGAACGCTTTCCAAGAAAGAAAGCGCAAATGGCAAGTAGCCATTGGCTCAAACGGTGGGTGAGTAAGTTACTGCAAGACCACGTTCAAATCTGACAGTCGCCGGTGGACGAACCGGAGGCTTGAGAAGCAGAACTCTTGAGGAAGCGGGACACCAAGGGATGAAACGACAGACTGTCCCTCCACCGGCGAGTGGTGCGCTGATAGAGCACTGAGGTGGACCCGAAAAGAGTAAAACAAGGCCTAGGTCTGACAGATGAAGTAGATACTGCAGTACTACTGGCACAAGGCAGGAGAAAGAATCTTCACTGCGCTGAGCACACCATATTGTGAACCTACGCCACTTGAGGGCATAGGACCTTCTGGTTGACTGACTCCTAGAGGCCAAAACCACCTCTTCATCCTCCTTAGGTAGAAGCAAGGGAGCTAGCACTATCCTTTCTGCACCAGGCCATCAGATTGAGGGACCTGAGATTGGGGTGCAGAAGGGAACCCTGATCTTGAGACAGGAGATCGTGTTGTAACCCCAGAGGGAAAGGAGTTTCCACCGCCAACTGTAGCAGAAGTAGAAACCACGGTTGCCTCGGCCATCTGGGGGCTACCAGAATCACCGAGGCCTTGTCCCGGAGAATCTTGAACACAGTTCGGGCCACCGGGGGCGTGGGAGAAAACGAATACAGGAGGCCTGTAGATCAAGAGACCAAAAATGCATCTGCTGCCACTCTCAGGGGATGCGACTGTTTGGAGCAAAACCTGGGCAGTTGACGGTTCAGTGGACTTGCAAAGAGATCGATGGATGGAAGTCCCCATCGTAGAAAGATCTGCTGGACTACCAGTGGATTCAACTGCCATTCGTGGGGCTGGAGAATCCTGCTTAGCTTGTCTGCTAAGAAGTTCTCCTGACCGGGTAGATAAACTGCTTTGAGAAACATGCCTTGTTTGACTGCAAAGGAGCAAAGGGCCTGCGCCTCCTGACATAGGAGTCTGGACCCTGTGCCCCCTTGCTTGTTCACATAGAACATTGCTACCTGATTGTCTGTCTGAACTAAGACAGACTGGTGAGAGGGCATGAGAAAACGTCTATAGAGCCAAGCGGATTGCTCACAGCTCCAAAACGATTGATCTACTGCGTGGTCTCCCGAGGAGACCAGAGGCCTTGAGTGCACGTGCCCTGGCAATGTGCACCGCAGCCCTTTAAAGGAAGCATCGGTCGTCAGCACCCTTGTGTGTGCTGGGGCCTGAGAAGGTTTGGGAGATGTAGCCACCACTGCAAGGAGTCCAAAAGTGGTTTGGACACCTCTACTCTGTCTTGGAGATCGCCTGTGGCCTGCTCCCACTGAGCTCTGAGGCACCACTGAGCTGCCTGCATGTGCAGACGGGCATTCGGAGTCACATGTACCGTGGATGCCATGTGGCCCAGGAGCCGCAGGAAGTGCCTGACAGACCTGAGAATTGCTTTGAAACTGGTTGGCCAAGTCCATCAGTCTGTGGGCCCTGTCCTCGGGCAAGTACGCTCTTACCTGCAGGGTGTCTAATCTTGCCCCTATAAACTCTAGGTTCTGTGAGGGGAGCAAAGTGGACTTTGCATAGTTTATGACAAAGCCCAGATGCTGAAGAGAGACAGTGCAAAGAGCGGCTTGTCTGGCCTCCTGGAGAGAGACTGGCCCCTGATGAGCCAGTCGTCCAGGTATGGGAAGACAAACTCCCTGATTCCTGAGATAGGCCGCCACCATCGCCAGGCATTTGGTGAAAACCCTGGGGGCGGAAATCAGGCCAAAGGGAAGTACCCTGTACTGAAAATGGTTTCCTCCCACCACAAATATGAGATATTGTCTGTGGTCTGGGTGAATGAGAATGCGAGTATAAGCATCCTTTAGGTCTAAGGAGCATAGCCAGTCTCCCTTCTGGAGGTAGGGGCAGCAGTATCCCAAAGGTAAGCATCTTGAACTTTTCCCTCTCCAGAAACTTGTTTAGGTTTCGCAAGTCTAGGATAGGCCGGAGGCTTCCTGTCCTTTTTGGTACCAGGAAGTACCTGGAGTAGAAGCCTTGCCCCTTCCAGGTGGTGAGGCACCGGTTGCACCGCCTGTTCCTTTAGAAAACTTGCCAACACCTAAAGGAGGAGGTTTCTGTGCAGAGGAAGTCTTGGAGGCTCCCCTGGAAAGTAGGAGGGGGTAGCTGATGGAAGTGGAGCATGTAGCCCTTTTGGACTATGCTGAGGACCCAGGTATCCCCTGTGATGGCTGGCCACCTGTAGGTGTACAGGGTCAGCCGACCTCCTATGCTGAGTGGAGCCAGCTGTGGAGAAGAGGCTATGCTGTGGGGGTCAAAAACCCCACTCCCTGCTGTGCAGGAGCCGGAGCTGGCAGCTTGGGGGTCTTCTGCCTATGGGGCCCATGCCCCTGCCCCTTGGCCTGCTGGCCATGTTGGGGAGCTGGAGAGGCCTGATATTGAGGGTAGGATTTGTAGGCAGCACCCTTCCTTGGGAAAAAAGGCTTCTTTCCCGAGCCCTTCTTTTTTTGAGAAGGGCAGAAGTCTTTCTGAACAGCCTTGTTCTGGTGAGAGTCTCAGTCTCGATTTCTGCAGCCTTTTCAGTCATGGGCTTACCGAAAAGGTTTTCACCTCGGCAGGGGACATCGACCAACTTCTCCTGCACCCATGACTCCAGGTCTGATGACTGCAGCCAGGCCTGAGGGCATGCACCGATGCCGGCCGCCACTACCCAGGCCACAATGTTCCCTCTAATTTTCTGTAGGCTGTGTGCGCATAAAATATCAGCTGTGTGCAGCTTTTGAAAGGTGGTTAAATTTCTGTGCGCCACATAACACTCAGAGTTATATACTTTAAAATTTGACTACACGCCAGAATACAGTATGTACACCACACTGATTTTAATCAAATTAAATGAAAATAGACGATTACTAAAGGAAGTGGGAAATTTCTAGTAATTACAATCATAACTTTTAAATTTGAAGACGTCTGTGTTGTTTTCTATCAGAATCAGAACTGTAATTTTTGTGCGCTCTGTTGTAAAGTATGTGCGCTCGCTCGGCAAAGTGTGTGCGCGCGCGCACACGCGCACAGCTTACAGGGAACAGTGCCGGGCCGAAGCCTCGAAGCCATCATAGGCTGCTCGAGAGATAAACTTCGAGCACTCTGATCCCTGTTGACAAAGCCTTGAACCTCTGCAAAGATTCCTCGGAGAGGCCAGCTGAGAACACGGCAATCTCCTTTGCCAGATCTCGTAGGTACATGCCCATGTACAGCTGGTAGGTCTGGACACGGCAAGATAGCATAGAGCCCTGGAAGCACTTTCTATCAAGGGCATCCAGGAGTGCATCTTCTGACTCTTCAGGCGATGCATGGCCGATTCCACAACCATGGAGTTGTGCGGTAGCTGCGCCTTTTGGAACCCAGGGCTCTTATGGACTTGATAAATGGAATCGACCCGTTTGCTAAGAACCGGCGCCGAGGCAAGTGCCTCCCACAAACGGAAGAGCAGCCATTCCAGCATCAGAGGAACCGGTACAGTAAAGGCTTCCTTCGGAGGAAAGTCATACTGGAGGGCATCGAGCTCCTCGGCTCGAGGCTCCTCCTCGGCGTCCGCAGGAAAGGCCAAGGCCCGGGTATCCTCCGGGGGAAGGGGGGGGGACTTTCTCAGAGGCTCGGATTCCGTTGAGTCCAAAGGGACACGCTGGGTCCGGAAGGCGTCCGGGGACTCCTTGTCCTCAGTCTCCCACGCCGACTCCTCTGAGGAGGAATCAAGCAGCTCCGGCCGTGAGCGCCTCGGTGCCACCCGCCCCGCCGCCAAGGGTATTGGCGTCGACGACCTCGGCCCTGCACGGGAAGTTGAGGGAGACCTTGACCGAGGATCGACTCGAGACTTCATTGACTCAAGGATGGGCTCGGTCTCCAGGGTCGACTTGGACGTCTAGGTCCCGGTGGTCGGGGAAGATGCACCGGCGAGAACGGCGATCAACACCCGCTGCTGTTCCATGAAGGCAGCCAAGCTGCTCTCCAAGGCCGTCAACCTGAGTCCAAGCTCAGGAGACTCAGCAGCCCCCGACTTGGGCCCTGACAGTGTCAGGCCCGACGTCAGCTCCCCCGGAGAAGAGTCTATAAGGACAACAGCACTTACGTGACTCGAGGACTCCGGCTCCATGTGAGGTAACTTGGACGGCCTCTCCAACTCCGAGAGCCCGGGGCGGCGGTCAGGGCTATGCGACCTGGCCCTCGAGGATCCAGGAGCCTCCACCGACGCTGCCCTCGTGAGCTTCTTACTTCCTTCTGTGCTCCCAGGTGGGAGACTCCCCCCTCAGAGGAATCCTGACGGTGCTTGGGGTCAGACTCCCGAGATGTCGAGGCCTCTGACGAAGTCCGGGCCTGGCCGGAAATGGACTCTTGAGAAAATTCTCTCATGTTGATGCTGACGGCTCCGAAGCACCTACGATGACATTTTGCCCCATGGGCCACAGACCAGTGGGTCATGGTTGGGCCCAAGGCAATGGAGACAGCAGTCATGTGTGTCGGTGAGAGACACAAGTTTCTTGCACCGATCACACTTTTTGAACCCGCTGGCAGCCATCAGGGGGAAAAAGGGCCCCTGCAAGGTCAAAAGACCGGGCTGCCAGTGAAAACACAAAAAGAGTGAACACGCTAGTCACAAAGGACAAAAAACGAAAATCAAAACTCCGGACTCGATACCGGTGTACCGAGCCCAGGCAGGAAGGGGAACCGGTATCGAACCGGATCAGAAAAAGCCAAAATAGCCAAAAAAAAAATCTTTTTTCCGCGGAGCCCAATGGACGTGAGTTTGTGTCACCCGGAAAAAATAAAGACTGAGCAAGATGGCACCCTTGGGCAGGAAGGGGACCGCACATGCGTGCTGCATTCCCAAAGGCTTTCCTTGAAAGCTGGGGAAATGCTCCACACGGGGGCTCCGTCGGCACAGATGTCACCCATATGTGAGGACTGACTTCCTGTTTGGTCCTGGAGAAATGTATGAATGAAAGACCACATGGTGGCCCTGCAGATTTCCATCACTGGCACTGAACGGAGGATGGCTATCAATGCGGCCATAGCCTGCACACGATGTGCAGAGATCCAGTGCTCAAGGGATAGGCCTGCTCATTCATAAGTGAGAGCAATGCAGTCTGCCACCCAAGTGGACAGTTTTTGCTTCATTACCAGGAGCTCCAGTTTACTGGGGTCATATGACACAAAGAGCTGAGGAGCTTTGTGATGGGCCTGGGCCTGCTTACAGTCTAGTGTATGCAATATGAGTTTCTCCCTGCTGGTGTGGGGCCATGGAAAAAAGGCAGGAAGGACCACCTCCTGGTTGAGGTGGAAAGGAGATACCACCTTGGGGAGGAATTTGGGGTGTGTGTAGAGCCTTATAGAACACCTTGCATATGGTAGATCCGCCACCAAGGCCTGGGAATACACTCACTCTCCAAGCGAACGCGATGGCCACCAGAAAAAACATTTTCCAGGAGAGGTATCTCAAATGGCAGGTGGCTAGAGGCTCAAACGGTGGTCTGGTGTGTTGGGAGAGCACCATATTAAGGTCCCATTCCACTGCAAGAGGGCAGAGAGGGGGCTTCGATAGCAAGAGACCCCGGACGAACCTGGAGACCAAGGTCTGGTTTGAGAGGGATTTTCCCTCTACAGAGTGATGGTGAGCAGCTATGGCACTCAGGTGTACCCTCACCGAATTAGAATTGCACAGGAGGCAGCAGAATGCTCACAAAGCCAGGAAGATTGCCCCGAGTTCCAGGAGGATGATCTGCAGGAGAGACTCCTGTGACCAGCTGCCTTGAGTGAGGTCTTTGCACTGTGCTCAGGATGCTCTGTGCGCAGGCGCCTGGAAAGGCATCCCTGCTTGGAGGTGGCATAGAGACTGCCACCAGTTCAGGGAGTCTGCCAGTTGGCGGGTGACCCTGACTCTTGTGCAACCTCCTGGGGCCTGAGTCCACTGGGAGCGAAGGCACCACTGGGCTGCCCACATGTGCAAATGGGCTAGGGGCGTGACGTGGACTGTTGAGGCCATGTGGCCCAGTAGACTGAGGCAGTGGTGAGCCGGTACCAACCGATGAGTCTGCACCTCTCCCGCCAGCTGCACAAGGCGATGTGCCCTTTCCTTTGGGAGAAAGGCCTGACCTGTAATGTGTCCATGTTCTGGGCTAGAAAGAGTTGGGATTTGGGGTAGTTGATAACGAACCCTAAGTGCTGCAGGAGGCGGATAGTTCACCCTGTGGCCTTGGCTGGCCTTGGGGATCGTGCTGCCTCCGATGAGCCAGTTGTCCAGATAAAGGAAGATGAAGGCCCCCTTGTAAGCACAAGTGGGCAGCCACGACCGCCAGGCACTTTGTAAAGACTCTTGGTGAGGAGACCACACCAAATGGAAGTACCCTGTACTGGTAGTGCTCTCCTCCAACCACTAACCTTAGGTACTATCTGTGGGAGGGATGGATCAAGATATGGGTATATGTATCCTTTAAGTCTAAGGAGCACAGCCAGTCAATCTCCCTGGTGGAGGTAGGGCAGCAGAGTTCCAAGGGAGAGCACCTTGAACTTCTCCCTCACCAGAAAATTGTTCCGGTTTCACAGGTCTAGTATGGGCCTGAAGCCCCCAGTTCTTTGGGGACAAAGAAATACCCAGAGTAGAAACCTTTTCCCCACAAATGCTTGGGTACAGGCTCTACTGCCCTGTCCTTGAGCAAATCAGCGAGCTCTGAGAGGATCAAAGTCTAGTGAAAGAGGCCACACCGGCTCTTCTGGGAAGAACCCTGGGGGTGTTTGCTGGAACCTGAGGAGAAAGCCCTCCTTTACCATCTATAGGACCCACTGGTCTGTGGTGACCCCAGCCCACCTGTGGGTAAAGAGCATCAGGCGGCACCCTGTGGGCTGGGGAGGGTCTCCCGTGGGGAAGGGGGCAGAGGCCCTGACTGGGGAGTCAAAAGCTCCCCCCAGGCTGGGGGGCAGCTGGTGTCTGAGGCTTCTGAGCCTTTGGCTTCTTCCTCTGGCCATGACCCTGGTTCTTGGGCTGGGGGGCCCTGTTGCTGCTGCCCCGAGTAGGGTAATGGCCATGGTGAAAAAAACACTTTTTCATCAGGAAAAAATGATAATTACACTTACCTGGTAATTGTAGTTCCTTGAGTGACGACAGTTCAGTCCTCTACCTCTGGGTTGTCAACCTCCTCCTGCAGCTTGGAGACTGGTATGTCAAAATCATGACATCACTGGATATAGCCTGCTGATCTCTCTCTTCGGATCCAGTGTAAATTATTAACAAAGCAGACTCAAAAGGAACAAATAAGTAGCTAAAAACCAACCAACATAACCTAAACAAACTAGTCTGATAAGTTTATACTTCCTATCCTCTAGCAAGGCTTTCTTACACCCTTCACTGTCATAGAAATAAGAAAAATAGATTGCATGTGAAATACCTTAAAACAGACTTACCTGCAAAACTAGCTTTCTGGCCACTAGCGCCGAGCCCCACCCGAAGAACCCTGGGCGGGATGGAGGACTGAACTGTGGTCACTCAAGGAACTACAATTACCAGGTAAGTAAATATTTCCTTATCGTTCCTCCAGTTCAGTCCTCTACCTCTGGGATGTGCCAGAGCAGTAATCATTGGGAGGGACCCCACCAACCGGCCCACAACACCGCCAAACCGAAACGGGCATCTGCACCCACAGCGACATCCAGACGGTAATGCTTACTGAATGTATGTAGAGACGACCAAGTCGCTGCTCGACAGATTTCCCCTGGTGGAACCAAACTGGGTTCCGCCCAGGAACACGCTTGCGCCCTGGTGGAATGCGCCCGCAACCCCTCGGGCACAGCTAGACCTTGAAGCAGATAGGCAGAAGCTATCGCTTCCTGGACCCACCGGGCAATAGAAGCCTTAGCCGCCGCCTCCCCTTTGCGCACACCTCCAAACACCACAAACGATCCGATTTGCGAAAACACTCCGTCACCTGTAAATACCGCCGCAACTTCCTCTTGACGTCCGACGCAAACTGCGATCCCAATCGTCGCCTTCCAAAGAACCGAGAATAGGTAAGCACACCACTTGGTTCAAATGAAAGGGAGACACCACTTTAGGCAAAAAGGAAGGAACTGGACGTAGCACCACCTTCTCCCTTGAAAAGGACAAGAACGGTTCCCTACATGACAAGGCTTGCAACTCCGAAACGCGCCTAGCCGAACAGATCGCCACCAGGAAAACGGCTTTCAATGTCAAGTCCTTCACCGTAGCCCGATGCAACGGCTCAAAGGGAGGCATGGATAACACCGTCAACACCTGTTTTCCCTAGCGTTCAATGTTCCCTCTCCTTTTGTGTGACCTTCACCCTCTCCCATCTCTCTCCCCTTCTTGAGGTCTTCCCTACACCTACGTCTTGTCCTGTCTTCCTCCTTTTCTTTACTGTCCTTTTAAGATATTGTACATTTCCTTTCCTTTTCGTTGGCCATTGGCCTTCTTTTATTGAAATTTTTTATTGTACACCGCCTTGGTTATTATAGAAAGGCGGTTTTTATCAAATGGAACAAACAAACATCATGTTGAGATCCCAAGACGGAATCAACACCCTACGTGACGGCCGCAACCTGGAAACCGCTTTCAGAAAGCGAATCACATCTAGGTGAGCTCCCAGAGGCACTCCCTGCACCCTACCGCAGTAACAGGACAGGGCTGCCAGTTGAACGCATAAGGAACTAGCTGCAAGACGCTTATCAAAGCCGTCCTGCAAAAATCCTAATATTGAAGGAATGGTAACTATAGCTGCTCGAATCTGATGCCTCGAACACCAATCCTCAAATATACGCCAGACCCGCACATACACCAAAGATGTGGACTGTTTTCGTGCTCTAAGCAGTGTAGCCACGACTGCCGCCGAATAGCCTTTTTTCCCTTAGCCTAGCCCTTTCAATGGCCATATCATAAGCGAGAACCGATCCACTTGAGGCATGAAGAGGGACCCTGCAGCAATAGATCCGCCCTTGCCAGCAACCGCCACGGCTGACCGTCTAGGAGACGCACAAGGTCTGCATACCACGGGCGCCTCTGCCAGTCGGGCGCCCTGAGGAGCAGCCTTCCTGGATGAGCTCCAATCTTTTGAACTACCCAGCCTATCAACGCCCACGGAGGAAAGATGTATAGAAGCCCCGTGGTCGGCCACTGCTGCAACAGCGCGTCGATGCCCTCTGACATCCTTTCTCGCCTCCTGCTGAAGAACCGGCTGGCTTTCGCCGACTGAAAGGTCGCCATTAAATCCATCACGGGTATTCCTCAGCGAACTACTATCTGTGCAAAGACATCGGGATGAAGTTCCCACTCCCCCGCATCTACCCGCACTCTGCTGAGAAAGTCCGCCTTGACATTGTCCTTCCCTACTATGTGCGCCGCTGAAATCACCATCAACCGCTTCTCTACCCAAGAGAACAGATCCGCCTCTTCCATTGCTGCACTTCCCGTGCCGCCCTGGCGGTTTATGTAGGCGACTGTCGCCGAGTTGTCAGACAGAACCCAAACCGGACAACCCAACGCCAAGTCCTCGAATGCCTGCAGCGCCCACGCCACTGCTCAAAGCTCCAGCCGATTTATAGACCAGGACGTCTCCCGGGGCGACCAAGCTCCCTGCGCAAACCTGCTCCGGCAGTGGGCTCCCCACCCTGCCAGACTGGCGTCCGTTAATAACGGAAGCCACTCCGGTTGTTCCAGGGGCATGCCGGCAGACAATGAAGCCCTGAGGAGCCACCACTGCAGGGATTGTCTGACCTTCACCAGGCAACACCACCACCACCACCACCATAATTTATGTGAAGGTTTGCAGCGCCCTAGCTAGACCGAAAGGTAATGCCTGGAACTGATAATGGCCCCAAGGGAAGGCGAACCTCAAACTTCTGATGAACTGCTCGGATAAGAATGTGCAAATACGCCTCCGAGAGATTCAGAGACGTCAAGTACTCCCCTTGACGCACCGCCACTACGACGGATCGCAAGGTTTCCATCCAGAAGTGCAGCTCTCTGAGACAACGATTTACGGCTTTCAGATCCAAAATAGGTCGTAACGTTCCGCCCTTCTTTAGCACCACGAAATAAATGGAGTACCGACCCATGCCGTACTCTGCTTTCGGCACCTCTATAACCTCCCCTAACCGAAGATGTCGATCTAAGGTACCGCAAATCGCTAGAACCTTTTTGGCGCCCTTGCACGGAGACATGACAAACGAATCCCGCACCGGCCGGGCCAACTCTAGCACATAACCCTGCTGAATTATCTCCAACACCCAGCGGTCAGAGGTGATGTGGGTCCAAGCCGGAAGGAACTCCAAAACCGCCCTCCTATGGGAGGCCCTTCCGCCGGGACCCCCCTCATTTCATTGTGACTTGCGAGCTGCAGGAGAGGAGCTGGCGGAGAAACTTCTATTAGCTCCCTGAAATCCGTGAAATCCCTGGGCTCGAGCCGGAAAACGACCACGCTGGAAGGAGCTGAACCGCGTTGATCGAAATCTGCGGAAATCCCGAAACTGACCTCTATAGCCTTGACCAGATTTCCCTTGCTTTTGCTTATCCTCCGGTAGTCTACCCACCTTGGACTCCCCGAGGTCCTTTACCAACTTATCCAAATCCTCTCCAAAGAACAAACCGCCCTTAAACAGCAGTTTGCTGAGACGAGACTTGGAAGAACCATCCGCCGCCCAATTTCGTAACCATACTGATCTGCGGGCAGCCCCCACGGACGCTGTACTATTTGTAAGAGCCCTGATCAAATCATAATGCACGTCCGCCAGATATGCCACTCCGGATTCCAGGCGACCCAGCTGCTTGAGCTCCTCAAGATCCATGTGCGCAGACTGCCTCAGCTGCTGCACCCATCGCAAACACGCTCTAGCTACCCAAGCTCCACAGATTGAAGCCTGTAGCGAAAGGGAATCCTCCTCAAAGGTCTGCTTCAATAAACTGTCCACTTTCTGGTCCTGGGCATCCTTTAAAGCTGCACTACCCTCCACCGGGATGGTAGTCTTCTTTGTAACCGCCAAAACCACCGCATCCACTCGCGGCGCCTTGAACCGTTCTTTATCCTTATCTGCCAAGGGATAGAGCCTGTTCATAGTCCGTATGCCTCGAAGACCCGCCTCTGGCTGGTCCCATTCCTCCTGGATCATTCCTTCAACCACTCTATGAAACACCACCTGTGTCTGTCGAACTGCCTGAATAACCGGGTCTTCAACCTCTTCCTCCTCGGAAGTCTGTGAGGAGAGACTCAGCATCTGCATAGACTCCGTGATTAAAACGCTGAAAGTTCTTCCCTACGGAACACCCTAATAATCTTGGCTTGATCCTCAGGCTCCGGAATCTCCCCATCCTCAAGATCCCGAGTACTCTCATCCTGCTCCCAATCAATGTCCTCTTCTTCATTCCAACTGACATCCAGAGATGTCGATGCTCTGGTTTTCGCCTTTTTGGGAGCTGGCAGTTCCTCGCCTATCCCATCCCTCGCTTCCACTAGCTGGGAAGGTCTGGGAATCGTCAAAGCGCCGGGTAACCTACCCTGACGCCGCAGACAAAATGCGTGATGCATCAACAGAATGAAGTCAGGGCTAAAATCTTCGACTTCTGCTGCCTGCGCTGCTAGCTGAGCTCCCGAAGGCCCCCCCAACTCTTCCGATGCTGAGCCTTGCGCAGGGCCCTGAGAAGACGCAGCCCTGGCTCCCGTCGGCACCCCCTGCGACTCGGCAGCCTCCTGAATATCTATCTGCTGTTCCACAGCCACGGCACACCCCTGAATCTGCCACACACACACACACACATATATACATACACACATACATATTCACCTGGTGAGGGTCCCCAGGGCAATGCCCTCTGGGAGTTGTAGTCCCAATTGCTGAATAAAGAAGGTGAGTCGTGGATGAATAGTAAGGCTTTCAAACAGGACTTTAATTCCCCTTCCGGGTGGATTTTTAAAGCATTGGGAACAAAAGGCAAAACACCATGCTTCTGGTACAAAAATCAAAAGGAACAAACTGGAACCAAAATATGCTTATCTTCAGCTGAACTCGAAAGTAACACAAACAGTCCGTTCAAAACAGGTAAGTTTTCCTCACTGCAGTTTGCTTATACTTTAACAGCTTCTTCAACAGAAAGAAGTAATGTCATCTGACATAATTAAAGTACAGTCCATGCATGTATCTGATATTGCTTCTTCATAATCATTACACTGCATTTCCTCTGGTTCCTCCTCTGAATAACATTCTTCAGGGTTATAGAAAACGTTATCTTTAGGCAAATTCTGTTCTCGGTAATTACACTTCCCTTCTTCCTGGTTAAGAGAGTACGGATGAGCTTTACGGTCTGTCGAGTGTCTGGTAGCGGGCTCCGGTTTGAGACGCTGCTATGGGGAGAAAGAGGAAGCAATTTTCACAGAAACCCCCCGAAACCTCTACACCTACCGTTGCGGCATCACAGTCGGTGATTCCTGGCTTCTTTTCCCCGATGGTTCCTTGTGTGGCTTCGGCGGATCAGACGCGTTCTTCGTCTGATTTGAGCAATGGGGTAGTTTTGAGCCCCCAACAGCAGTTGCTGCCACAACCCGGAAGAGATTCTGGGGCTGGTTTGCCTGTCGGCGTACCCCCGGAAGATGGGAGTTTGCTTGCAGTGGAGGGTGCTGCCACGATCCAGAGTGAGATGGTTCCCGCTGCCGCGTTGGGAGGAGGAGAGTTGTCAGACAGTTCGGGCAAGCGGAGGTTCGGAGAGTGTATCTCTGGCTTCTCCCTCTCTGGATTCTTCCGAGTTTCAGGCTTTGGGTAGACCGGCGACAGTTACTTTAGAAAGCCTATGGGACGCCATAACTTCCCTTCAAAAGACTCATACCTGTTGTGGCTGCTCTTTGTAAGGATTTGAGCTTGGTGAAGGTGCAGGATGAGGCTGAACGCTCAAGAGTGGATGGGCATGCTGCGAGGTTGTCACAACTGGAGACTCAGACTGCTGTATTACAGGACCTGGGTGCTACCCAGGCAAAAGGAGCTTTAATTATGGGAAGGCGGCTAGAGTTTTTGGATAATCAAGCAAGGAGGAATAACCTGCGTTTGCTGAACTTTCCCAGGTCTCCTTTGCTGGACCCTCTAGAGCTGGTTCGGAGGTTCTTTACTGAGGTACTGCCATCTGCGAATTTACCTCCCATTACTCGTGTGCAGTATGTTTCTATTTCCTCAACAGATGAACTGGGTGGGAAAGCCTCGGTGGAGCCTAGTGTTCCAGCTCAGATGGATCTGACAGGATTCCTTGAAAGCTCACTTGAAGTGGTGACCAGCAGAGCCACCTTACTGGTGTCCTTTGCCTTTGAGTCGGATCGGAACTCTGTTCTGCGCTTATATTTTCTTAAGATGAATGTTTCCCAATTTATGGGGTCTAAGATTTTGATTTTCCCAGATTTGGCGAGAGATACCCAGAAAAGGAGGAGAGAGTTTTTGGCTTTACGTCAGCGCTCTCTTAACCTGGGGGTACAGTTTAAGTTGAAATACCCATGTAAGTGTATAATAGTTCATAATACCAAGCAGTTTCTTTTCTTTGAACCCCACTCAATTGAAATTGTTTCTTGAGGGTAGGGAAGGGGAGGGATTGGGCCCCGTACCGGCTGCCACAAGTTCCATCTAAGCTCTACTTGTTATGGCCTGTTGGTTGTTACTTTTGGATTAATTTCTTTTTTCTTCGAACCTTATAGAGGGGTATTTTGTGGTCTATATCAAATTTATGTTATTTTTGATGATTAGATATTTATTTTGGTGTCTGTATTCTAATTACACGTAGTTTTACTCTGGTGTATTTGAAAATTAATAAAGTATAAAAAAATAAATAAATAAAATGAGTGCAGTGAATAATTACCACCCTCTCTTGAGAGCTCCCTTTGTGAGTCACACAACTCCTTATACGTACAGGGCAAATCACTATATTCAAAGGCTCTTCTATTAGAAGGAATTGGCCTACCTCCCAACTGCCTTTTCTCTGAGCTCCTGCGTGTGAGTGAGTTATCAGAGCACTGCTGAGACGGAGATGTTTCTCTGCCTTTCTGTCTTGGCTTTTCCTTCAGCATAAACCTTTCCCCAGGACAGACTTTCCCTCTTGTGCTGTACCTGGTTTTAGGAAGATAAAACTCCTCAGCTTTCCTGAGCCTGGCTTCTGTACCGTAGCTTCTCCTAGCTTTCTGGCAAGTTTCACCGGGCACGTCCTTAGCTGGGCACTGCTCTCTGCAACAGGCTGCTGTGTTTCTTCCCGTATACCTTTCAGTTCTGCTGGCTTCTGAACTCTCTCTCACTCCTGTGTCTCTGCTTCTAGAACTGGAACTTGTTCTGCTCCTCGCCCTGCCTCTTCTTCTCCTCTCCTCACTAACCTCAGGTGAGCATGTTTTAACTACACGTGTACCTGTGCTTGGTTGGGCTCCACCCCTTCTCAGCTGCCCTTCATTTCCTAATGAATCAGCAACCTGCTTGCTGCTTGGGTGTGTTCCCCCACCATGTGATAGTGTTTGTTTTGGTTGTCTATAGCAACTCTGCTCCATGTGCTGATCTGAGCTGTCATTTGCAGATCTGTTTTCATCTGTTCTACCTATTTCCATAGGCTCTGATGACTCTACCTCATGACTATATATATATATATATATATATATATGGAGTGGAGGAGTAGCCTAGTGGTTGGAGCAACTGCCTAGTACCCAGAAGATCAAGGGTTCAATTCCCACTGGCACTCCTTGTGACTTTGGGCAAGTCACTTTACCCTCCATTGCCTCGGAAGAAAAGGCTGGCAATCTACTTCCGGTGATACATTGCCAAGAAAACCCAGAGGTAGCTGGGTCGCTATGAGTCAACACTGACTCGATGGCACTAAAAAAAACAAATATATATATAACTACCCAGGACTCCCTTAAAATTCAAGCAAGACTTGGCACGTCCTGCACCCGAAGGACCCCCTCCCCTTGCAGAAGGCCCCCCTTCGCAAAAAAAAAGCCGATTAGCGCTAAACAAAAGAAGAAAGTACGTTTAAGGGAAATCAACAGGAAAGGTACCAAACTAAAGTAATTAAAACGCCAGCAAATACCTTCGCATTTCCAGCCCGGGGTCTGCCTGCCGCCAGCAGCCATGAGGCCTCACCGTGCTGCCAAAAATGGCTGACGCAAACTGCACAGAAGAAAAAAAGGCACTAAAACGCTCACCGGACTATGCTGCGGTTCTCGCCAGGACTCCCCAGCTTCAAACGCAGCCTGAAACCGGTTACAGCCTACCGGCCAGGTCTGCACCATGCTGCAAATGCTATGTAGCAGCTGTTCCTGCAATAAGAGCTCCCAGCGAGCTAATCAAGCTGCGTCTCCTCCGGAACCGTGCGAGTCCCATCAATGCGGTCCGGGCAAAGAAGCCTTGTGCAAAAGGGCTCTCCCCCGAAAGTCTGGTGGGAGAGAACTTTGCTCTGAGAAAAATGACATCTTTAAAATTAAATGGAAATTAGACTTACCTGCTAATTGTTGTTCCTTAAGGAACTCTAGTCCAGTCCCAGAACCATAGAGTTGTGAACCTCCACCAGCAGCTTTGGAGACTGAAAGATGTCATCGCTTTGATGTCACTGGTATATCTTGGCAAGCACCGCCCCTCTTCCACCAGTACCTATTGACAAAGCAGACTAAGCAGAGCAACAAATAAGCAGTAACAGGAAAAACTAACTTTGCAACAGCGCGTAAAAACTATGTAAGAAAGTATGGAAAAACTATGTACTCCGGACGCCTGCTCCCTGGTGCCCCCGAGCCCACCTGGGCCTGCTGCCCCAGAAAGACCTCACTGTGGCTCACCCGTGTACCTTCCTAACACAGAAATGTCTGGTGTTCTCCTGGTTTCTTTATTGTTTTTTTTTTTTTCCCCCCCCCTCTTCAGGCTGTGTACAGGGAAATACCCTGGGAGGGATCCGGGACTGAACTAGAGTTCCTTAAGGAACAACAATTAGCAGGTAAGTCTAATTCTCATTTCCTTTTCGTCCCTCTAGTCCAGTCCCGGAACCATAGAGGATGTAACAGAGCAGTGAATATCAACGGGAGGGACCCGCAAGCCCAGCCTGAAGTACCGCTGAACCAAAACGCACATCCCTCTTTGCCTGAACATCAAGCCGATAGTGCCTTGCAAAAGAATGCAACGAGGACCAAGTCGCCGCCTTACAAATGTCCTCCACCAGCACCAAATTGAATTCTGCCCAAGACGCCGCCTGCACCCTGGTCAAGTGCGCACGAAGACCCACCGGAACCACCTTACCCTTCAACAGATAGGCCGATGCAATAGCCTCCTTTAACCACCGAGAAATTGAAGACTTCGCCGCTGCTTCACCTTTCCGCGGCCCGCCGAAGGCAACAAACAGATGGTCCGACTTTCTGAAAACCTCCGTCCTACGAAGATACTTCTTAAGCACCCGCCGGACATCCAAACGATGCAACCGACCGCCCGACTGAGCCTTCTGTTCGCAAGAAAAAAATGGAAGGGACACCACCTGGTTAACGTGAAACCCCGACACCACCTTAGGCAAGAAGGCCGGGACCGTGCGCAGGACCACCTTGTGATCGAAAAAAAGACAAGAATGGTTCCCTACAAGACAGAGCCTGCAACTCCGAAATCCGTCTAGTGGAACAAATGGCTACTAGAAAAATTGTCTTCAATGTCAAGTCCTTAAGGGAGGCCTTATCCAACGGCTCGAACGGCGCTCCTATCAACGCCTCTAACACCACATTGAGATCCCACGGAGGGACGGACGTACGTCTCGGCGGCCGCAGAAGTAGCACCACTTGCAAAAAACGCCAAATATCAGTATGCGCTCCTACCAACTGACCCTGAATCCTCCCCCGGAAACAGGAGATGGCCGCCAACTGCACCCACAAGGAGCTAGCCGCCAGACCTTTCTCCATGCCATCTTGTAAAAACGAAAGAATATGAGGCACCGAAGCCTTTAAAGGCTGTAGATCGCGCTCCCCGCACCAAGCTTCGAACACCTGCCACACCCGGGTGTACTCCAGCGACGTGGAACACCTCGTGCTTTCAGTAACGTAGCAATGACTGCTGCCGAGTACCCCTTGGACCTCAGCTGGGCGCTCTCAAGAGCCATGCCGTAAGCGAGAATCGACCCACCTGCGGCATGCGTAACGGCCCCTGCAGTAAGAGGTCTTCCCGAACCAGGAGTCTCCATGGCCTGTCTATCAACAGCCGAATAAGATCCGCATACCACGGTCTTCTGAGCCAATCGGGCGCTATGAGAATGACCACGCCCTGGTGCCTCTCTATGCGCTGAACCACCTTTCCTATAAGTGCCCAAGGTGGAAACACGGAGAAGCCCTTCCACCGGCCACCGCCGTGCCAATGCATCGAGGCCTTCCGACATCCGCTCTCTCCGCCTGCTGAAGAACCTGTCCACTTTTGCCGATTCGAAGCTCGCCATGAGATCCATTATCAGAGTCCCCTAGCGCTGCACTAGCATCGCAAAGACCTCCGGGTGAAGACTCCACTCCCCCGGATCCACTCTGCGGCGGCTTAGGAAATCTGCCTCGACATTCTCCACACCGGCCATGTGCTGCGCCGACAACGCCCCCAAATTGCGCTCGGCCCAGTGCAACAGCTGACCGGCCTCCTCCTCCAGCGACGCACTCCCCGTGCCTCCCTGGCGATTGATATAAGCCACTGTTGTCGCATTGTCGGAGAGAACCTGTACCGCCACTCGACCCAAGGTCCCTTGAAACTGTCGCAGCGCTAGATACACCGCGCGCATCTCCAGCCGGTTGATGGATCAACTCTGCTCCGGACTCGACCAGTACCCCTGGGCAAACCGTCCTTTGCAATGCGCCCCCCAGCCCGCGAGACTGGCATCCATTGTCACCAGCTGCCAGGATGGAGCCTCCAGCGCCACGCCCCTTTCTGGGCCGCAACCACCACCGAAGCTTCTGCCGCACCTTCGGAGGGCACACCAGTCGTTGAGACAAGGCGTCCCGTTGATGAGACCAACGCCGAAGAAGAGCGCTCTGCAATGGTCGCATATGAAACCGGGCCCACTGCACCACTTCGATCATGGCCGCCATCGTTCCAAGCAACTGCAAAAATACTGCCACGCCGGAGCCCTGCACGCTAAAAACCTTCGCACGAGCTCCCTTAAGGCTTGTGCCCTCTTGCTCGGGAGAAACACCACTCCTAGTTCTGTCTCGAAGCGCGCTCCCAAGTATTCCAGAGATTGAGCAGGAAGCAGCTTGCTCTTTGCAAAATTGACCACCCAGCCTAGGCTTTCTAAGAACTCCACCACGCGACCGGTGGCTGCAGCACTCTCCTCCCTGGACTTTGCTCGAATCAGGCAATCATCCAAATAAGGATGCATCAGAATCCCTTCCTTGCGGAGCGCCACCGCCACAACCACCATGACCTTTGTGAATGTCCGAGGCGCCGTCGCAAGTCCGAAGGGCATCGCCCGGAACTGAAAATGGCCCATGGGCACCGCAAAGCGCAGGAACCTTTGATGCTCGGGGCGCATGGGAATATGTAGATACGCCTCCGTGAGGTCCAATGACGTTAAGAATTCTCCCTTCCGGACCGCCGCAATGACCGAGCACAAGGTTTCCATCCGAAAATGGGACACTCGAAGGCAACGATTCACTCTTTTTAAATCCAGGATTAGCCTAAAAGTGCCTTCTTTCTTTGGAACGACAAAATAGATGGAGTATCGACCGAACCCGTATTGATCCCGCGGCACCAGCACCACCACCCCGAGCCGCCGTAGTCGCCGAAGCATGTCCGAGACCGCCCGCAACTTCCGCGGAGCTCTGCACGGGGAAAAGGACAAAGGAATCTAAGACTGGCCGATGGAGCTCCAGAGCATAACCCTCTCGAATGACCTCCAACACCCACTGATCCGTGGTAATTTGGACCCAGGCAGGGTAAAACTCCCGCAACCTCCCACCTATGGGAATGTCCACCACCTGGGTCCGCCTTATCTCATTGTGATTTCTTACCGCTAGAGAAGTGGAAGGGTGTAAAACCCCTAACCGCCCCTCGGAAACCCCGAAACGTCTGACCTCGGAGGAAAACGCCCCCTCTGAGATTGGCCAAAACGCGAGGGTCGAAACCTATGAAAATCCCTCGGGAGCCCCTTGGAGCCAGTCGTCCCGCGGCCCTGCTTTAGTCTATCCTCCGGGAGCCGACCGCCCTTGGACTCCAAGGTCCTTGACCAGCTTCTCCAAATCTGTACCAAACTAAAGTTTTCCGCGAAAGGGGAGCTTACTAAGCCGCGCTTTGGAAGACCCGTCCGTCGACCAGTTATGCAGCCAGAGATACCGACGCGCCGCTACCACAGAGGCCATACTCTTGGCCAGACCTCGAATCAGATCGTAGTGGATATCGGACAAATACGCTGTGCCCGACTCCAACCGCGCTAATTCTTCCGCCTGTGTATCTAGGAGTCCTTCCTGCAGTCGCTGGGACCACCGTAAGCAGCCTCTGGCTACCCACGCCCCCCGCTATCGAGGCCTGCAAGGAAAGGGCACACTTATCAAACACCTGCTTCAACAGAGTCTCTAATTTGCGGTCCTGTACATCCTTTAACGCCGCGGCGCCCTCAACTGGGATTGTGGTCTTTTTAGTAACCGCCGACACTGCCGCATCCACCTTCGGTGAATGAAAAATCTCCCTATCTTGGTCAGAAAGAGGATATAACCGGGCTAAAGCTGTGGTGCCCCTGAGCGCCGATTCCAGAGCGTCCCACTCCTCTTGAATCATGTCTCGAAACACCCTATGAACTGGGAACACTCGGGACTTCCGAACGGCTTGCAACAGAGGATCCTCTAACGCTTCCTCTGCCGACGGCACCACTGCGGGCATATTGAGAGTCTTTAGGTTTTCTGCAATTAGCGCCGGCAGCTCCTTGCGCCGGAACACCCGGACTACCCTACTCTGCTCCTCCGCGTCTAGCAACTTACCCTCTTCCAGTTCCCCCTCTGAAACGCCTTCCACCTCCACATCCGAGATCTGTCCCTCGTCTTCCACCACCGAAGACGGGCCCCTCCTCCACCAGTTCCCTACATCTCTTGGCCGGACCTGCCACCCCCTCTAGAAGGCCCCCCGGCCTTTTCTGAACCTTTGCTCTCGGGGACTGAGCATCCAGACCGGGCTGCAGCAAGGCCAACGCTTTCTGCATAAGCGAGAAAAAATCCGGGGGAATACCGGGCACTCCTCTGCTCTGGCTGCCTGCCGCTGCTGCCAAAGCGCCTGCCATTGAGGATGGACCCACCGTCGGCTCTGGGAGATCCAAAGTAGGCAGCTGGAAGTCACCTACCTCCGAAGGGACTGCTGCGGGCTCCTCAGCCGGTCCACCGAGCGCCTTTTCCATCCCTGCCGCCTCTAAAGAACAGCCCCTGCACACCCCAGACTCCAAAACCTCGCTACGCCTCACCCCACAGACGAGACAGCAGGGCTTAGCTGGCATCTTCAGCAGGACTCCCCCATTCAATTTGTGACAGGTTCCTGTGCTGAATACAAGGATAGGAGTAGGACGATGTCCCAGCAAGACAGAGCCCCCCCCCCCTTTTTTTTTTTTTTTTTTTTAAATTTAAAGTCACACTTGATGAAGAATTGCCCAACTAGCTGGAGCCTGAACGAAGATTGCTAGAACGAAGCTCCGCAGGCCGTAAAAAACACGCGATGGCCCCTTCCCTCTAAAAACGGTGCACTAAAAATGGCCGCCGGCAACAGCTTCCCACTCAAAAAAATTCAGCCGCAAACGAAATTCACACGGCAAGGCCAACTGCCCCACAGACGGGGGCCGCAGGAAAAAACTCCCCTGAGTCACTCACCGCTGCCGTGAAGAGAAAGGAGAAGGGGGGGCGCAGAAGAGTACCACCAGCCTTGGAGCACCGCCGAACTCTGCTTCAGCCTCGGCAGTTCTGCTCCCAATAGTGCAGGGAAAGGCCTCACCGGCTTGCAGACTCTACACAGCCGCTGCTGTGCCGATCAACCTTCCACCTGCTCCTCACCCCTTGAAAGCGGGTTCGGGAGCAGGGAGGCAATGGAGCAACGCTGATCTGCCGGTCTGAGGTGCAGGGAAAAGGCCCCCACTGGCCTAGTAGTCCCTGTCCTGCTGCTGCACTGCTGTTCAGCCTGCCACCTGCTCCTCACCCCTTCAAAGCGGGTTCGGGAGCAGGGAGGCACTAAGCAACGCTACAATGCTCGTTTACACGCTGGGGCTATTAATAGAGAGAAAAAGAAAAAGAAAAAAAAAAGAGAGTAAGAGGGCAAAGAAACAGGTCCACAGCAAGCAGGAACCCTTTCAGCAGCAGCAGGTCTGCACCTAAAATAAACCCAAAAGGTAAAAATTACCCAAACCAAAAATAAATATGCCAAAAAGAAAACTCTGCTTATTTGTTCCTACTGAGCCCAGTCCCGGGCTCAGAACCTCCAAGCTGCTTGGAGACTGAAAGTACTGGTGGAAGAGGGGCGGTGCTTGCCAAGATATACCAGTGACATCAAAGCGATGACATCTTTCAGTCTCCAAAGCTGCTGGTGGAGGTTCACAACTCTACGTTCCGGGACTGGACTAGAGGGACGAAAAAAAAAAAAAAACGAACAAGTCTTCTGTGACACTTTTTTTTTTTTTTTTTTTTTAAACAGGCAGGGAGTAAGAAAATCACCACCTTTAAGCAAATTCTCTTCTCTGTACTTTTAAAGACATATCGCCCAATTACTAAATCCCACTAATTTCTCAATCTAATTCCCATCTACCTCTACCTACAAGCTCCTTATTCGTTTCTCCAGGTAGCCTCTTAACAGGCTCACCACATCCTCCTGCTGCATGGAGACTGGTCAAACTGGATCCGAAGAGAGAGAGATCAGCAGGCTATATCCAGTGGCCATAATTTTGACATACCAGTCTCCAAGCTGCAGGAGGAGGTTGACAACCCAGAGGTAGAGGACTGTACTGGAGGAACGATAAGGAAGTGGCCTTTTTCCACAACGGTTTCTTTCGGGGAAGGGTCGAGGTTTTCAAGAGCCTTTGCCTGGTCCTGACCTTGACCTCTATCTCAGCCAACTTGTCAGCCATGGGCTTGGCAAACGTTTTCCCCAATGCAGGGGACATCAAGCAATTTCTCTTGCACCCATTGCTAGAGGGCAGAGGTCTGCAACCAGGCTTGGTGCCAGGCCCCGATGCCTGCTGCTGCTTCCCGGGCTGCAGATTCAAAGTTGTTGTAGGCGGCGCGCGATGGGAACTTTGAACAGTCCCAGATCCCGGCTATCAAGGTTTGGAACCTCTGGAGGGGTTCCCCGGCAAGACCTGCAGAGAAGCCCACCAGTTGTTGGATGAGGCTCTTGAGGTACATGCCTATGTACAACTCATAGGCCTGAATCTGGCAACCCAGCATGAATCCTTGGAAGCACCCAAGGGAGTCGAGGGCTTGGGCCTCTCTGTCCAGGGGAATAGAAGAGTAATTCTTCTGGCTTTTAAGCTTTTGCATAGTGGACTCCAAAACCACGAAGTTACGCAGGAGTTGGGATTTTTGGAAACCCGGACCCTTCTTGACACGATAGATGGCGTTGACTGACCACCGGCACTAAGGCTGGGATCTCCCACATCCGCAGGAGCAAACACTCAAGGATGAGCTGTATTGGCCCTGTCAGTCTCCTTTGGCGGGGACTCATACTAGAGGATCTCCAGTTCTTCAGTGTGTGGGTCCTCCTCTGATTCGGTCGGGATCAAAAGGGCCCAAGCCACGTCCCAGACAAAGTCATGGAAAGCCATGTCCTCAGGAAGGGAAGTGTGCCAGAGCTCCAGGGGAGACGGCTCCAAAGGGACGTCTCTGTGTCAAGAGGTCTCGGGGGAGGCCTCGACATCGATCTCCCAATCAAAGCTGGAGGGCGTCGAGGACTCAGAGGCTCGGGACTCCCGTACCTTGAGGCCGGCCCTGAGGATTTCAGGTCAGAGTTCCGGAAACTGTCTGGGGAGGACCGGACATCCAAGGATCAGGACCTCAAATCAGTGCTAAAGACTTGCTCGAGACCGGCGGTGCTTGGGGCCTGGGTCAACACCCAGGGACTGGTCCGCAGTCGGGGGCCAGGCTGTTGGGGCAGATGCGGATGAACCTAACATCATTGCCTGCTGCAAGGCCAGGATGGCAGAAATATTCTGCTCCAGGGCTGCCATTCTGGATTCAATGCCAGAAGGTTCCCCCAGTTGTCGGCATGGGCACTGAGGGCCCGACGCCGGCACTCTTGCAAGTGCGTCCTCGACAAGGACCATGGCCTCGAGGAGCCTCGCACATTCACTGCCCGTCGACAACTTCTGCTTAGAGATTTTAAGGGAGCGCTGCTCAGAGTCACCCAAGTCCCGCCGCAGGACCTTACCAGGTTTCATTGGTGGAACAGATGGGTCGAGGACTCTCTCTTTCCGGGGTCTTTACGGAGGAGCTTCCGCCTTAGTTCTCCGAAGACGCTCCAGCCTCACGGGAGGTGCTCAGCTTGGGGAAGCCAGGGCTGAATTGGACCACGTGAACATCCTCTCCTGCAACTCAGACCTTTTCTTGTTGGTTTTCGAAGTCATGGCCCGGCACAGGTGGTATTGTGATCCAGGCCAAGGCAGCGCAAGCAGTAGTCGTGGGTGTCTAACAGACATGGTTTGACTACAGCGGCCACACTTTTTGAACCCACTGGGAGACATGGTGGTTGACAACCGGCCGGGGTCAATGGACCCCCGGGCAAAAAAGGGTGCAAACGCCGGTTGATGCCAAGCCTCGTCAAAAAAGAAAAAGGGAGGGGAAGCCAAGAACAGTGCCAGCTCAAGGTGGGAAGAGGAACCAGTACGCAAACCGGGAAAAACAAACTTAAAGGATGAATTTTTTTTAGAGGATTTCTCCAGGGAAAAAACAAACAAGCATCCGTTGGGCTCAGCGGAAAAAAGGAAACTGAACAAGACGGCACCATTTAGCAGGGAGGGGACCATGCATGCGTGGTAGCATTCCCAAAGGCTTTCTGTGAAAGCTGGGGAAATGCTCCGCACGGGCTCCGTCGGCATCACCCATATGTGAAGACTGACTTCCTGCTTGTTCCTGGAAAAACAGATACACACACACACACACCAGCTGGTAGGACAAATTATACAATCCTGAGAACTGCTCCAGCATCACAGGAATGTCAGCTAGAAAAAAGAGAGCATGTCAGTCTACTGAGTTGTGACTTGTGTCTGACCATCATAAAACAAGACAAATATTAGGATAAATAACATTTAGTGCACAAGCGTTAGTCAATTAAATGCATCTCTTATCACCTTACTGTGAAAATAAAGAGCTACCAATGGAGAAGTAGCTAATGGTTAGAACAATGGCTTGGTAACCAAGAACCAAGGGTTCAATTCTTACTATCACTCCTTGTGGCCTTGGGCAAGTCACTTAACCCTACATTGCCTCGGAAGAAAGGCCTGGCAATCTACTTCCAGTCACATTGCCAAGACAATCCAGGAGCTTCTGGGTCACCAGGAGTCAACATAGACTCTAAAGGCACACATTAGATTTTGCATTGCAATGTTTACAAAGTTTAGGATGTTTTATATAGGTGTCAAAAGATCTTCAAATTGGTAAACAGCTAATTGCATCCTTTCAGCAGCAGAAACTGTAGAAAAATCAGGAAAAGTTAACCGTTTATCCATAAAATTTTCATCATTTGTGTGCCCACTCCATACAGACTACCATGCCCAGTGGACACACATCCTCGCTGGCCTGGAGTGGGAGAAACACACTTATTTTCGATACTGCTCCTCTAGCAAGCAGCAAATCGACACTATAGCAGGCATTTTTCCTCTATCTTTCTATAGCACATGCTTGGCATTTTGTAATGATCACAGAAGAGCATGACAAGATTAAACAATTTTGTATACTTCTATGGCTCCCAGAACTAGTCAGGCCATATCTGCTGATGTAGTGCAATTGCTTGCCTGTAACTATTACTCTCCATTGACAACAGAATGTGCCCCACACTTATTGGTCATGTCTAGAGTGGCCAAGTATTCTGCTTGGGGGGGGGGGGGGGAGTTGTTAAGAAATTGCGCTCTCCTCTAAACAAAAGTATAACCTGCATAAAAATCTGTCCTACTCTTCAATCTCATCATCCACAGGTAAAAAGTAAAATAAAATAAAACAAAAAGGCTGGACTGAATTTTGTATATGAGGCACACACAGATCTAGAATATTAGAAAGGAGGAGGTACAGATGATGTGGTAACACTACTACTCTACTCAAGTTCCTCTTCACCCTTTAAGCCCCCCTTCATGCCAACAAGATTGTGTTCCTTGGTCTAAACCCACCCCGACCATTTTTCTCCCCCATCTCCTCTGATGCTTATCCATTGCCCCTTCATGGTTCTCATTTTGGCCAGCAAATCAAGAGATGGTTAAGTAGATGCTTCTTGTTCCATCTTTCGACAGGGCATGGGTGGTTAACTCTTTAGAGCTGACAGCAACAGAGCATCAACTTTGAGAAGCAGGGGTGGGGGCACCTTTCCCCAGTGCAATCCTAAAGAACCAATTCTTTCAATCTCTCTCCTTGTCCTAATCAAGTCTCAATTCCTGGTCTCGCTAGTCATTTCTTCTTGTCTCTTCGGCCAATAATATATTGCACCTCTTCTCTCTTGAAACAACCCCCAATCCATCTGAGAAAAATTCAGTGATCAACCTGGAAAATTGAATAAAAGATCACTAACCACAGACAGACCCTGGCAAATCAATGCTGCCAGTTCTCTCTTCTGGGACAGATGGACAACACCAGCCTCTGCATAATACTCCAAAGGCGAGTGTACTTTTTCGTTCACATCAGAGCTCAGCACCAAGATCTGAACCCAAGTCACAGTCCAAATCTTGAGCAGATCCCAGATGATTTCTATTACCAGAGGGCAACCTTTGCTGTGGGCATTTAGCCATAGGCAACCAAAAGGGCTGCCACTCATGAAACTGCACTCGGGGGCACCCAGAGGCTGCAGGGACTGAATTTCCACACCAGAATGACCAGGCCTGCTGTAAAAAGGAAAGCATTCCAGGGAGGACAATCTGGAGTTTGGAAGCTTACCTCTCAGAAATGTCCCCTCCCCCCAAACCCAACACCAGAGGATATAGCCACTGTACTGTAGATCCCCTAGAGCAGGGGTCTCAAACACGCGGCCCGCGGGCCGCATGCGGCCCGCGAGAGACCCTTGTGCGGCCCGCGATGCATAGGGGGGGAAAAAAAAAACCGGCTTCTGCTGCTGCTGCCGCCGCTGCCGTGGCCGGCAATAGCAGCAATATCGCAAGTCCCGCGGGCTCCCCCCCACCCGGCAGATCCCTTCCTGCTTGCCTGCCAATGCTGCCAGTTCTCCGCTTCGGCTTTCAGAGCCGCGAAGGGAGAACTTCTCCCTCGCAACTCTGTTAAGCTCGCCGGGGCAGATGGGAGATTTCCCATCTGCCCCAGCGGGCTTAACAGAGTCACGAGGGAGAAGCTCTCCCTTCGCGGCTCTGAAAGCCGAAGCGGAGAACTGGCAGGCAAGCAGGAAGGGATCTGCCGGGTGGGGGGGAGCCCGCGGGACTTGCGATATTGCTGCTATTGCCGGCCACGGCAGCGACAGCAGCAGCAGCAGAAGCCGGGTTTTTTTTAAAGTTTAATTTTCCCGGGGGGGGGGGGGGAGGGAGCAGGACTTGATGGGGGGGGGAGCAGGACTTGATGTGTGGCTGGGGGGGAGCAGGACTTGATGGGGGGGGGGGAGCAGGACTTGTGTGGGGGGGGCAGGACTTGATGTAGGGGGGGAGCAGGACTTGATGTGGGCTGGGGGGGGGTAGTACTGAAAATGGGGTGATGGGGGTTAGGACTGGTAATGGACAGATGGGGGTTAGGACTGGAGGTGGTCTGACTGGGGGCCTAAGACTGAAAATGGGGTTATGGGGGGGCTAAGAATGAAGATGGGGCGATGGAAGGGTTAGGCCTGGAAGTGGGCTGTTGGGGGGCTTAGGACCAATAATGGGCTGGGGGGGGGGCTAGAACTGGTAATGGACTGGGGGGGTGCTATGACTGGAAATGGGCCGAGTAGAAGGGGGAGCTTGAATTGCAAATAGCTGATGGGGACAGGGTCTTGGAATGGTAATGGGCTGAGTGGAAGGGGGCTTGGAATGGAAATGGGCTGATGGGGAGGGGGGCTTGGAAAGGAAATGGGCTGTGAGGGGAGGGAGCTAGGACTGGAAATGGGCTGATGATGCGGGGACTAGAAGGGTGCGGATGCTGGGTTGGGCAGGAGCTAGAAGGGAGTTGATGTTGGGGGACGATTAGAATTGGATGGGGCTGGGAGAGTGAAATGGAGAGGGGAAATATATTTTGTGTGGGAGGGAAGAAAAATCTACAATTGGCCGGGTATTGGGAGAGTAAGTGGGGATTGAGGATGGAGGGGTAAAATTTGAGTGGATGAAATAGGAATGAGGAAAGAGCAAAAGGAGAATGATTAGTATGTTAAAGCAGATGTAGAGAGAATGGAAAAAAACTAGGAAAGAAGAAAGGAGAAATGGACAGCAGACGATGGAGAGTTAGCAGAAGACACAAAGAAACCAGAAGAAAGTGACTGGAACAATTGCAACTGAAAAAAAAATGCACAAAAGGTAGAAAAATCTCTCTTTATTTTGAATTTATTAACTGAAATATGTCAGCTCTTGGAAATGTGCATCTTTAACGTCTGCACTTTATTTAATACAAGAGGAAATCAATGTATAGTTTTATTTCTACAGTGTTGTACATTCTAAGTTTGGCTTTTGGGGTTCCCAGTTTAATTGTCTTCCTGTTTCTAAATTGTGATTCCTTGTTTGGTGATGGTGTATGTTCTGCATGTGTAACTGAGCTGAGGTATTCTGTTTATGTAATTCCTATTTGACATTGCCACTTGTTCTCTTTCCCGAGTAGGTCATGTATTGTTATTCTCTGAAATGTGTTGATTTAATATTTGCAGTGTTGCCTTTTGATAGTTAGGGTATGGTGCTTTGTGAGTCCTGGTAGTGCTGTTAGGACACGGCAGGTTTGCTATGGGTTCTAAATGGGCAGTGTTTCTAGTAGTTCCTAATGTGCCTGGCGGTTGGCACTGGTTTATAGTAATGTAGAAATCTTTTAGTCTTTCTTTATCCATACACTCATTAAGAGGCATGTTTACTAAAAGTTAGTGTATGGTAACATTATGCAAATATTTATGCAAATGATGCCCTTATGCAAATGATGCCCTTATGCAAATGAGGCCTGCGTCTTGTGCGGCCCCCGGGTTACTCTACAAGTCCTCATTTGGCCCTCAAAGCAATTTGAGTTTGAGACACCTGCCCTAGAGGATAGGGGGCAGTCCACAGCAAGGTCACCGGAACCTCCAACTGGCTGGTTATTCTTACCCACAGCACCATCTGAAACCTCCTGCCTTGAGGCATGCAAGGCTAGACTAACCACATCCCCCAGCTTAGAGAGGGGGAGCAAGCCCTCCAGGTACGACTCAGGAGCTGCCATGTAGGAAGAACAGAACTCCAAAGCTGGAGATGAAGCACCTTGCTTGCCACAGGTCAAACAATGTTTCCTGGAAGAAGACACAGAGTTAAGACAAGTATCATAACAGTGCACACTAAGGCCACAGCAGCCCAGAAGGCACATGTTAATAGCTCTATTACAGCAACGCGTGTTACAGGTGCTAGGGTAGGAACATGCGTTGGAGCTGCTTGGGTAGAATATGCATATGGACAGCTTGACCACCAGGTGTACAATAGTAAAACGTTACCAACACGTGTAGAAAACGGCTGGAAACCCCAATAACTGCCAAGAGTCACCAGCATTCTACCCCAAATTGTGCCCCAGAGGGATGGAATCAGGAGCTCCCAACAAGGACAATGACTAGATAAAGCCTTGGTACTCACCCCACCCCACCCCGCCCCAAGAGCCCCAAGCACAGAATCCATGCTGGGCTCAGTTCTACTCCCCTGAAATTGTTTTTTTCCTGGCTCTGCAGCCATTGCATTTAAGGTGGCTAGCAGGCACATCTCTGAGAACTTTCTGCAATCTTTAGGAGAGAGCAGAAGGGACAGAGGAAGAGGGAGAGGGGGGTGAAATTGAGTAGGCTGCTAAATTCTTCCAATCCTTCCAAATTTTTTTGGCTTTTCAAAAGGCTCTTATCAAGGTAAGAGCATGGAGACGAACCAATTTTCCCTCCTCCTATTGCTACTGAAAAGACCACAGGCTAGTGGAGCCTCCCTTGTTATGCTCAAGTGAGTGTGTGTCACCTTTTTAGGGCTCAGGATGGTCATTCACAAGTTTTTAAATCAATCTTTTCCCAGTTCTTCAGATTTTCTCCAGGAAGAAAATCCACCCAACATCTGCTGGAGACAAATACTGAAGAGACCTCTGGTTGCTGAGATGTATAGAGGCATGGTCCTGCTAGACCAGTCCAGACAATATAGAAACGAATATACATCCGTCGGGCTCCATGGAAAAAAGAAGACTGAGCAAGATGGCACCCTTGGGCGGGAAAGGGACCGCGCATGCGTGCTGCATTCCCAAAGGCTTTCTATGAAAGCTGGGGAAATGCTCCGCACCAGGGGGGGGGGGTCCGTCGGCGCCGACGTCACCCATATGTGAGGGCTGACTTCCTGCTTGGTCCTGGAGAAAGCACAGTTACTTACCTGTAACAGGTGATCTCTGGGAACAGCAGGAATAAGTCTTCACATATGGGTACGTCGGTACCGACGGAGCCTGCACGGGAATGCTCCCCAGCATCCAATCAGAAAGCTTTTGGGAGCATCCCTCGCGCCTCCGCACTGACTTCCCGCCTTTTCCACTTCCTCTCCTCAGTTGAGTTTCATAGCTGAGACAAAGAGAGAAAGAGGAAAGGAAGATAGATACAACTCCTAGGGGAGGTGGGTGGGTTGTGAAGACTTATTCCTGCTGTTCCCAGAGATCACCTGTTACAGGTAAGTAACTGTGCTATCTCCAGGAACAAGCAGGAATGAGTCTTCACATATGGGGACTCCCTAGCTATAGATGCCAAGGGGAGATCCCATAAAATGCGTGTCCCTGGATCAGGAGTGCATTTTCCACACAGGAATCTCCGGCATCCCATGAGGGATGGAGGGTAGGAGTTGAGAAGAGAGGAGCTGTAAGGAAAAACAGCGAACCTAAGGACTACAGAAGAGGAGTCCTTGGTATGTATGATAAGTATCATTAAAATTATTTAATGAATAATTATAATATGGAGCTTACCTACTGGATTGTAGGAAGTAGAGAGCGGGATGGAGTCTACTGGATATGCAGTAGCGGAATCCTCAAGGTGACCTCATAGCAGTGAGGATGAAGGTCCAAACCTGGAATTAGCAGGAGACCCAGGTGTCAACTGGGGCAGGATAAGAACGGCAGGTCTTCAACGGAAAGCTTTATGGGAAAAGCTGAAAATTCTTTTAGGTACAGAGTCATTAACATTGAGGACTAAAAGAAGAAGACTGACCGATTTGGACAACTAGCCCAGTCCTAGAGGGAAGGAGGGGTATGGAAAGAAGCCCGTATTCCCAAGGAGAACAGATGTGTACTCAGAACTAATGAAGATGTACACTGTCGTTCCTAGCTGTTGAGAGATAGGAAAGATATTGAAGCCTGACGCTTCAAGGATAGGGAGACTTAGGGCAAAGTGGAACCTGTTAGCACCACAGCAATGGTTGTGTGCATAAGAGCCCCCACATACTGAGGAACAGTATGAAAATATGGAAGCCCACTGTCTGGAACCTCTAAGAAGGTAACAAGTTTTATAGCATAGACAGGTAGGGAGATAGTATGTAATACATATCGACCTAAAAAAAGCCTCGATAGAGATAGAGATAGATAGATATGTGGGGGCATACATATGTCTGTAAGCTGTGTGTGCATAATGTATGTAGATGCATATATAGAGATATATACATACATGAATATGAGTCTGAAGATGCATGTCTACCACTAAGCCCCATAAGAACATTCACATGGGGAATGTGAAGGGGAAAGATTCATCCAACAACAAGAGGGTGAAACCCACTTGACAGATATATAGAGAATCTATTTCCGTGGGCTAAGAGGATGCAGGAATGCAATCCAGTAAAATAACCAGGATGGTTGCGTGAAAAACAGAGGATAATATCAGTCTGTAAAGAGCAAGTCGGGAGTCCTTTAGAACTCTGACATGGTAGATGGGTAGAAACGCATAGAGAAGATACCAGGAGGACCCACTGGAGGGACATAGGGGTATCATGTGTTACTAGTAGCCTTGGATATTCACGCAGAAAAAGCTTATATTCTGAATTATAACAGGAGACAAGAGGGTGTGGAGAACCCTCACAGTCATGGGAATGATTTATAAGCTTTTTTCTACTATATAGAATAGCCCTCAGAGACAAAGTTCAATGCTCTGTAGCAAGGGCCCATAGTAGAAAGCTTCTCTGAAGATTGCAGAGAGCATTGTGCAGAAGTATGAGATAAAACTGACTGAAGTCAGGTGTGTTGCCACATCCTAGGAAAAGGAGATGGCTAGAAAGAAGATAATGTGAGAAGCCTAAAGCGAGTAGGATTATCCAAGATAGATGAGGACTAGCTTGGAATCACTACTGAGGCTAGACAAAAATTGTGGAAGATAGACTGGAACCTGTGGAAAAGAACCAGTAGTTCAATCACTGGAACTCCTGCATGCACAGCAGCTGAAAAAAAGACAGCAGAGAGAATCTTCCTGTGCAAAACAAAGAGAAACAGACAAAGGGAGAGGAGATATTCCTGTCCCTGCCTGATGAGTTATCTTGAGAATGTATTCAAGGAAACAAAAAGTCTACACTGGAATGAAAGGCTAGAGAAGCCTTTCAGTATGGTACCACTCAATCAGGGGAAACCCTGGATGAGAGGGTAGAGAAAACAGGTAATTGGAGGGTGACTTCCCCATATGGCGAGTCAGCTGAAGGAAAAAATGTTCATGTTGGGACAGAAACTATCATGGGATAGTTGTAACTTCCCTTCTTGGTAGTAAGAGGAGAATTCTGTAACCCATGGACAAGAATATCCTGACAGCTTAGCATACTGAAAAAGGAAAACCCCAGTGTAGAGCTTTAAGAAAAAACAGTGAACAAACTTCTGCTAGGAAGAAGTTAACTGTAGATTGCAACCTTCAGAACCTATGGTTGCTGGGTATGCTCAGACTGGCTAGAGTTTGGAAACTTCAGACTAGGACGAGGTGTCCCTTGCTTGGGTACATCTGGATGATGGGCAGGAGAAGAATGAAACCTTCTTTTCTTAGGGAAAGAAGGTTTGGTAGGACATTTCCTACCTCCTGGGGAAGAAGGCGGCTTAGAATGGTCTCCAGAACCAGGGAAGTCAGTGGAGCAATGAGCAACCTGAAGTAAAGCCTCCTTATTGAAGAGATTTTCTCCAGTACAAGGAGAATTACCCAGTGTGTGTTGTGCCCATCCGCTCAAGTCTGAAGCTTGGAGCCAGGCTCTACGACGTGCTCCAATGGCAATAGCAGAGGATCTGCTAACAGACTCAAAAGAGTCAAGAGAAGCACGAGAAAGAAACCAAGAGATATTCCGGCTATGACTAAGAAGCAAGGAATAGTCAGCAGCCTTAGGCTCTGACAAAAAAGGAGTCAAAAGAGATAATTTCTTTGTGACCTCCTGGAGTGTTAGACTCATAAAATACATAAGAAATAATTCTTGATGCCAGCATAGATGTTTGGAAGGTTTGACGTCCAAAGGCATCAAGTGCTCTAGATGCACGGCCTGGCGGATAAGAAGAATGCTACTTCTTGCTTTTTAAACTTTCCTCATTGCTGATTCCACTACAATGGAATGATGGGGAAGTTGAGTCTTTTGAAACCCTGGAGAGGGGGGCACCTGATACAGAACATTAGTTGCTGTAGAAGGCGAGGGAACCCTTAAAGGTGATTCCCATATTCTTAGAAGAAGATCCTGCAAAGAATGATGTAAAGAAAGCATTATATTTTCCTTTTCTGCAGGAGAGCCTTGGTTAAGATCACAGCCAGGGATAGGAATAGCAAGAAAGGTTGCCATATCAAGGAGAAATTTCTGAAAAGACGGATCTCCAATGGGAACCATCCCTGGGTAGGCTAAGGATGAAGCAGCCTGAGCACCAGAGGATGTACTAGTCTGGTGCAAAAAGAACCCTACTAGATGGATAGTGATACTGGCAGTCACGATTTGAGGCAGTCAGTACTGCATCGTCCATGCCAGGTATCGATTCCAAACTAGGCATAGAAAGGATCGATGGTACCGATGTAACTGAAGGAATCGACATCGATACAGATACCGGCAGCTGAGGCGGAATCGGAGACGGTAATGTCATCGAGGCAGTCATCGGAGGCTGCTCAAGCGGTACCGAGGTAACCAGAGAGTCTTGGTGAATATCCTTGGTACTGCATATCCGGAAACGATAAGGGTCGGTTCCAAGACGCGTCGGTACCCAGTCATCTAGACTAGATATCGATTCCAGACTCTGCATCGAAGGGAGCGAGTCTATCGATGCATGTCTAGAGGGCACCAACGTCGGTGGTGGTATCGGCGATGCCGATACAGGAAAGTCACTCTGGGTTGTATCAATCGGTCCCGAAGGTACCGAGGACGCCAGATGACGATCCCTGGTGAAGAGTGGAACACTCGACACCGGTGCCGATGCCAGGGTATCGGTACCGCTCGAAGCGGATACCACCACCGAGCATGGCTCAGGTATGTTCTGTGAGTGGTGAGCCCCAGGAACAACCTGAAACCCCTGAAATGCTTTGGAGCCCGAAGACTCCCGCCGGGGTTTTAATGCCAATGGGGTCTTGAGGGCAAGGCCGGAGCCGTCATCATGCTTGGCATGAGACCTACCACTCAAGGATTGGCAAGTCTTAACAGACTGTTTGTGGGTTACGTGATCCTGTAGAGAAGAAAAAACCGGTGCCTTCACTGCCGGAGTGAAAACGGTATCGAGGGAAACTCGAAAGAGGGAAGGTCTTCTCACAGTATTGCAGCCTGATGGTTCAGGGGAAAAAGGGTCAGGACCCAAACAGGTTAGACACCAGTTATTGGAGTCTAAAAAGAAAACTGTGTTTCCACAGTGAAGGCACTTCTTAGGAGAAGGCGGCTCCATGATGAAGAGGCCTTGTAGGCCCAAAAGGTTAAGACAGAAGCAGAGGGAAAAATCTCTCTGAGTTTAAGAAAAAGAAAAGAAAAAACCACCAGCGGTACCGGTGGTGGCAGGAAAAACAGCCGCGACCACAAGAAATGAAGAATTTAAAGAAAAAGGTTTCTGCGGTGACAGGAGGACATCCTGCCGGCTCCGCGGAAAAACAAACTGAGGAGAGGAAGTGGAAAAGGCGGGAAGTCAGTGCGCAGGCGTGAGGGATGCTCCCAAAAGCTTTCTGATTGGATGCTGGGGAGCATTCCCGTGCAGGCTCCGGTCGGTACCGACGTACCCATATGTGAAGACTCATTCCTGCTTGTTCCTGGAGATAACCATATTGCCTCGGATCTTGCAACCTGTTGGTTTTGAGAAAGTTCACTATTCGCTCTTTCAGGAGTGCCTCCATTGCTTTTCCCGCCACCAAGGTAAGGCTCACGGGCCTGTAGTTTGACACTTCTTCCCTGTCACCACTTTTGTGTAGGAGGTACAATATCAGCCGTTCTCCAGTCCTGAGGAACTTCTCCTGTTTCCAAGGATCTGTTGAAGACATCCTTTAACAGTCCTGCAAGAACCTGCTTTTTAAGCCGGCGCCGATCGGGCATGCGGCCTTTTCATCCCTCTGGCCCTCCTCAAGCGCTCTCCCCGAAGGGATCGAGCGGGCCGTAGTCACCGCACTCAAGGACCATCCCTCCTGCTCCTGTGCCCAATCAGGGCAGTTTGGCTGCTTTTTAAGCCGGTGCCGATCGGGCACGCCCGCGCCTGAGGGTCTCGCCAGAGGGCCCTTTGGCGTGGCCCTTAGGCGTGGACCGTCTATACCGGACTAATTTCTAGCTAACACACTTGGATGATCAGCTCAATCACCCAAACAACCCAGCTGAGACCAAATCTTGTAACTAAAAAAACAGCAAAGGACCCTAGAGCAGAATATAACTAAGTCAACCTGAACCTTGCCAATCAACTAGGAGTCCATCATTCATTGTATTGATAACTACTCTGCTCTTCTATCACAAGGACATCTACCTCATCTGTTGAATGTTACAAAGCTTCATGTCTGCACATGAATTTTTTCTTCACATTAACTCCCCTATATCCTCTAGCCGGTAACTTGATTACATACAAAATGCTCGTTAACCTCTATCTTTAACTAGGATTGCTATAAAGTATCTCCTTTGTAACCACCATATTGTAACTTTGATTACAGTCAAACCTCGGTTTTCATGATTAATCCGTTCGAAAGTCTGACTAAAACCGAAACGTATGAAAACTGAAGCAATATTTCCCATAAGAAATAATGTAAATCCAATTAATCCATTCCAGACACCCAAAAATATTCACAAAAAATACATTTTATAGAGAATAACTATATTTTTACATACAGAAAACAATGAGAAATAAATATAAATGACTAATGAAATAGATAAATGAACATTTAACATCACTGAAAGCAAGCTAAGTACAGTACTGTACAGTACAGTATGTTAACATCTGGCCTTAGCCACCCCTGACAAGCTGCTGTGCCCAGCTCTCTTCGGAATCACATTGAATTCAGTCCATTAAAATACCTTTACATTATCTGCTCAGTGCTTCAGAATGGCAGAAAATCTTAATGATATAGCTTCAGACGTACCCTGCAAGAGAAAGAACTGCCTCCCACATTCATGCAACATCTCCTGCTTACGTTGACAGCTTTTCTTCCCTGCTACCGGGACAAAATCTCAGTCAAAAGACGTTGAAAACCGAAGCAATGCATGAAAACCGGGACAAAATCTCAGTCAGAAGACGTTGAAAACCGAAGCGTATGAAAATCGGGGCAAATGAAAACCGAGGTTTGACTGTATATTATAAAGTATCTTGTAACTAGGATTGCTGTGTAAAGGATCACTTTTAACTACCTTTATGTAGCTTTGATTATCTCAAAAGTACCTGTACTGTCCGTACTGCACTACTATTATACAAAGTATCTGCACTCTAACCACCATCTTAGGACCGAGATTCTTTTACAAACATCTGTTAAAGGCTACTCAAAGAACAAATTCACTCCCAGACACTGAATCATAGCCTTACCCCCTCTACTCTTCCCCTACTCATAACCATATACATCATCATTGTTCTCCACCCATAATAATGTAACACCTTACATAACGCATCATGGCCACCATTACGTTTGCCCTCCTGCTCCTCTCCACCCTCTCTAGCATCTTACACACTTCCTCTGCCCTAACATCTGATACCAACCCTATCCCTATACACCAATCCAGGAATAGGAAACCCCACCAAAATCAACAGCAATACCCACAAAGTACATACTACAATAGACACACCTACCTTCTCTATGTACCTCTTGAAACAACAAACAAAAGATCTAATCTAAGAACTACCTCACAGGATCTCAAGTGCGCTCTCATTAACGCACGCTCAGCCCGTAACAAATGGCCTGCCATCATTGACCTTATATCAAACCTTACACTAGACATCCTTCTGGTCACAGAAACAGGGCTTTCTAATACTGATAACGTCCTAATGAACCAACTTACCCCACCTAACCACTCCATTTACACCTGTAACAGAGAAAATAGAAAAGGAGGAGGAGTCTGCATAATAGATTTGAAATACCACGTCACCTCTACCAAGATCACAAACCATACAAATACACTATCCATCTCCAACAATACCAATACCATAAACCTCATCTACAGAGCCCCAAATGCTCCAGCTGATGATCTCTCAAACATAACTGATCTTGCCATCAACCCTATAGCTCTCGACAAACCTAACTGGCTCCTAGGAGACTTCAATCTTGCATCCACACTGCCTTCAGTATCCAACTCCTTCCTTGATGCCATGACCAACCTACACTACAGACAAATTGTAAAAAAACCCACCCATAAACAAGGAAATCTCCTTGATCTCATCTTCGCCCCATCATCATCCTTTGAACTGCTAAATCAACTGGAGCCCTCATAAACCCCAGTCCCCTGGTCCGATCATAACCTTTTAACATTCGTCATACCAGCTGAGGAATCTCCAAACAAACCACCAGATGTTTATCCACTATCAAAACCAGCACGATTCAAACCATTCAACATAGACGCAATCACTTCCCAAACCATCCCAAAACTTTCTATAATACCTGACAACATCGATGAGATTGTATCAAACTGGAACAGTGCCCTTGGACTATCAGCCCAGCCTACCATCACAGATAATCAAACCTTTACCAACTCTATTTCCAAGAAAAAGAACGCGCCATGGTTCTCCTCCAAGTTACAAACTTACTTACAGCAATTGAGGAAACTAGAGAAGAAATGGAGACACTCCCTAAATCCTTATGACCAATCCATCTACTTATCTCACTTGAAATCTCATCGTCAGCTAACCTGGGATAAGAGAAAAGAATATCATGCAAGGCTCCTTAGCCATTCTCTTAACAAACAGAGATCTCTTCTAATTAGTAAAATCCCTAACCAGTGAGCCTTCTTCACCACAACAGGAACATATACATCCACAAATATATGCTGACTATATCCAATCCAAGGCGATCAAGATCACAACAGTAATCACAAGTGAAACCACACAACCTTCTAATGTCCAATTCATACTCAATTTCTCATCTGCAACCCCAAAGACAATCGAAGAAATTATAACCTCCATCAATGCCACCACCGCTCAACGATCCATGTCCAGCCCACTGGATCAAATCACTGAGAACAGAGCCCAGCCCATACATATCAGCCTTAGCTCCTCAGTCACTTAGCACCGGGATATTTCCAACAGCCCTCAAACAGACCTCCATCCATCCCTTACTGAAAAACAATAAACTGGATCCGAAAAAGGAAGACTCCTACCATCCAATTTCAAGTATTCCTTTATTAGCCAAGATCCTAGAAAAAGTAACACAGACAAATTCAACAACATATTGATTCTGAAGCCCCACTAGATCCAAACCAGCATGGTTTCAGAGAAGCTCACGGAGTTGAAACTCTCCTAGCTTCCCTAATGAACACGCTCATTAATACAACAGACATCAGAAATGGAGTCGCAATGATCTTCCTAGACATAGCAGCAGCTTTTGACACTGTTGACCATGACCAACTGCTTGCCCGTCTCCACGAAAAAGGGATTCAAGGAACGGCATGGAATTGGTGCAAATCTTACTTGGAAGACAGCTGGCAACAGGTCCGGATTGGTAATACCACATCTCGGCCCTTCCATCAGAAGCAAGGAGTACCGCAGGGTTCCTCCCTCTCAGCTCTGCTATTCAACATCTACATGCAGCCCATCTGCAACATCTCCCCTTCATTTGGAATATCATGTCTCATCTACGCGGATGATGTGCTCCTATTCACACCAATCAACGTGTTAAAACCTGACTACACTACATTAATCACCTGCTTCAATGCAATCTCAGACTGGCTGCTCACACAAAATCTCCGAATTAATTTTAGAAAAACAGAAGTCTTGATCATCACAAGGAACAAAGACTTCTCTCCTCCACCAACTCTAAGAACAAGAGATGCCGATCTACCACTCAAAACCACAATACGTTACCTAGGTGTTATACTTGACCAGCGACTAGAGTTCAAAGAACATAAAAAATACAGTAAAGCCATCTACCACAAGATCAGGACACTCCGACATCTCAGACCTATGCTCGAACCATACGACTTCCGCACAACCTTCCATGCATTAGTCACTCCACACTTCGACTACGCAAATATTGTACTACACGGCCTACCCAAGAGCACGCTAAATCCACTACAATTGGCCATGAATACAGCGGCCAGGGTTCTACATGGAGCCTCAAGGAGTCAACATATTACTCCCATCCTATTCGAACTTCACTGGCTCCCGATATCATATAGGATTTTATACAAAGCCCTCCTTTTGACCTTCAAAGCATTCCACCAAATCTCACCATCCTCGTTATCTGACCTCCTTCATCACTCACAGAACACCAGATCTAGACGATCTATAACAGAGAACACGCTAATGGTCCCAAAAGGCCTAGCAAAGCTCACCCAGACAACCACCATAAGAGCATTCTCATCCTTCTCCCCCAGATGCTGGAACATGCTGCCACCTAACATCAGATCACAAAAAGACCTGTCCCAGTTCAAAAAATCTCTAAAAACACACTTCTTACAACACTTCTCACAAGGCACTGGCGCCCCACCCCCTCCCCCTCCAACACAAACCAATGATCATGGTTAGTCAAGTAAGTTCCCTAAACTTCATTACCCGCCCCAGATCAAAACCTCATAGATCCCCATTCTTTAGAGTTCAAAACATTTGATAATTTAATTTATTGTAAATAGTTGTGAATATCTGTTATTTATTTTAACCCCAGTTATCAATGTTTCATTCCCTGTTATCTGTAAACTTGACATATGTTTTATGCTTAAGTACAAAGTTGTTAAAATGTAAACCGCGCTGATGAACAGTGCGGTATATAAAAGCTGTTAAATAAACCTCTCTGAGCTCTTTCAGTATCCTGGGATGTATCCCACCGGTCAAATGGCTTTGTCCACTTTCAGTTTAGCAAGTTGTTCTAACACCTCATCTTCTGTGAATGGTGTGGTATCTACTTCATTCCCATTTTTATATTTGGGAGTCACAGCTGGTCCATCTCCAGGATCTTCTTTAGTAAAAAGAGAGCAGAAGTATTTGTTTAGCAATTTCGCTTTTTCAGTGTCACTTTCCACGAGTCCTTTCCCAGCACTTCTGAGTCCTGCAATTCCAACGCTGATCTTCTTCCTTTCCTGAATATACCTGAAGTTTTGTTGCCACCCTTAACATCTTTAGCCATCTTTTCCTCTGCCTTTGCTTATCTTAAGTTCTTTGTGAATCAAGAATTTGAGCAACATTAAGAATGCATTTCGAACATACATATAAGTAGAATGTTTATAAAGTCAAACAAATAGTTGGATAAGATTACAAATGAAAATGGTCATTGATTTATTTATTTTATTTTATTTATTTACATTCTCTTATATACCGCACTATTCTGCATCAGTGCGGTTTACATTGAACAAACTGAAATTACATTGAACAGGGCATTATAACTTGGAGATAACTATTTTACAGGGAACATGGGCTATGGAGGGTTAAGTGGCTTGCCCAAGATCACAAGGAGCACCTGTGAGACTAGAAACCCCAGTCCTTCCGGCCCAAGGTTGCTGTCCTCTAGTGGGATTTGAACCCCCGACCTTCTGGCCTGAAGTACCTTGCCCCAACCACTAGGCCACTCCTCCACTCCATTGATGCAAAAGGGTGCACTACTTATGAATGAAACAGAGTAGTGCCAATTTAAGTCTGAGACCAAAACGTTCTTACCAACTTAGTCAGATTTAATAAAAAATCAAGCTTAGGATAGTAGTAACATTTGAGCATAATCATAATGCAATTAGAGGGATGACATCAGCATAGTTGGACAGCAAATCCCTCTGATAGAGGACCATTGGTAGAGTGTTAATATTGCTTTTGACATACAAGGCTACTCCTCCTTTTCCATTTTCTCTGTCTCTTCTGACTAGATTATAGCCAGCTATATCCCAATCATGTGATTCATTAAACCATGTTTCTGTAATGGCAACAATTTCCAAATCCGATGGACAGTTTCTTTACAGCAGTAAAAATGTCTTTAATATGTATTAGAAGACACTGTAGTGAATGCTACTTCATTTGGTTGGAATGAAAAAAGCAGCCCTTGTCCTATGAGAGAAATGCTGGAAAGAATGGAAGTCTGCAGGGTGGAGAGACTGCAAAGTACTTTAGGAGAGGAAACCAGTTTTAATGGGGCCAGTAGAGACAATGAAATTCATCATGGCTAGTCTCTGCTGAAACAAATGTAGTCTTTGCTATGAGTGGGTTTGCGGTTCTGACATAGAAAGTAAAGGCCAATCCCAGGATACTGCGCTAGAGTATCACTCACCAAACAATACAAAAATTGTGATTAGCACTAGCCATTAGGTATATGAGACTGAAATAATATCCAATATACCCTGTATTAAATGTATGAAGTTCATTCCGGCAAGCCCCCAGTTTAGTAAAGCTCACCAGGATGCCTATTTATTCAGGTTTCAGCATACATTTTCCTGTGATAAAATCTACTAAAAATTTAAAATGTTTTTTCAACACATTCCGTGGGTGAGTCGGTTGATATAGTGTATCTGGACTTTCAGAAAGCCTTTGACAAGGTCCCTCATCAGAGACTTTTGGCAAAACTAAAGGGTCATGGAATATGAGGCAATGTACTATTGTGGATCAGGAACTGGTTAAAAGATAGAAAACAGAGGGTAGGCCTAAATGGCCAATTTTCACAATGGAGAAAGGTGAATAGTGGTGTACCCCAGGGATCTGTGCTGGGTCCGGTGCTTTTTGACATATTCATAAATGACCTGGAAAAGGGAATAATGAGTGAGGTTATCAAATTTGCAGATGACAAAACTAAAGTTGTTAAAACCCAAGAGGATTGTGGAAAATTGCAAGAGGATCTTGATAAACTGGAAGACTGCGCATCAAAATAGCAGATGAAATTTAATGTGGACAAGTGCAAAGTTATGCACCTAGGGAAGAACAACCCAAACTATGGTTACAAGATGCAAGGTTCCACATTAGGAACCACCACCCAGGAAAAAGATTTAGGCGTCATTGTGGATAACATGTTAAAACCCTCGGCCCAGTGTGCAGCAGCAGCCAAGAGAGCAAATAGAATGCTAGGTATCATAAGGAAAGGAATGCAAATAAATAGTAATTACACTTACCTGGTAATTGTAGTTCCTTGAGAGACGACAGCTTAGTCCTCCACGCATGGGTAGTGCACCTCCTCCTGCAGCATGAAGACTGGACCAATCAAATTTCAGCATCACTGGAAACAGCATCCTGGCCATCTCTTCAACTCCAGTGAACTACTGTCAAAGCAAACTCAAAGAAATAGCTAACCTTTAAGATAAGCAATTAATAAATCTTTTTTTTTTTTCTTTTTCTTTTTTTTTTTTTTTTGCTTAATGCATTTGTTGAGTATGATAATTTTTTTTTTTCGGTGTAAATATTAGTCAATTGAAAAACAACTCAGAGTGTCCCGCGCCTGCCGCAGCATAAGCAGACAGTGAGAGAAAGGAGGAAAAGCCGGAGAGAAAAAAAACAAACAATTGACACACTCACTTGTGAATACTGACCTCCGAACCAAAGGCGTGCCGAGCCAAAACACCAGAGGGAGGGAAGGAGGACTAAGCTGTCTTCTCTCAAGGAACTACAATTACCAGGTAAGTGTAATTACTATTTCCTTATCGTTCCTCCAGCTTAGTCCTCCACGCATGGGATGTAACAAAGCAGCCTTAATGGGCGGGATTTTTCCAGCCGGCACGCAAAACCGCGGAACCAAAACTGGCATCGCCCGCCGCCAAGACATCAAGTCGATAGTGCTTACTGAAAGTGTGCAGAGAAGACCACGTCGCCGCCTTACAAATTTCCACCGGCAAAACCAAGCTAAACTCAGCCCAGGTCGCCGCATGTGCTCTGGTAGAATGAGCCCGCAAACCGACGGGCGGCACCCGACCCTGCAACAGATAGGCCGAGCCAATCGCCTCTTTAATCCACCGAGCAATGGATGCTTTCGCCGCCGCATCACCTTTCCGGGAACCCCCAAACAGGACAAACAAATGATCAGACTTGCGGAAAGCGCTGGTGACTTTCAAATATCGACGCAAAACTCTTTTAAGGTCCAAGCGACTAAGACCGCGATCGGAAGCCTGCTCCCCCGATGCGTGAAACACCGGGAGCGACACCACCTGATTCAAATGAAAAGGGGAAGACACCTTAGGCAAAAAGGAAGGCACTGGCCGCAGTACCACCACCTGTTCTGAGAAAGAGAGGAAGGGCTCCCTGAAAGAAAGAGCTTGAAGCTCGGAAATGCGTCGTGCCGAACAAATCGCCACTAAGAACACCGTCTTAAGGGTCAAATCCTTCACCAAACTCCGAGAGAGAGGCTCAAAGGGAGCCGCACTGAGCGCACGCAAGACCAAGTTGAGATCCCACGAAGGAACAGAAATTCTGCGAGCCGGGCGCAGTCTAGAAACCGCCCTCAGGAAGCGTACCACATCCGCATGGGCACCCAGCGCTACGCCCTGAACTTTACCTCTATAGCAGGAAAGCGCCGCCAACTGCACCCGCAAGGAACTGGCGGCCAATCCTTTAGCAAAACCGTCTTGCAAAAAAATCTAGCACCACAGGAAGAGAGGCCGTAGCCGCCCGAACCTGACGCCGGGAACACCAATCCTCAAAAATACGCCACACTCGGACATAACCCAGCGAAGTGGATCTCTTACGTGCTTGAAGCAAAGTCGCTACGACGGATTGCGAATAACCCTTCTTCCTTAGCCGCGCCCTTTCAATAGCCAGGCCGTGAGAGAGAATCTCCCCACTTGCGGCATGCGAAGAGGGCCCTGACACAACAGATCTGGATGCAGGGGAAGACACCACGGGGAGCCGTCCACTAGCCGCATCAGGTCGGCATACCAGGGATGACGGGGCCAATCCGGCGCTATCAACAGCACCCGACCCCGGTGAGACTCGATACGCTGAATCACTCGCCCCAGAAGCGGCCATGGGGGAAAGACGTAAAGAAGGCCCCTCGAGGGCCAGACCTGCAATAGAGCATCTATGCCCTCCGACATCGGTTCCCGCCGACGACTGAAGAACCGAGCTGCCTTCGCCGACCGAAAAGTGGCCATCAGGTCCATGACCGGCCGACCCCAACGCAGAACCACTTGCTCGAACACTTCGGGATTGAGCTCCCATTCGCCGGCATCCACCTGAACTCTGCTGAGAAAATCTGCCGTCACGTTGTCCTTCCCGGCAATGTGCGCTGCCGATATGGCCTGTAGCCGGGGTTCTATCCATTCTAACAGCGTCTGGGCTTCCGTCTCCATGCCCACGCTTCCGGTGCCGCCCTGTCGATTTATGTATGCCACGGTCGCGGCATTGTCGGAGAGAACCCGCACTGCTCGGTGCGTTAACTGAATCTCAAAGCTTTGCAACGCCAACCGTACGGCTCAGAGCTCTAAGCGGTTGATCGACCAACTGCTCTCTTCCGGAGACCAGAGACCCTGAGTCACTTGCACGCCGCAGTGCGCGCCCCAGCCCGTCAGACAGGCATCCGTCAACAGCGGAATCCAGTCCGGCTGCTCCAAGGGCATCCCTGCACAGAGCGAGGACGGTCGAAGCCACCATTTCAGATCCCGACGCACCACCGGCGGGCAGCGAAGACGTTTGTTCAGGGAATCAGACTGATTGGACCAGCGACGGAGCAAGGCCCTCTGAAGCGAACGCATATGGAAGCGAGCCCAAGGCACTACCTCCAAGGAAGCTGCCATCGTTCCCAACAGCTGAAGGTAGTGCCAAGCCGATAACGGTGTACGAGAGTCCGAAGACCCAACACCCTGCGTTCGGGGAGAAAGACGGAGCCCCTGCGAGTATCAAACAGAACACCCAAATATTCGAGAGACTGCGTTGGAACCAAGTGGCTCTTGCTCGGGTTGACTACCCAGCCGAGAGACTGCAGAAGCTCCACGACTTTCGCCGTGGCCGACATGCTCTCCGAGCGAGATTTTCCGCGAATCAACCAATCGTCCAGATATGGATGGACCAGCACCCCTTCCTTGCGCAACGCCGCTGCCACTACCACCATGATTTTGGTGAACACCCAAGGAGCGGTTGCCAGGCCGAAGGGCAATGCTTGAAACTGGAAGTGACCAAGGCAGAGCGAACCGGAGATACTTCTGATGAGCCTCCCGAATAGGGATATGGACCTCACGGAGGCTTATCTCGAGAGAGGTGAGAAACTCGCCCCTGCGGACGGCAACAAGCACGGATCGCAGGGTCTCCATCCGAAAGTGCGGCACCCGCAGACATCGATTCACCCCTTTGAGATCTAAAATGGGACGAAGAGCACCATCCTTCTTTGGCACCACGAAATAAATGGAATACCTTCCGAGACCATATTCCGCTGGAGGAACGGGGACCACCGCTCCCAGCCGAAGCAGGCGACCGAGGGTTTGCCGGACCTGAGCAGTCTTCCGAGCTCCCCGGCAGGGAGACGCCACAAAGGAATCGAGCACGGGCCTGGCCAAGTCCAGGGCATACCCGTCCCGAACGATCTCCAAAACCCATCGATCGGATGTTATCTGGGCCCAAGCAGAGAGAAAGCGACGAAGACGGCCTCCGATCACTGGGATCTCCGCCTGGACCCGACGCCCTTCATTGGGACTTGCGAGCGGCTGCAGGGGTTGCGGCTGCGAATCCCCTACTGGCTCCTCGAAAGCTCCGAAAGCCCGAAGACCTCGAGATATACCTTCCTCGCTGGAACCCCCCAAAGCAGGGCGATCGAAACCTACGAAAGTCCCGAAACTGACCCCAAGGGGTAGGAAGGGACTTTCCTCTCTTTGGGCGATCCTCCGGCAGGCGACCGCCCTTGGATTCACCCAAATCCTTGACCAACTTGTCAAGATCCTCACCGAACAACAGTTTACCCTTAAAGGGCAACTTGCCCAGCCGCGACTTGGAAGAACCATCTGCCGCCCAATTCTTTAACCAAAGGGCTCTGCGCGTTGCTACCAAGGAAGCCATGCTATTGGATAGCGCCCTGATAAGGTCATAATGGACATCCGCCAAATACGCTGAACCAGATTCCAAGCGCTGGAGCTCACTTAACTCCTCTGACTCCAAGGCTGACGCCTGACGGAGCCGCTGAACCCAGCGAAGACAGGCACGAGCAACCCAAGCCCCACAAACGGAGGCCTGCAACGCAATTGCGTCCGCCTCAAAGGACTGTTTCAAGAGACCGTCCATTTTCCTGTCCTGCGGCTCTTTCAACGCCGCACTACCTTCAACAGGGATCGTGGTTTTCTTAGTCACAGCCGAAACCGCCGCATCAATTTTAGGAGAGCGGAACCACTCAAGGTCTTTGTCTGCCATAGGATACAGCCTGCGCATGATCTTCACACCTTTGAGACCAGATTCAGGGAGTATCCCACTCTGCTTGAATCATCTGATCAATGACTCTGAATGGGAAAAACCACCTGAGTTTGACGCACAGCTTGAATGATGGGGTCCGCACCGTCTGCTTCTTCGACCGGCGGCGCAGGAGTCAAGCCAAGAGTTTGAAGCGCTTCAGAAACGAGCGCGGGCAACTCCTCCCAGCGAAACACTCGAAAAATCTTCGCCTGATCCTCCGGTTCAGGGAGTTCATCTTCCTCTAAGGCCTTCCCATCCACCTCCAGGTCCAAATCCAGATCCTCACCCTCTGGCCAATCTGCTTCAGACTGGAAGGGCTCGTGCAGGCGCTGTCGTTTGGGCGCTTTGCCGCCGGACAACGCACTTTCCGCCGCAGCAGACTGCGTGGTCGCAACTGGAACAGGAAAGGAACCAACGCCCATGCTCTGGCGCCTACGACAGAACGCCTGATGCATCAGCAAAATGAAATCGGGGGAAAAATCCTCCAAGGGCAAAGCACTCCCGAGGTCTGATTGCTCTCCTGCGCCCAAAGAAACAGCGGAAGCCATCCCCGATGGTCCCTTCAGGGGCAATTCCAACTCCACAGCGGCGGGACCTGGCTGAGAAGCAGCAGCCAAGGAACTCTCCAGGCGCTGCTCCATACTGAGGGATACAGAGGCACAGCGGTGACAGACGCCTGTCTCCGTTGCAGCGCCCCTCCGAGACCCACAAATAACACAGAGGGACCCCGCTGGCATGGAACCTTACCCACTCAGATCCGCAAGCGTAACGAAGTGGCTCCGCGATTCTGAAGGGAAAATAACGCACTTTCCCAGAAGAATCAGTAAACAAGCTGGGGTCTGGGCGGCTGCCAGTAATCAGGGACTCAGCAACAGAATCTATTATGATATTGTTTTGCCCGTGTGCTGCCTAATAGCAGAAATAGCAGAGTATTTGTAGACAGCCCCTCCAAAAAGGAAAGAAACAGGGAAGTAACAGTGACCCCCCCCCCCAGCTGAGAGACCGCCGAACTCCGAGAAAAAAACAAAGAAAATGAAAATAAACGAAAGAAGAGAAACCGTCCTCTGACCCCGGTCTATTGAAAAAAACAGCCGCGGCTCTCAAAATGGCCGCGGCAGTGAAAGAACTTTGGCGCGCTTTTGTTTGGCACCGGGAAAGACAGCCCGGAGGAAAAACCAACGATGCGGACTGCCCCCCCACTCCCGCAGCTCAAGCGACCCGGGAACACCACGAAAATCAAAGAAAACTAAAACAACAAACGAGCAGATGCGAAGGAGCTCAGGACAGGAACAGCGTTCTTACTGGACTCTGCCGCGAGAACTCACCTGCACTTCCCAAGCACACTCCTCACCTCACCGGAGATGTGCTGCTGGACAGCCGCCGCAGGAGCTCTGCCCCGAATAGTCCTGGGAACAGAGATCCTAAGAAGTAAGTAGTGAAAGGTAAGCAAAGGCAAGCGGCTTAGGCTGGGCAGGAGAGAGACCTCCCTCGGGTCCCCCCCCCCCCCTTCGGAGTGCCGATTTGAAAGCTTAAATTTAAAGAAACAGGTACTCCTTAATATTGTAAAGCAAAATAAGTCCTAATAGGACTAAAAGGAAACAACAAAAGGTTAGCTATAGATGTAAGACCTAAACTGACGAACTAGTGAGCCCAGACTGGCTCACTAACATCTTCCTGCTGCATGAAGACTGGACACACTGGGGTTGAAGAGATGGCCAGGATGCTGTTTCCAGTGATGCTGAAATTTGATTGGTCCAGTCTTCATGCTGCAGGAGGAGGTGCACTATCCATGCGTGGAGGACTAAGCTGGAGGAACGATAAGGAAAACAAAAGATATTATAATGCCTCTATATCGTTCCATGGTGAGACCGCACCTTGAATATTGTGTACAATTCTGGTCGCCGTATCTTAAAAAGGATATAGCGTTATTAGAAAAGGTTCAGAGAAGAGCCACCAAAATGGTAACGGGGATGGAAGGATACTCCTATGAAGAAAGGCTAGAAAGGTTAGGGCTCTTTAACCTGGAAAAGAGACGGCTGAGGGGAGATATGATAGAAGTTTATAAATTAATGAACGGAGTGGAACAGGTAAACGTAGATCGATTGTTTTACATTATCAGAATATAGAAAGACTAGGGACATGCAATGAAGCTACAGGGTAAACTATTTAAGAATAAAAGAAAATATTTTTTCACTCAACGTGTAATCAAACTCTGGAATTTGTTACCGGAGGATGTAGTAAAGGCTGTTAGTGTAGCTGGGTTTAAAAAAGGTTTGGACAAGCTCCTGGAGGAAAGGTCCATAAACCATTATTAAGAAGGGACTAGGATATAAATGCTTGACCCAGTACAAGCATTGTGGAACCTGTGTCTTTTGGGGAAACTGCTAGGTATGTATGACCTAGATTGGCCACTGTTGGAAACAGGATACTGGGCTTGATGGACCTTGGTCTGACCCAGTACGGCATCTCTTATGTTAGAGACTTGCATATGATGTTACTTCCAACGGAGACAACTGAATTAAACTTATAACACTTTAATTTCAATTTCAACTCTTAGTACTTATTTTTTAATGACAGCCCTACAAATAAAAAAAATATTTTAACTTCCAGTGAACCACATGGAAATTTAAAGAAGAAAATATATTATGTTTAAATATCCCATATATTCTAAGATCTGGACTCTGCTAGTTGGAGACTCTCTTCCCTACCTTCCAAGTCAGATAATCCCTGATCCATGACCCATGTTAGGAGTGGAAAACCTTCATGATATTGGTGACATACGATCCCCTTTCAAAAACTCTTTGTGGCCCTCAAGCTCAATTTACAGCTCATTCCACAACCTCCTACCTGGCACTACATATTGAAAAATGGCAGCGTGTAATCTTCAGCAATGTATCAAACATATCGCCAAGGGTCATCCAGCTAAATAAAAAGCTGGCAGGCTGAACCTTAGTTCTGACTTGAAGTTAAGCTAGAGTTTCATACCACCAGGAACTTTTTTAAAATACTGAAGAGCCCTTTTCTATTAAGCCCAATTGCCCTTCACTAACAACCAACAACGATGACACCTAAACAGTTTTTAATTTTAATCCTGTTTTTACTACAAAACCTGATGTATAGAAGGTGCTCCACTTCTTGCACATATATTACTACCGTTTTAAAGATGCATTTTTTTTTTGTTAGTCTGTTTTTTTTTAAGCTTTCAATGGAATTATTAGCTTACGCAGAGGTTCCCAACTCCAGTCCTTGAGGGCCAAACATCATTCAGGTTTTCAGGCTGTCCCTAATGAATATGCATGAGATACATTTGAATACAATGGGGGCAGTTCATGCAAATACATCTCATGCATATTTATTAGGGACAGCCTGAAAATCTGAATGGTGTTTGGCCCTCCAGGACTGGAGTTGGGAACCTCTGGCTTACTGCATTGCATATGTAACACTTTTTAAAGCCCAAATCAAAATAAAAAGTGTGTTAAAATGGGCCAACAGTCACAAAAAGAGGAAAACCACCACAAGGATACAATACACACAAACAGTGGAAGTCCAAAACAGACCAAAGGAACAAATTGCAACTAAAAAATATTTAATACAAATAAAACAAAAACAAAAACCATAAAAATCATATGTCACCATGCACATTGGCTCATAAATCCATAAGAATTGCCTAAAATGCCATATATGTACATAAAAAGTACATATACCTAAGATCATAAAATGCCCATCATCTTTTGGCTGTATGCCTGCATCAGGGATTTACAAATTCTCAGACAACCAAACACCTTTAAATGTTTTATTTTTTATAAAGTGCCAGTCACCTGCAAATCCTTCCTTCAGCTGAAATTCTCCACTTTGGCATTCGCCTGGATGACCATCAAAGTACAATGATAGAAGGTCGTACACCCTGTAGTGCCAAATAAAGTGATTACTTTTAGTAATAAGGCCCCACCTCCTCACAATGAGGTTGAATGCATGGAATTCTAATTCAAGAAAGGTTGGCCTGCATGCTGTCAACACCCGTTATGTGGGCCACCAACAGGGCAAGCACATGATGTTCCTCTGCCTGATGACACAGCTCCACCACCACCACAGTACTACGAGCCCCCCTTGCTTTTTTGACATAAGCCACAACTATGGCACTGTCTGAGAACAAACTGCTTTGCCCACTATGAGAGGATGAAACATCTCCAATGCCAGGTGGCTTGCCCTACTCCAGCTGGTTGACCAGTCAAGAAGCTTACTGAAGATACCAGAGACCCCCGGCTAAACTGATCCAGAAAATGAGTTCCCCAGCCTGTAACTATGATCAAATCTGGCACTTTCAGAACATCCTGTCGAACAGATGGTGAGTGCAACCACCAATCCCCACTGCTCCTTGATCTGGGAGTTGGGATACGAGTGTGTCACATTCACCCCCTTATAGAGTGATATGCACCTGGCATAATGGACCAGCTCTGGGGTCAATGCCATGGACCCTAGGATTTACAGGGCGTCCCAAGTTGAGCATCCTTTCCTGCATGAGAAACACTTTTCCCAAGTTAGTGTTGAACCGCTACCAAGTCCTGGGAGGGAACCAGGCTGTTCTAACTGACCACCCACCCAGTCAGTAAGTCATCAAAAGCCATCGCCACCCTAGGTTGCTCCAGGGAGTCTGAACTAGCCAGTCATTCAGATACAGATGATTCCAGATACTGAGTAACAATTGATGGTGCCCCCAGATGGGAATGTGACAGTATGCTTCAATAAGGGTCAGTAAGAACAGAAATTCCCCCTGCTGGGCCGACACAATGATTGACTTGAGGGTCTCCATGCAGAAGTGAGGCATCCGAAGCCTGGCATTCAGCGTCTAGAATGTATATGAGAGTAACCCTTCTTAGGTATCAAAGTAGACTGAGTAAAGGCCCTGTCCTTGCTCTGCTGAGAGCAAGGGTACAATAGACTGCAATTGCAAGAGGTCCTGCCTCAGAGTTTCCTCAGCTGCCACCTGTTTGAATAGGGTGCCACAAAAACTCCAAGGCACCCTGGAGCATCTCTGAATTGTAGTGTGTAACTCTGACTTAGGACCTCTAAGACTCACTGGTCTGACAATATATGGGTCCTTTCCAAGTAAAGCAGCCACAGCTGCCACTCAAATGGTTGTACATCAGAAGTGATCTTACAGATCTCATTGCAAGGGCTTGGTGTCTCCTGAACCCAGAGTGGAGATCCACAAAAGATTACCTTCTTTTTGGGTATAAGCCCCTAAGAGGAATAGGCCCCATCCAGAGACTTTTAAACCATCCCAGGACATTTCCAAGAACCATGCGGGGCCCTCTGAGAGGCCCAGGGATTCCTATCTTCTCGAAGCCTCTGTAGGCAAGTCTTGCCAAGGTCTTACATCAGCTTCTCCAGGTCCTCCCCAAACAGCAATCGGCTTGTGAGGTGAAGCTTGCATAACTTGCAAGGTAGTAGCTCTGGCTCTGCAGTTGGAATTTCAACTACTACCACTACCATGGCCAGAGAAAATCCCGATCAAGTGAACAGAGCATCAACTACATAAGTTCTGGCCACGAACCCTATACACGGAGCCACCCAAGTACCCAAAGTCAAAGCTGTAAAAGGTAATTTTTTTTAAGGGGGCTTCCACCCTCCTATGAGATTCTTTCCTTGTAGCACACTCTACTACTGTGACCACAGCATCCACTCAAGGAAGCCCAAAAAGCTGATCCAGTTTGCCTTGAGGCAGAAGGTACAGCTAGGTAAGGACCTTAAGACTCTTGAAGCTCATTTCCTTTGTCTCTCAATGGGAGACTACAAGCTAATGCATAGGCTCCAAAGAGGGAGAGGAAAAAAAAAAAAAAAACTCAGATGCCCGAGACCTTCCAAAATAGGGTCTATTTGTGGAGCCCTACCCCAAACAGGTCTTCCAATCCACAAGGTCGCTATAACACCCCAAATGAGCATGAAGAAAGCCTCTTTATGAAAGAGACAGATCACAAGTGAAGCTGTTTCTTCCCATAGGAGAAGCGCCTCTTCAACCGCCTCGATCACTAGAGATAGAGAATCCTCTTCTTCATTCCAACCAATCCCTGAGGAGTTAAGGCGGGGCTCCCAACAAACTGGCAGGTGAAAAGGCAGAACGAGGGCTCTTACCCCTCCCCCTGCCACCAGCAGGAAAGGCCCCAATCTTCTGTAGGAGAGATCATAGTCTCAGACTCTGGGAGGGAAGGGGGGCTGCGATGCACCTAGCAATGACTGAAAACAGCCAGTGATTTATTCAGCAACTGCTGATCAAAGTCAGCCAAGTAAGAGTCACGGGGCCTTCAAAGGGGCTTTCAGTCTTATCATGCCTCCTCAGCCAAGACTATGCAGCCATCCAAGATAGTTACTGCTCCCACTGGCAGTAAATCATGGGCAACACGGCAGAGGCATGGAGATCAGCATAGAGTCCCAAATATGCCCAAAAAATGAGCACTGAGATGTTTCCCTTGCACCGCACTCGTGGCAAAAGGAACTAGCCATGGAGCCGACTATTAAACTATTTATAAAGTGCTACAAGGCATACACAGTGCTATACAAACATGCTGGACCGATCGGGAACACAGCAGTGAGCAGGGAGGTAAGCTCCTCCTCGCTCCCAACAGAGCCCTCCAATCAGCCCAGCAACAACACTCCTCTCCAAATCCAACCAGCCTCCTACAGCATAAATATCTACCACACCTAGGCGTAGCTGTGACTGGCAGGCCTCGCCAAAGGGCCCTTTGGCGTGGACCTTAGGCAGCTGCCCGTGGCGAAATCTCCAAAAGCCAACAATGCACAAGAATTCTGATTTCTCTGAATAATTTTCACTTCAACATCCAGAAGCAACCACAACAACTAAATAAGTTACAATCAAATCTACTCAACTGAGAGACTCATTCGGTTATTTTGTACACAGCTGACAATCCGACTTTGTATTTGTATACATATAAAGGCTACCGCATGACAATATATAACATTTAACTTTCGAAAGAGAGATGATAAAATGAGAAAAATAGTTAAGAAAAAACTAAAAAGGAGTGGTTGCAAAGGTTAAAGACTTACATCAAGCTTGGGTGTTGTTGAAAAATACTACCATGGAAGCCCAGACCAGCTGTATTCCACGCTTTAAGAAAAATGGAAAGAAATCCAAACAACTGCCAGCATGGTTTAAAGGTGAGGTCAGAGAGGCTGTTGCCAAAAAAAAAAATCTTTCAGGAAATGGAAAAAAGAGCCAAACAACAAAACCTGGAAACAGCACAAGCACTGGCAAGTCAAATGCAAGGCATTGATAAGGCAGGCAAAGGGAGAATTTGAGAAGAAGCTTGCTGCGGAAGCAAAAACGCAAAATAAAGACTTTTTCGAGTACATTCGTAGCAAAAAACCTGTGAGAATCAGTTGGTCCTTTAGATGATAGAGGGGTTAAAGGGGCACTAAGAGTCAACAAGGCGAAAGCGGAGAGACTGAATGAATTCTTTGCTTTGGTCTTTACTGAGGAAGATGTAGGGATGTTACCCATGACTGAAGTGGTATTTAAAGGTGCGGAAGAATTGAAGGAAATATCGATACATCGGGAAGATATATTGCAACTATTAGATAAACTGAAGAGTAGCAAATCACCTGGGCAGGATGGTATACATCCAAGGGTGATGAAAGAACTGAAATGAGATTGCAGACCTGCTATTAGTAATCTGTGAACTATCATTAAAATCATCTCTAATACCTGAAGATTGGAGGATCGCCAATGTAACACCAATTTTAAAAAGGGTTCCAGGGGTGATCCAGGAAACTACAGACCGGTGAGCCTGACGTCAGTACCGGAAAAAATGGTAGAAACCATCATAAAGAATAAAATTACTCAGCATGTAGATAGTCATGGCCTAATGGGAGACAGCCAACATGGCTTTAGACAAGGAAGATCTTGTCTTACTAATCTGTTATCTTTTTTTGAAGGTGTGAACAAACAAGTGGACAAAGGTGAGTCGGTTGATACAGTGTATCTGGACTTTCAAAAAGCCTTTGACAAGGTCCCTCAGAGACGTTTGGCAAAACTAAAAAGAGTCATGGGATAGGAGGCAGTGTACTACTGTGGATCAGGAACTGGTTAAAAGATAGAAAGCAGAGGATAGGGCTAAATGGCCAATTTTCCCAATGGAGAAAGGTGAATAGTGGTGTACCCCAGGGATCTGTGCTGGGTCCGCTGCTTTTTGACATTCATAAATGACCTGGAAAGTGGAACAAGTGAGGTTATCAAATTTGCAGATGACACAAAACTAAAGTTGTTAAAACCCAAGAGGATTGTGGAAAATTGCAAGAGGATCTTGATAAATTGGAAGACTGGGCATCAAAATGGCAGATGAAATTTAATGTGGACAAGTGCAAAGTTATGCACCAAGGGAAGAACAAACCAAAATAGTAATTACACTTACCTGGTAATTGTAGTTCCTTGAGAGACGACAGCTTAGTCCTCACAGATGGGTTGTGCACCTCCTCCTGCAGCATGAAGACTGGACCAATCAAATTTCAGCTCCGCTGGAATCAGCCTACCAGGCATCCCTGAAGCTCCAGTGAACTATTGTCAAAGCAAACTCAAAGACATAGCTAACCTTAAACAAATACTGCTTGATCAATGTATCTTATGGTAAAAATATCATTTTTTTTTTTTTTTATTATTATTATTTTTTTTAAAATATTTAATGGAACCAAATCCACAGACACAGAATGTCCCGCTCCTGCCGCAGCATTAGCCTATAGCGAGATAAAGAGAAAGAAAGAGAAAGACACCCACCTGGGAGTACGGACTTCTGATCCCAAGGCGTGCCGCGCTAAAAATAAAGAATATAGGGAGGGCAGGAGGACTAAGCTGTCGTCTCTCAAGGAACTACAATTACCAGGTAAGTGTAATTACTATTTCCTTATCGTTCCTCCAGCTTAGTCCTCACAGATGGGATGTAACAAAGCAGCCTAACGGGCGGGATTCCTCCAGCCGGCACGCAGAACCGATGATCCGAAACGTGCATCGCCAGCCGCTAAGACATCAAGTCTATAGTGCTTACTGAAAGTGTGCAGAGACGACCACGTTGCCGCCCTACATATCTCCACTGGAGATACTAAACTAAACTCCGCCCAGGACGCAGCCTGCGCTCTGGTGGAATGGGCGCGCAAACCAACAGGTGGTGTCCGACCGTGCAACAGATAAGCCGAGCCAATCGCCTCTTTAATCCAGCGAGCAATGGAAGCTTTCGCCGCTGCCTCACCCTTGCGAGGCCCGCCAAACAGCACAAACAAATGATCCGATTTACGAAACTCACTGGTGACTTTCAAATATCTCCGGAGAACCCTCTTCAGATCCAAACGACTAAGTCCTCGATCAGAGGCTTGCTCCCCTGATGCAGTAAGTACCGGGAGTGAAACCACTTGATTCACGTGGAAAGGAGTAGACACCTTAGGCAAAAAGGAAGGCACCGGCCGCAGAACGACTTTCTGGGCCGAGAAGGATAAGAAAGGTTCCCTGCAAGAAAGCGCCTGGAGTTCGGAGATACGTCGCGCCGAACAAATCGCTACTAAAAACACCGTTTTAAGAGTCAAATCCTTTACCGAACTATGAGAGAGCGGCTCAAAGGGAGGCTCAGTGAGAGCCCGCAAAACCAAATTGAGATCCCAGGAAGGAACAGAAATCCTGCGGACCGGACGAAGTCGAGACACAGCCCTCAAGAAGCGAACGACATCGCCATGGGTACCTAGCGACACTCCGTGAACCTTACCCCGGTAGCATGAAAGCGCCGCCAACTGCACTCGCAAAGAACTGGCAGCCAAACCCTTAGCAAAACCGTCCTGTAAAAAATCGAGTATCACGGGAATGGAGGCCGTAGCGGCTCGAACCTGACGTCAAGAGCACCAATCCTCAAAGATGCGCCACACCCGGACATAGGCCAGAGAAGTGGATTTCTTGCGCGCCTGCAACAGCGTCGCCACGACCGACTTGGAATAACCTCGTTTTCTTAATCGCGCCCTTTCAATAGCCAGGCCGTAAGAGAGAATCTCCCCACTTGCGGCATGCGGAGAGGACCCTGACACAACAGATCCGGATCTAACGGAAGTCGCCACGGAGAACCGACTACCAACCTCATCAGATCGGCATACCAAGGACATCGAGGCCAATCCGGAGCTATCAAGAGTACTCGACCCCGGTGGGCCTCGATACGCTGAATCACGCACCCCAGCAGGGGCCACGGGGGAAACACGTAAAGAAGACCCGTGGAGGGCCAAGCCTGCAACAGAGCGTCCAGGCCTTCTGACATTGGTTCCCGTCGACGACTGTAGAAGCGAGCAGCCTTTGCTGAGCGTAACGTGGCCATCAGATCCATGACCGGCTGGCCCCAACGCTGAACCAGCTGTGCGAAGACCTTTGGGCTGAGTTCCCATTCGCCGGGATCCACTTGAACCCTGCTGAGAAAGTCGGCCGTCACGTTGTCTTTCCCGGCAATGTGAGCTGCCGAGATGGCCTGGAGCCGAGGCTCGATCCACTCGAACAATACCCGAGCCTCTGCCTCCAAGCCGACGCTTCCGGTACCGCCCTGCCTGTTTATGTATGCCACCGTCGCCGCATTGTCGGAGAGTACCCGAACTGCCCGAGAGGATATCAGCGTTTCGAAGCTTTGTAAGGCCAATCTCACTGCTCGAAGCTCCAGGCGGTTGATGGACCAACCGCTCTCCTCCGGAGACCAGAGACCTTGGGCGAACTGGTCTTCGCAGTGGGCACACCAGCCCGTCAGGCAAGCATCCGTCAGTAGCGGAATCCAATCCGGCTGCTCCAGAGGCATTCCTGTCCGGAGCGATGATCGCCGTAGCCACCACTGAAGATCCCGCCGGACCGCCAGCGGGCAAGGAAGCCGTTTGTTCAGGGAGTCCGACTGGTTGGACCAGCAACGAAGCAAGGCCCTCTGAAGGGAACGCATGTGAAAGCGAGCCCAAGGCACTACTTCTAGGGAGGCCGCCATGGTCCCCAGCAGTTGAAGGTAGAGCCACGCCGACGGCGCAGGATTTTGCCGAAAACGACGGACTAGAGACTGAAGCGCCAGCACCCTGCGGTCGGGAAGAAAAACCACTCCCCCGCAAGTATCGAACTGCATGCCTAAATACTCGAGATACTGTGTCGGGACTAGATGACTCTTGCGCGGGTTGACGACCCAGCCGAGAGATTGCAAGAGTGCCACGACCTTGGCAGTCGCGGCCAGACTCTCCTCGCGAGACTTTCCCCGAATCAACCAATCGTCTAGGTAAGGATGGACAAGTACTCCTTCCTTGCGCAAGGCCGCCGCGACTACCACCATGATTTTGGTGAACACCCGCGGCGCAGTCACGAGACCGAAGGGCAATACTTGGAACTGGAAGTGACCCCACGGCAAACGAATCGGAGGTACTTTTGTTGGTCCTCCCGGATCGGGACATGGAGATAAGCCTCCGTGAGATCGAGGGAAGTGAGAAACTCGCCCTTGCGAACGGCGACCAGTACGGATCGAAGGGTTTCCATGCGAAAGTGAGGCACCCACAAACAGTGGTTTACTCCTCGGAGATCCAAGATGGGACGAAGGTCTCCACCCTTCTTTGGCACCACGAAATAAATGGAGTACCTTCCGAGACCATACTCCGCCTGCGGCACGGGAACTACCGCCCCCAGCTGGACAAGGCGATCGAGGGTTTGACGAACCTGAGCTGTCTTGCGAGCACCCCGGCAGGGAGACATCACAAAGGAATCTAGTATGGGTCTGGCCAAGTCCAGGACATACCCGTCCCGGACGATGTCCAAAACCCACTGATCGGAAGTGATCTGGGCCCAAGCGGAGAGGAAGCGTCGAAGACGACCTCCGATCACTGGGATCTCCGCCGGAGCCCGCCGCCCTTCATTGGGGCTTGCGAGCGGACGCAGGGGTTGCAGCCGCAAATCCCCTACTGGCTCCGCGAAAACCTCGAAAGCTCGAAGCCCTCGAGATATATCTGCCACGTTGGAAACCTCCAGAACGGGGCGCGTGAAACCTACGAAAGTCTCGAAACTGCCCCCGGACCGCAGACAGCGGCCGTCCCCTCTTGGGACGATCTTCTGGCAAGCTACCGCCCTTGGACTCACCCAAATCCTTGACCAACCTATCCAAATCTTCACCAAAAAGCAGCCGACCCTTAAAGGGTAAGAGAATCTAAAGACCTAAGAGAATCTAAAGACCTTCAAACATTTAGAAAAGACTTAAAAACATATCTATTTTGTCAACACTACAACAATGGAGAAACAATTATAGTTTCCCAACCTCCATAACTGAATCTTTCACATTACCCTAATGCATATCTATAATTAGACATCCACAACTGCAAACGATAATTATCATAAAATGATTCCTTACACATATATATATAATCAAAGTAATATTTAATACCTGTAATATAGTTTAAATGTATTATAGTTCAAACATTTGATTAATATTGTTGTTGTTCCTGTTATATTGTAACATATTATTGATGTACAGTTTTACTGTAACTTAATCAAATATTGTTCTTGTTTGGTCTTTGTAATACCCTAATCACATCAATCAATATTGTTCTATTCAACTCATGTTATAATGTAATATTGTTCAAATTGTTCATAATGTTCAAATTGTTCATAATGTTCTATGTAACCGTTTAACCGTTAAACTGTTTAACTGTATAACTATGTTGTTGTAATGTAAACCGCTGTTGATCCTTGGAAATGGCGGTATATAAAAACTGTTCAAATAAAATAAAATAAATAAATAAATAAAAATAAAATAAAGGGTAATCGGCCCAGCCGTGATTTGGACGACCCATCAGCCGCCCAATTCTTCAACCAAAGAGCTCGGCGTGCCGCAACCACGGACGCCATGCTATTAGAGAGGGCTCTGATGAGATCATAATGAACATCCGCCAAATAGGCCGAGCCCGACTCTAATCGGTGAAGCTCACCTAACATGTCGGCCTCCACGGCAGATGATTGTTGAAGACGCTGAACCCAGCGCAAACAGGCACGAGCTACCCAAGCCCCACAAACAGAGGCTTGCAACGCAATCGCATCAGCCTCAAACGATTGTTTCAAGAGACCGTCCATCTTCCGGTCCTGCGGTTCCCGCAAGGCCGCACTGCCTTCCACCGGAATCGTTGTCTTCTTAGTCACCGCCGAGACTGCCGCATCCACCTTGGGAGAGTGAAAACGCTCTAGATCGTTGTCTGACATAGGGTAGAGCCGACGCATTACCTTTACCCCTTTGAGACCTGATTCAGGAGTATCCCACTCGGACTGAATCATCTGATCAATAACTTTGTGAATGGGAAAAACCACGCTAGTTTGACGAACCGCCTGAATAATGGGATCTGCTCCGTCCGCCTCCTCTACCGGAGGAGTTGGAGCCAAACCCAGGGTCTGGAGCGCCTCCGAAACAAGAACGGGCAGCTCCTCTCGTCTGAAAACTCTAATAATCTTCGCCTGATCCTCCGGTTCAGGGAGCTCGCCCTCCTCCAAGGCTTCCCCCTCCGGTTCAGGATCGAAGTCAGTATCATCACCCTCAGGCCACTCGGCCTCCGCCTGGAATGATTCGTGCAGACGTTGTCGCTTGGGAGCCTTGACCCCGGGAAACTGATTCTCCGCTGACGAGGCAGGGGCAACCACCCCTGTCGCCAACGGTGGAGCGGCGCCCACGCTCTGGCGCCTACGGCAAAAGGCCTGATGCATCAACAAGATGAAATCGGGAGAAAAATCCTCCAGGGGTAAGGCACCCCCGAGGTCCAGCTGTCCACCAGACGCCAAGGAGCCCGCAGAAGGAAGACCAGATGGCCCCTCCAGTGGGGACTCCAAGTCCTCTGTCGCGGAACCGGGCTGCGCCACAGCCGGCAAGGAACTCTCTAGGTGCTGCTCCATGCTGAGTGACACCGAAGCACAGCGCTGACAAACGCCTGTGTCAGAAGCTGTACTCCTACGAGACCCACAAATCACGCAAATGGACCCCGCGGGCATGGAAACGCCCTGCCACCGAGAAGAGGGCGGGAAAAATGCCCCTCACCGCTGAAAGGGAAGTCAGAGGCCTACAGACCCAGCAGAACCACACAGAAAGTGGGAACTGGTCTTCCGCGATGATCAGAATACCAGAAGGAGAACCCAACACACAGTTTTCTCACCCCTGACAAATGCGCTGTTTGTGTTTCTCTTTTTTTTTTTTTTTTTATAACTATGTATGTCCCCCGAGCTGAAGAAAAAATTCACAGACTGCTAATAGTCAACCCGAGAGTCCTGCTGAAAACAAAGGAGGAGAGGAAGAGAAACGCAAACCCCCCCTCCCCCCTAGCCGCGGGACCAAAGGAACCCGAAGGAAAGGAGAACAAAGAAAAGGCAATAAGCAACAAGAACGCCAGCGAATAAAAGAAGGAAAAATGAAAAATGAAAACTAAAGAAGCGCAAGCAGCAAAGAGAAATTGAAAAAAATACCGCCGCGTGTAAAACACGCTGAGAAGACCGGGAAAGGAAACAAAATGGCCGCGACCGCAAGGGAACCTTGGCGCGCTTTTAGTTCCCGCCGGAGGAAAAAACGCCCGAAGTCAAAAACCCCTTGCAGCTTCCCGATCGCAAAGCCCCGCCGGTGCGAAGGCTGCTGTCCTAAAAGAAAGACACCGCGAAGGGAAAAAACAAATAGACTGCAGCAGACCGGGCAGAGGCGCGGTAGCCGAACAAGGACCGGCTCTGACCGCCGCAGCCGCCGACACTTACCGGCTCTGAATTAGCCGTCCCCCAATCCCTCCGGAAAGGAGCCGCTGTACCGGTATCATAGGAGCTCTGCCCCGACGATTCCTGGAGCAGAGATCCTAATGGCGAAAAGCATACAGGCAAACAGTGACAGGCGGCAGATGCTGTGCAGAAGAGAGACCTTCCTCAGGCCTTTCCCCCCTCCCGCACAGATTGCTCAAATTGAAATCAGAAATTTAAAGCAACAGGAACCCTTAAAGGAAGAAAGGAAATAAGTCCTAATAGGACAAAAATTAAGAATCCAAAAAGGTTAGCTAGGGAAAGAATAGTAATCTATGAAACTAGTGAGTCCAGCTAAACTCACTACGTCCTCCTGCTGCGTGAAGACTGGACACACTGGAGCTTCAGGGATGCCTGGTAGGCTGATTCCAGCGGAGCTGAAATTTGATTGGTCCAGTCTTCATGCTGCAGGAGGAGGTGCACAACCCATCTGTGAGGACTAAGCTGGAGGAACGATAAGGAACTATGGTTACATGATGCAAGGTTCCACATTAGGAACCACCACCCAGAAAAAAAGATTTAGGAGTCATTGTGGATAACATGTTGTTAAAACCCTCGGCCCAGTGTGCAGCAGCCAAGAGAGCAAATAGAATGCTAAGTATCATAAGGAAAGGAATGGAAAATAAAACAAAAGATATTAATAGTTTACCCTGTAGCTTTGTTGCATGTCCCCTAGTCTTTCTATATTCTGATAACGTAAACATTATTCCATGGTGAGACCGCACCTTGAATATTGTGTGCAATTCTGGTCGCCGTATCTTAAAAAGGATATAGAGTTATTAGAAAAGGTTCAGAGAAGAGCCACCAAAATGGTAAAAGGGATGGAAGGATACTCCTATGAAGAAAGGCTAAAAAGGTTAGGGCTCTAACGTGGAAAAGAGACGGCTGAGGGGAGATATGATAGAAGTCTATAAATTAATGAACGGAGTGGAACGGGTAAACGTAGATTGATTGTTTACGTTATCAGAATATAGAAAGACTAGGGGACATGCAACAAAGCTACAGGGTAAACTATTTAAGACTAATAAAAGAAAATATTTTTTTCACTCAACGTGTAATCAAACTCTGGAATTTGTTACCGGAGGATGTAGTAAAGGCTGTTAGTGTAGCTGGGTTTATAAAAGGTTTGGACAAGTTCCTGGAGGAAAGGTCCATAAACCATTATTAAGAAGGGACCCAGAATATCACTGCTTGACCCAGTACAAGCATTGTGGAACCTGTGTCTTTTGGGTAAACTGCTAGGTACGTATGACCTAGATTGGCCACTGTTGGAAACAGGATACTGGACTTGACGGACCTTGGTCTGACCCAGTATGGCATATCTTATGTTCTTATTTGATTGTAACTAGTTACAGATCAGTTACAGATATAACACATGTAACTGATCTACCTTATAACAACTCTCCGTCGCAACTAAGCTATTTCCATACATTACCTTTGACCCGTGTATCTGGAAATTACACTTACCTGGTAATTGTTGTTCCTTTAGGAACCTTAGTTTAGTCCTCTACCTCTGGGTTGTGCACCTCCTCCTGCAGCTTGGAGACTGGGCATGTCAAAATTGTGACATCACTGGATGTAGCCTGCTGGTATCACTCATCAGCCCCAGTGACCTATTGACAAAACAAACTCAAAGGAGCAACAAATAAAAAGCTATACTTAATTTCAACTGTATTCATAACCGTAAGTGAGAACCAAACTAACAAATCTTCAACAAAAGGAGAAATTTCACTTACCGTTAATTTCCTTTCCTGGAATACTGCTAGACCAGTCCAGACAAACGGGTTATGCACCCCTGCCAGCAGATCTTGGAGACAGAGAATTCTACCAGAGCTCTGATAGGCTGGAGCCTGGTGATATAATCCTACCCCTAGGGGTCTCCCTCAGTTATGTCCACAAGCTAATGCAACATGAACTGTAACATCATCCCAGAGGGTCTCAAGTGAACTATATACAAGGGAGCCGAAGAACTCCTTAGAGCTGAAAACAGTATCCACCTACGAACCCATGGACTGCCCATGGCGAGGCATACCGGCAAAGAGAAGAACCACGGTCGGCGGCTGCACCGCACCAGCGGCACTCCAACAGCAGGGCGGGTCCTGGACTGGTCTAGCAGTATTCCAGGAAAGGAAATTAACGGTAAGTGAAATTTCTCCTTCCAGTTCATACTGCTAGACCAGTCCAGACAAACGAGCAGTACCCAAGCTACCTGCTTTCAAGGGGGGGTAAGGCCGCCGACAGCTCAGCAACTCCAAAACGGACCTCCTGACGGGCATGAACGTCCAACCTATAATGACCAACAAAGGTGGACAGCGACGACCAAGTCGCCGCCCGGCGAATATCGAGAGGAAGTACATGAGACCTTCCGGCCTACAAAGTTGCTTGCGCCGGAGAGGAGTGAGCACTGAGTCCCGGTGGAGCTGGCTCTCCCAGAAGAAGATACGCCGCCTCAATGGCCTCCGTAACTCATCTAGAAATGGTAGATTCGGAGGCTGCGGATCCCCGACGAGAACCCGCGAACAAGACAAAAGAGCAATAGTCATATGGAAGGGTCCCGCGACCCCCAGATACCAAAAAAGAACCTTCGTAAGGTCCATCGCCCGCAACGGAGACCGACCACTGTCACACTGCGCCTTTGGAAAAGACGGAAAGAAAAGAGGCTAGTCAACAGCGAACGGCGTCAGCACTTTGGGCAACAAAGGAAGGGACAGTTCACAGAGAAACGCCTTCGGAGGAAAACGAGAGATAGGGATGTCGACACGAGAGAGCCTGGAGCTCAGAAACACGACGTGCCGAAGTTATGGCCACCAAGAAGACTGCCTTCAGAGTCAAATCTAGAAGAGAACATGCCCTCAGAGGCTCAAAGGGAGGAGCAACGAGGGCACAGAGGACAAGCACGAGAGCCCACGCCTGTACAGGCGAACGCAGAGGAGGCCGGAAGGCCTAACTCCGCGGAGGAACCGAGACACGTCCAAATGCGAAGCTATCGAGCGCCCCGCTATAGGACTCCGAAAACAAGTTAAGGCGACCACTTGTACCCGCAAGGAATCGAGCGCTAATCCCTTATCCACTCCAGCCTGTAAAAAGGACAGGATGTCCGGAACACCGCAACGCCAGGGTGAGAGGTTATTTCGCGAACACCAACCATCAAGAGACGCCAAACCCGAGCGTAAGTCAGCGTCGTGGTAGACCGCCGTGCCGTGAGAAGCGTCACGACCACGCTAGGCGAATAGCCGTAGCGCGCAAACCGGCAGCGTGGAATTGCCAGGCCGTAAGCAAGTAAGGAGCCGGGTCTTCCATCTCCACCAGTCCCGAATCAGAAGGCCGAGCAACGCCTCGAGGCGGAGCAGCGACGACCCAGACAGACGGAAGAGATCCGCATACCATGGTCCGCGAGCCCAATTCGGAACCAGCAGGAGCACAGGGTCGCGACGGTCTCGAAGCCACTGGAGAACCATGCATATCACGGATCAGGGAGGGAAAACACACAGGAGAAGATGAATCGGCCACGGTTGAGAGAGAGCATCCATGCCGTGCGCTCCCTCGTCCCTCCAATGGCCGAAGTACAGCGAAGCCTTGGCAGTCTGCGCCGTAGCCATTAGATCCATGGTCGGTAGTCCCCACAGGCGAACAATGGACCGGAACTCATCCGGCTGCAGAGCCCAGCTCCCGGGCTCCAGAGAGTGCCGGCTGAGAAAATCGGTTTACACATTGTTCACGCCTGCGATGTGCTGCGCCGACAGCCTGAAGAAGTTCCTCCGCCCACGGGAGGAGCAAACGCCTCTCCTGTGAGACATCCAGACATTGCGTGCCGCCTAGGCGGCTTAGGTAAGCAACCGTCGTGGCGTCGGACAGGATCCGAACCGCACGCCGCCGCTGAAGAGGCTGAAACTGAAGAAGGGCGAAACGCACTTTCCGCGTCTCGAGTCGATTGATAGACCCTTGGGCTTCGCGAGGTGACCAACTCCCCTGCGCCGAGGCCAAGCCGCAAGGCGCTCCCCAACCGGAGAGGTCGGCGACTGGCGTCACCAAGATCCAGCGCAGAGACTCCAGAGGGACCGCCCGTAGAAGATTGTGTGCCTGAAGCCACCAGCGGAGACTGCGGCACACCGGCAGAAGCAAAAGCAACCGGATTCGATAACTCTCCGATACCGGCGACCAACGAGATAGAAGCACCGTCGGCAAGCAGCGCATGAGCACTCTTGCCCACGGAACAAGGGCTATCGTTGCTGCCATGGACCCCAAGAGTTGAAGGTAGCCCCAAGGCCGAGGCGCCGCTTGATCCAAGCGGCGGCGGAGCTGAAGAGAGAACTTCTGAAAACGTTCCTGAGGTAGAAACACCCGTCCCCTACGAGTGTCGCACCCAGCCCCTAGAAAATCCAGGACCTGAAGCATCCCAAAATAGACAGAGTAACGGCCCAGTCCTCCATCAAACGGTGGACCGGGACGAATGGCATCTAAACGCTGGAGCCTTTAAATGAAGCAACATCCGCTGCCCATTGACGCAGGCTGAGCCATCTCCGAGCTACCGACACCGGTGCTAGGAAGTGAGCTGACAGCCGCAAGAGATCACAGAATGCTTCTGCCCGGAATGCAGCGATGAATTCGAAATGAACCAACTCGGGAACACCGGGAAGTTGCTGAATCCATCGAAGGGAGGCCCGAGCTGCTAGACCTCCGCACACCTGCAAGAAGGAAATAGCAGGCGAAGGAAAACCGGTCTTTAGCAGCCTCCCAACTCTTTAGGTCTTGCTGGTCGCGGAGCGCCTCTCCGCCCTCAACCGGAAGTGTGGTATGCCTGATGACTCTGGTCAGAATGCATCAACTGTCGGGTATGTCAGCCAACGGTCCAAGTGAAAGGGAGACCAAGGGTATAACTGACCAATACCACATACCGTACGAATGCTCTGGAAAATGGGATCCGGCTGCAACCGGATTTGAGAATCCGGTGGAGCAGGCATGTCGACTAGGGGGAGCGACTCGATCACCTGTGTGATTAGAGCCGGCAACTCCTCTTACCGAAAAAGGCTGAGAACCATCAGCAAAGAAAACAGACGGAGAATATTCCCCATCTCCGTACTCCAACGAGTCAGGGCTGAACTCCGAAGATTTAAAGTCTTCTTGAATATCCATAGTACCCCGCAAGGCACATGCAACGCCCCAAGGAGGACGTACTGCTCTAAGGTCTGAGGACTTATGGGACCACTTGCGAGACCACGCCATATGCTCGCCTGCTACTGGGCAGGCGTAGGAGATATTCCAAAAGACTCCAAAAGGCACAGGCGTCATGTCAGATGGAAGACTGAGGAAGGCACTGTCAGTCAAGGCTGCTGTGGCCTCCAGCGGCTGTGGAAGCGACATGGGAGCTGACTGAATCCTTTCCTGCAGGAAGATCCTGCAGCAGGGGCTCTGAGGAGGGAGGAGATAAGGTGCTGATGAACCCATCTAGCAGCGCAGTGGGAATGGGGAAAGAGTCTCCGGGATGCAGCGTGCAGGTGGAACACAAGCAATCTATTAATTCCCCCTTCGGCTGATTACATATCACATATAATACAGCCAGAGAAACAAGCATTGTAGAGACTTAAACCACCTTTCCTCTTCTTGTTTGTTTGTTTTTTGTTTTGTTTTTTTAGCAAGGTAGGCTCAGGGAAACCCAAGACTCTTCAAAGAAAAGGATTTTGAAACTCCACGTGCCTCCACAGCATGTTTAAATGTGTGGAAACTGCTGTCTAGAGCTGTTCCCTCCAAAAAGAAACACTGAAGAGAAAAACAAAATGGCCGCTGGCACAGAAAAACTGTCAGGTATTCACTGAGCTGAGAAGGGAACTGTTAGTCATTCACTGTGCTGGTACAGAGAAACTTTCAAAGTCAGGATAAGGCAATTACAGTGACTGAAAGTAGGGAAATTAGAGTGTGATCCCTCTGCAGCCACTCAGACCTCCATGGTAGGGGCTGAAAGGTGTTTCTGGGGAGGGATGTAGAAGCTGAAACCCAGCTGTATGAAGATTACAGTGAGTATGCTTAATTAGGCCAAGCCCAAAACAGTCAGGGTCCAAAACACTGACTTAAAATTCCAATCAAATGGTATATTGAATAAGACAGGTACAATATTCAATAAGACGTACAAAGTAACCCGGCTGAAGTTTGTGGATTAAAAATTTAAAGTAGGAACTTCAAAACTCAGAGGCAGCCGGTCCGGATGCAGTTGAAATCATCCCAGAGCAGCTGAGGCAAGTAAGAAAAAAAACAGGCTACTCCGTTTTCTTTCAGAAAATGATACCTGAACTTCCTGGGATGTCCAAACTCTCATGGCAAAGACTCAGCACAGCGTAAAGCCAAGGGAGAGCTCCACTGAAGCCAGGCTCAGGAGTACCCAAGTTCATCCGGGGAAGCAAGATGCTGGGGGAAGAGCACAGCTGATTCATGAGGTCCCTGTGTTTCTTCAGACAGCCTATGCAGCGTAAACCTGAATAAGGCATAGTGAGAACTAAAAAAAAATAAACTCTGTCCCACAGGAACAGGCATTTAACAATATTCCCCATAATAGGTAATGCGGAAGGCATGAATAGAGAACAGGATGCAATTCAGAGCCACAGTACAATGCTAAGACACTGACCAATGGTGCAGGGCTCATGGGTTCCATACCCATGAGCCCTGCACCATTGGTCAGTGTCTTAGCATTGTACTGTGGCTCTGAATTGCATCCTGTTCTCTATTCATGCCTTCCGTACTTTTTATTCATTATGTTAATACATAGGCAGAGAAAAAAGGAACCCCTTCACAACTCACAGCTAGCAAGTATTGTGGAAAAAAACTTAAACAGCAATAGAGCTGTTAGAAGCCAGTAGAGAAGGAATCTGGCTTCCCGCCAAAAACCGGGGCTCATTAGCTATTCAAAATGGCCGCCGGCAAAAATAAACCTCAAAAAGAGTGAATTAAAACCCCCAAAAGCTAAGGAATTAACTTAAAAAGTCAAAGGAGAAGGTGGCAGGGTTGCAGGCATGAGAGAAATGCCTAAAATTGCTGAAAAATCAAGAAAAATAAATCGAGTTACCACAGAGTTGCAGACAGCAGTGGGAGAAAGACAGTTTCTGTACTCACAGTACCGAAAGTGCAGAGAAGCCACGGACCGCTGCTCAAACCACTGCCAGCTGCCTCACCACTAAAATCAGCCCCAGGGACTGGATTTTAGGAGGCTTACCATCCAGCTAAATAGCCCTCATGACTAGTGCTGGGGAGTCTGCACATCAGCGATCTCTACTGTGACAGGACACAGGAGCTTCAGCTGGAATCATCCTGGTGCTCAGATAAGTACACTGGCAACTCAGGGAATAATCTCTCCAAGAGAAATCACAAAGAAATAAAGCATTTTAAATTTTCTTGAAGGAGCAAAAAAAAAAGCATCCAGATCTGCTGGAGACAGAGAAAAACTGAGGGAGACCCCTAGGGGTAGGATTATATCACCAGGCTCCAGCCTATCAGAGCTCTGGTAGAATTCTCTATCTCCAAGATCTGCTGGCAGGGGTGCATAACCCGTTTGTCTGGACTGGTCTAGCAGTATGAACTGGAAAAGGAAACTATTTCTCTTTTCTTACTCATTTTTCTTATTCTTTTACTTTCGCAAAGTAAACCAGGTCCGACAGAAATACTCACTGCGATCCAGAAACCGAAAGGGTTTTTTGGGGGTTTTTTGTTTTTGTTTTTTTTAAATAGAAGCTCCTCCCCATCTGACCATAACTCTGAAAAGATCATCCACCGGGCGGGAATGAGGACTAAACTGGAGTCCCTAAAGGAACAACAATTACCAGGTAAGTGTAATTTCCATTTCATTATCGGTCCTCCAGTTTAGTCCTCTACCTCTGGGATGTATCAGAGCAGTAATTAGTGGGAGGGACTTTTACCCCTGGATCGCAACCCTGCTGACCCGAAACAAGCATCATTAGCTGTACCAATTTTCAGGCGGCAGTATCTGCTAAAGGTATGAAAGGATGACCAGGTAGCCACTCTGCAAAGCTCCACCAGCAAAAACAAGCTGTGTTCTGCCCATGCCGGCACTTACGCTCTAGAATAGTGAACCCTTTACTACCCTGGTGCCCGACTACCATGCAAAATACCAGTTGATACAACAGCTTCTCTGACCCATCTGGAAATAGGTGCCGTAGCAGCCACCTCCCCTTTACGGAGACCTCCGAACAGCACGTAGATCCATTCAGACTTACAAAAGGCATGAGCCCTTTAAGTGTTGCTGCCACGCTCTCAGTATGTCCAAATGATGAAAAATACTGCCAGAAAAACTTCCCTCTGCGGAACCCAATACCAGTAAGGGCCTCCCACTTGATTCAAGTTAACAGGTTAGATGTTTGTCTGAAGCTCGGAGCAAGGAATCGAAGGAATCGCTAGGCAAGGCCCAAAGCACTAAGTGGAGATCCCACAGCAGAACCTCCCTCAGCGAGAAGAGTGCAACCTAGAGACCGCTGTTAGAATACGAACCACATCAACATAAAATCCAAGTCACCTCTATAGCCGGCAAAAAACTACCGCTGAACTCCTAAAGATCTGACCATCAGATCGTATCAAAGCCGTCCTGCAAGGACTTATCCTGATTGGCACGGAGAGTGTCGAAGAACTGACTAGTTGGCAAGAACACCAGATGCCAAACAGACGTCATATACTTAAAACTGCAAAGGAATTGAACCTTTGGTCTGACCCTGAAAAAGATTAACCACCACTTCGGAAAATTTTTTTCCCAAACTCGCCCTTTCCATGGATAAGCCGTAAACGAGAATCAATCCCTTTGAGGAATTTGAAGCAGACCCTGAATCCACCTATTCTACATTACCGGTAATCTGCAAGGTTCTTAGGAGAGAAGCCAAACCGAAACATAGCTCGGCCGTCTCGGCTAATCAAGTGGCACCAAAACTATTCTCCCCCACTGAGCCTCGAAGCACTGCATCACCCAATCTATGAGCGCCCATGGGGGGGGGGGGGGGGAACATAGAGAAAGCCAGCTGATGGTAAAATTGTCATTAGAGCATCGATCCCCTCAGCCCTCTCCTCTCGTGTCCTACTGAAAAACAAAAATAAGCCGCTTTAGCCAAAGGAAAAATGCCCTGAAATCCGCAATCTGAGAACCCCCTTTGCGGACTATCCGGGCCAACCCTTCCGGATGAAACTCTTGTTTCCCAGCATCTACCCGGACTTTGCTGAGAAGCTCTGCCTTCAAGTTGTCCATTCCTGCAATTTCCTATAATGTGCGCTGCCGAGATCGCCTGTAGCCAAGGCTCCTCCAAGCAAAGGACACCCCTGCTTTCTCTGTCGTGGCAACACTTCTCCTTCCGCCCTGCCGATTAAAGCAAAACAGAGTCGTGAAGTTGTCCGAAAGCACTCACACCGCTCGACCGCCTGACGTGCTAGAACACAGCTCGTCAGCCAAGACTGCTGATCGCTCACTGGCCCTCCTGGTCATTCCATCATCACCGGGAGCCATTTCCGTCACCCCCATAGCATGTCTGCTGCCAGATTCTGTGGACCAAGCCACCCCTGAAAGGACCTCCTGAACGCCGCCCTCCATTTGGGTTATGGCTCGCCGGTACCCACCGGTGGAGCCAGATTGGAAAGTGTCTAATTCGCCCAAGGTGGACGCTGCCATGTCGGCAGTTGCTAAGAAAACTACCACTACAGTAGAGGGTATCCCTGCACTCCAGTATGCAGAGTACAGAAAGCCGGACCCCTCATTGGAACAGGAACAGGATTTGGATGGAAGGGCGCCAAGAACTCCGAAAACGGTTGCCCAGGAAATTGTTCTGACACGACCAACGGTGGAGCACCGACCACTGCAACGGCTGCGTGAGAACTCTCCCCTATGAACCCTCAACTAGGTCACTGCCACTGTTAACGCGCGAAGACAGCTTCACCCCGAAGGACTGTAGCGGATACGAGCTTGCGCAAAAGCTGTCGCAAGATTTGAGCTCGCTGATCAGGCAGAAACACTGCACTCATATGTGTGGCAAAACGCAGTACCAAGAATTCTAGCTCCTGAGAGGGCACTAGATGCCTTACGTCTGCATTCTCGATCTTGGATTTGTCAAACAAAGATGCCCTTAGCGGGAGCGCTGCGAAGAGAAGTCCTCTTACTACCACCATCCCCCTTGGTGAAGGTTCGTGGAGCTGCCACTAGACCAAAGGGCAACGCTGGACAATGGAAATGTCCCCAAGGGAGCGAACCTTAGAAACTACTGATGAACTGATCAGATGGGAACTGCACCTACCTCTTGGATGACGGCGAGCTGTCCAGAACTCTCCCAAGCGCACCGCCCCCACACCAAACGTAAGCTTACATTCGAAGGTGAGGTACCCGAAGAAGTACCCCTGTCAGAACCAGCGCAGGCCAGAGCAATCCTTCCTTCATTGACACTATGAAATAAACAGGGTAACGACCAATGCCGTAACTCTCCTGTGGACCGGTCCGACAGCTCCTAGCTGTATAAGACCATCCCAAGACGGACGCACCGCCACCATTTTCAAAACAAGCGGTTACTTACTAACCATTGACAGCTGGAAGAATCCTATTGCGTTCTATCCTTCGAACTAGATATATTTCCTATACGTAGTCACCTCCTGTTTCCTACAGAACTGAAGCTGCTACCAACATATATGCAGGGTTTTGTTTTTTTTTGGGGGGGGGGGGGGTTGTCTCCGACTGTCTATCAGATTCGTCTCCTGAGAAATCCCCCTAGTATTAACCGTTGAAATCACTTGACTAGGCACGCCACCCTCTGACATGTGCACAGTAACAACCATGGCCTATCGGATCAGGCCTATGCCTACCTGCCTGCATCAAGCTATTGTCAAGATCCTCTCCAAACCACCCTGTTCCTTTGAACGGAGGTTCAGAGGCGTGCCATGGCAGAACCGTCCGCCGTCCCATTTCTTAACCATAGGGCTCTGCAGATGGCCACCACCGATGCCATACTATTAGCCTGAGCTCTGATCGAGTCATATTGTACCTCTTGACAAACAAGCCGTTTTCGACTCTAGGCGATACAGCTCCCTTAACACCAGAAGCCCCAAAAAGAATTTTACCTAGAAACCCCAAAGTGCGTCAATTGATGCATTATCACGACTGCGTTTAGCATGAAATGCAGATGTGAATTAATATGAAGTTACTTATTTGTTAAATACGTGCAGTATGTGACATTATATGATGTCATCTTGTGTTTGTTTGTAATGTTGGAGTAAAACTGTAAACAGTTGAGTTGCGCCACCTAGTGGGAACATGAATTTATACCTAGAAGCCCCAAAGTATGTCAATTGACGCATCCAAGACAACTGAATGCGTTAATTGACGTATTTTGGGGCTTCTAGGTATAAATTCATTTTCCTGCTAGGTGGTGCATCTGTTATTAATTTTCGATGAACATATTTGAACATCTTGACCTTGCTAACAAAGTCAGGAACATGACTGACATGGTTCTAGCAGTGGCGCTGGTATACAGCTTTGAAGATGCATTTGCGTCAATTGACGCACTTTGGGGCTTCTAGTGTTAAGCTTACGTGCTCTAGCCAAGTAGCTTGTCACAAACTGTGGGACCATCCGAGACATGCTGTAGCTATCCACGCTCCAGCAAAGGGAGCCTGCCATGACCAAGCATCTGCTTCAAGGAATGTTTCAATAAACCAGCTAACTATCCTGCGCCACTTAAGGCTGTGCTACCTTCTACCGGAATAGTGGTTTTCCTAGTTACCGCTGACACCGCTGCATCAATCCCCGGTACTCCTGGTAACAGGTGCTATGAGGCAGAGCCTCCGTAAACGAACCACTAAGCTTAAAGCTGTAAACACGGGTTAAGATCTTGCACTAGCCTTCCAATGACCCGCTACAGCAAGACCCATCGGTAGCAGATCCGAGCCCCTGCTGTGGTTTTGCCTCCCAAAAAGGAACACTCTCCCACAGTTCAGCAGACTGTCCTAACAGCTCAGAATCACCGTTTTGTGGTAGAAGCCCAAACCGGGAATTTGAGCTGCATTGTTGAAACAAACCCCCTGATGGAAAACGGCCCACAGAATTAAGGTTTCAATAGGACAGAAACAAAATTTGTTATCAATAGCTTTACCCAATGCAACATGTATGCCAATAAACAAAATGTCTTGCTGTCCAGCAATCACATCCGCATAGAACAGGGCAGGCCCCGGCATCACTGGTAAGGGCACCATAAACAAAAGGGACACAGGTAGACCCGCCTGTCAGTGACTGGAAGAGGGGCAATAAAGACAAACCCCTGGCAAGGTCATCTCACCTTAGCTTTAGAGTACAGCACTTCCCGGCTATATACGCATTAAACATAGACGACATAAAAGAAATAAAGGGAATAAAATAAAGAAATAAACTGGAAAGAAAGAAATAAAGAAAGGGCCCTAAGTATATATAATATACAGAATGGCAGAAGGGCCAGCAAAGTCAAACAAACAGTGTAAACCCCCTTCAAAGCAGGATTTTTTTTTTTAACTCAGAGAAAAATACATTGCCAAATTATTGAATTATAGCATTAAACATATGCTGTATGAAAAATAAACCTTATTTTGCCTGGTCCTCAGCCTGAATGTGTTCTGCTGATTGTCGGCGCTGCCATGAGGCCGCAGAGCGTGGGAAAGGCTCCGGTCCCGTTCGGCTCCATTTTACGCCCAAACGACCTCCGCCGCTCAAGCCGCACCACCGGGACACTGCGCCACAGACACGGCAGCCATCCTGCGATTTCGGCCCCCCACAGTCTCCTTCCAAGTGGAGACTGAATTGCCACCCTGCAAACCGCAATGCTCGATCCCATTGCGAGCAGCGTTCACGGTGAGGGCTGGGCACGGCAACACTTCCGCTCTTCCCGCTGCTCCGAGTAACTTGGGGCAGTGCGTGTGCCACACGCCCCTTCCTCTGTCAGGCTCCTCTCCGTATCGTCCGTGAGGGGAGAGCCGACCAACATAAAACGAAGAGGAAGCCTGGAGGGGGGGGAAAACAAAGCAGCAATGGCCCAAGGCTGGAAACCACAAGAGTAGTACACACCAATGGCCCCAGGAGCTAGGCGGAAGAAGGTTATTTTAAAGGGATAGTTCCTCAGATAAATTAATTAAAATTAAATTAAAATATCCAAGTTAGATTAGAAGATTAAATTATTACACTGAATAAACTGGAAGGGATTAGATTAACTTTAAAGTACTTAGCCCAAAGAAAGCTAAATTACTAAGGGAATTAAAACCAGCAATTAATGGACTTCCGGTGGCGCTGACCGAGGCAATGGCAGCATGCTGACCGAGCTCCGCAGAGACCGCCCTTCATGCGGTGAAAAAATGCCTGCCCAGGAGTTTTGAAAAGCACGGTGGGACCCCCCCCCCCCCCCTCAGAGTCGGTAGCCTGTCCCCCCAGCAGTGGCCAGCGGTAATAAATAATATAAAGACGGTGGGTGCCGCGGAACCGGAGCGACCGGGGAGAGCGGTGCAGACCAGCCAGCCTGAGCAGAGTGTGCAGCCGGGGGCGGAGAAATACAATTTTTGAAAGGAAACAAGTTTGGAGGAAGCCCGCCGGAGCTGCACTAGGTCTATGAGCGGATAGCCGGCAGCAGAGAGTGGAATGAGCAGATGGAGCTGTGAGGAAAGGAGTGACGCTGAGGCCCGGCATTTCCTGCACTGCACGTGGCGTTCCAGAAGACGGAGGCCTAGTATATTCGGGCTTGCAGAGGTGTGCTGCTCTTGTGGCTGTGGGGCCGGCAGTGCAACCAGTGACGAGCAACCCCAGGATTGGAGAGGGGGTGAGGTTGAGGTGAGTGCTCTTGAGCACGGTGCAGGAGCGGCTCTGCGGTGGGGCATAAGGCCTGGTGTGAAGTCCCCCCCCCCCATCCCTTCAAAGTGTGTGGTGCCCAGCCAGCTCCCGGAGAGTGCAGGGTGACAGATGGCGGCACGAAAATCGGCCGTGGACTTGAAGGTCTATTCCTTTAAGGGCCCTGGGAGTAATAAGGGGCCCGAGCAAAACTGGCGGCATCCAGTGGAGAGTTAAAGGATCAGGGGGACTGTGAGGCGAATGGGGGCCCAAAGAGTGAGATACAAGCCCTGAGATCTGATTTAAAAGAGTGGCTGGACTCTCTGAGACAAGAGCTGGGGGCAATAAAGACTGAGGTGCAGGACTGGATACAAGAGGTGAAGGGAGAAATGATGTCCCTGGGTGCCAGGGTGGAAGACGTGGAGAACAAAATGGAGGAGGAGGAGGAGCGATGGGGTCCCTGTGAACAGCGAATAGAGGCTCTCAGCGAAGCTCAAGAGGACCTGTGGCAGAAGGTCAAAGACCTGGAGAATCGGTCCCGGCGTTCGAATATAAGAATTCGGGGCCTGCTGGAAGGTGAAGGTGTCGTGGACTATGTGGCACTGGCAGACGAATTCTGTGGGGCGGTCCTCAAGGCAGCCGAAATGGAAGGAGAGGGCATGTCTGAAAGTTGATAGAGCACATAGAGCTCTGGGTCCCTGGACAGAGAAGAGGGTACGGGATGTGATTGTTTGTCTACATGAATTCCGATCCAGAAAGCTGGTAATGAAAGCATCACGGAAGCTGGGCAAGATCAAGTGGCAAGGGTCGGAAGTTGAGGTGTTTGCGGACATCTCCAGCCTTACGATTAAAAAACGTAGAGCATACCAAGCGGTTACCAAGAGACAGAGAGGAAAATGTGCGGTACCGTTGGTTGTTCCCGGTGGGCCTACAGTTTACAATACACACCAAAACCACTATTGTCCACACGGTGGAAGCAGCTATTGCTGGCCTGAAGCAGGCAGGGTGGAGTGATCTTCCAGCCCCATCGTCTGAGAGGTTGGACCGTATGGATAAGAGAGAGATCGAAGGCCAGATGCACAAAATCAGTGGAGTCGAGTGCCTGGAGGGGCCAGAAGTCTGTGACGTCAGACCGCCAATTTGATGGACTGGCCATGCAAATTGCTTGAAGGGGCTGCGTGGGTGGAGGGAGAGGGGATGGAGAATCTGCATGGTGTTGGGGGGGGTGTGATTTGTTGTATTGGGGTTGGGGGGGGGAAAGGAGTGAGGTGGAGGGTGTTTATTTGTGGGTTTGTGCGTTTTGTTCTAAGGGGATAGGTGGGGGGGGTTATGTTTGTACTATGATGCTAGGTAATTGCAAGGGGGGGTGGTCGGCGGAGACAGGTAGGAAGGGCTTCTTTGAGGAGGCGGGGATATGGGGGGGGGGGGACGGACACAGAAGAAAGGTGTGGTGCAGAAGGGGAGAGATGGATGTTTAAATGCCGGAGATGAATATTTTGTCATTGAATGTTAGAGGCCTCAATTCCTTTGTCAAGCATCAATTATTGATAAAAGAGTGTAAGAGACTTCAGGGGGACATTGTGTTCATACAGGAAACACATCTCTTATCCAGGGATGAGAGACGTGTACAACATCCTCATTATCCGCAGCAATTTTTTGCCTCCAATAGGGTGGAAAAAAAGAAGGGGGGAGTGGGGATCCTACTACCTGCACGAGTTCAGGGGCAGGTGGGGGAAGTGTTTCGGGATAAATTGGGAAGATTTGTGGCTGTTCATTTACGCTGGGATCAACATTTATATACCCTGGTTAATGTGTATGCTCCGAATGTTAATCAGAACCGATTCTTCAAGGAGCTTCAGGGGAAGATTATTGGGCTGGCGGAGGGTAAGATAATCTTAGGTGGGGACTTTAATGTTACTTTGGACCCACGGGTGGATACATCCAAGGGGTCGTCCTCTCAGGCAAAGCAGCATAGGGCAAGCTTGAAAAAACTCATGGCGGGCCTAGATCTGGTAGATTTATGGAGGGAATTAAACAGTGGGCAGCGGGATTACTCCTTTTCCGCAGTTCATGGAGGTTACTCCCGAATAGACATGTTGATGGTGGAGTGTTCATTGGTGTCGATGGTACGGATGTGTGTGATTAAGGAACGCACGTGGTCGGACCACGCTCCAGTGCTAGGTGTGATCAGCATGGGGGGGGTCCGGGAAGGGATAGGGGATGGTGGAAATTAAATGAAGCGCTGCTGGATGATAAAGAAGTGGTGACGCAGGTGTATGACTGCATTTCGGAGTATCTGCTGTTGAATGAGACGGGGGAGTGCAGCCCTGGGATTGTCTGAAGGCAGTGGTGAGGGGTAAACTTATTGCAGTGGGATCTTATCGGAAGAAGGAAAGGTTGCGGTGTGAGAGAGGTCTGCTTGCAAGGATTGGGGAGCTTGAGGGGAAATTAAAAGGGAACTCGAGAAATGTGCAACTCATTCAGGAATTGGGGACGTTAAAGAGGGAGTTAAGTGAACTAAATATGCAGAAGATTCGGTATAAGCTCTCTCTGTTGCAACAACAGAACTTTAATAATAAAGCAGGAAGGTTGTTGGCGCGCAAGGTCCAGAAGCTGAAAGCCCGAAACACGATAGTGAGAGTTAAAGATGATGGGGGGGAGGAGCTGTGGGCGGGGTGGGATATAGAGGAGAGGTTTAGGCAATTTTATCAAAAGTTATATACACTGGAGGAAATAGTGGACGAGGGAAAGATACAGGATTACCTGGATAAAGTTTCGATGGACCATCTCGGGCGGGAGGAATGTTTGGAGCTGTCCGCGCCCATTAGGGAGGCTGAAATTGTGGCGGTGATTAAAGGGCTGCGGGGCCATAAGGCACCTGGCTTAGATGGCTTTTCGAATAAATTTTATAAAGTGTTTGCCACGGCTTTGGTAGGGCCGTTGGCACGAATGTTTAACTCCTTCACTATGGTGAGGCCGCTGCCAACATCGCTATGATTGGCGGGAATTAGCCTGTTGCATAAGGAGGGGAAGGATCCTATGGACTGTGGTTCGTATCGGCCTATCTCCTTGTTAAGGGGGGGGGGGGGATTTTAAAATTTTTACTAGAGTCCTAGCGAACCGCTTGGGGCCTCTGCTGGGGCAAGTGATACACCCTAATCAGTCGGGATTTGTTCAGGGTAGGCATACTTCAGACAATATTCAGAGAGCACTGAATGTGATGTGGCACGGGATGGCGCAGAACGAGGGAATGGCCCTCTTAGCTGTCGATGCTGAGAAGGCGTTTGACAGGGTGAACTAGGCTTTTTTGTTTAAGGTGCTTGAGAAGATCGGGATAGAGGGGCAGTTCTTGACCTGGGTTCGGTCTGTATACCAGGCGCCCATGGCGTGCTTGAAGGTGAATGGCACGGTGTCCAAGAGTTTCGAATTGTTCCGGGGTACAAGGCAGGGGTGCCCACTATCGCCTTTGTTGTTCATTTTGGCAATGGAGCCCATGGCACAGCAAGTGCGGGATAGGGGGGATATTAGGGGGGTGTGGGTAGGGCGTGACCACCACAATATCTCTTTATTTGCGGATGATGTTCTGTTTTTCGTTAAGGACCCGTATAGGTCTTTGGAAGCTATTCGGGAGGAGCTCCGGGGATATGGAGAAGTGTCTGGTTTCCGCATGAATGCTACCAAGTCGGAGATCTTGAATTTGTCTATAGGCAAAGAAGAGGAGGGTAGATTGCGGCAGGAGCTTCCGTTTCGCTGGGCACAGGGTAGTATTCGCTACTTGGGAGTGCAGCTCACATCCAAGCGGGAAGCGTTGTTTCGGGAGAACTATGGGGTAGCCAAAGCCAGAATGTTTAGGACGCTTGAGGAATGGGGGTCTTATGAGGTCTCATGGTTGGGGCGCAGGGATTTGGTGAAGATAATTGTATCCCGGCTGCTCTATTTGTTTATGAACCTGCCGGTGGCAGTTCCAGGGTTTTTTTTACAGCAACCACAAGCTCGGGTGTTGAAGTTTATTTGGAAGGGGAAACGGCCCAGGGTGGCGCAGAGGGTGTTGTGTGCGGGTAAAGAGGAAGGTGGTATGGGGGTGCCGCTGCTTCCTCGATATTATGAAGCCGCGAGAGTACGGGCGGTGTTTGAATGGCTATTGAGGGATTCAGTGGAGTGGGTGCGACTGGAAGGAGTTGGATTGCAGGGTAAGGAAACATTGAAAGGGAGGGTTTGGATGACGGGGGGGGGGGTCCCTTGGTGACCTGCAAGGGAATCCATATGTGGCCTTAACCCTACGGCATTGGAGGAAATGGAGGAGGAAGTGGTATGGTAGTGGGGGGGCCTCCAGGTTTACTCCGCTGGTTGGGAATCGGGAGTTCCCGCCTGGAATGACGGACCCCGCCTTTGGAAGATGGGCGGAAAAGGGGCTTTGCTGGGTGGGGCAGTTTATTTATTTATTTATTTAACATTTCTTCTATACCGCGCTATTAAAATCAGTGCGGTGTACAATGAACAAAACATACTGCAATGCATACAAGCAACATTGAGTTTACATAGAACAGGAAAGGATAAATACATGGGATAACCGGGGAAACTATGTACAGTTAACTTTATACTATATATATATTTTAACTATATACAATATTCTAAACTCGATTGGATATTGTGCGCGAGACATTTGGGTATGGCAGATAAGTTTAAGAGGGATGGTGAATGGTTAACTTTTGAGGCGGCCCAGGAGGAGTTTCAGTTATCTGCAACTGATAGATATCGATGTGTGCAGGTGTTGCATTATAGCAGGGAGGTAGCTCAGAGGGGGAATGGGCCTAGAGGGGAGGATATGGATGCGCTCCTAGAAAGGGGGGAGGTTAAAGGTTTGGTGTCTCAGCTTTATAAGGCAATGAGAGGAGAAGATGGGGGGGGTGAGTGGGCGCATCGGAGAGCATGGGGGGTGGATTTTAATAGCTGTTGGGATGCCTCGCAATGGGGGGGTAGTGTGTAAGGGCTTATTTAAAAGGAGTAATATCCAGTAGTATCCTAGAGCATAATTATAAAATGTTGTATAGATGGTATATGACGCCCCAGCGATTACAGAAATGGCAGGGGGGGGACAGAAATGGAGGGGGTGTGGGATCCTTCCTGCATATCTGGTGGGACTGTCCCTTGTTGGCCCCCTTATGGCAGGGGGTTGAGAGGTGATTGGGGGAGGTGGGGGTAGAGAGCCGGTTGGGACCCTGTTTGGCCATGTTGAATGTGGAAGAGGGGGGGCAGGGGAAAGAGGGTAAGGGATGGAGTGGAGTGGTTTGCACAGCTACCCAGCAATTAATAGCAAGGTGGTGGCGCACAGCCCAAGTACCTACGCTCAGGGAGGTCCAGGAGAGAGTTGCGCAGCTGTCCCTACTGTATCGCTTAGCGGCCCTGCACCATCACGGGTTAGTGCGGTTTCAGAATACTCGGGGCTTGTATCCGGAGTGGCGATCGCCCAGTGGGGAGGAGAAGGGGAGCTAGGGCGGTGGGATTGAGTGCAGCGGACCGGGGAAGGGTCCGGAGGGGTCCTAGCAGGGGGGGTGGATGAGGTGAATGGGCCCCTGGGCCGGTTCCTCGGTGGGGGGTAACAGCTGAATGTTAATGTTCTTTGTTAAGTAACTGATTGTTGGAGGAGACCGGATTATGTACGGGGAAGGGAGGAGAGGCTGGGGAGGGATTTTAACATCTTTCAGCATGCAGAGTTGGATTGTATGAGTTGACGGGACCTTCTGTACTGTACTGTGTAAAGGGTGGGGTGGGTGGGATGGTAGTGGGATCAGTTTGCACGTAGTGTTTGTTGTTGTATGATGTAAAAAATTTGTTGGGTAAATAAAAGAAAAAAAAAACACCCCAAACAAACCAGCAATTAATATTTGCCAAGTTAAATTAGACCCAAATTAAAACCAAAAATTAAAACTAGATCCTGCCTAACTGCTCCTTATCTGATTCTCAAGTGAGCCCAGAACCTAGGCTCACTACGTTGTCATGCTGCATGGAGACTGGACACAGTGGGGCTGATGGGCGATACCAGCAGGCTACATCCAATGATGTCACGATTTTGACATACCCAGTCTCCAAGCTGCAGGAGGGAGGTGCACAACCCAGAGGTAGAGGACTAAACTGGAAGACCGATAAGGAAAGTATCTTTACTCTTATAGCCATCAAGTGCATATCAAACCCACTCACTTGAGGATCTCCACATATGTGTATCAAAAGCTCTTCTCCCTTTATAGTTATACTCATGCACTACACTAAAACCTCATTAGGCATCCTCCTGAAATTATTCTGGCACTTTCAGCCCAAATTATAAGCATCCTCAACACTACTTAATATATACTGCAATAGAAGACTTTAGAACTAGCATAAATATGGCCTCTTCCAACCCAACAACCACAAGGGCCCTCATTCTCTGCTACATCCTAATTGCTGCTTCAGTGATGATTCAGGGTTTAAACCCCTCATATGCCTACACTATACCCTCTATCTATAACCCAAACCGATACCTTTACACTCCTGCCTATCACAACTTTGGATACAGCCACAAAGCAAAACTACAACAGACTGACTGATATAAGAATAAAATTCAACCATTCTAACAGCTTCAAAAGTGATACTACCTGAGCCAAAACACCTCACCTGCTATCTTGTCAATGCTAGATCAATGAGAAACAAACTACCAATCTTTCAGGACCTGCTGTCTGAACACACCCCAAACATTATCTGTATTACTGAGACTTAGTTAACTGACACAGTTATAATCAACCAACTGAAGAGACCAGGATATGAAATCTTTCACACCCACAGATCTTCAAAGAGGAGTAGTTCTCATTATCACAAATGAATCCCTGAAAGCATCCTTAATAACCTCTGGCAAGATAGAAAATATAGATAGATATTCTCACCATAAATATAAAAACAATGTCTCATATGCTTAGCCTACAGACCACCCGACCCAAGGCCTGATAATTTGGACATGCTAACTGAACTACTTGGCACCGCAACTGATTCAAAACCTCTGATCTTACTGGGGGACTTTAACTTATCCTCTTTGTCACAACATCCACATGGAGTCCTTCCTAAACTCAGACGAGATGGACTACACCCAAATTAATCAATAAGAATACACATCTTAAAGTGAATATACTAGATCTTATATTTCTACCTAGTCCCTTTAACCACACATGATCCCACAACACTAGAGAGAGAGATTCAACCTATCCCCTGGTCAGATCACCACCTCATAAAATTCCAAAATTCCCTATTATGACACTTCCGCTACCAGAGCCATATATTGCCACCATTTCAAAAGATTCAAAAAATTTAAGGAGGAAGAATCTTTGAATCAAACAATTCAACGCCTCACCCAAGACCCCACAAATCTTGATGATGCTTTGACAAACTGAATGCCGTCTCTAATGCAGCCATTTCAAATTTGCCTCACAATCACCAAAAAGGCAAAATGCTCCATGGTTCCAACCAGAAATAACACAACTAAGAGCAGAGCTACGCAAAGCTGAACGCAAATGGCGACAATCAAAATCCGAAACCCAACAATCCATTCACCTAAATGCCCTCAAACTATACAGAGAAAGTATTAAACGCCTCCAAGAAAAACTACTACTCTAAGTCTTTAAACCGCCCAAGAGAACTTTTTTTGAACTGTTCAATTCCTAACTACAGTATTTACTCAAATGTAATGCGCACCTTTTCTGGCCAGAAAGAGGCTCTGAATTCAGGCATTCTGAATTCATTCGAGGGCGCACTACATTGGGAGGCAAAATTGCTCTACACCGGCCCGGCACGGCAGCTAAAAAACTGGCTTCGGTAACGGCAGGAAGGGCGCCGAAGATTAGCAGGAGGTTAAAAGGAAACGCCAAACAAAACCTGCTGTGAGAGGCTGGGAACTCCTTCAGCAGCAGAGGATATGATGTCAGAGGGGGCGGATGCTGCAGAAGGTGTTTCCTCGCCCCCTCTGACATCACGTCCTCTGCTGCTGAAGAAGGAGTTCCCAGCCTCTCACAGCAGGTTTCGTTTGGCGTTTCCTTTTAACCTCCTGCTAATCTTCAGCGCCACCGAGGTGAGAGAAGCCACAGCAGCGATTGATCAGCGCCGTTGCCGCCATTACCGAGGCTGCTGGCACCCTTCTCATCGTTACCAGACACGTTTTTTTAGCCACCGATGCCGAAGCCGCAGGGGGAAGGGGGGTGCGCGCACTACAATCACCAGCATTTTCCGAACTTTTAAGCCATTCACAATAGGGGTGCGCATCACAAAACCGATGGTGGACTAGACTCGAGTAAATACGGTAATAACACTGCCAACAAAATCTCAACCGATCATGCAATATCGCCACAGATCCTAGCCAACAAGTATTACCCATAATGTGCCAAAACAGACCACACTACACATATTACACATTGGTCAACTTTTTACCCCACATCAAAAAAAGATAATGTTTTTAAGTATATCTCCAAACTAAACAGCACCACTTCTTACCTCAATCCATGTCCAATAAGCTGGATAAAAACAACTATTTCTGAACTATCATCATTTATCCTCCCGATTATCAACCTCTCCCTCAAACAGGTTTCTACCAGCCTCCCTAAAACATGTACAAATCTGCCCCATTCTGAAAAACAACTCCAGTGACAAAAACTCCCCTACTTCATACGGACATTTTTCAAGCCTCCCACTCATGGCAAAACTAACAGAAAAAAATTGTCCAAATCCAACTCCAGGACCACAGTGACTCCTCTGCCCCACTAGACGAACAGCAATATGGTTTTTGCCCATACCATGGGGGCCCCAGAGTTTTCCTCCCCCAGGCATAGAAGTAAAATCACTGGTGATCCAGTGGGCCCCGGTCCCCCCACCCCCATGAAAACCAAAAAAGGGGACCTGGTGACTCCAATACACACCCCCCCCCGAAACAAAACAAAACAAAACCTGGTAGTGCAATGGACTCTAACCCCCTCCCTCCCCCAGCACTTTAAACGTTGTGAAGTGGGAGCGTTGCCCACATGCTCCAGCACCACCATTCTGCAAAATGGCAGCATCTGGCCCTGTGCAGTTCATCCTGGGCTACACTGGGTGGGGGTCAGACAGCAATATACAACAAAAATAATGCCTTATATGGCAGAGTGACCCTTCCCCCAGGTTACGTCCTGGGACAGCTGACCCTGTATCATGGAACCCCGGGGGGGGGGGGGTCCACTGCCTGCCATAAGGCATTTTTAGCCTTATATGGTAGTCTGACCCCCATCTGCTGCATCCTAGGATGCACTGCATGAGGCCAGATGCCATCATTTTGGAAGATGGCAGGGGTCAGATGCACGTGGGCAATGCTCCCACCCCACAACGTACAAGGTACTGGGGGGGCTTCAGGAGATGGGGGTCTACCAGACCTTTTATTTGTTGTGGGGGGAGGGAAGGGGCTGGGGCCACCAGGCCCTTTTTTATATCGAGGGGTGGGTATTGGAATCCACCAGTAATTTTGCTTCTGGCATGGGAGTGGCCTCCCGACATTGCCCGCTGGCATAAGGGGCTTTCCCCGATACCTGGATCATCTAAAGGTGAATGAATGATTTCCCTGTTTACTTCCATGTTAATTTTCCTGTTACTTGTAAAAGGTCTGTTATATCTGACCAATTGTTGTATTGTTTCAATGTAAACCGCACTGATGACAAATAGCGCGGTATATAAGAAAAATTAAATAAATAACAAATAAATAAGTAAGTATCAAAACTTCACCTCTGATAACCTCGTTTCTCTGGGACAGCATGCCAAACTTGCACCGCAGACTCCAGCAAGCGTTTGGCTTGCTCTCCCAGTTTAACGCAGACTTTTTGTGCTACAATGCAATATGCAAATTAACCAGTGTTCAAAAAAAGTCAGCATTAAAACTTGCACTATAAAACCCTGCACTAGAAGTTTAAGCACTGGGCTCTAGCGCAGGATTTCTGCAATGCCTCAAAAAGCCTAATGCCAAAGGTTTGCTCCCCGATGCTGTAAACAAGGAGTATGCCAACTCGGTTCACTAAGATTAATTGTAGTACTTCAGAGTTAGGTATGCATGTCTTGTAGCGCCACACAGTTCAGCACTTTGGATTTGCATGTGCATAAATAACATCCATGCATATACTGGGATGCTATTCTGATAAATTAATAATGCAAAAAAATTGCTATATGCAGAACATTCCATCATTTGTGCAAAATAAACCAGCATAAACTCCTCACTTGCGCCGACCATAGAACTCACTCCTCGGACCCTGCGTTAGAAAACACCAGCGTTGCAGAGACGCAAAAAAACTAAAAGACGAGTGCATCTGGGTTGTACTACTTAGTTATGATCAATTTAAATAGATTTAAAACGTACTGTGTGCGCTGCTGTCCGCTCGAGGCTTTGCGTACAGGACACGTGCAAAACTCGCTCTTGCGTTGAGTGCACATTGTGCGCGAAAACGGAGCAAATCTCTTTGCAAAGCCTAGCGCACTCTACTACATTGGCCGAGTGCCAGATTCTGTCCGCTAATGAGCTGATCTAGGCTTTCACCCCCTTCTCAGGGCAGTAGTATCTGATCCGCCTTCCTTCAAAATGTTCTTCCTAACCCCCTTTTGTTTTTTACATTGCTGTCTAATCCTTTACTAAATGATGAAGGACACTCCACTTCAAACTATTGGCTCTTAAACAATATCAGCAAATTATTAGTCGTACGTAGTCTCAGATCAAACTTGCGCTTATGATCACATTTGTTCAGTGAAACATAAATGGCGCTTGATGACATCAAGGACTACTAGATATTTGTTTTCTCATGCTGATATGTAGATAAAACTTTTGGTACTTATTCTTGATATCTTTATCTTTTTATCTATTTGTATGCCAGTGTTCAGAATCCTATTCACTTTAAAATAATCATATGAGGCAGAACAGACTTAGCTTGCTCTATGTTGTTCTCTTCTGTTCAGCTTTCCAAAATATAACAATTCTCCATACGCCTCACTCATTCAGCGCCTTCGCGTGTTACTCCTATCCGGAGTTCCTCATGAAGAAATTGCTAATGGTTGCTGCCCACGTTTCTTATCAGATGTTCTGATTTTCTTGTTTCATTTTCTTCCTCTGTCAGACAACGCCGCGCATTGTCTGACAGAGGAAGAAAATGAAACAAGAAAATCAGAACATCTGATAAGAAACGTGGGCAGCAACCATTAGCAATTTCTTCATGAGGAACTCCGGATAGGAGTAACACGCGAAGGCGCTGAATGAGTGAGGCGTATGGAGAATTGTTATATTTTGGAAAGCTGAACAGAAGAGAACAACATAGAGCAAGCTAAGTCTGTTCTGCCTCATATGATTATTTTAAAGTGAATAGGATTCTGAACACTGGCATACAAATAGATAAAAAGATAAAAAAGATATCAAGAATAAGTACCAAAAGTTTTATCTACATATCAGCATGAGAAAACAAATATCTAGTAGTCCTTGATGTCATCAAGCGCCATTTATGTTTCACTGAACAAATGTGATCATAAGCGCAAGTTTGATCTGAGACTACGTACGACTAATAATTTGCTGATATTGTTTAAGAGCCAATAGTTTGAAGTGGAGTGTCCTTCATCATTTAGTACATTGTTTACACCACTCCGAGAGGACCATTTTTTGTCTTGTATGTCTAATCCTTTACGGCAGTCTACTAGATATTTAAATAATGATTAACACCTTTTGCGAGTTCTACTAATTATGTTATGCTTAAAGAGCGATTACTAATACTTACACATACAAGTAAGTTCAGTGCCCGACGAGAAATAACAACCTTTTACGATTCATCAGTGCGAGAAGCGAGGTAAATAAAGCGGCATCCGGTAACTACGAAAGTATGTCATCTATCACTGACAATAACTACGCACAAACAGTCAAACCACGCCCGGGGATAATGTAGGGCTCCTCAGCGCTTGTAACGTCTTTAAAGTTAAAGATCTTAACGTTCGTAGGAGATAAACACTTCAATATCAACACGAATTCAGCGCGCGCACACATCTCAAACTTCCGGGCCACTCTGCTCGCGCCTGACCACTACGCAAGCGTTCAACAAGCCCCTCCTCATCGCTTCGCAACGCCTGCCTTGACGTGCGCGCGCGTGGTCGCTGCTTCAGCGATCAGCTGACGACCGGAAATGATTTCATTTTAAAATCCATTCATTGCGGGAAAACTGAAGTAATGGGGTGGAGGGGGGTATCAGAGTTAGAGGAGCGGGTTTGGGTTTTAAGAAAAAAATAAGGTAGCTTTCCCGCCAGAGGAATAGGCAACAAACAAAGGTTATCAAAACGCCTCTAAATTGCCCTGAAGATCAGGGCACGCCTATAATACAAATATTTCAGTAAATATACGTAAGGTGTATACTGCACACATACAGGTAATATAATGTATATGCAACTACTGCTCTCACCTTATAAGCGGCGGTGTCCGGGCTCCTGGCGGGGTCTTTGTGTAGGCCGGACCCCGGTTCCGTGCTGCCTGAGCCACCGGCCGCACAGGACTGGGAGTGGGTAGCAGCAGCGGAAGCTGCTAGAGCAGTACCACCACCAACTGACTGGGAGAAGGCCGCCGAGGGGATATCTCCAGCTCGCGCTGGGCCCGGACTCAACGTCACGTTGTGCGCGTTTTCCCCCCAGCGCCAAGGGTACACCATAAAGTCGCTAAAGCCCGGGCTGGTTGGTGCTAGAGGTGGATCCGGACGCCGGGGCTTTATCGGGGTAGTCGACTTGATGACAGAGACCAGCACTCGCTTCGGAGAGTCGTGGCAGAATATCACTTGCGGCGGTGGCTGCTGCTGAAAAGGTGGTGAGGGGTTCTGGGCCATTTTTGTATTTGTTCTTTCTGGAAAAAGAAAACCCACGGATACAACTAAAGGGAGCTGCTCCTGCCAATGCAGGCAGTGTCTGTGGCCCACTCCAGATCTTCTCGTTAGGTCACCGGCGAGAGAAAATGCTGTAGCTAAAGGGAGCGCCCACAATCACCGATTTCCGCAGGGAATTTCCAACCACCTTGAATCTATGAATTGCCTAAACAGCGGCAATAACAGCAAACGACCCACTCTTGTTTAACTGCTTTCTGGTTACGGTAACCCGCCACCGAACAGTGAGATACAAGAACGAGGAGATAAAAAAAAAGCGTTTCCTTTTTTTCCCGCGTTACATTTCGCGCCTGGGAAGGACGAATCAGCGCAGCGCTGACTGACAGAGCGTGAGCACCGCAAGATTGACAAATACATCAACCAATCAAATAAGGACAGTAGTGAGAAAAGTATGAAAAACACAAATCCTGGTAAGCGCGTGTAGGAGAGAGGGTGGATCGTTGCTGGCTGCTTCTCACTGTTTATTGGATGGTCTGGATTGTCCTGATAGGATTCGAAGAGCTGGCAAGCGGGATGTTCTAAATGAAAGTCGCGTGTAGACGGCAAAATAATATTTGGGAGGGGATTGTGGATTGGACAATGAGGGGGGGCGTGGCCATAATTACTGTTCCTGGTCTAACGGATCATTCATTGCTATTTCGTGGATCACAGTGTGTGGTGCGCGCGCTTGGGGCGGGGGCAGGCTGTTTCCACGCCTAACCAGCACATTCATTCGATTAAAGTCTGTTTCCGCGTGCGTGTAACGTCTATTTTCTATTACAGTCATGTGTTCTGTTTAAAGGGATCGGGCAGCACGTGAGTTCTAATGAACCGGCATTAGTTTTCAGGCTCTGCTAGCTCCATACCAACCTATAACTGCCCCATATCATTCGTGAACCTACCTTCCCCATTATGACATATATTAGTTTAATATGTACGTCGGTTAAATAGTATTTGCAATTAGGAACAGCAAAATATCGTTTTGGTTGGAAGGGCCAAACAAAATAGTCTCTGGCCTAATTATGGCATGCCCCAGAATTGGGTCAAGATGTTGGCACCCTAGACAAACCTTAAGCCATTTGTGCTCCCCCGCCCCTCATTAGCATCTACTGATTATCTTTGAATGGCCTGCTTTTGCTGTGCTCCTCACCCCTAAGATGCTGCTGCCTAGTGGATGGCCTGGCCCTCAAGCTCTCTAGTTGCTGATGTTGTGTTTGCAACTTCACATAGATCTATTTAGTACAACTAAGTAAATATATGAGGCAGGTCGCATTTTAACAACTAACCAATTTTTTGAAAGAGACGAGCTTTCTCATGGCAGGCCCGAGAGTTGGTTGAAGGTGTTTGGCACCTCCATAGTTGTCAATTTTTGAATGCCCTGCTCTTTGCTGGTGCACTCCCCCTTCCCCTTCAGGAGTTGCTGCCCTAGGCAACCGCTTAGTTTGCCTGATGGTTTATATTAACCACCCGTGAGCTTTCTATAAGATGCAAGCTGCCTTTGTCAGTTTTGCTGCTTCTGATTAACATGGCTACCCCTCTGAAATTTCACATCCGTGTAAAACCACTTGTTAGGTGACAGCCTGTGAAGAACCATTTATACTTCTTTTTCAGTTTGATACATGAGAACTTTCTATTGGTTCTAACTTGATACATGCAAACTTCCTATTGGTTCCAACAACCCCTGCACCTGTCCAATGAGAAATCCCTCCGGGGCCTAGCAACCAGCCCCCTCCCTTAGGATTGTTCTAACAATGATGCAGTTCTTGATTTTGTTACTTCTCTACTGCAAGGTTATCCCTAGCATCAGGAATGCATGTTTTGTAACATTTCTTTCTTTCACACACAAGAGAATAATGGAAGACTTATGAATTCATGTAAAACTTCTTATTAAGCAGTTTAAAACAGTTTTCTTATTTTCCACAAATTTTTGGTTCTTTTCTAGCTATAACGGAGGTTAGGATCCAGGCCTAACTTACAGGCCTCTCATAGTAGCAGACCATGCTAGGCCATAGCCTGCCACATTCCCCCCTTTGATTATTCTCACCCGCAAGTGAGAAAGGATGAGAATTAAATCACATATTATACTTGTGTAAAAACATCATTTTGGGGTATAGGGTAATATTGCCACATAGTTAAAACTTTTCATAACTGCCTTCCGTTCTACAGTGCTATCAAGGGCTGCTGACTTTACTTGACTGTGATGAATCCAGGGTTCGAGTTCTGCAACATTAACCGCTGTTGGGGTTAATAAGATGACAACATAAGGTCCTTTCCAATGCGGTGCCAACGGTGTCTTTCTCCACTCTTTGATCCACACCGAGACTCCAGGCTTGAGAGGATGCAGGGGTTCTGTTAGATGGATGAGCAGCTGGTCTTGTACCCACGTATGAAGACTCTGCAAAACAAAACTTAAAACCAATAGTTCTTGTCTAGTAATTTCAGATCCTATCTGTCTCATATCGCCCTTTATTTTCCATACAATAGGCGGGGGTCGCCCATATAGAATCTCAAAAGGGGAAACTCTGAAAGACTTAGCAGGGGCTAAGTATATCCTAAGAAGGGCTATAGGAAGAACCTGGGGCCACTTCAGGTAAACCTCTTGGCAAAGTTTGGACAACTGAGATTTCAGGGTTCTATTCATACATTCTACTTTTCCTAAATTCTAAAATCTGTAGGCAGTATACATCTGATAATGTCAATATCTCGGGGCCATACTTAATGAACTTGCTTCCTAAGGTTATCCACCCTCATTCTTTGTACAGGGCCCCATATGCATGCAAGGTTGTAAGGGCATACTTGAAATCTGGGTACACATTTAGACAGAGCCCCTTTTGCTATTGTCAGTGCTCTAGTAAGAGCTATTAGTTCAGCTCTCTGTGCTGAAGTTCTTTGGGCCAGAGCTGAGGACTTAACTACCCGATCAAAGGTCACCACTGCATATCTGGCACAACAATGTCCATTGATGATGACAAGACTGCTTCCATCTACAAAGAAAGTCCATCCAGGGTTCTCCAAAGGAACATCAATCAAATCAGGGTGACTTGAGAATATAGTGTCCATAGTTTCTAAACAGTCATGATCAGGGGGGGTCAAGACCAACTGGTAACAACGTAGCAGGATTCAGAGTTTGACTGACCTTCAATTGTATCTGGGGGTTTTCACACATCATACTCTGATACCTCAACATTCGTGAATTAGCTAGAAGTTTCCTTTGTGTTTCATTATGGTTAGAACAAAGTGTGGTACAGTAACTTGAAGATTGCTTACTAGGAGGGCTGTAGCTGCAACGGCTCTCAAACAAGGGGGCCAGCCTTTTGCAATTACATCTGATTGTTTTGACAAATAGGCTACTGGTCGTTGCCAAGATCCAATGAGATTGAGTCAACACTCCTAGAACATTTCCTTGTGACTCATAAACATAGAGACTGAAAGGTTTTCTGGACATCTGGTAGACCCAGAGCTGGTGATAACATCAGAGCGGTTTTCAAAGATCAAAAGGCTGCATCCTGTTCAAGTCCCCATTGCAATGGAGACTTTTCCATTCCTCTGGTAGCTTGATACAATGGTTTTGCTAGCAGCGCAAAATTGGGGATCCATATACGACAGTACTCTGCGGCACCCAAGAAGGCTCTCACTTGCCTCCTGGTGGTTGGAGTAGGGATACTGCATACAGCTTCTTTGCGTTCTGGTCCCAGGCGTCAAATTCTGCTGGACAACTGGAATCCTAGGTATTTAACTTGTTTGATATAATTGCGCCTTGGCTCTTGAGACTTTGTATCCAGCCTCATTAAAAAAGGTGCAAGAGTTCACTGGTGGCTTGTAGACATTCACTTTCTGAGTTGGTGGTTATGAGCAAGTTGTCCACATACTGGAGAAGAACCCTTCCTCCTGGGTTCACATAGTAGCTTGAAAGATCCTGATTCAGGGCAACACTGAAGAAAGTAGGTGAATTCTTGTATCCTTGGGGTAATCGAGTCCAGGTGAGTTGGCCCCGCCTTCCTGTTGTGGGGTCTTTACCATTCAAAAACAAACAAGAGTTGACTGGTGGGGGGCTAAGCGTATGCAGAAAAAGGCATCTTTCAGGTCCAGGACGGTAAAATGAGTAGCCTCAGCGGGGATCAGTCCCAAGAGAATATAAGGATTGGTACCACTGGGTGTATAGTTTCAGCTGCATCATTCACTCGCCTCAGATCTTGTACTGGGCGGTAATTCCCTGTCCCAGGTTTCTTGACTGGGAGAAGGGGGTGTTCCAAGGTGACTGGCACCCCTTGAGAAGTCCATACTTCAATAGTTTCATTAGCTGGTCGGGGAAAAGGATACTGCTTCACATGCACTGATTCCGCTCCTGGCTTGAGGGTGACAATGACAGGGGCTATGTTCTTCGCTAGGCCAGGTGGATTATCTTCTGCCCATACTCCAGGTGGGGCTATAAACTTGTTGGGTATTGTCGCACCGCCGCCCTAGTGGCCAGAGGTTGTTAAGGCAGGTCGGGTGAACACGAGTTATATTTTTAAAGTTTGAGTTGGTCCTTGAGTGCGGGGTCTGGGTGTTCTGTTCCCAGTGGTCTTCCGTGTACCAAAGCCTCAAATGAATACAAAGTCCGAGAGTAGGGAAAGAAAGGCTTTTTATTTCCCTTAATGCACAAAGATTCAAATATTGGAATCTACATCAACACAAAGCAACCTTACTTCAGGTAGAAAGAAACATAAACGGTTATTGCTTTATCCTCTGTTATCTTCACAGGAATTTATACATATGAAACACTCAGTCTCTGTTTGCTGAGCATAGCTCTAGACACTAGGCAGGGATTCTAGGCTTCCTGCCTGACAGTAGCTACAATCCATTGCCATTTCGGAAGGGTCCTCGGTAAATTCCACCTGCATGGGCTGAGGATCTGAAAGCTGGGACTCTGTATCAATATAGTCCGATGGAATATGATGAGGCTTTTCATATAAAGTTTGTACCAGCCTCCAATGCTCTGGGCTTAAGTTTAGGCCTCGGTCATGTGCATGCTTACTATGAGAACAACCTCTTTTGTCCCTGTGCCTTTCATTAAACAGTCTTTCATTTGGTAACAGCTTGTGTCTTGCTTTACAAACAGCTTGATGAGGAGAACACTCCCTTGTTTCCTGTGCTCCCTGTGTCACCAGGTTATAACGGTTAGTAGTAGAAAAATATGGATTACCTTTTCCGCTGGGCCTATCCCAGTGAGCTGAGGCTTGAGGCCTAGTCCTGCTGTAATTCAGCCTTACTCGGTTAGCAGGCTTCCCACTGTCCAGCTGGCCTTTGGGTTGAGTTATCTCCCTTTCACCCCCATACCTCTTTCTCCTTGAACAAAGAGTGTTACCTCCTATGGAGATGGCTTCATCTTCCTTCTGGTAACTTCCACAGGGTCCTGAGTCCGCTGGCACCGTTCCCTCAGCTAAGACTCTGCCTTCTGTTTCTCTCCGGGTACCTTTCCTCCCGGTGTCTCTTTGCCAAGAACTCCTTCCGTCTTGTTGCCAAGAACTCCTTCTCCTCTCTTTTCCAACTTCCCAGCCTTTCTTAAAAGGAACTCCCCCTTTCCTGGATTGGCTGTTGGCCGGCATCACATCACAAGCTCTGGGGTGTGGCTCTCTAGGCCCTGGAAGGTCTCTCTTGCTCCCCCTATCTGGCTCCTCGTAATGTCGCATCTGGTGTTGGAATCTTTTTTCTAAATTTAAAACCTTTTTTTTTTTGTTTGCCTAGGGTCTGCGGCACCACATATCCCCCCTCTTAAAATATGATGGGCTGGTGAAGCCTCTTTCACACAGCACGGAATACGTGACATGGCATCGGCGTTGAAATGTAGTTTGCCGGCTCGATGTTCTACTCGAAAATCATAAGGCTGCAGAGCCATATACCACCTGGTTAACCGGTTATTTTCATTCCTCATAGTATGTAACCATTTCAGAGGGGCATGATCTGTTATGAGGACGAACTGTCTCCCCGTCAGATAAAATCGTAATGCCTCAATGGCCCATTTAATAGCGAGACATTCTCGTTCTATTGTAGCGTATTTCTGTTCAGCCACTGAAAGTTTCCGGCTAAGGAACATAATGGGGTGCTCTGCCCCTTCTTGTATCTGGGACAGAACAGCACCTAAGCCCATCTCGGAGGCATCTGTCTGCAACAGGAAGGGTTGCTGGAAGTCTACTCCACGTAATATGGGGGCTTGACATAGCCTTCCCTTTAGGCGTTGGAAAGCTGTCTCCGCTTCAGGTGACCATATTAGCAGATTCGGGGCATTTTTCCTTAGCATTTCAGTGAAGATTGTCAGACGGCTGCCTGGGTGAGAATCTTCACACTCTTGGCAAGTGCATATTTCTATATGATTTGCAAGGTATTGTGGGCAATGTAGTTCATTCACACCAGACACAGCTGCTGACAATAATTTAGTTGTGCTCTTGGGTAAAGCCAATAAGATATTTATTTATGGGGTTATTTCTCCCAACACAGATATGCTTGGTAGCACATAAATTAGGTAACTTGCTTTCAGTGTTAACTTGGAAAAACAAAGTCAAAATCAGGAAAACAACAAATGAAAAGCCACAAAGCAAGAAACAAACTGTTCTTTTCAGGTTAACTTCTGATTACTTCCCACATAGATACAGAAGTGATTCTCTCCTGGCTCACAAGCAATTAGGTAAGGCTTAATTGCTAGCAGTTATCCAGCTGAAACCCCTTAGCTGGCTTGCTTTCTACTGTGTGGGTCAAATCCTGCTTCAGGAGCTTTTCTGGGTAGATTAAAGAACAAATTTTTTATTTCTTTGTGATGGTTGCTGTACTTTATAACAGAAAGTTACCAATGGAGTTTAGATAGAGAGCAGTCCATATAAACAGGATCCTCATCTGCTATTATTCCCCCTTGTTCAACAAGCATGGGTTCAATATCATGGATTGGCACAGATGAATCTCTCAATGGAGCATTTTCAGGAGAATACTTGTTTCCCTGCTGTCTTTCAAGGTTATAGCTAGGACATAGATCAGTGTTCATACCTGAGCTTCCATTGCTGCTAGAGTTCCTCTCTATATAGCCTGGCCAGTATGTAGTCCAGTTCTTATGTCCAGCCTTCCAATCCAGATCCCTGGACACTGGATCTCTTTTCACATACCTTCTGGCACAGGTCTTAGGGTCCCTTCCACGTGCAGCCGTCTCCCTCACAGGTAGCCTCTGGTGATTCCTAGCACTGCAGCACCATTCCTCTGGCTTTCCCCAATCCAATGGTGTATGCTGGCCCTTGGAATACCTCCCAGTACACGTACTGCTTTGGACTCTTCTAGACCTCTCAAAGGCTTTTCTCCTCTTTCTTCCAGAGGGTTTCCTTGCCTCTCTGTCTGTCCGGTTTGGCTTCTGCTTCTGATGATCCTTCAGATGAAACTGATGATCAAACTCAAGCTGATTCTCAGGATACTGAGGACAATTCTCTGGATATCCAAGGTGATCATGAAGATGGTCATCTGTAGAATAAACTCTACTCTTATTCTGCTTAGATGAGTGCTCCTCCCTAATACAGCGCAGCTGTGCTGAATCAGGCCCTGCCCTTTGAGATGAGTGCTTAGGGATTACCTCATAGCCCTCCTGATTGAACACACGTTTCCCCACTTCAGCTCCTCTAATGGCTGTTGGAAACCTGGTGCATTCTGGGACTGGTAGTCTTTTATGGGAAAATTCTGTTTTCTTATTTCTACCAGAACTGACAGGTTGCTTGTTCAGAGACACTTCACCTTTTCTATAGCCCCTTCCTGAGCTATGATAAGCTTCCTTATCACAAGATACTGCTTTCCTCAGCAAAATGCGGTATAAAGCGTCGGTAGTAGCCGATGAGGCCAAGGAAGCTTCTCAATTGTTTTTTGTTCTGTGGGACAGGAAACTGTTTTACACATTCCACCTTATCCCGCAGAGGCCGCACTGTTCCACGGCCCACGAGGTGACCCAAGTACTTAACTTCTTTAGCAGCAAAAGTACATTTTTTTGGGTTCAACGTGAGGCCCGCTCTTCTCATGGCTTCTAATATGGTGCCTACTTGGCAAAGATGGTCCGTCCAGGTGGCACTATGGATCACCACATCGTCCATGTAAGCAGTAGCGAACGTTTGATGGATATCATTCTGAGGCCATACCAAACGTTGACAGGTGGCCGCTGCCCCGTGTAGACCGAAGGGGCTATTCCAATTCCGCAGAATGCCAAAGGGCGTGCTGAAGGCAGTTTTGGGTCTGGCATCCCGTGTCAAAGGGACCTGCCAGTACCCTTTCGTCATATCCAATGTTGTCAAGAATTTTGCTTGCCCAAGCCGGTCTAGCAACTCCTCAATACAAGGCATGGGGTAAGCATCAAACGTAGACACAGCATTTAGCTGGCGGAAATCAATACAAAAACGCATAGAGCCGTCAGGTTTAGGCACCAGTACCACAGGGCTACACCACGGGCTGTGCGACTCTTCTATAATGTTCATTTGCAGCATCTCTTCTACTTGGTTAATAATTTCCTGTCTTTATGCCTCCGGCAAACGATAGGGACGTTGTCGGATGATTTTGCCTGGGGGGCGTGAGGATTTCGTGAGCCACCAATGAAGTTTCTCCCGGTATCGGGGTTAATACGTCCTTATATTCTCCCAACAATTGGGCTAAGTCGTCCTGTTGGCTTAAGGAGAGTTCCTCTCCGATCTTCGGCACAGAGTCCTCCTTGTGGTCTTCTACATGGGGACCCAGGTCTTCTTCATAAGAATCACTTCCTATGGCCATGAGGCCTTCTAGCTCTGCCTTCCCTGTAGAGCCGAAACCGTCTGCCCCCCGGCTAGTGGGAGTTAGCATGGTGACTTCTTCCAAGCTGGGGAACCCGACTCGCTCGCAAATCAATTGCGCTATTCTGTCTCCAACTTGAACCTTGAAATCCTCTTTTGAAAAGTTACAAAGAAGAACTTTTAATATTCCCCTATAGTCGGGATCGATTACCCCCGCTGCTACATCCAGGCTGTGTTTGGCGGCCAGCCCTGATCGTGGCGCTATCCTTCCATAACATCCTGGAGGGAGCTCCACCTGTATTCCGGTACTAATTAATTTCCACCCCTGCTTCGGGATGACCTGGTCTTCAACACTATGGAGATCATAGCCCGCGGCTTGTGTTGATGCTCTTTGAGGGCTACGGGCCTTTTCCGAGGTCTTACAGAATTTCAGCACAAACGTTTTAGGTGACTCTTGCGCCTCCTTTATAGGGACTCTCTTTGGTTTTCCCCAGAGCGGACTAGGGACCATGGAGTTCATGGTTGCGGCTAGGCTACTTCGCTGGGTGCCAAGGCGCTCAGTAGGTTCAGGGCTACCCATAGGCTCATGCCCACTACAGGTGGAATTTGGGACCTTCTGAGGAGATAAACCCTCTCTCAGACTTTTTCGAAATTGTGGCCAGTCGCGGCCCAATACCAACTCTTGTGGAAGTTTAGGGACCACGGCCACCAACATTTCCTTTTTTATTCCCAATCCTTTAACCCAAAGTTTATACACGGGGTAGCTTGTAGCTGCTCCATGAATGCACTTTATTTTAACTTGCCCTTCTGGATGTTCAGGGACTGACCACCCCTGGCTTCTGATCACAAACCATAGCCTTTTGGAGATCATGGTTTGGTCAGCGCCTGAATCCAGAAGTGCCTTTGCGTTAACTCCATGTATCTTTACCTTCAATACGAAGCCCTCTCTCATTGTCTTTGGGACTTCTCCCACTAGTGCAATGCGCGAATAGCATTCGTTTTTCAGATGTCCTCTCTTACCACAGGAAAAGCATCTTTTAACCATTTCTATATCCTTAAGGTTATTACCTTTCCTACTGCTATATGCTGGTTGGGAAGGACTGCTTACCCTTTGAGCTTTCATCCCTATAGTCAGCTTCGGAATCCCTATCTTTGGCTGGGTAACTCTCTCTGCTTCCATATACCTTTCAGTAAGGGCTATTGCCTCAGTAGTGGTACAGCAATTTTGTAGGATTAAAAAGTTCTGTACCCTACTCGGCACTGCGGCTAAGAATTGCTCCAATATTACGGCGTCCATTAGAGTTTCTATATTTTTTTTCTCCGGCTGTAGCCATTTATACGCCAGGCTCCTTATTCTATGACCAAGGGCTTTTGGTGTTTCCTCAGGGCTAAGGATAGTGGCCCTAAACAATTTCTTATAAGCCAATGGGGTGAGGCCTAGGCGATCTCTGATTGCCAGCACTACCTCTTCATAATTATCAGCCAATGATGGAGGCATTGACCGGTAGGCGGCCAGCGCCTCCCCTGTCAGGGACGCGGCCAGTCTGACAGCCCATTGTTCGGTTGGCCAACGAGCTGAACTCGCTATCCTACTAAAGGAGTCCAAGAAATCATCCAGGTTATCAGTAGGACTTAATTTACCCACTGTTAGATCATTACATGACCATTGTCCTGCTTCCGGATTGTGCAGTCCAGTGGCTCGTAACTTCTCGGCCTTAACCTTCGCCATCTCTTCCCGCTGCTGGGTTAGCCAGTTGTCCATTGTCTGTAAGACGGGTAATTGCTGGTCTTGCATGGCTTTCAACGCTTGTGCTTGATTTTGCAGCGCCAGTTCCGCTTGTTTATCAAATTGATGAGCTATCCATGCACACAACTCTTTAGGCTCCATGGCGAATCTGTAACAAGGAACAAAAAAACCACAACCAAGTGTGGCTCTTCTAACAATTTTTCTTTCCTTTCCTTTTTTTTTTTTTTCTATACTTTCCCTGGCATCCAACACTTATTCAGGCATAATTACGTTTTACCTGATGGTAATGTTGAGTCAGCGCTGGAATGGTACTCGTTGCCGTCGCAGTCCGCGGTTCTCCACGCCGACAGTTGGGAGCAGGATTTTCCTTTTCAGGATTTTCTCCAATCCACTCCGGATTTAGATCACTCCACTCCGGGTTTTCTTTCAATCCGGTTTCTTTAGACAATCCGTTACGGGTCTTATATTCCAATCTGGGTTTATTTTTTATTTTTTTTTCTGAAACCTGCAGCTTAAGCTTCTTTTCTTTGCGGCTGACATAGGCTCCAACAATACATCCAACAACTACGCCATTTTTCATGTCGCACCGCCGCCGTAGTGGCCAGAGGTTGTTAAGGCAGGTCGGGTGAACATGAGTTATATTTTTTAAGTTTGAGTTGGTCCTTGAGTGCGGGGTCTGGGTATTCTGTTCCCAGTGGCCTTCCGTGTACCAAAGCCTCAAATGAATACAAAGTCCGAGAGTAGAGAAAGAAAGGCTTTTTATTTCCCTTAATGCACAAAGATTCAAATATTGGAATCTACATCAACACAAAGCAACCTTACTTCAGGTAGAAAGAAACATAAACGGTTATTGCTTTATCCTCTGTTATCTTCACAGGAATTTATACATATGAAACACTCAGTCTCTGTTTGCTGAGCATAGCTCTAGACACTAGGCAGGGATTCTAGGCTTCCTGCCTGACAGTAGCTACAATCCATTGCCATTTCGGAAGGGTCCTTGGTAAATTCCACCTGCATGGGCTGAGGATCTGAAAGCTGGGACTCTGTATCAATATAGTCCGGTGGAATATGATGAGGCTTTTCATATAAAGTTTGTACCAGCCTCCAATGCTCTGGGCTTAAGTTTAGGCCTCGGTCATGTGCATGCTTACTATGAGAACAACCTCTTTTGTCCCTGTGCCTTTCATTAAACAGTCTTTCATTTGGTAACAGCTTGTGTCTTGCTTTACAAACAGCTTGATGAGGAGAACACTCCCTTGTTTCCTGTGCTCCCTGTGTCACCAGGTTATAACGGTTAGTAGTAGAAAAATATGGATTACCTTTTCCGCTGGGCCTATCCCAGTGAGCTGAGGCTTGAGGCCTAGTCTTGCTGCAATTCAGCCTTACTCGGTTAGCAGGCTTCCCACTGTCCAGCTGGCCTTTGGGTGGAGTTATCTCCCTTTCACCCCCATACCTCTTTCTCCTTGAACAAAGAGTGTTACCTCCTATGGAGATGGCTTCATCTTCCTTCTGGTAACTTCCACAGGGTCCTGAGTCCGCTGGCACCGTTCCCTCAGCTAAGACTCTGCCTTCTGTTTCTCTCCGGGTACCTTTCCTCCCAGTGTCTCTTTGCCAAGAACTCCTTCTGTCTTATTGCCAAGAACTCCTTCTCCTCTCTTTTCCAACTTCCCAGCCTTTCTTAAAAGGAACTCCCCCTTTCCTGGATTGGCTGTTGGCCGGCATCACATCACAAGCTCTGGAGTGCGGCTCTCTAGGCCCTGGAAGGTCTCTCTTGATCCCCCTATCTGGCTCCTCGTAATGTCGCATCTGGTGTTGGAATCTTTTTTCTAAATTTAAAACCTTTTTTTCTGTTTGCATAGGGTCTGCGGCACCACAGTATACAGGAACTAGCTGGCTTGATTGGAGATGCACTATAGAACCGCTACTCGTCTTCTTGGGGAACAGTCAGCACCATCAATCCAGCAGACTTTGGGTTCACAGTCATTTGCATTTCTCCCCCTTCAGCAAAGGATATCTGTGCCTGGAGCTTTGCAAGCAGATCTCGGCCCAAAAGTGGAATAGGGCACTCAGGCATATACAGGAACTGGTGCGTTATTTTCTGTCCCCCTAGTTCACACATGCGGTTCTGCAGGAAAGGCTTTGTGGCCTTAGCCCCAGTAGCTCTGACAATGGTGATGCATCGAGAAAACAAAGGGGCTACTGGCTTTAGTATTCTGCTCCTGTATCCCCCATAAAGTCCATATATTGGTCCCCTATTTTCAGACTGACCATAGGCTCCTGGGGACCCAGGGAAACTTGGAATCCGGTCTGGCCTAGTCTTCATCCATGCCGTAGCCCTCTTCGGCTGCCACTCACTCTATAGCTGCTTCCATCTCTTGCTGGAACATTGTGCTTGGTTTATTCTTTCTAAAATCAAGTACTCCTTCCTCCCCTCCTGGGGGTGGAGTCAAGATACGGGCATTCACTTCTCTAATGTCCTTCTTCTCTGCAATGGGCACACTAATTCACACCCAGTGGGGGCCAATCATTTTCACGACCCCTTTTCACTTCCTCTGCTCCTTCGATTAGGAAAACCTCCTCCACATCATTCAAATTCAACTAAAGTATCAGCAAGAAGATCTGTTTTCTTCCTTATCTTACATTCACTTTCTCTGTCACATTTATTCCCACAATTCACAAACTTTCTGAACAACTTCCATTAACTGTGCTGTATTCATGCCCGCAAATCCATCCAGTTTCTGCAATTTCTGTTTTATATCTCTCTGGGACTGACTGACAAAAAATGCAAATTCTCCTGGGCTGCTGGATCGCATGGGGTATATAGTGAGGGCTGCCTGCGCTATTTGGATCCCACTTGGGGCCATCAAGGCTGATGGGTCTGCATAATACTGTTCATTAGCTCAATCAAATCCTATGGTTTCCCAGTGTAGGAGGCATAATGCAGCTTTCAGTTCAGTAAATCAGTGGCAAGAAACAAATCTGGCCCTGGACCTAGTGCAATGGGATAACGTGACCCTCCCCTTTTACTGGTAGTTGTACTTCTGAAGGCATACGGCAATCGGGACTGTCTTGGGTTCCACTTCATGTTCTTGGGGCGCTAGCTGTGAGTGACCCTGAACTGGCAAATGAATAATCGGTGGCCTGTGGCCCACTCTGTGTACTTTAAACTGTGCCGGGGCTTTCGGTAATGTGGGGGTGTACGTCCTTCTGCTGCGGTGGTGGCTGGTGACATTTGCAGGGTGGTATCCCCCCCCCCCCCCCGCCCCAGGCTCTGCTCGGGGTAGTGGAAGAGCTGAGGGAACTGGCCTATAAAGATAATAAACAGGCAGGTTTTGTTTTGTTTTTTTAAAGATTTAACCAGGAATCCTATGTAGGGCAACTGATCAGGGAACATTCTCTGTACAATCTGATAAACACGGGAAACTACAGGGCCATGAAGTAACTAACACTAGCCACCCCCCTTTCACAGAGCATTTCTAATAGGGACAGAGACAGCTTATGTCTGTAGTCTTCAGCAAAGTCCTTGCTAAAATTCCTAGGCATACATTTCAACAAAATCGGCCCCCTCCCCCACATGTGCTTGTCTACAGACAGAGGGGGCGGGCTGCATTTCCCTGTGCACTAAGCATAATGGATGTGTGTGCTCATTCTAAATAAGAACAATTTAGATAAAGTCCTTAAAATATAAAACTATTATTTTGCAACATGTTATAACAACAATCCCAACAGAAAGAACTATAGCTCCTAACATGACGGCCACATATCTGTTACGTATGACTGGAATAAAATTACTTGGCATGAAAACTAACTGCCGGCCGTAATCAGCATGTCTCTGCAAGAAAAAATTACTTTAAATCTTACAGTTTTAGGAAGCAGATATTCAAAAGACATTCCGAATACTTTTGCCATGAAGTGGGTGGATATCTAGAATACATATACCCTTTTTTTCTTCCTATTTTATTTGTATTAATAATAAGTATGTCTTCTATGAGGTGCTTTCCGCAGTATATCAGGAACTAGAATTCAAACACGATGAACTCCTTATTCACTCAGGATTTAAATCACTTTCAAGTCGCAATCTGGTACTACTGGCTCGGAATGCTTTATAGTCCTGCCAGGGTTCTTAACCTCTACTTCGTAGGACAAAGGGAAAACAAAAGCAGTTTCCTGAATTTTTCTATCATTTCCTATTTAAACCATTACAGTACTTACTGAAGGTTTGAACATAAATAACACAAAACAAAGCTAAGCCCACAAATGCATTATACCTATAGCCCTACAAAAATTCTTCTCACTTGGTCCCTACAAGTACAGGAACTCAAAAGGGGTTAATAAGAACTTAACCCTTTCCAGGCTAAGCCCAAAACTATCGGGACCCACAATCCTGACTAAACATTCTTATTAAATGATATATAATACATGACCATAGCAGAAGGAACATCACTATTAAAACACATTGAATAAAACAGGTACAATTTTCCTGAAATAAGCACAAATTAACCCAGCTACAGAACGCTGAAATTAAGCCTTCACAGGGTTAAGAGATACTGAACATTCCTTTGTTCAGACACGCCCCTTCTTTCTCCACTAGCCAGTTTCATGCTGTGCTGAAGGAACAAAAAACTAGAATGAATGAAACGGCTTCTTGATTTAAACTTGAATCCTGCCTTCTTAATACTATTTCTTAATCGGTAAACTGTTCCACAAATTACTCAACAGAATAATCTCACATTTATACCAGAAGGGAAACTCGCGGTTTTAACAGATAACAAAAATCTGATACACAGTAAAGACAGACAATATACCAAACACTTCCTCCTTTTTGCGACCTGGGCGCAGTCGCCTGGCCAGGAACTGCGCTACTTAGGAGTCCACTCTCGCTCGGTCTGTATTTCAAGGCCTCTCACTCACACAAGCAATCATATTTCAACAAAAATCATTTTTCAAGTGCCCAGGTTTTCTGACTAACTATTCCAAACAAGAAGGATCGATGGCTTCGGCTGCCGCTTTCTCTTACGCGGAGCTTACTAGGACCGCCCTTATGGGAGGTGATCAGGCTCCCTTGTCTCGCGCCTACTCATGCGAGATTTCCCAGTTAGTCTATACCAAATCAGTCTTGCGCATACTTATGCAAGACTTTTTCCCCAGGCTGCACTGACTTTTAAATCACAAAAATGTCTGCTCACCGGATCCAGTTCCTGATACCAAACCAGTTCTTGGGTTGGACCCTGGACTCCCCTCGGGTTTGGAAGGTGTTGGCCAGCTGGACCCAGTGGCCTGCCGAGGCAAGGCGGAACCCTCTCCGATACAAAGGGATCGGCGGCGTCTGAGAAGTTCCCCTGTGGTCGGACAGACATGGTTCCAACCGGACCAAACCTTTTGAGGCGAGAAATTGTGGTATATTTACTTGCATACCATCCCCCGCTCGCACATTCCGGCCAACGCACCAAGAATATGTAGCAGCACTGATAAGCATGCAATAAATAAAACCAGGAGTCTGTTCAAAGATCCAAGCCAGTTTATTGTGCACAGGCCCAGTCAGTCAAAGCTTCAAAAGGAACTGAGCCCCGCTTTTCACAGAGACATAACCATTTATACCTCTTTTTCAGTTTGATACATGAGAATTTTCTATTGGTTTTAACTTGATACATGCAAACTTCCTGTTGGTTCCAACACCCCCTGCACCTGTCCAATGAGAAATCCCTCCGGGGCCTAGCAACCAGCCCCCTCCCTTAGGATTGTTCTAACAATGGTGCAGTTCTTGATTTTGTTACTTCTCTACTGCAAGGTTATCCCTAGCATCAGGAATGCATGTTTTGTAACATTTCTTTCTTTCACACACAAGAGAATAATGGAAGACTTATGAATTCATGTAAAACTTCTTATTAAGCAGTTTAAAACAGTTTTCTTATTTTCCACAAATTTTTGGTTCTTTTCTAGCTGTAACGGAGGTTAGGATCCAGGCCTAACTTACAGGCCTCTCATAGTAGCAGACCATGCTAGGCCATAGCCTGCCACAATACTAATATTAGCAAATTCTGATTATAGTGTCTTTTCAGTAACAAAAGCCCAGGGCTAGATTTGAATGTAGAAAACAGCCCAGGGCTGAAGAAGCTATATACTCGGGCCAAGGAGACTGGTCCTACTTATTTTGATGGCATATGCATGTGTTGCTTCAAAAAGGCACCACTGCGGCACTATTACCTATAAATGTTGCAGTGAGCCTAGAGTGTAAATAGACCTGTTGGTGAAATCTATATAAGCCAGACTACTATAGTTCAGTATGTTAAAAATGTATGCTAATAGAATACGTGGCCTCGGTTACACACTCAGAACACAGATCGACATTTACCAGATACAGAACAAATGAATACAAAGTGAAAATAGAAATATGTACTGTTCCTCTTCCTTTAGAGTAAGTAATCAAACTCTGCAGTCTTCTGGAGGAAATTGTTGTGTGCTACCCCATCCCTCTGCATGGTGTGGTGTTTTAATGTGTGTAAGTATTATGTTTCAGTACACAAATTACTGGTTTTTTCTTTGTAAACCGCTACAATGTGCATGCCATTAGCAGTATATAAATCTTTCAAATTAATATTAAACTGAAACCCCAAGAAGCCTATATTGTGCAAAATATAAAGATAGATGTCCGGGTTGACGTTAGGGGTAGGGTACCAACAAGACAATTGTCCTGGACCCCCAGGCCAAAGGGGGGCCCAAACCACGTTGAAGCTAAAGGAGATACAGCCTGCTAGTAACCTTTGGGTCCTCTCACTAATTTAGTCTGCCCTGGGCTGGGTCCCAGTGATGTTTAATACTTGTTCTAGTAGATGTGCATTCCACAAATTGACATATTCCTAGGGATGGCGCAAAACTAGGCAGTTGCCTAGGACAGCAGCTTCTTGGGCGGAGAAGCAAAGTGCAGCAGCAGTCAATAAAAACAATAGATTCTGGCAATCACACAAATTCAGAGCCATTAAGTTACAGAGGAGATGCTAGACATGGGGGGAGGGGCACTAAGGATGAAGATGTAGGAGATGCTAGACACTGGGTGAGTAGGCATACACATAAAGCAGAGTTTACTTTTTATTTCTAATCTTGTTGGTCGCAAGCTGTGGCTTATGCTTTCCTTTCTTTTCTTACTAACTCTGTTTCCATGGTCTGGTGTCCATTTGCCATTTCTTCTCCTCTTGTTTTCACTTCTTCTCTTACATCCACCTCCTCTCTCGCATTGATATCATTCTTTCCGTTTTCTTCCATGTATTTTTCTGTTTCTCTATTCAATTTCACTTTTCTTCTTAATTCAGTCCTCAATCTGCAGAACCACATCAAATACAAAATACTACTCACTCAAGACCCTACACCAAATATCAGCAGAGACTTTACAAACCTTGATCCAAAAAGCTCCGGAAAACAGACCAAGAAGAACAAACAAACAAAACCTCTCTAATCACCCCCACCATTAAAGCAAAAAGCAAGCGAACAACATGCAAAAGGTCTTTCCTAAGCATCCCTCCAGTCCAGTCCCTTTCCTCTGGGTTGTGCCCCCTTTCCAGCAGCTTGGAGAATGAGCACGTCATCTTTTGATGACACTAGTATATAAATACCACTGGCACCTCCCACCAGCTTCAGTATGCTCAGTCTCCAAGCAGCTGGAGGGGCTCGGTAAGCCAGGGAAAAGGGCTTACTGGAGAGATACTTCGGTGCTAGTGGAGTTTGTTTTCATTTAGTTCCTTTATTTTTCCAAGAACAAGCAGGAAGTCAGTCCTCACATATGGGTGACGTCGGTGCCAACGGAACCCTCGTGCGGAGCAATTCCCTCAGCTTTCAAAGAAAGCCTTTGGGATTGTGTCACGCATGCGCAGTCCCCTTCCTGCCCAAGGGTGCCATCTTGCTCAGTCTCCCTTTTTCCGTGGAGCCCAACAGACGTAGTCCAACTTCCCTCATGGAAAATGTGTGTCAAAACTACTGAAGATTCTCTTCTTCGGCCTGGTTCAATGCCGGTTCCCCTTCCTGCCTCGGTTTGGTACACCGTTATCGAGTCCAGTCACTATTTTTCAGTTTTTGCCCTTAGTGGGTAGCGTTCGCACTCTTTTTTTTTTTTCACTGGCAGCCCGGTCATTTGACCTCGCAGGGGCCCTTTTTCCCCCGATGACTGTCAGCAGGTTTAAAATGTGTGATCGGTGTAAAAGATTAACGTCTCTCACCGACACACACAACTGCTGTATCTGCTGCCTCGGGCCCGACCATAACCCAAAGATCTGTGGACCGTGTGGAAGATGTCTTCCAAGGCACTTAGAAGTAGGCATCAGCAGCGTGAAAGGATTTTCACCAGGGTCCGGACCTCTTCAGAAGCCTCGACGTCTCGGGAGCTATCTGACTCTGAGCATAGTCGGGGGTCTTCTGAGCGGGGGTCTCCCTCGCAGGAACACCGGAGGAAGAAGAAACCTGCGAGGGTGGTCTCGTTGGATGCCTCTGATTGACCTGAATCCTCGCGGGCCAGGTCGCGGAGTCATGACTGCCGCCCCGGGTCCTCGGAGTCAAAGCGGCCTGCAAAGGTGCCTCGCACGGAGCCGGAGACGCCGAGGAAGGTAACTGCTGTTGTCCTCGTTGACTCCCCTCCGGGAGAACTGGCGTCGGGCCCAACGGTGTCAGGACCCGACACAGAGGCTGTGGAGCCTTCTGAGCTCGGTCTCAGGTTGGCGGCCCTGGAGTGCAGCACGTCTGCTTTCATGGAACAGCAGTGGGCGCTGATGGCCTGTCTCATCGGTCCATCCATCCTGACCACCGGGACCTCGACGACCAAGTCGATCCTGGAGGCCGAGCCGATCCTCGAGACTCTTTGGACTCGGGTCGATCCTCGGCCGAGGTCTCCCTCGAACTCCTGTTCGGGACTGAGGTTGTCGACGCTGGGGCCCTCGGCATCAGGGCGGTCAAGACCGAAGCCCTCATGGCCGGAGCCCATCGATTCCTCCTCGGAGGACTCAACATGGGAAACGGAAAATGAAGAGTCCCTGGACACCCACCGGACCCGGTATGTCCCATCGGACTCGCTGGGTTCCAAGCCTCGGATAAGGTCCCCCCTGGAGGATACTGTCAGCATACATCAGCATGACATTATGCCTAGCATAGGTAGATGTCAGCATACATCAGCATGACATTATGTCTAGCATAGGTGTAATGGCTTTTTCCCAGATCTTGGATTTCAAGCAGCTTTGTTACTCTGGTGATGTCAGTCTCCAAACTTAATGAGGGTATTTTACAAGATGAGATTAGCTCTGACCCCCTGGTGATGTCAGTCTCCGGGCCTGATGAGAGTGGTCTGCAGCCCCTCCTTGCTAAATCAAGTGTTAGCAGACCTCAAAGGGAGGTGCTGGAAACAATAGCAGACCTCAAAGGGAGGTGCTGGAGAAAACTCACTATAAAGGACAGAAATACTTCCTCTTTCCCTCTCTCTCTCTCTCTTCATTGGAAATGAAGGACAGGAGGCTCTGACAATCACTTCTCTTTACCCCTCCCCCCCTCTCTCTCTCTCTCTCTCTCTCTCTCTCGCTCTCTCTCTCTCTCTCTGACCTCTCTCACACAAACATGCACACACATAGAGTCTTTCATATAATCTATTCTCTCTCACACTTCACACATGCACACACACACATAGATTCATTGATGCACACTGAAGCAGCTCTGTAACAACCACTATATGACTCTGTTCTGTACCTATGTAATAACCAAAACTGGTGTGGCTTGGAAAAAGAGTTTTATATCGAAATAGGCTTGTCTTATTTCTGCTGCTTACCCTACTGTCTCTGTGAAATGAACCCAGGACCAAACGGAGCGTAGCCAAAAGTGGAGAGCAGTGGCGGAAGATTACAGTTCAGAAGATTACATTTATGGGGCTGGTTCTCGGACTTTGTCAGGGACATGGTCAAGGCTTTGGCATTCCTGGTGGACTCCAAGGAGGAGCCTCGAGCAGAGGAGCTCGAAGCCCTCCAGTATGACTTTCCCCTTCGGGAAGACCTTATGGTACCGGTTCCTCTGATGTTGGAACTGCTGATGCTCCGCATGTGGGAGTCACCGACCTCGATGCCGGTTCTCAGCAAGCGGGTCAATTCCATCTATCGAGTCCACAAGAGCCCTGGGTTCCAGAAAGCACAGCTGCCGCACAACTCCATGGTTGTGGAATCAGCCATGCACAGGCTCAAGAGCCAAAAAATGCACTTCTCGGTGCCTCCTGGCAGGGAAGCCTGGAATCTGGATGCCCTCGGCAGAAAGGGCTCGATGCTGTCATGCTGAGTCCAAACATACCAGCTGTACATGGGCATGTACTTGCGGGACCTGGCAAAGGAGATTGCCGGGTTCTCAGCTGGCCTCTCCAAGGAACCCTTGCAGCGTTTCAAGAACTTGTCCACGGGGATTCGGGAGTGCTCGAAGTTTATGTCTCGAGCAGCCTATGACGGCTTCCAGGTCTCGGCCTGAGCAGCCACAGCCTGCATTGGTGCCCGCCGCCAGGTGTGACGAATGTTGTCAGACCTGGAGCCATTGGTTCAGGACAAGTTGGTCGATTTCCCTTGCCGGGGTGACAACCTATTTGGCAAATCCATGACTGAGAAGGCTGCTGAAATCGAGTCCAAGTACTTGACCCGGACAAGACTATCCAAGAAGACTTCTGCCCCTTCTAAAAAGAAGGGCTCTGGTAAAAAGCCCTTTTTCCAGAGAAAGGGTGCTGCTTACCACAACTACTTTACTCAGCAGGCCTCCCCAGCTCGCCCACTGCAGCAAGCCAAGGGACAGGGGCATGGCCCGCATAAGCAGAAGACCCCCAAGCCTCCGGCCCCAGCTCCAACACAGCCGGGAGGAGGTTTTTGACTGCCAAAGCATAGTCTCTCTCAAACCAGGGGTGAGGTCCTGCACAGGAGGAAGGCTGAGCCTGTACGCCCACAGGTGACCAATAATCACCACAGATACCTGGGTCCTTCAAATAGTCCAAAAGGGCTATTTGCTCCACTTCAACCAGGTACCTCCTTCCTTCTTTCCAGGAGAGCCTCTCAGACCCCCTCTACACAGGGACCTCCTCTTGCAGGAGTTGGCCGGTCTTCTAGAGGATCAGGCGGTGGAACCGGTGCCCCACCACCTGCAGGGACAAGGCTTCTACTCCAGGTATTTTCTGATACCAAAGAGAACAGGGGTTCTCAGACCCATCCTCGACCTGCGAAACTTAAACAAGTTCCTGGTGAGGGAAAAGTTCAAGATGCTTTCCCTTGGAATATTGCCACCTTACCTCCACCAGGGAGATTGGCTATGCTCCTTAGACCTGAAGGATGCCTACACGCACATCCTCATACATCCAGACCACAGACAATATCTCAGATTTGTAGTGGGAGGAAACCATTTTCAGTAGAGTACTACCATTTGGCCTAGCCTCTGCTCCCAGAGTGTTTACCAAATGCCTGGCGGTAGTGGTGGCCTTCCTCAGGAACTAAGGGATTTTTGTCTTCCCTTACCTGGACGACTGGCTCATCAGGGCCCAGTCGCCTCAGGAGGCCCAACAGGCCACAACTCGCACTATCAACATGCTACAGCATTTCGGCTTTGTCATAAATCAAGCAAAGTCCACTTTGCTCCCCACTCAAAACTTAGAGTTCATAGGAGCAAGACTAGACACCCTTCGGGCAAGGGCTTACCTGCCGGAGGACGGGGCACAGCGGCTTCTGGCACTGGTGCAACAAGTCAGCCACAAGTCTCAGATCTCAGTGAGACACTTTCTATGCCTCCTGGGCCACATGGCCTCCACGGTACATGTGACCCCAAGTGCCCGTTTCCACATGAGGACAGCTCAGTGGTGCCTCAGAGATCATTGGACACAAGCCACCGGACGACTCCGAGACAGGATCAGTGTGTCCAAACGACTGATGAAGTCATTGGCATGGTGGCTTCAGCCACCCAACCTGCTTCAGGGAGTGCCTTTTCAGCTTCCCTCGCACACAAGAGTGCTGACGACAGATGCCTCTTTGCTGGGCTGGGGAGCCCATTGCCAGGGATCATGCACTCAGGGGTTGTGGTCTCCTCAGGAGAGTACACACCAAATCAACCTCTTAGAGCTTCGGGCGATTTGCCTAGCTCTTCAAACCTTCTGTCATGTTCTCTCACATCAGTCTGTCTTGGTGCAGACCGACAATCAGGTAGCTATGTTCTACGTGAACAAGCAGGGAGATACAGGGTCCCGTCTCCTATGTCAGGAGACACTCGACCTCTGCTCCTTTGCAATCAGGCAGGGTATGTCCCTCAAAGCAGTTTACCTGCCAGGTCAGGAGAACTTCCTAGTAGACAAGCTAAGCAGGATTCTTAAACTTCACGATTGGCAACTGAATCCGGAAGTGGCCCAGCAGATCTTCCAATGCTGGGGGCATCCGTCCATAGATTTCTTTGCCAGTCCGCAAAATCACCAGTTGCCCAGCTTTTGCTCCAGACAGCCACACCCTCAGAGGGTGGCTGCAGATGCTTTTCTGATCTCCTGGTCAGGAGGCCTCATGTATGCGTTTCCTCCCATGCCTCTAGTGGCCCGGACTCTGTTCAGAATCCTTCGGGACAAGGCCTCTGTCATTCTGGTAGCTCCCAGATATCCAAGGCAGTCTTGGTTTCCTCTTCTCCTTCAGCTGGCAGTGGAAGAAGCCCCACTCCCGCTGGGGACACAGCCTGACCTCCTGTCCCAGGAGCAGAGCTTGCTCTTACATCCCAACCTCAGGTCCCTCAACCTGATGGCATGACTGCTGAAAGGATAGTGCTGGCGCCTCTCTTCCTATCTAAGAATGTTGAAGAAGTGTTACTGGCCTCAAGGAGACAGTTCACTAGGAAAACCTATGCCTTCAAGTGGCACAGGTTTGAGGTGTGGTGTACCCAGCACAATGAAAACCCTTTCGCTTGCCTTGTACCAGTGGTATTGCAGTACTTGCTTCACCTCTCAGAATTAGGTCTTCAGTCTAACTCTGTCAGAGTCCACCTGAGTGCTTTGTCAGCACACCACTCTCCAGTAGAAGGACAACCTCTTTCGGCTCACCCCTTGGTGTCCAGATTCCTTAGAGGTCTACTTCTACTAAACCCCCCTGGTTCGTCCCCCGGCAACTGAGTGGGATTTGAATGTGGTCTTGGAGCAGCTTACTCGCCCACCCTTTGAGCCAATGTCTACTTGCCATCTGCGCTTCCTTTCCTGGAAGGTGCTCTTCCTGGTGGCACTCACATCTGCCAGACGAGTGAGTGAGCTGCAAGCTCTTGTTTCGGATAGACCGTATACAAGGTTTTATAGGAACAGAATGGTCCTTCGTACCCACTCTAAGTTCCTTCCGAAAGTGGTCTCTTCGTTCTACCTCAACCAAGAGGTGGTTCTTCCAACCTTCTTTCCCAGACTGCATGCCAGCCGGGCAGAGGCGGTCCTGCATACCCTCGATTGTAAGAGGGCGTTAGCCTTCTACCTGGAGCATACGCGGGGACATCAAAGGGCTACTCAGCTCTTTGTCTCTTATGACCCCAGTAGGCTGGGGCTACCTATCTCCAAGCGCACGTTGTCCACCTGGGTGGCAGACTGCATTGCCTGGGCGTACAGTGCGGCCAACCTCCCCTTGCAGGGTTGAATCACAGCCCACCGTGTCAGGACTAAGGCTGCATCAGTGGATCACTTCCACTGGCAGACATCTGCCAGGCCGCCACCTGGTCTTCGGGCCAGACCTTTGCAGCCCATTACTTCTTGGATAAGGAGTCACGATGGGACAATGCTTTCGGCCAGGCGGTACTCCGTAACATATTTGAGGTATAGGAAACTCCTACCCTCCAGCCCTTTGATGTCAGACTACCGGAGGTGTTGAGTTCTCTGCTGAATTCCTATCACAGCTGCTGCGGCTCTTCTAGAGGGAGCCATTTTTCAGCTATGGGTTCTCAGTAGTTTATAGCTAGGGAGTCCCATATGTGAGGACTGACTTCCTCCTTGTTCCTGGAGAAAGCGTAGTTACTCACCTGTAACAGATGTTCTCCAGGGTCAGCAGGAATCAGTCCTCACGACTCTCCCTCCTCCCCTGGAGTTGCAGTCTTATCATTATTATATTTTGTTCATTTTGCCATCTCTTTAGCTATTGTAGTGATGAAAGCTCCCAGGAAGACATGGCAGTGGAAGAAAATCCTAGTTTCCCCTTTGAAATGAATGACAGTTCACTTGTGCATAAGACTTGCAAGCCAGATCAGGAAAAACCCCAGCTCCCTGCTAAGGTCAGGCCACGCCCTAGCTCAGGGGTGGAGACAAGCTTGCCTGATGATTGATCACACAGGTGCAGAGAACAGGGAGTGCCTAGCAGCCAACGGTTCTTAAAACCATGAGCAGAGCAGAAAGAGGAGGGAAGGAGGAAGGCAAAGGACAACAGAGAGAGCAAGGCTGAGCATAGCTGGAGGAGAAAGAAGAAAGAGAAAACTCCCAGGAAAGCAGCTACCCAAGAGGGACTGGAGAAGGACATAAGGAGGCTGAATTTCAGAGCTTGGAGGATCCCAGGAAGAAAGAAATCAGCACTTGTCTGAGGAACCATCCCCAAGGTAAAGCCAGCAGTTTCAGAGCTGAGAAATCAACAGAGAAACAGTTGGCTCTGCTTCCTGGACCTTAGCAATAGCACTCACCGTCTACTGCTAAGAGGTGGATGGAAAGTTTTACGTATGGGAAAAGTCATAGCCCTGATAAAAGCAGAACAGCTGAGTCTTCAAAGCTAGAAGCACTGAGAGAGTTGTTTGCTGAGGGAAAAGTTCACTCCCCTAATACAACTGTGCCTTTACAAGCTGAATTGCTGTGGAATCAGTTCCAGGAATTTCTAAAGGAGAGAAAGTCTGAGAGAGTTTGTAACTTTGATAGAGGTACCACATATCCTGATGCCATAGAAGGAATGCAAATAGATTCCTGTTTGCTAAGCTCTGAGTGTGAACCTGTGCCAATGGATTGCTCATTGCTCAACCAGAGCTCTGTGAGCCTCAGTCTTGAAAGACTAGAAAAGGGGCCTGTCACTTCTGGTGAGAGATCTGCAACTGTGAGTATATACTTCTGGGACTTTTCTGAAAGGAATTCTTTTTGTTAAAGCTAATTAATCTGTGAACCCACTATTTTTTGTTAAATCAGTCAGGGCCTAGTAGCAGCAGTTTAAGTATTACATTTAAAACACAGAAGAGAGCTTTCTGGTTAAATTTCATACCCAGCAGAGAGCTTGTAGTTTAAATTTCATAATAAGTTAGAGCCTAGCAGCAGCAAAGAGCTATCATTTAAATCAAATAAGAATATAGATTAGCACAAAAGGCAAAACAGGGTCAGTACTCTTTGAGCAGCAAATAGTCTTCTACAGACCTTTACAAAGAGGCCTTCTACCTAGGGGGCAAGAGACCCGTGAAACATTTTTCAATAGGTGTAAACACCAGGTGGCAGATCAAAAGGCCATTTTGAAAGACTCAGCCAAGAAAGGACTGTTAATCATCCAGGAAGTTGGTCACAGCTTACCTCAGCAGCACAGGCATAAATAGCTCAACCAGAGCTCTGTGAGCCTCAGTCTTGAAAGACTAGAAAAGGGGCCTGTTACTTCTGGAGAGAGATCTGCAACTGTGAGTATATACTTCTGGGACTTTTCTGAAAGGAATTCTTTTTATTAAAGCTAATTAATCTGTGAACCCACTATTTTTTGTTAAAGCAGTCAGGGCCTAGTAGCAGCAGTTTAAGTTTACATTTAAAACACAGAAGAGAGCTTTCTGGTTAAATTTCATACCCAGCAGAGAGCTTGTAGTTTAAATTTAATAGTCACTCAGGGCCTAGCAATTTAAATCAAATAAGAATATAGCTTACCTCAGCAGCACAGAACAGGGTACTGTGTAGCAGCCCTCTTTTAATAGGTGTTGTTTCCCTCCCCATGCCCACCCACCCCTGGGATAATTGTAGCTTTATAGGTACTTACACATTTTAACAGACAGGAGGTGCTCTCAGGTGAAGCTCGTTACCCAAATCAGTCATACTCTAAGGACTTGAGATTAATTAAGCTTCAGGTGAACAAGGTATATTAAACGTATTAGGTACAGTTTTATTGGCAACCCTTAGTAAGTAAAGAACTTAAGGATCTAAACAAAAACTTAAAACTAAGATGCAGACAGCAGTCCAGCAGCGAGATGGGGGCTTTCCAGTCTTTTGCATTGAGTGTCACATGTATGATTTTCTCCCAGTTGGTGAGAGGTCTTACGTGTGCACTAGGTGCAAGGAGCTCTTTGCTCTCAGGGAACGAGTCCGTTCTCTAGAGGCTAGAGTAGCAGACTTGGAAAACATAAGACAGACAGATAGGTACATAGACGAGACCTACAGGGATATAGTCCTGAGGTCCCACCTCCAGTCTGGCAGCATCCCTGTTGCCATGGAGGAGCAAGGTCACATGACAGGAGAGCATCACCCTGGTGTGGCAGGAAGTGATCCCGTAACTAGGACCTGTCCTCCAGGTGATGTAAAACCCTCTCGCACTGAGGAAGTTTCTCCAGGGCCATGTGCCCATGAGGGAAGGGTTAGGACAGCCATTATAGTTGGTGATTCGATCATTAGGCATGTAGATAGCTGGGTGGCTGGTGGACGTGAGGATCGCCTGGTAACATGCCTGCTTGGTGCGAAGGTAGCGGACCTCACGCGCCATCTAGATAAGGTCTTAGATAGTGCTGGGAAGGAGTCTGCTGTCTTGGTACATGTCAGTACCAATGACATAGGAAAATGTGGTAGGGAGGTTCTGGAGGCTAAATTTAAGCTTTTAGGTAGGAAGTTGAAATCCAGAACTTCCAGGGTAGCGTTCTCCGAAATGCTTCCCGTTCCACTTGCAGGACCCAAAAGGCAGGCAGAGCTCCGGAGTCTCAATGCGTGGATGAGACAAAGGTGCAGAGATGAGGGTTTTGGATTTGTTAGGAACTGGGGAACATTCTGGGGAAAGGAGGGGCTCTTCCGAAGGGATGGGCTTTACCTTAACCGGGATGGAACCAGGCTGCTGGCATTAACCTTTAAAAAGGAGATAGAGCAGCTTTTAAACTAGATAATAGGGGAAAGCCGACAGTCGCCCAAGAGCAGATGGTTCGGAAGAATGTATCCTTGAAGGATACTACCAAAAGCAGAGAGGTTCCAAAAAAGAGCAAAGTAGCCCAAATGCCCTCAAGTATGGAGCAGACAGAGCTTAAAGATCCCAGTATATGCATGGATGTTATTTATGCACATGCAAATCCAAAGATCTGGAACGGGGCATGCCCCTCGAATCCCCGCTGTGGCTGCAGTTAACAATGGATGCCAAGCGGCTGGGGGTCTCACTGCGAGGGTCGCTTTGCCCAGGGTTGCTGGAGTGCCCAGGAAGCCCAGTGGTCCATCAACAGATTGGAAATGTGGGCGGTGGCTCTGGCTCTCAGAGCTTTCCAGCATTCACTCTGCAAGAGGGCTGTCCGGGTGCTGTCGGACAATGTGACCAGTGGCCTATATCAACCATCAGGGTGGCACGAGCAGTCGTCTCTTAGAGGAAGAGGCAGAGGGCCTGTTGGAATGGGCTGAAACCCATCTGCTGACCTTGTCAGCACAGCACGTGGCTGGAGTAGAAAACATCGCGGCGGATTACCTGAGCAGGTTCAAGGTAGATCACGGCGAATGGGAACTCTGTCACGAGGTGTTCGAGCAGGTGGTGCGCCGATGAGGACCTCCCATCATGGATCTCATGGCTCGTCAGGGGTTGGCCAAAAGAAGCCGCTGCTTCAGCAGAAGAAAGGAAAGGATGTCGGAGGGTTCAGAAGTGGCCCACGGAGGGGCTTCTGTATGTGTTCCCTCCATGGGCTCTCATAGGCAGGGTCCTCCAGAGAGTAGAGGCCCGCAGAGGGTGGGTAGTTCTGATAGCCCCGGACTGGCCACGGCATCCATAGTATGCCGATCTCATTCGGCTGCTAGCCGATCGTCCATAGCGCCTTCCGGTGAGAGATGACCTCCTGGCTCAGGGTCCCATGCGGATGCCACAGGTGGATTGGTTCTCGCTTATGGCCTGGCTATTGAAAGGGCAAGACTGCGTAAGCAAGGTTATTCCGGTGCAGTGATCACGACCTTGCTGAACGCTCAGAAGCGTTCAATCTGCCTCTCCTATGTGAGAGTCTGGTGCATTTTTGAGGCCTGGTGTTCGGCACAGAAAAAGAGGCCTATGGTGGTCTCTGTGGCAGAGGTCCTGGATTTTTTACAGGCAGGTTTCGAAAAAGGTCTCGCGGCCAGCTCATTGCGGGTACAGTTGGTGGCTATTTCCTGTTAGAGGGGTAAGGTTCAAGGTAGGACATTAGGATGACATCCTTGAGGGCAGTACAGATTTTTCTTTTTATAGGCTTCTAATTAGCACTCCCAAATTCAGCAAGATTAGGGCAGGCTGGTGCAGCCCTCTCAGGTGGGAGCTCATAACTGTGCCAGGAATTTAGTTAAAAGAAACAAAAAAAAGAGAGAGAGAAAACAAAACCAAAGGTATATTAACTGTGATTGGCCAGAACCACGCTACTCTCCTTGCAGGGGAAGTGAGTGGAGCAGTAAAAGCCAGACTGTAAGCCTGGGCAGGAGAAAACAGCTTGCTGGGAGACAGGATCATGGGCATGATGACTTCGGAGTGGCAGACAGCCAGGAGCCATTGTGACAGCGGGAAACCAGGTATTCTGAGACCCTTCTGCCCAATGCCAAAGCCTTGGGGTGGCTGAGCATGTGGTGTGGCTCCTTAACCTCTGGGAAAGCAAGGCAGGCTTGGGCGGAGAACGAGGCAGCAGCAGTTCCATGTATATCAGGGAGCTGCGTGGTGTGGTGGCCATTTAAGTAAAGCACAGGAGAGATGCGGGACCCACAGGAAGCTGCAGGCAGCGCTCGGGGCACTTGATGAGCTGACTTTATTGCTGGTTTTGGGGTTTGGCAGGCTAATCTGGAGCTGAAGGAGCACAGTTAAATTTGAGTAGTGTTAAAGAAAAGAAAAGAAGTAAAGAGCAGCAAAGCCCTTTGGGACAGCATCACCTCAAACATGCAAGACAGACCTGTGTGGCCTGTGGGTCACATAGGGGATCAGTGTCGGCAGCCGGGTTCTGCAGGGGGTGTGATGCGGAGTCCCAGTCAGTAGAGGCAGAATTGCAGGGGGACAGGCCAGACGGGTGCTCTGATACTGATGCAGGCCATGATACCGAGGGGGCATCGGCGGTGCCCAGTGCATCTATAATGGCTGTGGAAGGAAAGGAGCCTATCCCGGTCAAGACAGCCAAGGGCAAAGGTAAGAAGGTGGCGAAAGGGACAGGGGCTAAGGAGCAACATGTGGTGAGTGCTCGAGGTGGTTTCTCACCAGAGTTTGTACTCTTGCTGCATAAAGCCTTCTGTTTAAAGCAGCGAACAGCAAATAAGCCAAAGAGTGAACTTAAGCGTGGTGTGGATACTGGCTTAGCGCTTGAGGAGACCGAGGAGGAGCCGGTCCCAGTAAGAGGCAGGTGGAAGAGAGATTCTGGGAATATACTCCACTGGAGACGGAAGAGTTGGAGGAGGAAAATTTTGAGATTTCAGAGTTGGAGGAAGGAGAGATTCCGCAGGCTGAGGATTCTTGCATTTATCTTGGTTTTCCGCAGAGAGCAGTTGGCGGCTTTGATAGCGCAGTCAGCTAAAGTGTTGAACATGCACATGGAGGCACCAGAAGAAGAGGAATTCGCTATCCCTAGCTGTTCGGTCCACACAAAAAAGTGTTCCCATTGCACAGACTCGTGCGGCATATGATTCAGGAGGAATGGGATGTTCCGGAAGGGCCATTTTGGGGTACTCGAACGATGGCTCGGTAGTACCCTCTCCTAGATTGAGACAGAGAGCTGTATTGCATTCCCAAAGGGTATGCAGCGGTCTCGGCAGTGACCAAGAAAACAACAATATCGATAGGGGTTTGTTCCACCCTTAAGGATGTTCAACATCATAAGTTGGAGACGCTACTGAAACAAGCTTTTGACACTTATGCCTGTTTTTGCAGACTTCAGTTAGGCCTGGGTCACAAAAGCCCCACAGTCTCCGTTGGGCTCAGGGAGGCTTCGGAGACGTGGAAGATTAACGAGAATGATCACCAGAGGTAGCGAAGTAGGAGTCCGGAGCTGCATATCTGGTGGATGCCTTCTATGACCTTATTAGGCGCATGTCTACGGGTATGGCCTTGGTGGCAGCTAGACAATATTTATGGCTCTGTAACCTCCCACTTCATCCTGATCTTGCCCCCCCTCAATTCCTGTCTTTCTGCTGTTGCTGATTGGCTCACCTCAAACTGTCTGCAGTTGAACTTGGCTAAAACACTTGCAATCTGGTTCACCTATGGTAGTCCTCCCCCTCTGGTTGCCCCCTCCTTCTCTGACGCACATATTCTCCTTGTTTCCGTTACCTAGGTGTTCTTTTTGACTCAGATCTTTTTTCCGGGCTCACATCTCTCACATTACTAAGACTTCCTTCTTCTTTCTATGCCAGGTCCACACCATCTGTCCATTTCTTACCCCACAGACTCTCACCACTCTTCTCCTTTCTCTGGTTATGTCACGCGTCAATTTCTGCAATTCTGTTCTGGCTGGCCTTCCACACTCACAGCTACACCGTCTTCAACGCATCCAGAACACAGCTGCACGCCTTATCTTTCACTCTTCACATCGGGATCACATCACTTCTCTTTTTCTCCACCTTCACTGGCTTCCCATTGAATTCCGTATTCGCTATAAGATCCTCACACTGGTGGGTCATGTTCTCCACAACCGCACTCCTCAGTATCTGGCAGACCTTATTCAGTCCCATACTCCCAGTCGCTCACTTCGGTCACTACACATCAGTCGCCTCCACCTCCCCTCTCCATCCCGCGCTCACCTACAATCTACCAGGTCCTCTGCTTTCTTCTTTACTGGTCCCGCATTCTGGAACTCCCTGCCCACCTCTCTCAGACTCGTACAGCACTATTCCACTTTCAGAAAACATCTGAAAACTGACCTCTTTTCCTCCGCTTTTGACCTACCCTCCCCTTTTGTGTGAAGCTACCTTTTCCCACCTCTCTCTCACTCCTTCTCTTCTTGGTCGCATGTGTTTAAATGTCTTGGGTGCTTCCCTGTCACTTATTATAATTTCCTTTCCCTTTCTGCCTGATTGGCTTTTCCTGTATATTTTACTTTTGTAAACCGCTATGTTATTATTTGAATGGCAGTATATCAAGCTAATTAACATAAACATAGATGTGTCGTCCAAGTCTTGGCTCAGCAAGCTACCCTTCAGGGGTAAGCTGTTGTTTGGCGAGGACCTCGAAGTTGGTCAAGGACTTGTGGGAAACTAAAGGAGGACAATTGCCAGAGGGCGAGCAGAAGTTAGCTCGCACATCGACCCTAGGGAGAGGTCAGCCGAGAGAGTTTTGGAGGTTTAGGTTGCTGAGGTACGCACCTTACCAGAGGGGTCATTTCCCAGCGAGGGGGCCATCCTTTCGGGGCTTCAGAGGTTTGGGAAGAGGATTTTACTCTTCCACCTCAGCAGCTCCTAAGAAACAACAATGATACGAGGACAGGCCAGGTGAATCTGGTTCCCGTAGGAGGTCGGCTACGGGAGTTTTACAGTGCCTGGTTCCAAATCACGACTGACCGGTGGGTGTTGGAAGTTGTCAGGGAGGTATATTCCCTGAAAGTCACCCAACCCCTTCGGGATACCTTTATCAATTCCCCCTACAAGGCTCGGCAAAAGTGGAAGGCAGTGGAAGACACCCTAAAGTGATTGCTGGAACTGCAGGTGGTGGTACCAGTACCACAAAGCCAACAAGGATGTGGTCAATACTCCATCTATTTTGTGGTGCCAAAGAAAGAAGGTTCCTTTTGCCAAATTTTGGATATCAAATATGTTAATCGAGCCCTGCGGGTGCTGGACTTTGGCATGGAAGCCTTGCGGTCGGTAATAGTGGCAGTACAAGAAAGGGAATTCTTAATGTCATGCAATCTCATAGAAGCATATCTCCACATTCCAGTACGAGTGGAATATCAGCAGTTCCTCAGATTTGCAGTGCCAGGAGTGCATTTTTAATTTTGGGCCTTGTCCTTGGGACTGGCGACCGTGCCTCAGACTTTCACCAAGATCATGGTGGTCGTCACAGCGGTCTTAAGGCAAGAGGACATTCTAGTCCACCCTTACCTCGACGATTGGCTCATTCAAGCAAAGTCCCTAGCGGAGAGTGTAAGGGTGATCGATTGGGTCATCGCGTTTCTCTGGAATTTAGGATGGGTGTGAACTTTGTCAAGAGTCATGTCATGCCGTTACAGGACCTAGAGTATCTGGGTGGATGGCTTCAGACAAAGATTGGACGAGTTGCTTCCGGTGGCAAGAGTGCAAGAGCTGCAAAAGCATATCCGGCAGTTCCTGTGCAGCGTCGCATTACTTGCAAGTGCTGGGGTCCAGGGTGGCATAGATAGAGCTGGTCCCATGGGCACAGGCACACATGCAGACACTGCAAAGAACTCTGCTGCGCAGGTGGTCTGTGCAGATTCACCCCCTTTCTCGGTACTTGCCTTGCGCAAAAAAAACATGGACTGCACTACAGTGGTGGTTGTGGGGTGATACCCTTTTGAAGGACATGCCTCTAGAGATTCCTCTCTGGGTGTAGCTAACGACTTATGCCAGCCTGGTTGGCTGGGGAGCACATTGCAAGGCACGGTTTCTGCAAGGACTATGGACGGAGCAGGAGGCACAGTGGCCCATAAACAGACTGGAATTGTGAGCAGTTTTTCGAGCTCTGCAAGAGTTTCAGCAATGGTTGCAGGGAAGAGCCGTGAGTGTGTGTTCAGACAGTGCAGCAGCGGTAGCATATATCAATCGGCAGGGTGACACAGGCAGTGTACAATTAGAGGATGAGTGTGGTCCATTGATGGAATGGGCGGAAAAGAATCTCTTGGTTCTTTCAGAGGTGCACATAGCCGACTGAGAAAACGTAGAAGCGGATTATCTCAGCAGGGTGAGAATTGACCTGGCAAAATGGCGGCTCAGTCGGAGCATATTCGATCAACTAGTAAATCGGTGGGGCAGCTGATCATGGACTCGATGGCAACCTTCGAATCAGCCAAGGCAGCACGGTTTTACAGCAGGAAAAGAGAGCATATGTCAGAAGGACTCTATGCCCTAGTGCAACCATTGCCCATGGATGGGCTGCTGTATGTCTTTCCTCCTTGGCCACTGTCATGAGGCTGGAGCCATGGAAGATGCAGCCTTAGAAAAAAACCCTGTTTTGCATAGAGCTGAGAATGTGCAGAGAGTGCAGTTGCATCGCAGCACAGCCAGAGGGGGCAAGAGTAATCCCACAGAGGCTGAAGCAACGTGCTCAGACACTAATTGTATAAGTGGCAATCAGTTGCACCTGAGGCCAAGCCCAGGACGTTCAAACCAAAACTCCCTTTATAAGGAGAAACAGAGAGCAGCAAGACAGAAAGAGAAGAGGGAAGAGAAGGTGGAAAGGAAGGTGGAGAACCTGCAGGACGTGCAGGACAAGAAGAACGTGGAACAGGAGAGATTCCACACAGAGCCAGCCCAGAGGGACAGAATCCAGAGGAAGTTTACTCAGACGGATAGAGTCCAGAGGGGCAGAACACAGAGGGACGGAGTCCAGAGAAAAGCTGCCAGAAGAAACAGTTTGTCTGGTAGGAGTGACTCTCCCAGCCCAAGTAACTTTGTTGAATCTGGATTACAAGGAACAAGGAAGAGAGGTTCCTATTATAAAGATACCTTTTCAGAAAACCACAAAGAGTGGGAATCCTTACCAGGTTTTCCTGAACCCCATGAAAGCAAAGCACTGCACAGAAAAGCCTATCTCCCAAGAGCAGTACGTCAGAAGGAGAGCTCTAGGTGTGGAAATTCCAGGAAGCCAAGGTATGCTGAATCTTTAATTCTAAAGGAAAGCCTTGCTAATAGAAACCCTGTTAAAGCAGCTATTCCCTATAAGGGGAGGGGAAGCAAAGCAGAGCTTTTTAAGACAGTCCCTCACAGCTTAACAGGAAAGTTTTACTGGAAGCAAGATAGACCCTGTAAGTTTGTAACGGGGAGTGAAAATTACTATTCAAAGGAAGAAGCCAGTGACGCAGAGTCTATGGAAATTGAATGTGAGAATTTATTCCCATGCCTCAGGAGCAATCCATGGACTGTAATTTCTGTTCAAAAATTTGAATAATTGCCCCAATGAAATGCAAAATACTGAAAATTATGTTTTTTTATATATATAAAAAGTTTTTTCCAAATATGTTTTTAATGTTTTTGTGGATTCGGGTCTCAGAATGAATGGGGAAGGGTAGCTACAGGCTACAGTAACTGAAAAGCCTGAGAAATCCCTAACCCCTTCCTTACATCAAGGACCCAAGCAATCCATTTTTCTTGTATTTTCTTATACTGAAAAAGTGGTTTTAAAAGATGCAGATTTCAACAATCAAGAGCTCTGCTCTTATCAAAAATATGATGACAGCTCATAAATAGTTCTAGTCATCTATAGCAATTATCAATTGAAGAAGAGACTTCCGACTTTCAAATATAAAGTCCAGACAACTTATCTGTTTGAAGATCATAGAGTCAGAACCAGTCTCTCCGCACCCGACGCGAACTTCAAGCGCTGCTGCGTTTCACCGCCTTCGCGGTTTCATCAGGGAAAGTGTTTTTCTACGGCGTGTCATTCATGTTTTGTATTAAATAGCTTCAAAAAAAAAGAAATGTACACATCAGTATTATAAATGCACGTTCATATCAGATAAGGTAAAAAGCCGACCAAAATATTTGCTGAATCTGTCCATATTGTGTTAAACCAACAGACCTTGAGACTTCACCTTTCAAACATACTGAAGTAAAAAAAACGCCGCGCATGCGTATCGAGTCATGCAAGCAGTCAACTTATAAGCTGTGGGAATAGATGGTAATTAGCCATTCAATGAACATCGAAAAGATAATAAAAATCATAATATCCAGACATATTGACATGCCCTTCATTAGGACAGAATAATCAGTTGCAAACTGAATCTTATAGGCATACTGACCAATCAATTTGGGAATTAAGACCTCCAGGGCAGACCGATTGCAGACGGTAAATCCAACGCTGTTCATTAATAAGTAAACTTTGGCTCCGGATTTTACCGGCATATCCTGCCAGAGTCTGATCTATACAAAAGCAGCGAAGCTGATCAAACTGATGATGGAAAGCAAGGCAGTGAGCCACTATTGGTGCTTCCAGTTTCTGACAATGAAGGCGACTACGATGTTCATTGATTCTCAATTTAAAAGCTCTCGTTGTTTTCCCAATGTAAAGAAGCTGACACGGACATTGAATCGTGTAAACCACAAACATAGAGGTGCAGTTAGTCAATTTCTGCAGTTGATATGTTATCCCATGGTAAGTAAACTGGGTGAGCTCTAGAGTGACATTGCAGATAGCACAGTTTCCGCATTTGACATGTCCAACCGGAGCATCTATATTCATAGAGGTAGTAGTAATAATAGATGAACGTAACTCAGTCGGACTCTACAGCTCCTTGAGATTTTTATGCCTTTGCCATACACAACGGATAGATTTATCTTCCAATCCAGGTAAATGACTCAAGATATTACTGTGACGGTCCAAAATTTTCTTAAACTTGTTACTCAATGGGGAATATTTTGATATAAAATTTATCTGGTCTTCCTGTTGATCACTCGATCGTTTCTCCTGCAACAACAGATCCCGATTATTAAACAATGCGCATGTGTAGGCTTGATTGACAACTGTTTGTGGATACCCTCTATCAAAAAAATTCTTCTGCAGCTGCTTGGAATGTGATCTAAAATCATTCAACTCCGAACAATTCCGCCGAAAACGAAGAAATTGGGAGAAGGGGAGACTATTTTTAAGCTGTATAGGATGAGCACTCTGATAGTGTAATAACGCATTCCTGGCTACTTCTTTCCTATATATAGTGGTCTCCCAAGTGGATCTGCCTTTTCGAATTTCCAAATCAAGATATGTGATTTTATCTAAATTTATTTATTTATTTATTTATTTATTACAGTTGCTTATATACCGCACTATTCGGCATCAGCGCGGTTTACAGTATAACAAAGTGACCAATACACACATTCTGTTTGGTTTTACATCGAACAGGAATATAAACTTGGATAACAGGGGCTGAACTATATACATGAACTATTTACATGAAATATGCTATATACATGAGGTAAAGCACAATTACTGGTAAAGCATATGTTAGGGTCACACTGATTGAGCCATTGATGAAATAAATTAAATTGAATCTCTGAAGCAGTCCACAGTAAGAAAACGTCGTCTATGTAACGACCCCAGAAAGGAATGTATTGCCAAAATTCAGATGGATATAACCATTTCTTTTTGAATTCGGCCATATATAGGTTAGCTACAGACTGTGGCACCCATAGCAACTCCGGCTGTCTGTTGGTATAGGACTTTTTCAAAAATAAAAAAATTTTGAAACAGAACCAATTGTGCCATACGTTCTAACAATATCAATTGTTGCTCTGACAAATCCCTCCTAGCGTGTAAAGCAGCCATCACACAGGACAGTGCCGCATCTTGAGGAATAGAAGTGTATAGCGATACTACATCTAAAGTTATCAATATGGTAGTAGAATCCGTAGCTAATGAATCAAATTGAGATAATTGCTGTAAAAAATGCGTTGTATCACGAATATAAGAAGGGATGTGCCTCAATAACTGTCTCAAAAAAGAATCCAAGAAAGTGGATAATGGCTCTCAGGGCCGGATTTACCTTGAGTGAGGCCCTACGCCAACAAAAATTGTGGGCCCCCAGCAGGGGCGGCCCAAGAGGGGTGCGGGGCCTCATTTGCATAAGGGGCCTCATTTGCATAAATATTTGCATAATGTTACCATATACTAACTTTTAGTAAACGTGCCTCTTAATGAGTGTATGGATAAAGAAAGACTAAAAGATTTCTACATTACTATAATCCAGTGCCAACAGTTTTTCCATAAAGATACAGCCCAGCAAGTTCCTAAAATATCACAAAGAGACAAAAAACTTGGATTATTCAATGTATCATGAAATTTCTTTCTCTTAAACCGTTCCTTTAAATCAAATAAAGGACTTACTCTGTGGCAGAGGTCTTTCCTGAATTCCTGGGTCCTCATTTTTCCAAAGTCTTAGAGTTAGATGGAATTTTTAAGGATTACCTTAAATCCAAAAGCAGGAGGGAGGAAAGTGGCGGTGGCAGGCATTCTCTGACTGCCACCTTCTGAACGCACTTGACCTTTTGTGTTTATTTTTACCTTGCTGTTCTTTCCTATGCCACACATATCTCTCACGTCTCTAAACTTTCTTTCTTTCACCTTCGTCAGATCCGCGCTATTCGCCCCTTTCTCTCTCCTTCCGCCTTATCCACTCTGCTCCTCACCTTGGTTATCTCTCGCATTGACTTCTCCATCTCCATCTTTTCTGGTATCTCTAAGTCACAGCTCTCACGCCTACAACGTATCCAAAACACCGCCGCTCGCCTAATCACCCACTCCTCCTCCAGAGACCATGTCACCCTCCTCCTCCTGCAACTGCACTGGCTTCCTGTCTCCTTCCGTGTTCAGTTCAAGCTCCTCACACTAGCCCACAGAGCACTACATACCTCTACCCCACAATACTTGGCTGATTTACTCCACTTTCACACTCCACGCCACACTCCTCGCTCATTTCACCTCAACCGCCTAGCTCTACCATCCCCCTCACATGCACACCTCCAGTCCACACGTTCCTCGGCCTTTTTCTTTGCAGCCCCTGCCTTATGGAACTCCCTCCCCCCTCCTCTTCGCCTGGAGCCCCACTACCCTACCTTTAAATGCTCCCTCAAAACTTACTTGTTCTCCCTCGCTTTTGACCTGCCCCTTCCCTAACCTCACCCCTCTCTCTCTCCCTTTGCCCCATCTGCTCCTGTCTCCGTCTCTTTCTCTTCTTTTTGCATTGTAATTTCTTTTCCAGTTTCCGGCCTTGTGCCTCACTGTTTATACCTTTATTGTAAACCGCTCTGCCTCCCAATGAAGGGCGGTCAAGCAAATAAATAAACATAAACATAAGGTAAAACTGCAGGAGAGCAGTCAGAGGTCAGCAGGCAAATGTATTTATTTGTGAATCCCGCTATAGGGATGAAGACTCCGGGCGGCCCGCTTGGTAAAACGGGGGTGGAAGGGAGACCCTTTGCTTACATATGGGTTGGATGTCTCGCTTAGCCCGGAGGATTGAGTCCCTCCAGTTCAGCTGGTGCAGGGAAAAGCGATGCTGAAGCTGCAGTTGGTGGATCCCCACTGGTTAAAACCCAGCGGGTTAACCCTCCTGATGGAACAGCTGCTTGGCCCTGGAAGTGTTAGCCAGGGTGGGTCAGGATCTGCTACCACTGCTACAGCATGGACTGTCCGCGGGGCCCCCTCCGCCCGACTGAATCCGTCCCTCCCTCCCTGCCGGCTTTGAGAGGCACGAAGGGAGAGTGTCTCCCTCGCGTCTCTGTTAAGCCCGCAGGGGCTGATGGGAAATTTCCCATCTGCCCCTGCGGGCTTAACAGAGACGCGAGGGAGACACTCTCCCTTCGTGCCTCTCAAAGCCGGCACGGAGGGAGGGAGGGAGGGGGCCAGGGGGCCCCGCGGGACAATCCATGCTGCCGCGGCAGCAGAGGGGGGCCCCGCGGGACAGTCCATGCTGCCGCGACAGCAGCCAGCGTTTTTTTTTTTTAAATTTAATTTTAAGAATTTTCAATTTTTGTGGGCCATTGTCAGCTGTGGGCCCTACGCCACGGCGTAGATGGCGTATAGGTAAATCCGGCCCTGATGGCTCTAACAGAGTACCTCTGGTTGAAACAATTGGGCGGCCCGGAGGATTATCGAGCCGCTTGTGTATTTTGGGTACCAAATAAAATTTTGCAAAGCCAGGATCAGATACATTAAGATAGTTCCACTCTTTTTTTGTCAGGAGTTTATCTTGTAATGCTTGTGTTGTTAACTTCTTAATTATATCCTGCAAATCAAGAGTAGGATCCTGAGATAAGACAACATAAGTATGAGTATCTGACAATTGACGTTGAGCCTCTTCCAAATATTGTGCACGATCTTGTAGGACAATTGCTCCTCCCTTATCTGCCCTACGAATCACCAGGTCAGTTTGTGCCAATAATGAAGAAAGAGCCTCTTTCTCCTCCTTAGAAAGTGTGTCCCGCACCAGACGAGAACTTCGCTCTAATTGACTAACATCTCTAAGTACTAGATCTCTATACAAAAGTAAAGGAGCAGAAATGGGACCAGGCGGATTCCAATTGGATGTAAGAGGTAGAGGTACTCGTCCTGGTGAGACATCATCAATGACTGTCTCAGTTGGTGAACAAGTGGTAGATGCATCTGCAAAATACATTTTTAAATTTAATTTACGTATGAGGCGTTCAAAATCTAATCAAAATTGAAACCCATCATGTTTAATGTTTGGTATATAAGAAAGACCTTTATTCAGAAGACGAAGTTGGGCTTCGGAAAGTACAAATGAAGATATGTTAACAACTAACGATTGATCAGCTGCTGCTGAACTCAAATCTTGCGACGAGGTGACACTCTGTATGGCCCCTTGGTTTTCTCTTTCACTTTGTCTTTCTTGCGTTTGGAATCGGACTCTCTGTCATCTAAAAAATCATTCTTAGTACTTCTGGTAGATCCACTAGAATGAGAATCTTCCGACTGGGTATCAAAATCAACCTTTCTACGATGTGTCTTCGTTTTCCTTTTAGGATTCATCCACGGGTAGACATACCCCGTGGTAAAGTCTGCATGATCACGTGCTAATTTCTGTATTTTAAGTTTTTTCGTGTCGTCCCGCACCTTTTCTATTTGTGTTTTCTGTTCACTCATATGCTTGGAAAAGCTATCAGACGATACTGAATTTTTTAATTTGTCAAGAGATGTTCTAACTTCAGACTGTAAGGTGTCTAGCAGCGGTTTAGTAGCTTCAACCAACAGAACCATTAGATCCCTGGAGCATTTTGTAAGAATTTGATTCCATTTAGTTACAAACGAGGGATCTGTGTGAAACATCTTAGGTTCCTTGTATATTCTAAGTCCTCGAGGTACATGCTGGCGACGAAGATATTCAATAAAGGAGAATCGATGAAGTTCCAGTCTAGCAATACGTTTTTCCACTTTCAAAACTGAATCCCAATCAGCTGTCTCATCTTCCTCCACACTAGGGTCTCCAACCGTGAATGGTGTCGGGTCTTTACATATATCCGAAATGTAAGCTTCAGTGAAACTCATCGTATCTTTCCAAGCCCCTTCCATTCTTGTACCAGAAAAAATCCAATTAAAGGGTTTTTAGAACAATATAACCACCAAAAATATGAATAATTGCCCCAATGAAATGCAAAATACTGAAAATTATGTTTTTTTATATATATAAAAAGTTTTTTCCAAATATTTTTTATTCCCACAGCTTATAAGCTGACTGCTTGCATGACTCGATACGCATGCGTGGCGTTTTTTTGACTTCAGTATGTTTTGGAAGGTGAAGTCTCAAGGTCTGTTGGTTTAACACAATATGGACAGATTCAGCAAATATTTTGGTCAGCTTTTTACCTTATCCGATATGAACGTGCATTTATAATACTGATGTGTACATTTCTTTTTTTTTAAGCTATTTAATACAAAAAATGAATGACACGCCGTAGAAAAACACTTTCCCCCGATGAAACCGCGAAGGCGGTGAAACGCAGCAGCGCTTGAAGTTCGCGTCTGGTGCGGAGAGACTGGTTCTGACTCTATGATCTTCAAACAGATAAGTTTGTCTGGACTTTATATTTGAAAGTCGGAAGTCTCTTCTTCAATTGATAATTGCTATAGATGACTAGAACTATTTATGAGCTGTCATCATATTTTTGATAAGAGTTAGCAGAGCTCTTGATTGTTGAAATCTGCGTCTTTTAAAATCACTTTTTCAGTATAAGAAAATACAAGAAAAATGGATTGCTTGGGTCCTTGATATAAGGAAGCGGTTAGGGATTTCTCAGGCTTTTCAGTTACTGTAGCCTGTAGCTACCCTTCCCCATTCATTCTGAGACCCAAATCCACAAAAACATTAAAAAACATATTTGGAAAAAACTTTTTATATATATAAAAAAACATAATTTTCAGTATTTTGCATTTCATTGGGGCAATTATTCATATTTTTGGTGGTTATATTGCTCTAAAAACCCTTTAATTGTAATTTCTGTTCGGCAACTAGTATTGAATCCTTGCTAGAATTGTAGATAGAAAAGAACTGTGCAACAGATGGTGAACCTTATAACCGTTTGGTTGCTGAATTGTTTAAATTGCTTTGAACTAAAAGAAGCCTCAGCTAGGACTTGCATTCAACTGTGAAGCCTATAACAGTTATCTGCTTGAATATTGGTACCCCTTTTGATAAAGAAAGGACTGTCTTTATTTTCTACTTGTCTTAGTGAATCATTGCGTTACAGGGGAAATAAAGCCTTGTTACCCTACACTCTTGGCTTGGATCATTTGTGCTCTCAAGGAGCTAGAACTACAAGGACCAAAATGCACTAGGCCCTTAAAGTCACATTGTTCCTTAAAAATAATAAATGCGCCGGATGCCCTTATAGCCACTGGCCACTGGGGGCACCTGGTGGCAGGGTGGTACAGAGGATATAGGCACATGCGGGTCTGGTGATCCTTATCATTCTGGATTGACCGAAATTACCCTGGTATGCGGATGTGGTGCACATGATGATCAAGAAGCAGTGGCGGCTCCTGGTACGGGACAATTTGTTGAGCCAGGGCCCTATCTGGATGCCACAAGAGGATTGGTTCTTGCTTACGGCATGGCTCTTGAGAAGGACACACCTGAGGAAGAGGGATTATGCACCGGCCATAATAGCGACATTGCTGAAGGCTCGTAGGAGGTCCACCTCGCTCGCATACATCCAGGTATGGAGAGTGTTTGAGCATTGGTGTCAGGGGCAAGGGCTATGAAGTGTGTGATGCCTGACATTCTGGCCTGCCTTCAGGCAGGACTGGATAAAGGTTTGGCCTGCAGTTCCCTGAGGGTGCAGGTGGCAGCCCTCTTGTGCTATAGGGGCCATGTTGGCAATGCAACATTAGCCTTGCATCCAGAAGTTGGATGTTTTCTTAGAGCAGTGAAACAGTTGCGGCCACCATTTCGTTCAGTCATTCCTCCTTGCGACCTCAACTTGGTTTTGTCCATCCTGACAGAGCCGCATTTTGAGCCGCTTGCAGCTTGTACATTGAAGGACTTGACCTTGAAGGCAGGAGGATCTCGGAGCTCCAGGCATTATCATGTCGGGAGCCGTATCTGGTGATGGCCAGAGATAAGGTGGTATTGCAGATGGTGCCTGGCTTTGTGCTGAAAGTGAACCCGGCCTTTCACTGGAACCAGTCGATTTCGCTGCCATTTTTTTTTCAAGTAGGGCCATACAGCATCAGATCCACTTTTACGGTGCCTTGTTTTGCATCAGGTGTTAGAGATACTTAAAGATCACTAGCACCTTCTGGAAGTCGGAGCGCTTGTTTGTCTTGTTTAGAGGTGAGACAGCATCCAAGGTGTCGATCTCTTCGGCTTACCTGCTGAGATGTAGACCGGTGCCTGGCAGTTTGAGAACGCACTTGACATGGGCCCAGGCAGTGTCATGGGCTGAGTTTGGGCTGGTGTCGCCTGTAGATATTTGTAGAGCAGCTACATGGTCTTTGTTATCTTCCTTTGTGAAGCACTACTGGTTGGATGTACAATCATCAGAGGAGGCTCATTTTGGCTTGGTGGTTCTGCAGCCTGGGCTAGCAGGTCCCTCCCGTGGTTAGTACTGCTTTGTATATCCCAAAGGTGCCGGGACTGGACTGGAGGAAAGAAATGGAAGACCTTGCCTGCTAATTGATGATCCTTGAGTGACTCCAGTCTAGTCCAGCCCCAAATCCCTCCTGAATGGATTTAGCCAGTGTCTGCAGCTAATGTGTCATATGTGGTTCCTTGGTAACAAGAATTTTACCTGCTAAAGCTGGGGGAAAGGTTAAAAAAGGAAGTACAAGGAGAAGAGCTAGGGTAAACAGGAGCAAGGAATAGGGATCAGAATCTGGTTTCCTGAGGATCACTGGTACCTGTGACAGGTGAGAGTGTTGATCCTCCTTCCCTGGTGGGGAGGGGGTCGTTTAGTTTAATGGGTTGTTTTTTTCCCCGTTTGGTTCTAATAGTTTTTGCCATGAGTCTGCTTTGTTAGTAGGATGCTGAAGGTTGGAGGTGGAGCCAGCTGGCTATCTGGGGGAAGGTCATGAAGATCATGACATGCTCAGTCTTCAAGCTGCTGGAAGGACGTGAATACTGAAAGATGCCGAGACTGGACTGGAATCACTCAAGGAACATCAGTTAGCAGATCTAAATTTCTTGAGAGATGGATCCAACTGTTTGCCAGGGGGTAGACTATTCCATAAATGTGGGGTCAGGAAATAAAAAGGAGAATTCCTGTGGATTCATACTTGGCCTGCGAGACAGAGGGAAAGACAAGGCGATTGGCATGTATTGAATGCAACACGTGGGAAGGAGCATGCAGAATAATTAAAGATGAGAGATATGCAGGGGTGCCAATATAAAGGACTTCTTGAGTCAAGGGTGAGGACCTTAAACTGAATATGGTACTGGATGGATAGAAAATGAAAACGTAATAGAAGTGGGATAATACGATCAAACTTAGATGTGTGGGCGAGTAGGTGGGCCATGCTGTTCTGGATGTTTTGTAACCTTTTAATCTGGAAATTAGGTAAGCCGGCAAGAATGGTATTGCAGTAGTCAAGACACAATATGACTAGAGTGAGGATCAAGGTGGTGAAGACTGCAGAAGAAAGGAAGGAGCGAATTGGCCATACCTGTCATAAAGCCAGAAATTAACTTTTAACTACTGTGCTGATGCGATCATGAAAAGAAAGATGGAAAAGTGACTCTGAGATATTGGAAGTTAGAGACGACAAGAGTGAGTGAAAAAGCCATTTAACAGTGGGGCAGAAGTGGGTGGGTTTGCAGTTCAAGTTAACCAGATGGCAGAGGTTTTGGACACATTAAGTTTGAGTATATTGGAGTTCAACCATCATGCGACTGAGGAGAGAGACTGATGTTAATGGATAATAGATCTGGTGAGATGGGATCTGTGGGAAAACAAGAAGGATATCATCCACATAGTAGTAAGCTGAAATACCACGTTCCTCTTCCATATTGGGCAGCAGTATCTCAGTTTGAGAGAGACATTCTCCACTGGAAGAATAGGAAACTTTCGTCCAATGGAAGACATTTAGGAGAAAGTGTTGCCCAACTGAGCAGAGCAACACTGGGAATCTGGTGCATGGCAGTCCACTGTTCAGTTTCTTCTCCATCGGTACTGTGAGCAACTTCAAATCTCATTGGTTGGCATGGCCTGTGGGGATGCTGGGACATAGACTTATTGCAGGGCCTCATTTGCATAAGTTAGTAGGACTGAAAAGTGGTGCCATGTATAAAAAAAATAGTTGCTCATCAATAGATATGACCTTGCCTACAACATAAATCGTAAGTACATAAAACATACCCCATACTTTTTCAAATTGACAACATAGGTCATAAATACATAAAGATTAATTTTTAAATTATTTTGAGTTATGAAGTACATGGAAAGGCAGGCTCTGCACATCTCTGAGGCTTTATAATCAAGATAAATCAGCAATCTGTGGCTGATTAGGCTTACTGAGCTATCACGTTTCTCTTTATTTATATGGTTGACTACAGTTAAGCACTACTTGATCCTCTTCTAAGAGTATTTCAGTTTTTCTTAGAATATGTTTTTTTTAATTGTCTGATTGGTATCATTTAATTTGTTGTGAAGAAAGATGGGCTATATTCATTCTGACACCCTATATTTGGGCATACTATTGCAATTTGGATTCCCTACTCCCACCAGGTCATCGGCAGGTTCCGTCTTTTTTATGATCTTAACTGTTTTAGCACTGTGTAATAGAAAAGAACTTTTCTGCCATTGACTAGTCATATTCAGTTTAGTAATTCTACAGATGACCTATGGTGTGTACACACCTCAGTTCAGAGCCCTGGTAGCAATTACCTCTCACAATTCGTTTCTTTTACATATTGTGTGGAGCCACTATTGGATTCCTTGATTACATATTAATTCTATGTCATAGCCTAAGGCACAGCCGTAGATAAGCACACTGTACATATTATATTCTGTTCTTTATTGTCCCGCCAGTCCAGTCCCGCACTTCTAGGATAGTGTACCTCTTCCAGCAGCTTGGAGACTAAGCATGTCATCTTTTTGATGACAGTAGTACTAATACCGCAGGGACCCCCCACAAGCTCCAGTATGCTCAGTCTCCAAGCAGCTGGAGGAGTTGATGAGCCAGGGTGCTGGACTCGCTGAAGGGACAGCTAAGGAGCAGTTAGTGTTAGTTTTAGAAGCTATACTTCATCCTTGTGTTTACTTTCTGAAAGTCCAGATACACTATATCAACCGACTCGCCCACGGAATGTGTTGAAAAAACATTTTAAATTTTTAGTAGATTTTATCACAGGAAAATGCTTGCTGAAACCTGAATAAATAGGCATCCTGGTGAGCTTTACTAAACTGGGGGCTTGACGGAATGAACTTCGTACATTTAATACAGGGTATATTGGATATTATTTCAGTCTCATATTCCTAATGGCTAGTGCTAATCACAATTTTTGTATTGTTTGGTGAGTGATACGCTAGCGCAGTACCCTGGGATTGGCCTTTACTTTCTATGTCAGAACCGCAAACCCACTCATAGCAAAGACTACATTTGTTTCAGCAGAGACTAGCCATGATTGATTTATTTATTTATTTATTTATTTCAACTTCTTATATACCGCACTCTTTGACATCAGCGCGGTTTACAAATAACAGAAAGGAATCAGAACAACAGGCTGTTTGGTATTACATATAACAGGAGTATCAACTTGGATAACATGGGTGAACTATTTACATGGAGTATATAATCTATTAGCTAGATAGCATGCTCGAACTATTTACATAAAATTAGCAGTGATGCTTGGAACAAGAGGGATATTGTGGATTATACTAGGGTGAGGCTGTTATGTTACGGTTCATGTAGGGTAGTATTTGATGAAAAGGTGCAGTTTAAGGGCCTTTCTGAACTGGGTTAGGTCGGTTATGGCGCGGAGATCAGGTGGGAGAGCATTCCAGTATTTTGGTGCGCTAAACATGAAAGCTCTGTTTGATGTTGATAGGCTGCACGTTGTTATAGCCTTTGGGGTTGTTAGTGAGTTTAATGCTGCATGTCTCCTATTTCTATTTGATGGGACGGATTGGATGAGTTTGGTAAGTGATGTGGACGATAAACCATTTAAGGCCTTAAATGTGAGAAGGAGGGTTTTGAATGTAAGTCTTCCGTGTATAGGGAGCCAATGGAGCTCTTTGAGGATAGGTGTGATGTGTTCACTTCTGGCCGCTCCTAGAAGAACCCTGGCAGCGGTGTTCATTGCGAGTTGCAAGGAGCTTATTGTGGATTGTGGGAGTCCTTGTAGAATGGAATTGGCGAAGTCGAAGTGCGGCAGTATCAGTGCTTGGTAGATGGTTCTGAAGTCTTCGTGGTCTAGTAGGGGACGCAGGTGTCTAAGAGTGCGTATCTTGAAGTATACAGATTTTACGATATTGTTTATGTGTGATTTCATGTCGAGCCTATGGTCTAGTGTGACTCCGAGGTATTTTATTGTATCCTTGGTGCCTAGGTCAGCTCCCTTGACACTTATATGTGGTGGTGGGGTGAAGTTGGGGTCTCTTGTGATAAAGAGAACCTCAGTTTTCTTATGCTGAATGCGGAGGTTCTGTGACAGGAGCCATTGTGATACTGCATCGAAGCAGTTTGTTATAGGCAGTAAGTCCATTTGCATTGTGGAAAATGGCATGTAGAGTAGGATATCGTCGGCGTATATCATACATTTCACATTGAAGGACCTGATGATATCGCAGATAGGCTGCATATAGACGTTGAACAAGAGGGATGAGAGTGAGGACCCCTGCGGAACGCCTTGTCTTTGATGGAAGAGTTTTGATTCTCCTGTTGCGGATTTGACGTATTGCATTCTGGTGTCGAGGTATGATTTACACCATTCAAGTGCTGAGTTGCAGATGCCTTTCCCTTCCAGTCGACCGAGGAGAATCTCGTGATTTACCGAGTCAAACGCTGCTGCTATATCCAAGAAGATTAGCACGACGCCTTGTCGGATGTTGTCTATGGTATTGAGAATATCATTGAAGAGGGTGGTAAGCAGTGTCTCGACGCCGTGGAATTCTCTGAAACCGTGTTGAGAATAGTCTAGAGGGGCTGCGGAGTTGATGTGGTCTTGGATTTGGCGCTGTGCCTCTTTCTCAAAGATCTTTGCTAAGAGGGGGATACTGGCTATTGGCCTGTAGGAGTCTGGCCGTTTTGGATCCAGTTTAGCGTTTTTCAGTAGTGGCCTGATGGATGTGAGTTTTAATGCAGATGGGAAGGCGCCAGACGTGAAAGAGAGGTTCATGATTCTTGCAATGAAGGTGCTAAAGTCACCCCGCAGGTCCTTTATCCAAAAGGCTGGGCAGGGATCGGTTTGCGCAGTGGTCGTGTTGAGTGAGGAGATGGTGTCTTCAATGTGTTTAGAAGAAGGCGTGTGAAGTGCGGATAGGGATGTTGGGCAGGTCGTTTCTTGTATATTGTTTTTTGAGAGTTCATCTGTCTGTAGGAGTTTTGATTGCAAGTAATCAGCGAATTCTTGCGGGTGGATATCATTATTTTGTTCAGAAGATGGTTCCTTTGATAGTGACTTAACCAGGTTGAAAAGGTCACGAGGTTTGTTCAATGATCTCTTGAGCATATCTGAGTGGTATTGCTTCTTTCTGTCTGCGATTGCCTCGCGGTGAGTTGAGAGGTGAAGAATGTAGGCTTCGTGGTCGTCGGTAGCTAGTGAGTGGCGCCAGCGTTTTTCTAGCCTTCGTAGGTGCGTAAGGGAGGCCCGTAGTTCCGGGGAAAACCATGGTGCAGAGGTTCTTTTCCCTGATAAGGTCTTTTTGTTTGGTAGTTGAGCAACAGCGTTGAGGCTGTCGTTCCAGGCAGCGATTGACTCGTCGAGGTTGAGTGATGTGTTGTTGAGGATTGGTTGGGTACTTGACAGAATAAGTTCTCTGTTGAAAGGTCGAAAGCCCCGTGTTACTCTGGATGTATTGGCGAGTTTGCTGGTGTTCAAATTATGACTGTTGTTCAGAGGGATTCGTAGGTTTATGAGTTTATGGTCAGACCATGGGACATCGGTGACCGATGTTATAATGTTGCTGTTTTGCTCGGCGACATGGTGTGGGGCAAATACCATGTCAAGAATGTTTCCTTTGGAATGAGTGGGTTCAGTGATCATTTGTTTATAACCAAGATTTTCGATGGCATTGAGGAGTGAGGAGGATTGGTTTTGTTGTAGTGATGGGAGGTTCAAGTCTCCCATAATCCAGTTGGGAGTGTTGGGGTTGCTGGTGTCAGCGGCCAGATCCAATATACTGGGCAGGTCATCTGGGGAGCTCGAGGGGGCTCTGTAGACCAGGTTTATGGAGCATTGTTTATTGGCTATGGTGATTATGTCCAGATTGTTTGTACTATGGGAGTTAGTCATGTTGAAGAGGAGTTCAGACTTGGTGAGTATGAGTGCTCCTCCTCCTTTCTTGATGAATTTCATTGTCTCTACTGGCCCCATTAAAACTGGTTTCCTCTCCTAAAGTACTTTGCAGTCTCTCCACCCTGCAGACTTCCATTCTTTCCAGCATTTCTCTCATAGAACAAGGGCTGCTTTTTTCATTCCAACCAAATGAAGTAGCATTCACTACAGTGTCTTCTAATACATATTAAAGACATTTTTACTGCTGTAAAGAAACTGTCCATCGGATTTGGACATCGTGGCCATTACAGAAACATGGTTTAATGAATCACATGATTGGGATATAGCTATAGCTGGCTATAATCTAGTCAGAAGAGACAGAGAAAATGGAAAAGGAGAAGGAGTAGCCTTGTATGTCAAAAGCAATATTAAAGCTACTGAAATGCAGGGAACACGGGGAAAAGAAGAAGCGCTCTGGATTGTGTTGGAAAAAGGAGATGGCACTGTCATCCATATTGCTGTAGTCTACAGACCTAAGGCTCAAATTGAAGAGAGAGATAACGAATTGATTATAGATATTGCCAAGATAGCAACAAAGTGGGAAGCGATCATATATTGGGTGACTTTAATCTACCTGATGTGGATTGGATTACTCCTTCTGCACATTTGGAAAGAAGCAAAAAAATTGTGGATGCTCTACAAGATGCATTACTTAGACAAATGGTGATGGAACCAACCAGGGAAAGCTCAACGCTGGATGTGGTGCTCACCAACGGTGATAGCATGTCGAATGTCTGCGTGAGTGCCCCTGTGAGCAACAGCGACCATCACACGGTGTGGTTTGAGATAAAAACCATGGTACGGGCCAATCATAGCAAGCTCAAAGTCCTAAACTTCAAAAACACTGACTTCAATAAAATGGCCGAGTACTTAAAGGAGGAGATGACGGGGCGGAAGGAGATAAGGGAAGTGGAACTGCAATGGGCTAAAGTAAAGGCAGCAATAAAAGGGGCAACAGATACATATGTAAGAAAAGTAAATAAAAACAAGAGGAAAAGGAAGCCTATTTGGTTTTCCAAAGAGGTGGCTGCTCAAATAAAGGCAAAAAACACAGCTTTCGCAAAATTCAAAAGCTTGCAAACAGAAGAACACAGAAATGAATATAGGATCAAGCTCAAAGGGTCTAAAAGAGAAATAAGGATAGCAAAATTAAAGGCAGAGGAAAAGATGGCTAAAGATGTTAAGGGTGGCAACAAAACCTCAGGTATATTCGGGAAAGGAAGAAGATCAGATTTGGAATTGCTTGACTCAGAAGTGCTGGGAAAGGACTCGTGGAAAGTGACACTGAAAAAGATGACATGCTCAGTCTCCAAGCTTCTGGAAGAGGTACACTACCCCAGAGAGATGCAGGACTGGACTGGAGTTCCTCAAAGAACAACAATTAGCAGGTAAGTCTAATTTCACCTTTTTACCTGTTTTGCAATGATTTTTAGTTTAGTTTTTTGTAAATATTTTAACACTTTTATTTCACCGTTTTGTAATGATTCTCAGTTATAGTGATGACTGTCGGGTTGTTTTTATATATTTATGGTTATATAGTTATTCCAAATCATAGCTTAATTTATTTATTTATTTATTTAACAGTATTTCTAAACCGCCTTATCATAATAATCAAGGTGGTATCACAGCAAACAATCTGGTAGTGTGAGTGTGTTATACATGCAGTGAGGGTGAAAATTTAGTTGGGTGCGTGTTGTGTTGTGTGCTAGATTAGTTTGAGTTATGTACAATGTGGGCTATATACAGTGGTGCTAAAAACATCTTATATACATACAGTGTTAGGCGGTGACGTGTGCTGATATACGTGCACACTTTTTTTACTTGTTTCACAATGTTTTTCAGTTGTAGTGATGACTGGTTGGTTTCAAATCTTTATGTATTTATGATCTATGTTAGTTTGAAAAAGTATGGTGTATGTTTTATGTACTTATGATTTATGTGTAGGCTTGGAAAAGATGTTTTCTTTTTACTTGCATCTTCTTGAGAGACTGCTCTTTCTCACACATTGGTAATGTGTTTTTTTTAACAGTATCTATGTATCTGCTGTGTGGTTTCACACTTTTTGCAATTTTATGTCTATTTGTTTTGTATAAATCTTCTTTGTTTTACACTTTAAACCCTTGACGAAGGCCTAGTGCCGAAACCTGGCCAAGTTGGGTCCATTAATAAAATGACTTTTGGATACTCCCTGGTGTGACCGTGGTTATTCTCCTCTTTACAGTTGGACCTTGTTGTCTTGCGGAGAACATATCCTCTCTTCTTCATAGGTATGGCCTTGCCTACTCCTGATTTAGCAGGTAGTGTTGCCCCATGAAATTTTAAGTTGATGTTGTGCTGGCAGAGCAGAAACTAAGCAGTAGGCTGACATGGGACCAGCTTAGCAGCCGCAAAGCAGATGGTGAGCCATGGATGCAGGTTTATGAATGGATGAGAGATGAGTTACTGTGGACAGAGTGGGGATGAGGCAGGAGTTGAAATCTCACTTAAAAACTGCTCTCCCTGGGCAGTTCTGCAGTTGTACGTGTGTGTATGTTTTACAGTCCCTCTGTGGGAATGGGGAGGGAATGGGGTTATAATATGTATTGTGTGTGTGTGTGTGTGGCTGAGTGTGGAGGGGCTATAATGTGTTTTAGATTGCATGTGTTTGATGGACCATGGCCAAGCATGTATGCGTGGTTGGGTAATGGTTGCAAGATACAGCATTACTCTGCCTTCAGGGCTGGTGTAAGGTATGCTGGGCCCAGGGAAGAAATTCGAGAGCCCGTTAGCAGGTGGTGTCTTTTCAGCTTTGGAAGGGCCTAGGGCCCTGCCTGCCCCCCACCCAGTCTCCTGTCCTAATGCTTCCCCTTTCCTTATTTTCTCTTCCTTCATTTCTCCCATTTGCTATCCCTCCACTTTTATCTTCCCTCCTTCATTCCCAAGCCACACCTAACCCATTGATAGCCATTCTTCTTCTTAGCTGAATGGACCTGGCTTTCCTGCCAGCACTGCTACTTATTTTAGCCACTGTCACATTGTCTTTGGTTGGCAGGATCTGAGCTCCCCACCAGCTATGCTACTCTGATTAACTGGCATTCTTTATCGTCCCTCCAGTCTAGTCCCGAACCTCTGGGGTTTTGCTCCTCCTCCAGCAGCTTGGAGACTGAGAAACATCATCCTTTTGATGACACTGGTATAACTGCATAGGAACCGCCTCCTCATTCCAGTTATCTCAGTCTCCAAGCAGCTGGAAGGTGGTGAGCCTGGAGCTTCAGGGCTTACTTGAGGAACAATTAAGGAGTAGAGAGATAGGGAGGAGTATAGAGAATTTGGTTTAAAGATTATTTTTAAAGATTGTGATGAATCAATTTCTAGTTTAGGAGCAGTTGGACTGAAGGGCCTCCCCCACTTGACTTAGCTGCTCACCAATGGGGAAGCAGACTTCGGGAGAGGCAAGGCTCCGGTTCCCTATCCCACATTAAGGGTGAGGAACCAGTAGCTTAGGAACTACAGCGCATGCAGAGGGTTTGCCTGTTAGCGCTGAGTGCCGTCGACGAAAGATCTGGCTGTTCGCGGGCAGTGACTCTGTCTCTTTCTTTCTCTCTCTCCCGGTGTTAAAGCTGCGCCGCGGCAGAGGAGCGCAGAGAGAGAAGAGCTGGGCACAAATAGAGGATCACGGCAACAAGGTAAGAGAGGGGCCGGAGTGAAAAGAGGACGCGTGTGTGCAGAGCAGGCCCAGCCGCGTGGTAGCAGCGCAGGAAACTCCGGGAGGATGGAGGTGCCTCCAGAAGCTCTTAGTTAGGCAGGAGAGCTTTGTTTTCTTATTTTTCCCACAGAATCCATCTCGGGGAGCTTCAAGGAAGGTTCCAGTTCAATTAAAAAAAGAAAAAAAACCCCGCGAAGTGCCATTTCAGTCAGGAGCTGCTGGGGGGTAGCAAGGCCTATGCGAAGGGGGGGCCTCTGGATTTTACACTAGAGAATATACGCTCAAACGGGATGCCTTCTAGACCACAGTGCTTGGTCTGTGGTACTAGAAGGGGAGGGGTGTCGGACACAGGTGTGTGTAGGGTGTGTGTGCAGGAAGCAGCCACTATGGAACAAGCCCTGGAGGCTGGCATGGAAGGTGGCAAAGGGGTAGCTGGAAGGTTGCAGGATCCGGTTTCCCCCACTTTGCCACTGCTAGAGCCCATGGCGGGGCCTTCCTCCGTGCCGGATTTCCTTCCTCCTCCCCCGCCTCTTTCAGGTGGGCTGGTGGCGATTTTTTTCCCCAGATTTAATTGCTCTTATCGCACAAGCGTTTGGAAGCACATAGAGAGGGCCCACAACCGGTTCTACGGAGGCGGAACTGGGGGAGAAGAGGCCATGAACACCTCTGACAGCGGGCACATCAGGAATCCTGGCAAAGAAATCCAGGATAGAGAAGGAGTGACCGGATCAGTCGGTAGCCTCGGAGGGTCTTCATTCCGAAGAGGGAGATCCTGACCTGGAACTAGACAAAGAGTTGGAGGAAGGAGAGCTCACGGAACAGGAGGACCAGGCTAGGGTGGTTTGAGTTTTCCAGAGAGACAAATTACCGGCGCTCATTTCAGAGACACTCAAAGCGCTTAATATGCTGGCGACTGGACCGGCGGAGGATCCTACCTTGCAAGACCCGTTATTACAGGCCTTTCGGAAGACTCAGAGCATTTCCAGTGCACAGAGTGGTTAAGGAGATGATTCAAGGAGAATGGGACATGCCCAAGGCGGGGCTTAGAGGGTCCAGGGTTATGTCCCATCTTTATCCACTAGTAGACCAGGATCGAGAATTGTTTAAGTCCCCGAGAGTAGATGCAGCCGTCTCGGCGGTCACCAAGAAGACTACCATCCCGGTAGAGGGTAGCGTGGCTCTCAAGGATGCCCAGGATAGGAAACTAGATACCTTGTTGAAACAGGTTTTTGACATAAATGCGCTGTCTATACAAGCGTCTATTTGTGGAGCATGGGTGGCGAGAGCCTGTCTTCGCTGGTCACAGCAAATCCAAGGAGAGCAGGTGGAGGACATGACAGGAGAGGTGTCTGGACTAGAGTCTGGGGTGGCTTATCTGGCCGATATTCATTATGACCTTATTCAAAGTTTATCAAACAGTATGGCTTTGGTAATAGTGGCGTGGCGGTATCTTTGGCTGCGCAATTGGGCAGCAGACTGTTCTTCCAAAGCCAGGCTGAGTAAGCTTCCTTTCAGGGGAAAGCTCCTTTTTGGAGAAGATTTGGATAAGCTGGTAAAGGATCTAGGGAAGACCAAAGGCGGAAGGCTTCTGGAGGACAAATAGAAGCAGGGACGATTGGCTCCAACATCCAAGATTCCACAGAGGGAGTTTTGTTGTTTCCGTTCCCCGAGGTTCAGCCAAGGTCAAAGAGGGTGTTTCCCCAATAGAAACCAGGTGTTTTGGAGTTTGAGGGGCGGGCAGAGGATTTGCTGCCTCCTCCTCAAACCTCAGAAAATTGCAATGAAGTCAGGGGGACCCAGGTAAACCTGGTGCCTGTAGGAGGTTGACTACGGGATTTTTACCCTGCCTGGGTCCAAATTACACCAGACCAGTGGGTACTGGAGGTCATTCGAGAAGGTTATGCTTTGGAGCTTCAGTGGCCAGTGACCGATTCTTTTGTACAGTCTCCGTGCAGAGCACATCTCAAGTGCAAGGTGGTCAGGCAAACAGTAGAGAGACTGCTAGCCCTCAAAGCCATAGTGCCAGTTCCTCGAGACCAATGTGGTTGCGGTCGATACTCCATTTACTTCGTAGTTCCAAAAAAAGAGGGAACCTTTCGGCCAATTTTGGACCTAAAAAGAGTAAATCGCTGTCTCCACGTGTCTCATTTTCATATGGAGACCCTGAGGTCGGTCATTGTGGCGGTAAGAAAAGGAGAGTTTCTTACGTTGTGACGTAGAAGCCTCTCATGAAGCTATGGAAACAGACAGAGATCTGGTGGAGAAAACCGGTACTGCAAGAGAATGCAGGATTTTCTCTTCAGAGAGAAAAAAACACGTAGCTAATCAGGAACCACACCTCACCTTAGGGGTGGAGAGAAGCCAAGTCCCTGATTGGGCACGCCCAAGCAGGAGGCGGGCAGTGCAACACACAGGCAGCTTGTTAAGCAGTCAGAAACAGTTAGAGTTAGTTGGAGGAGTAGGAGTAGTTGGAGTTGAAGGAGAAGTTGAAGGAGGACAAGCAAAACAGGAAGAGTTGGAGAGAGAGCAACTAGGCAGCTGTGATCCACAGAGGAGCAGTTTGGACTCACGAAGCAAGTACCTGGGAGACTCAGGGGCAGTGAGAGACTTCTGGGAGCAGAAGGATTCAAGAGCACTGAGACCTAAGGATACAACCCAGGCTTCTAGAGAACCAAGCACGACCTTGGAGCAGAAAGCAGAGGGACAAAGAATTCTCCTGGAGAAAGCCTCAGTACAAGGTACAGAGTGGGGTTGAAGCAGCTAGCAGCTATAACAGTGGGGAGCCAGAAAGATTGAAGGCTAACTTTAAAAGCCAGAATAAAGTCAGAAAATACTGTGGCAGTTGGGTGCAGCCTGAAAAGTATTTAAGCAGCCCAAGATACTCTCATAAGCCAGCTGAAGCCTATAGCTTAGAAGCTAACAGAGAGAAAGCTGATAAGTCTTATTGCAGAGACGTGAGCCAAGAGAAACCTGACGGTTATACTTTTAAAGCCCGGTTTAGAAACTCTCCAGACCCAGCTGAAGTTTTAAACCCAGCACTTACGTTCAGAGATAAGTGGGGGAAGGATTCTTCTAACACGCTGAACTGTTGTCCTAACAAAAGCAGCATTGCTAATTATCATGAGATAAAGGTCTTAAACAAACATTTACCTGAGGGAGGAGAAAAATACCAGCTTAGCCCAGGAAAGACGCAGGCTGAATTACTTCTCAAAGACTTCAGGGAATTCCTTGAGAGCAGGGCAGTTTCTCCCTATAATTCAGCACAGCCTACAAACAGCTGTGAAGAGGGAGATGCCTCTAGAGTCTTCTCTACCGTTCACAGAACAAGACCTTGCAATGGACTGCTCAACATGTGTTATTGAGAAGGAGATTAATTAAATGTAAAAGGTTATATGAAGAAATATAACAAGAAGTTACCTTGCTGATTGTCATGCTGAGAAACTTATGAGAAGTGAATAAGTTAAAGCATAATTGTCTGGATATCAGGAGCTTTGTTGTTTGCCAGAGTGTGTTTCAGTTAATGAGAAGTCACATGACCATTGAATGTGAATCCTGAAGCTCATGGACATTTAGCCCAGCGGTGCAAAACCTTGTATAAGTTTGGTTTCTTACTCTTGTTTTGTGCCTTATATACTTCTTTTGCATCTGTTTGCACTTGAACTGCAAAGTGGGAAATAAACCTCACAAAAGAAATTTCTTTGCCTGCCTTAACTACTTGAGCACACACAACTACAATCTCAACCCTGAAGGGCACCAAAGGCCACTCCTACTTAAACCCTCAAGGTTCAGGTAGTGGGTGGGTGGCAACGTCCCTGGATCTGTCGGAAGCGTGCCTGCACATTCCGATTCGGCAGGAACACCAAAGGTTTCTCAGATTTGCAGTCCCCATGGGACATTTTCAGTTCCGGGCATTACCATTTTGGGCTGGCTACGGCGCCATGGATGTTTACCAAGGTGATGGTGGTAGCAGCGGCATCATCGCAAAAGGACAGGGTACTGGTGCACCCATATCTGGACGATTGGCTGATTCGAGCGAAGCAAGAGCCTAGAGCGAGGCAGCTACAGCCAAAGTGGTCGCTTTTCTACAACGTCTAGGTTGGGTAGTCAATATGTCAAAAATCAAGTTGATTCCTTCGCAGAGTCTAGAGTACCTGGGAGCTCATTTTGATATGGAGATCGGCAGAGTCTTCCTGCCACAGCACCGAGCGCAAGGCTTGAGGAAGTTAGTCCGTGAGTTTCTGGGCAAGTCACAGCCCACGGCATGGTATTATCTAAGTTGCTCGGTACCATGGCAGCGACTCTCGAGCTGGTTCCGTGGGCAAGGGCCCATATGAGGCCGTTGCAGAGAGCATTGCTCAGACAGTGGTCCCACCAGGACGAGCTTCTGTCTCGAAAGCTACCCTGTCCGACAGACGCAGCAGGCGCTTCAGTGGTGGTTGCGTCCAGGGTGTCTGGAAAAAGGGATGCCCTTGGAAACGCCTTGTTGGATACCCCTAACAACAGACACCAGCCTATTCGACTGAGGAGCTCACTGCCAAGGAAGGTTCGCACAAGGTCAGTGGACCAATCTGGAAAAGCGATGGTCAATCAACAGGCTGGAGTTGTGAGCAGTAGCGCTAGCATTGCAAGTTTTTCAACCTTATCTCCACAGAAAGGCAATTTGAGTGTTTTCCGACAACGCGACCGCAGTAGCCTACATCAGCTGTCAAGGGGGCACCAGCAGTGTTGCACTGGAAGCCGAGGCCCACCAGTTCATTTGGGTCGAGCTAAACCTGGTGGCTCTGTCGGCAGTGCATGTAGCAGGAGTGGACAATGTAGAGGCCGACTTCTTGAGTCGAGTAAAGGTGGACCCAGGAGAGTGGGTGCTGTGTACGAAATGGTGGTGCGGTGCTGGGGAGATGCCAATAATGGATCTCATGGCGACTTTCCAGTCGGCAAAGGTCAATCGCTTCTTCAGCAGAAGATAGGAGAGAATGTCTGAGGGCCTGGATGCTCTCATACAGGACTGGCCAGAAGAGCAGCTCCTGTATGTGTTTCCACCTTGGGTGTTAATAGGCCGGGTGGTGCAATTTATAGAACTTCACAAAGGATTGGTGATATTGATCGCTCCAGATTAGCCAAGAAGGCCTTGGTATGCAGATCTGATGAGACTATTGGTAGAGCAGCCATGGCATCTCTCAGTCAGGAGAGATCTGTTATCTCGGGGTCTGCTGTGCATGCCTCAGGTGGATCGATTCTCGCTTACGAATTGGCTATTGAGAGAGCAAGGCTGAGAGCAAGAGGATACTCCGCAGCAGTGATTGCTACTTTGTTGAAGGCACGTAGGAGATCTACCTCGTTGGCGTATGTTCGCATTTGGTGTATTTTTGAAGCTTGGTGTGGAGGCAGAGTTTGAAGCGTTAAGAGCTTTGATACTGCAAATTCTGGCATTTTTGCAGGATGGATTTCAGAAAGGTTTAGCAGCCGCATCCTTAAGGGTGCAATTGGCAGCATTGTCCTGTTATAGAGGAAAGATCAAAGGGGAAGCGCTGGGGGCTCACCCAGATGTAAAGCGTTTATTAAGAGCGGTGTCTCTTTTGAGGCCACCATGTAGGCAGGTAGTTCCAACGTGGGATCTCCATTTAGTTTTAGAGGCGTTGGTGCATGAGCCCTTTGACCCATTGTCTAGATCGTCTTTAAAGGATCTTACCCTGAAGGTTGTCTTCCTGGTAGCTATTTGTTCGGCTAGGAGAATTTCGGAATTGTAGGCTTTGTCTTGTAGGAAGCCTTTTCTGTCTTTTCATGATACAAAGATGATATTGAGGCCGGTACCGTCTTTTTTGCCAAAAATGGTGTCAGCGTTTCATGTGTATCAGGTAGTTTCTTTGCCAGTTTTCGGTGAAGGTAGGGATGCTACTCCCGCGAGACAGTTACATCGGTTGGATGTTCGTCGGGCATCGAAGAAATATATCCGATGGGCGGCAGACTTCCGCAGGTCTGATAGACTATTTGTCCTGTTTGGCGTTACGAAGAAGGGAGAAGCAGTGTCAAAGGCTTCCATTGCCAGATAGATTAAAGAGGCAATAGCGTCAGCGTATGTATTGAAGGGCAAAGCAGTACCAGAAAGGCTTAAAGCTCATTCGACTAGGGCACAAGTGGCTTCATGGGCTTGAGTATAGGTTGGTACCAGCGGTAGAAATTTGTAGGGCAGCTACCTCGTCATCTTTGAATTCCTTTGTCAAACATTACCATCTGGATGTTTAGGGAGAAAGGGATACCTGTTTTGGATCAGCGGTGCTTCAGGCTGGTTTAGCAGGTCCCTCCCATTGATTTGTTTCACTGCTCTGTTACATCCCCAGAGGTTTGGGACTAGACTGGAGGGACAATAAGGAAGGTGAAATTAGACTTACCTGCTTATTGTTGTTCCTTGAGGAACTCCAGTCTAGTCCCACATCCCTCCCTGTTTTTTTTTCTTTGGACTAGAGCCTGAAGCAAACAATGTTTCACAGGTAAGATGAAGATGGAACTGTGTGGGTTATGGTCCATAAGGGGAGGTTCTGGACATGGGGATTATAATGGGGTCGCTATCCTCCCTAAGGGGGGGAGGGCAGGCCTAAGCAGTTCTAACAAAGGTTAGTGTGGCGTATGGGGAGAACAGAAGAAGAGATATATTCTCCTTTAAAAAAGTTATTAGTTAAGTTAATTACAGTTTGTTAGTAGTGTTTGCTACTTAATTGTTGCTTCGGTGAGTCTGCTTTGTCAGTAGGTTACTGGAGTGAGGAGGCGGTTCCTATGCAGTTATACCAGTGCCATCAAAAGGATGACGTTTCTCAGTCTCCAAGCTGCTGGAGAAGGAGCAAAACCCAGAGGTTCGGAACTAGACTGGAGTTCCTCAAGGAACAACAATTAGCAGGTAAGTCTAATTTCACCTTTGACTGAGTCAGATTAGTGCCAAGCGTGTGTAAATGTGTGTAGGGAAGGGGGAAGAGTGCATTTGAAAGAGAGAGAAGGAGGGACATGCATGTGAAAAGGGGATTGGCATCAAGGGATGTATATATGTGTGTGGGGGGGATTTGTGTTAGGGTGCCTGTGTATATATGTTGTGAGACAGAGGGCAGTAAGATTAGGAGGGAATGAAAGAGGATCAGGGGTGGGATAGGAAGAGTAAGGAGAAAGATCAAGAACAAGGAGCATACAGCAAAAACTCCTTTCCCTCATTACTCACTATGGATCCTCCCTTCCCTGTCTCACCTAGATCTTGAAATCACTTTACCTCCCCCATGGCAAAAACCATTCTTCCTCTCCCCTTCTCCATCCTCTTCCCAATCCCAGAATTATCTTCCTGCTCTACATGAATCTCAACCTTTCCCAAACCCAGAATTTGTCTCCCATTCTCTTCTGTCCGTCCCCCCCCCCCCCCCCAAATATCTTCCCTTTTTCAGAATTACTTCAAAGAGAAACCGCAGAGGTTGAATCAAGTGCAGATAAGTGCTTTCCGTCTGCTGGAAGAGGTGGGGGGTAAGATGGATCTACAGAAGATAAGAGCGGGATGGTGGAAGTTTGGTGGTAAGCAGAGCAGATGCAAGGTCTGATTTGGCCAGGGACCTATAGTGTGCCCCTTCCCCCCGGACATGATCAGCCCTGCAAGGATTTCATAAAGTCCTTTTGCATTGATAAGCTTGTAAATGGTTCTTGGTACCTGTAAGGCAGGGCATGACTTGCTGATATCCAAACTCTTTCATGAACCACTTTACCACCTTTACAGAAGGGGAGCCTAATTAAAGGGCAATGATGTCTCCTGCTTGTCCCAGCCAAGCTTTTTAAGGCTGGAAGGAGGAAGGATCAGGCCATGAAGATCATCTTGTTACTGATAAAAGATGATTCTGACATAATTGCAAAAAAGCTCCAAATTATGCTGGCAAGGTCGGGGACTCCGATTAGATGCTCCTTAAACAGAACTGCACATTTCACATGCTCCATTTGGGAGTGGAACAGTGTCTGAACAACTAGATGTCCTAGCTGTACAGAACGGGGGGGGGGGGGGGGGGGTTGCTAATTATGTTGGCCAGACAGATTGCCACCCTCCTCCTCTGTGCAAGAGGGGAACAAAATCTCGCAAACTAGCCCAAATACAGGGAGGGCCTACCACCACCTCCCAATAGACACACCTCATGCAGATTATACTTGTACCTGGCACAATATTCTCACAGATTTTTTCTTACAAAAAATCCTTTTATTTCTTTCTTGTATCACAGAAGCAAGCATATAGGAAGCGTAACAAAAACTAACTAACTCCCTCACTCTCTTACAAGTTTACAGCTATAAAGTAAGAGATTTCCTGTCCATCGACAGATCCTAGCACAGTGAAAGAGAAGGAGGGAGGAGTGGCCTGGTGGTTGGGGCAAGTTACCTCAGGCCAGAAGGTCAGGGGTTCAAATCCCACTAGAGGACAGCATCCTTGGGCCAGAAGGAGTGGGGTTTCTAGTCCCACAGGTGCTCCTTGTCTTGGGCAAGCCACTTAACCCTCCATTGCCCATGTTCCCTATAAAATAGTTATCTCCAAGTTATAATGCCCTATACAATGTAATTTCAGTTTGTTCAATATAAACCGCCTTGATATCATGAAAGACGGCATATAAGAAATGTTAAATAAAATAAATATATGGTTCCTAGCTACGCTCAAAGATAAACTAAGGAAAACCTTTCACACAACACAAAGAATCAGAATCATACCCACTCATTAGCAGACATGCACTGGAAATTTACAAACCACCTTTTTCATAAGATGGGGTGTAAATTTCCAATCCTTAAAAGTTCTGCCCTGTTATACTATAGTTTTTCTTTTCCAATTAGTCCCTTTGCTTTCAATTCCAGGCATCTGGATTCTCTCTTCCATTCCTTCCTTTGTCCTGTCATATCTGCACTCCCATTCCTGCTGACCTGTTGACCCTTTATAGCCTTGTGGATAACCATTTGCTCAGGCCTTTGTCAGATTTATTCCCTGTAATCTGAACCGTTTCCCACGTATTCAATTTTTTCACCTAGTTTGTCTTTCCATCCCTTATTTTTTAAAAATATAGAAAATATATCATATTAGTTCTCTGTTATTTTCTGACAGTTTCCACAGTAGGCCCCATGCCAAACTGGCATACCCATGCTAATGATGCCTTCTCTCTCCTATGCTCTGTAGATCAGTGTGTTTTTTCTCACATTTCTTCCATCTGATGTCACCTAATACCTGTAGCACCTCACGGAGTGCATCCAATGCAAATGCCAGCAATTTGGATTGTCAACCCCTTCCCCACTGGCTCTCACATTGTGGCAGGTGCAGGCCTGTGACCCACGGTGTCTGAACATAAGCAGGCCAGCATGGCTAGCTTGACCTGTAAATGAGGCCTGTGGAGAGGCATATAGGATTGCACATCCCCCAATATGCTGCTATTGTAAAATAGAACTCAGTAGAAGTATTGAATTAGCTTAGGTAGGCAGAACTGCAGAGCTGAAAGATGGAAAAATACAGAAAGACATGTTTAAAAGTTACTGATAAGAAAAAGTACATCTGCAAAGAAATAATTGGGAGTGCTGACAGATGAGTTGCAGAACCCTGCTCCTCTGCATGCACAAATTGGTTCTATGGCCTTGAGAGTGTGAAAGTAACAAGTTGATGAACTGACCATTGTAATTGGGACTAGAAGGGGGGCATGCAGGTGTCATGCCCACAGAAGGGACATAATTGGATAAACTTATCAGTACCGGGACCAATGGAAGAGGTACGGGAGGTTACCGGGACCAATGAAATGTTTTTCTATACCTAGAATGGAACAGAAGTCTATAAAAGTTGTTGTAATGCTTGAAAACTTTGCTCAGCCATTTTGAAATTGACTGGTTCGAGACTTGTGCACAAATAAATGATTTGGACCTTCTGAACAGACTCCTGGTATCATTGGTTTGTCTGCGCTTTGCTGCTACATATTCTTGGTGCGTTGGCCGGGAAGTTGTGGAATCAAAGTGTATATAGGGCAATATACCACGACTTTCCGCCTCTATAGGCTTGGTCCTGCCGGGATCGCGCCCTTCCGACGAGGGCTGCTCCCTGGCGCCACCGGTCCCTTGTATCGGAGGGAGCTGGTCGGACCTCGGCGGGTGCCGGGCCCGGTTGGAGCCAACGCCTCGAACCCGAGTGAGGGGAGTCCGAGGTCCAACTCATGCGCCTGCTTGGGAAGTTTGAGGACCGGATCCGGTGAGTATAGTTTTGATTTTGGTGTCTAGACAGAAATAGAAAGAGCAGTACTGCCATTGGAACTTGGAATTTGGAATTTGTAATCTCGAGATATTGGGAATTGGTAAGAGAGCATGATCACCTCTCAAGGAAGGGCCGAGTAACCCCGCATGGGAATTCGCCGGGTGAAACCCTCATCCTTTTTGTAATTGGGAAAAAGACTAGTCAGAATAGATAGAAACGAATGCATTCTGGGATACGTTGCTAGCATGATTGTGTGAACGAAGTGTGAATGAGAGGTCTGGCAGCACGGACCAAGTGAAGGCGGACCCCTGAGTAGCGCATTTCCTGACCGGGCGACCGCGTTCAGGTCGCAAAAAGGGGGAAGCGATTGTCGTCTTGTCTTGTTATTTGTACTCCTTATACGTTTCCAGGACCGTGCGGACCCCTTACCCACGGTCCGCCCTCCTTTTCCCTTCTGTCTGTTGTTGCGCGCACACATCGAAATGGGAGGGGCGGGGTCTACTAGAAACACTCCATTAGAATGTATGATCGCACATTTTAAAGAGGGATATTCAGGAGATTATGGTATTAAAATGACAGCAGCCCGTTTGCAGATTTTGTGTACTAGGGAGTGGCCCGATCTAGACCCCATCTGGCCCCGAGAGGGAACGTTCAATGTAGAGATTATTCAGTCAATACACCGTAGAGTGCGGATAGCACACCCCGATCAGTACCCTTATATAGATTCCTGGTTAAGTATTTGTGAAGATCCGCCCCCCTGGGCGCAGCGCTGTTATGAGGAACAGTGCAGAATAATGTTAGCGAAAACAGATTCTAGACAGAAAACGGAACAGCCCAAATTGAGAGAGCAGGATAAGAAAGCCAGAAAGAAGCCCATCCTGGTAGATCCTGATTCCCCAGAAATAATTCTCAGGCAGCCCCGAACCCCAGGTCCAATAAGAGTAGCCCGGCGTCCTGCCCCAGAACCCCAGAGACGGCCGGAGCCGGAGCGGGACCCAACCCCTGATCCACCTCCCGGAGGGGAGGAAGAGGAGGAATTAGTTGAAAGAGAAGAGGAGGACATAAAAAAGTGAGCCAGAAGCGGAGGTAGAAGAAGGAGAAAAAGAGAATGCCCCAGATGAGGAGGACAGTGTACAAGCGATTGCTAGCACTAGCACGCCAGTAAAAGATAAACCCAAAGCGAAACCTGTGGGGAAAAAGAAAGTGACCCCTTCAAAGACAATCACAACAATAACCCTCAGATCCCAAAAGACACCTACAGCGGCCAAAATGTTTCCCTTACGGCAAGTCCCGGGAGTGCCCGTAAAGAATGATAATGATGAAGTGGTAGCGGGACCCCTAACTTATGTGTATATCCCTTTCTCCACAACTGATTTATTAAATTGGAGGTCGCATTATGCCTCCTATACTAGTAAGCCCCAGGAGCTGACAGAATTAGTAACTACTATTATGGAAACTCACCAACCCACTTGGCCAGATTGCCGCCAGCTCCTGACCACCCTATTCACGACAGAAGAACGAGCAAGAATTAGAAAAGCAGCTATTGAGTGGATGGCAGATAACCCTGTAGCTCCGGGACAGGGGCAGAATATAATAGACCGTCGGGAAGCAGCTCAGAGAGAATTCCCGAATGAAGACCCCCAATGGGATCCAAATACAGATGAAGGATCCACAGCCCTAGCCCGTTTTCGCCAAGGCTTTTTACAAGGCCTGAAAAGGGGGGGCCAAAAAGCTATGAACCTTTCCAAAGTTGCAGGAGTTATCCAAGGGATAGATGAGAGCCCAGCAGATTTTTATGAGAGATTAACTAAAGCATACAGAATGTATACTCCCTATGATCCCGAGGCACCAGGAAGTTTATGTATGGTGAATTCTGCTTTTGTAAACCAGCCTCAACCAGACATTAGACGTAAATTACAGAAATTAGAAGGGTTTGCGGGCATGAATGCAACACAGTTATTGGAAGTCGCTCATAAAGTGTATGTGAATCGTGATAATGAAAGACAGAGAGAATGTGATAGAAAGATGAAGAAGAAAGCTGATTTTTTGGCTGCGGCCATAGTTGAACAGAAAAGGGGAGGTGTCCCTAGTCGAAGGAGCAGAGGAAGAGGGTGGGGTCAAGGCGGAGGCCGGACCCAGAGGCTAGGCGTGAACCAATGCGCCTACTGCAGAGAGGAAGGACATTGGAGAGATACGTGCCCGCAACTCGAAGACGCCCAGCAAGATGACGACAGCGGTCATCAGTGGCGAGAAGAAAGACGAGGCTATCCCCGAAGCCGAGGAGGAGCCAATCGAGAACAATTCCAGCGAGAGAGAGGAGGAGCCATTCAAGCATTGGCCACACCAGCCCATGATGAGAATGACGTGGATTAGGACAGACCGGGCTCCAAGTTTGCTTTAGGTCTCCAGGAGCCTATGGTCGGAATACAAATAGGAGACCAAATTATGGACTTTATGGTTGATACTGGAGCACAACATTCAGTAATAGACAAAAAGATAGCCCCATTTACTACAAAAGCAGTCACCATTATAGGAGCAACTGGTGCCAAAGCCACAAAGTCTTTTCTTCAAAATCGAATATGCAGTCTAGGAGGACAGCAAGTAACTCATCAATTCCTTTACATACCCGAATGTCCAGTGCCACTACTGGGACGAGATATGCTAGCCAAGCTTCAAGCACAGATATCTTTCTCTGAACAAGGAGAAATGCAAATGACAGTGAATTCCCAAGCCAAACCAGCAGGAGTAATGCTGCTGACAGTGCCCCGAGAAGAAGAATGGAGGTATTACGTTGATGACTCCATCCAAGATACCTATTTTGAACAAACTTTAAAGAACATCGATGCACCACCTGGAGTATGGGCAGAAGGCAGTCCCCCAGGCCTAGCCAAGCATATAGCTCCAGTGATTGTAACCCTCAAGCCTAGTGCTACACCAGTGCACGTCAAACAGTACCCTCTCCCAAGAGCTGCAATTGAAGGCATTCATCGCCACCTACAAAGATTGCTCGAGTATGGCCTACTAAAAGTATGTCAATCCCCATGGAACACTCCACTTTTGCCAGTAAAGAAACCTGGGACGGATGACTATCGCCCAGTGCAAGATTTGAGAAGAATAAATGATGCAGTTGAAACCATACATCCAGTTGTACCCAATCCTTACACTCTTTTAGGACTGATACCTGCTGAAGCTACCCATTTCACTGTACTGGATTTGAAAGATGCATTCTTTTGCATAAGATTAGCCCCTGTAAGCCAAATATTGTTTGCATTCGAATGGCAGGACCCCATCTCTGGAAGAGGGGGCTAACTCACCTGGACAAGATTACCCCAAGGATTCAAGAATTCGCCTACCATCTTTAGCGCTGCACTGAATCAAGACCTTTCAAGCTATCCAGTAGCCCCGGGGAAGAGAGTGCTTCTCCAATACGTGGATGATCTGTTGATAGCTGCCATATCAGAAAGTGAATGTATACTAGCCACCAAAGATCTCTTGCAGTTACTAGATGAAGCTGGATACAAAGTTTCCAGAGTCAAAGCACAGCTATGCCAAAAAGAAGTGAAATACTTGGGTTTTCGTATTACCCAAGGAAGCAGAAGATTAGGCAGAGAAAGAAAAGAAGCAGTATGCAGAATCCCAACTCCAACAACCAGAAAGCAAGTCAGAGCCTTTCTGGGAGCGGCAGGATATTGCCGAATCTGGATACCTAACTTTGCCCAAATTGCCAAACCACTGTATGAAGCCACAAAAGGAGAAGAAAAGTCACCACTGGAGTGGGGACTTGAGCAGGATACAGCCTTCAAGACGTTAAAGGAAGAATTGATGTCATCACCAGCACTTGGACTACCAGATGTCCACAAACCTTTCCACTTGTTTGTACATGAAGCACAGGGAAATGCCTTGGGCATGTTGACTCAGAAATTGGGAAATTGGGAGCGACCTGTAGCATACCTATCGAAACAATTGGACCCTGTGGCCAAAGGATGGCCACCTTGCTTGAGAGCAGTTGCAGCTACAGCGCTACTAGTGAGCGAAGCAGACAAGCTCACCCTAGGACAGAACATACGAGTCACTGTGCCGCATGCAGTCCTTGCCCTTATGGAACAAAAAGCAAATTATTGGCTCACCAATTCCCGAATGTTGAAGTACCAGAGCATGTTATGTGAAAACCCACAGATACAACTTGAAGTGAGCCATGCATTGAATCCAGCCACCTTGATACCTATCAGTGAAGAACTCCCAGAACATGACTGTATCGAAGTCATGGAAACTGTGTTCTCCAGTCGACCTGACTTGACAGATGTGCCCATAGACAACCCTGACCAAATCTATTATGTTGATGGGAGCAGTCTCATCCTTGATGGACGACGCTGTGCCGGATATGCAGTCGTCACTCAACACGAAGTAGTTGAATCATCAGCTCTAGCCTCAGGCACATCAGCCCAGAAAGCCGAATTGATAGCACTTACCAGAGCATTGTTGTTAGGAGAAAAACTTGTGCTGAATGTATATACAGATTCCAAATATGCCTTCGCTACCTTGCATGCCCATGGAGCTCTCTATAAAGAAAGAGGACTCATCACATCCGGAGGAAAATCAGTCAAGTATGGTCCCGAGATATTGATGCTACTTGATGCAGTTTGGGCCCCAACACGTGCAGCTGTCATGCATTGCAGAGGACACCAAGCAGGAAAAGGAGAAGTTGCCCGAGGAAACAGATTTGCAGATGCCTCAGCACGACAAGCAGCTATGACAGGACAGATTGCCCCACAAGCTATGCCAATGCAAGCAGCATTGTTTCCAGTACCTTTGAATCTATGGACCCCACGATATACCACCAAAGAATTGGATTACTATTGTAACAGAGAAGATGGAATACTGAAAGATGGATGGATTGAGCTGCCACCAGAAGAAGGCAGTCAACCTCCTGGACGAATAGTAATTCCTGAACTGTTAGGACCATCCTTTGTCAAAGCTTTCCACGAAGCCACCCACTATGGGAAGAGTGCTATGGAAAAAGCACTCAGACCACATTTCTACATCCCTCTGATGACAACCATATCAGCCTCAGTAGCACGTCAATGTCTAACCTGTGCCAAAAATAATGCCAAGCAAGGCCTTATAACGGCACCCCGAGTTCAGTCAGGAGGTGTCACCCCCATGCACAACCTCCAAGTTGATTTTACTGAAATGCCAAGAGCCAATGGATACCATTACCTATTAGTATTAGTTTGTACTTTCTCTGGGTGGGTAGAAGCATTCCCAACCAGAACTGAGAAAGCCCGAGAAGTTACCAAAGTCTTAATGAGAGAAATTGTCCCCAGGTTCGGAATTCCAGCAGTAATAGGGTCAGACAATGGACCCTCATTTGTCTCCCAAGTTACTCAGCAGTTAGCAAAAGCCTTGCAGATACAATGGAAACTCCACACTGCATACAGACCCCAGAGTTCAGGGAAAGTTGAGCGAATGAATCGTACCTTGAAAGCCCAAATGTCCAAGCTTTGTCAGGAGACACACTTGAAATGGCCCCAAGTGCTCCCCATAGCCTTACTCAGAATACGCTCAGCTCCTGTAAAGTCAACAGGATTTTCCCCTTTTGAAGTTCTGTATGGTAAACCCCCACCAATAGTGCAGGGAGTCAAAGGAAGTTTAGCCCAGATTGGTTCAGAAGTAACTAGACAAGAACTCCTAGCTCTTAGTTTTGTTCTGCAGACTCTCCATATGTGGATCCAAGACCAGTTGCCTATCAACTTGACGGAACCCTTGCATCCCTATCAGCCTGGTACTTCGGTGTGGATCAAAGATTGGAAGAAGACACCGTTGGAACCCCACTGGAAGGGACCGTACACCGTCATCCTGTCTACCCCAACTGCAGTAAAGGTAGCCGAGATCGACGCCTGGATCCACCACAGCAGAGTCAAGCCCGCCGCCGATCCTGAACCAGAGCAGTGGACAGCAGAACAGCATCTTGATGCACCCTTGCGAGTTACTCTGAGACGGCAACCAGCAGCTTAGACACTTCATCACGAGTGCTTTGCAGTAGCCAAGTCTTTCGAAGAGGATTGCTGTTTTCCATGCAGCAACAGTTTTGTTTCAACGAACCCAATTTGTGTGCGATTTGACACACTACTTTGAGACTACATTGACTAAGCCAGATTTCACAAGCCAACTGAAATTGCTAAAAAGTTGGTCAATGTGTACTGGACATCTTGAGGATCTTCAATCAACACTCAGCACCCGTTAAATTGCTTCATTAGCAAACGGGACGAAGAATAAAAGACCGTCGTGATCAAGATCAGCAAGCTGAGGATTCAGAAGAACTCCAATCAACATCAACATGTATCTTTGCTTTTGCTTTGCCTTGGTTGCCTTCTTTGGAGGTTTTGAACTGACTTATGCTTTACCTCCATGCACTGCTTGCATTACTTCTACTAGAACTGGACTGAAAGTAACTCAGACTTTGCTTTATCATTCTTACTATACCTGCAAGGGAACAGTAACTCGGTGTATCTATAACACCACTGAACTGAATGTTTGCACTCATGGCAAAATCAAAGCATGCTATAATCCGCATCAGAATCCATCCTATTACACGTTGGAAATAAGATGGAAGGATGCAGATGGACCTATATTAGCTGCTACATCACCACTTAAGGACATTACTAAACCTGCTGTTTTGAATTTTGATGCATGTAATGCCATTAATAGAGATAGTCATTCCACCTGTGGTACATGGGAAAAAGCGTATCGAAATGATCATAAGTATATGTGTCCAGAAGGTGCCACGAATTGGTGGAAGTGTACAGGTAAAACGGGATCAGGCTATAGTACTGCAACAGCGGCAGATTACTATTGCCCGTATTGGGGATGTGTTTTTTATGCTACCTGGAACACTGGTATAACTGATGAGAAAATAGATAAACGGATGGCTACTCTAACCAAGCCAACCACAAATGATAAATGTCAGAAAGATGCTTGCAACCCCTTACACTTACGTATACACAATCCCCATGCATGGAAACAAGGATACAAGTTTGGTTTATGTATTGCTGGAGGAGCAATAGATCCAGGGACCATTGTGTATATCAGATTGAATACCCAAGCCCACAAGTCATCTAAATATCATATTCATAATACCTTTTATGAAGCCATGCATGTAAATAAGTTTGAGATCCCTCACCCCTCACAGAATTTATTTCTAGAATTAGCCGGAGCAGTAGTATCTAGTCTTAAGATCTCAGATTGCTATTTTTGTGGCGGAACCCAAATGGGAGACCAATGGCCATGGGAAGCCCAAGAATTGAATTATTCTATGATTTACAATCAGACTGAATTACACAAGGCTACCAGTGAATGGGTGTTAGCGCACTCAATCGTTGGACGTCTTTGCTATGCCAGAACTGGACCCCAGTTCACCCAGAAGGTAGGACAGCTGGTCTGTCTTAGCCAGAAGTATTATAATGCCACGACCAAAAAGACAGCATGGTGGTCAGGAATCAGACATCCTGAACCTCCTAACCCATTAGCCAGATTTCCTGAACTTGCTGGTCTATGGACTAACCTTGCCAAAGTCCAAGCCTGGCAAGCCCCACCTGGCCTATATTGGATCTGTGGAAACCGAGCGTATGCACAACTCCCGCCACACTGGGGAGGAGCATGTGTCTTAGGAACCATCAGACCTTCCTTCTTTCTTTTAAACACTGAACATGGAGAACAATTAGGATACCCTGTATACACTACCCACCGACACAAGAGAGCATTGAGACAGAAAAGAGAAGCCTTACAGATAGGCAAGTGGGAGAAGTGGCAAGGTGATGATTGGCCACCAGAAAGAATCATTGAGTATTATGGGCCTGCCACTTGGAATGATGATGGTATGTATGGTTATCGTACTCCAATCTATATGATTAATCGTATTATTCGCTTACAAGCAGTAGTTGAAATAATAACCAATGAAACTAGTCATGCCCTTACGCTCTTAGCTAGACAAAGTACTCAGATGCGCACTGCTATATATCAGAACCGCTTAGCACTTGATTATTTGTTAGCAGCTGAAGGAGGAGTATGTGGTAAACTGAATTTAACTAATTGCTGTTTGAAAATAGATGATAAGGGTCAAGTAGTTGAAGAAATTGCTAAAGATATGCAAAGACATGCTTATGTGCCAGTACAGACTTGGCACTCATTGAAATTTCCTAACTGGTTTGCTAACCTCTTTTCATGGGTGGGAGGATTTAAGACTTTCATTGTTTTAGTACTAATCCTTGTTGCTGTTATCTTTTTATTACCATGTTTAATCCCATGTTGTATGCGTTCCATTCATAACACTATTGATAGTACAGTAGAGCGGAAGACCGCCACTAAAATAATGGCTTTATACAAAGCTAGTCCTAGTCGAAATCCTTCAATCATGATGTGATTCTTCTAAAGGTGATTTAACTCTCACACCTTATTGAGTAATAGGGTGAGATTAATCAAAGGGGGGAATGTGGCAGGTGCAGGCCTGTGACCCACGGTGTCTGAACATAAGCAGGCCAGCATGGCTAGCTTGACCTGTAAATGAGGCCTGTGGAGAGGCATATAGGATTGCACATCCCCCAATATGCTGCTATTGTAAAATAGAACTCAGTAGAAGTATTGAATTAGCTTAGGTAGGCAGAACTGCAGAGCTGAAAGATGGAAAAATACAGAAAGACATGTTTAAAAGTTACTGATAAGAAAAAGTACATCTGCAAAGAAATAATTGGGAGTGCTGACAGATGAGTTGCAGAACCCTGCTCCTCTGCATGCACAAATTGGTTCTATGGCCTTGAGAGTGTGAAAGTAACAAGTTGATGAACTGACCATTGTAATTGGGACTAGAAGGGGGGCATGCAGGTGTCATGCCCACAGAAGGGACATAATTGGATAAACTTATCAGTACCGGGACCAATGGAAGAGGTACGGGAGGTTACCGGGACCAATGAAATGTTTTTCTATACCTAGAATGGAACAGAAGTCTATAAAAGTTGTTGTAATGCTTGAAAACTTTGCTCAGCCATTTTGAAATTGACTGGTTCGAGACTTGTGCACAAATAAATGATTTGGACCTTCTGAACAGACTCCTGGTATCATTGGTTTGTCTGCGCTTTGCTGCTACAACATAGCATAGATTATACCTTCTAAAATATAATAAAATGTGAATTTCAGGAATGGATGACTGTTCTTGCCCTTATAAGATATCTATCTATATAGAGTATGTAATGGACTGGGAGAATAGCGTCTGCATACCCATGCTGTTGAAAATGTGGCAGTTATGACCCTGAAATTCTCAGCAGACAAGAAAGCAGTGCAGTGCCACAGAATAACAGAATGCAGAGTTATCAGAGCTGGCGTGAGATAGGTCAATAAGAAGAGTGGCTGGTTGAGTCAGCTTGTGTGCAGGAGGATGAGAGTGCTGAGGGAGACAGGAATGTTAGTGCAGAGCTAGGGGTTTGTGTGTGTGCCGTCCAGTCTATGCTGACTTCTGATGACCCAGCAGCTCCAGGGTTTTCTTGGCAAGGTGCGACCAGAAATAGATTGTGGTGATTATGATTTTGAAAATTATAGGATAACAGAGATGTTGATATATGAATATTAAATATTATATGAATATTTAAATATAGGTATTGAGGATTTTGAGATTGTAAATGTATTTATTATTATTTTGTATGAATTTTAAATTGTATTTGTTTGGCCTAACGTTTACCTTAACTAATAAAATAATTTTGTATACATTGGTATACTGTGGATTTTGAATACATCCTAGTGAGTCAATGGATACTAATATATGTAAGTTTGGTTATGATTAAGAAAATATGTTTTTGCATTGTGGCTAAATTCACCAGAAATAGATTGCCATGCCTTTCTTCTGAGGCAGTGGAGGGTAAAGTAACTTGCCCAAGGCCACAAGGAGTGCCAGTGGGAATTGAACCCCGGTCTCTTGGCCACTGTTCCAACCACTAAGCGACTCCTCCATTGGAGCCTTATCTATCATACTTCAGTTACGATGGCATGCCAATTTTAATCCCCTCCCTAGAAGTATGGATAATATTGCAGCAGTAGTTCAGGGGAAAATTTTGTCATTTTTTAGTTGGTTTTGGCTTATGGGCCTTAAGCTCAATATAGCCAAGACTGAATTGTTGATGGGGGAGGAGTTCCTGACATGTGTTGGCTATCAGGTATTATGGGTCATTCAGACTGTATTTCATGATTTAAGCATTCCTGTTAGTCTCCCAATTAATCATGACTGCCCATACGTCCAAGTTGTTGAAGGGCCTTTTTTTCTCCTGTTGTAATGGGTTCAGCAACTTAGAAGAGGTAACTAGGGCTTCTTTGATGCCTTCACTGGACTATTGCAACACTGGTTTCTCCAAAGTGGCATACAGCAGATCTAGCTGGTGCAGAACACCACAGCTAAATTTACAAAAGGGATTTTAAAATATGACCAATTTACTCTGGTATTGCACCAACTTCAAGTGCTTCTCATACAATTTAGAGCTGAATTTAAGGTCTCTCTACTGATTTTTAAGGCGTTGCACAGTTTGGCACTTGATTATCTCATTTCAAAACTATTTCAGTACATTCCTCACCAGGCACTTCATTCACAGAAGGACCGATTGTTGGTAGTGCCCTCCATTAAGTTCATGCATAAGGCATTGCAATAAAGTCTTTTCTGTACAAGCACTCTTCCTCTGGAATTCCCTTTTGAGAAAGATGAGATTTGTTGATCTTAAAATGTTCCGTAAAGCCCCAAAGACTTTTCTGTTTAAGAAGGCTTTTGGTGAAGGGGAGAGGTGAAGAGCTTAGTGGGGGTTGTATTTAATATATGTAATTGTCTTATTCATTGTACACTGCAAGGAGCAGCTTCAACTGTGCATTAAATAACTGCAAATAATTTTAACCATTTAAAGAGAGATTGGAGTAAACATTACATAGTAGCTGAGTGAGTTCTGCACTACCAAAAAGCCCATCATAGTCTAGTGGTTAGGGCAACAGACCAGAGACCAGGGTTCAAATCCCACTGTACTCCTTGTGACCTTGGGCAAATCACTTATCCCTTCAGTGCCTCAGGTACAAACATAGATTGCAAGCCCTCTGGGAGTAGGGAAATGCCTACTGTATCTGAATGTAACTCACCTTGAACTATTACTGGAAAAGTGTAAGCTAAATACTACTAAATAAATAAATCTTGCCCTGGAAAGAAAATATATAACATCTAGGAGATTCCCTCTTTGCATTGCCAAGGGTCTTGGTTAAGGCCAGCTGTTTCAAGTTGTCTCTAAGTCACCTGGTGTGCCCACAAACTAAGAAGGGTTCCTCCCCATGATCCCACCACCTCTCTACAGTCCCATCCTCTCAAGGTGTCTCCCAGAGGTAAGGAAAAAGGGCTAGGATGGAAAAACAAAAGTTGCAACCCTCTGGTAGCCTGAAGATTTAGCTGGTTCATCTGTACCTATTTCTAAAACCAAACACAAAGGAAGAATTAAAACTCATTTTTCTCCAGGAACAAGCAGGAAGTCAGTCTTCACATATGGGTGACATCAGCGCTGATGGAGCCCACGCAGAAGCATCTCCCCAGATTTCAAGGAAAGCCTTTGGGAGATTCACCACGCATGCGTGATCCATTTCCTACCCAAGGGTGGCATCTTGCCTCAGTCTCCTTTTTTCCACAGATCCCTTCGGACATTGTCCTTTTTCCCTGGAAAAAGTCAGATTTTTTTTTTTAAATAGTTAAATTTTATCTGTTTTGCGTACCAATTCCTTCCTGCCCCCAAACCAGCTCGCTTCAGCGTCGCTCCTCAGGTTTGTCTATCCATTTTCCACTTTTTTCATTGAGGTCTGCCTCGACCAGTGTTCTCGCCCTTTTTCAGCCGAAGGCCTTGGACCCCTGCTGGGAGGCAGGGACCCCCTTTTTCCCTGTTGCTTTAAGTGGCTCAAAAAGTGTGACCGATGTGGCAAAGTTATGTCACTTACCGATCCACACGATTGCTGCCTCTGATGGCTTGGCCTGTAGCACGATGACTCAGACTGCGAGCTCTGCAAAACAATGACCCCAAAGGCCTTCAAGAGTCGCCATCATCAGCAGGAAACATTTTTTCATAGTCCGACTCCGCCCCAGAGTCTCCAGTAACACCACACTCCAGGGCCCCCTCTGATACCTCGGTGTCCCATGAAGCCAGAGCCTCATCGGAGTCCTGTGGCTTCGGTTCCTCTGAGCGGACGTTCCTGGAGGAACTGCCTTGGAGGATAGATCCAGGCAGAAAGTGAAATCCCACCCCAGGTCCTGCAGCCCCACTTCCAGTGTGCCCTGTTGGAGATTTTGGTATAATCCACAAAAAGGCATAACTTTCATGACAGACTTCCCACACTATTGCTTACAAAAATATTAAAAAGAACAGGACCGAAAGGAAATGGATCTATAGCCTGCAGATAGCCGCATAGCCTGCAATTGTTGTGGACATGTTTCTTGCGATGTCCAAGAGAAAGGGGAAGCCGTGGAAATATCCTCCCAATCCATCGGAGTCTCCCTTGAGCTCTGTTTCCACTACAGGACCTATGGATTCCTTTGTTGAGCAGGCCGAGCATCAGCAAGCAAAATCCAGTGTTTCCCCGGCTGTGTCGATGCCAGTGTCAGTTGGCACGGCGTCCTCTTCGGAGTATGAGCTATCGCCAGATTTGCGTTTATCTCCTGTGTTGCCTGCCAGGTTTCTCAGCCTGAGATTTTCTGGATCAGCCAGCTCAGTTCCTGGACTGGTGGCTGCCCCAATAGGAGGAGGTGCACTTGAGCTGTCCCAGTCACCGAAGTCTCTGGCTGGAAACAGCACTGTTAGCCACAGGAGAGAAGCCAGCCGGTGGGAATCAGATGGGAGAGTTGCAGTCAATTCCTCAGCAGCCCATGGCAGATGGAAACTGTGTGCCGGGAGTAGAGACACAGTTGGAGCGGCTAACAATCTCTTTGTGCTGGAGCGGCCAGAAAGCTTTTCCCTTGAATTAGTTTGGACTGCAATTTCCAAGTTGGGTGCGACTATGATATCAAATTCTAATAAGCTTTTGGAGCCTGTTCATCATAATACTTCTGATATTTAAAAGAATTTATGTAATATTTCAACTGTGAAGGAAGTGGTTAAGGACTTGGAAGGTTTTCAACAAAGGCAGGAGAATTCTCTTTCTGCCTTTGTTAAATATATGGTGTCACTTAAATTTAAAACTGAGACTCTGGAAAACCAGGTTCACTCTGCTAATTTGCATTTGCTTAATTTTCCTTGTTTGTCATTAATTTTGGCCAGAGACATGTTTAGGAAATATTTGGCGGACGCCTTGGGGATTCCATTAGAGTTGCAACCATCTCTGTCCAAGATAACTTCTTACCAATAGCAAGGTAGTATATCAGGTGAAGCCTTGCAGCAATCCCTTACAGGACTACAACATGTGGATATCTTGAACATATTGGAGGTTTTGGAATCCTCTGATGTGGAATTCCCATAAAATTATTAATTTCCCTTGCATTGTCAGCAGACCATGAATGGTTGCTTGGAATGTATTTTAAAAAGCGCTCTGTTCCTTTCAAGGGGTTGTTGGTACACACATTCCCGGATCTAGCCCAGGAAACACAGAAAAGGCGTAAGGATTTCCTCCTCCTGAAACCAGGGGTGATTCAAGTAGGGGGTTTATTTTTCCTTAAATTCCCATGCAAGTTGTTGGTGAAATTACAATCTAAGGCTTATGTTTTCTATGATTCTAGTCAGCTGGTGGCCTTCATCAGCTCTCGCTTTACTAGTGTCTCTTAGGTTTTGAGGTTAGAATGCAATGTATTAGTATTAGCTTGCTGATTATGCAGGATGGTTGCTTACCTCTTGAATGATGTATAATTTTTTTTTTGTCTTGGATCTAGTTCCTTTGGTTTTGGGCTAGAGAGAATGGGGCTGTATTTATTTTTCCTCTTATTGGAAATAGTGTGTGAGTATTCTGTTGGATTTTTTTCTTTAGCTGCCCTCTTCTATTTCTGTACAAGTTGTTTTGCTTGGTATACATGTTTAAAAGTGTATAAATATTAAAAAAAAAAAACAGGACCGACATGATGCAGTGAGCCAGATCAGACGTGTCTGCTCGAGCTCTGAGGTTCCTCACCTCAAATTCATCCTAAATTTAATTTTCATTGGTGACCCAGTGTCTTGGAGATTTCTCCCGGCCAACTGAACCCTGGGGATGTGCCCCCTCCAAATTGAAACGGAATATGACCACAAAGTCAGCCCAAAAAGACCGCACAGAGAGACCGAAGGGAGTTGATTCCAAAATGGTGATACTGCCCCGGAGAGCCCATGCAGGCAGGCACTGCTGAACAATGTGGTGGAGGAGGTCTTCCAGGCAGTCGTGCGAGCACTTGTTAGCTAATTTCAGGGCTTGGCCACACTGGAAAAGCTGTCCCAAGCAGGGTCTGATTTTCATGAGTGCATGGGAGGCCTGGAACAATGTGTCTCCAACTTAGAAGACTCAGGTCACACGTACAACGCTGCTCTTAAAGAATTGGTGGAAAGGTTAGAGCACCATAGTGCTAAATTTGATGATCTGGAGAACCGGGGTCATCGGAAGAGCATCCAGCTGATTGTCATTGCAGAAAACAGTAACACGCTGAGCTCTGTGGTTTTCTGGACACTTGGATACCAACGCAGTTACACCTGAGAGAACTGCAGGGCAAAATGCTGATTACGCATGCTCACCATCTGGGCCCCTGGTGGGAGGACAAGGGGCGCCATAGAGTGGTGATTGCCCAATTTCATCATTACATGCACAAGGAGGCTATTCTTCAAGTGGTGCAGGAACAATGAGGTCTAGATCAAGAAGGATGTCTGATACTAATCTTTCAAGATTATTCTGAAGTGGTCACTAAACATCGCAAGAACTATATAGAGGTCTGTGAGAAGCTGGTACAATGGGGCCTGCACTTCACGGTCCAGATGTATGTCTTATGTGACAGCAAACTTCAATGTTTTTCTTGACTCTCCCGATGCTGCATCAATTTTTCTTAATATGCTGTCGCCACCAGTGTCCCCAACACACAAGTCCTAGGATTTTGTTTCCTGCATTACCACGCTATAGACTTCTTTGGACTCTAAGGGGTATGTTTACTAAACCGGGCTAACAGTTAACCCGGGCTATCTGCCACTAGGTTCCATATTATTCAATGGGACCTAGTTGCAGATAGCCCGGTTTAAACGTTAGCCCGGTTTAGTAAACATACCCCTAAGTCTTAGCAATGAGGGTCTTTGGATTGTTTGTTTGAATTGTGATGCGACTTGGCTCGCCCTTAGTAATAGGCTTGGGGAGTCCTATTACTGCCTTCCATACCGGATCTGCCAACTTGTTTAGCGCTGGGCCCTGCGACCTGGAGTGGTGGACAGCCCCTCCCCATTTGTCAACTCAGATGGGGTGTTTTGGACTGCACCTGCAGAGAACCGACTTGCCAGACAGAGGCCTGCTTCTCTTGGCACATCACAACCCCCTCGGCACTGATACAACTGCTTGTTTTCTGACTTTTGGTGGGTTCTGCCTCCCCTCGGCATCCAGTTACTCTTGTGTGGGGTAAGGTGGGCACAATATGAGTGTCTGTCTGTGGCTCTCCATTCTGAGCAGCCTGTTTTATGATAAAGGTCATGCACAGCAGGTGGTTCAAACATGTAAATGAGCTCTCCCGAGCTATGTTTATATCTGTTAGCCTGTTATTGTGTCCTGGTGTGTGGGGAAGGGAGGGGGAAAGGAAGATGTACAGAGGGAGTAGCATGATGATGTACAGAGGGAGAGCTTATGTGAGGAATGTTAGTGTGGATTGATTGGGTGCTGCATTAGGTGGGGGAGGAAAAAAGTGGGGGGATTGTGAGGATTGTTTGTATGGCTGGTTGTATGTATGTTTGAGATCTGATGGGGGAGGACATGGAACATCAATTAGTCTGGGATTGATTCGGGAAGTGGTAACCGGGGTGGGGAGCCTAGATGCATCAAACCCCGAGCTCCTGATGGAGCACAGTTTTGGTTTCTTCGTGAGAGGTGAAGTGGGAGGGGGGGATGAGAGACAGAGGGATAGTAAGGAATGTGCACTCTTGGAGGCTACGCTCTACAGACAGCCCAACAGATCCTCTAGCTTGGCTTTGAGAACAGGAGGCCCTAGGTTGGGGGTGTCTCCCCATCACTCAGAGTTGGCTGTTTTGTTTTTCTCAACATCCTGTGATATGGGAATGGGGCTAAGGGTTCTTTCTTGGAATGTTTGTGACCTTGGCACTCCAATTAAGCATTATAAGATTCTGTGTGCTTTGGTTCGCTATAGCTGTGACATAACCTTTCTTCAGTAGAAGCATCAAACTGCCATTGATCACTCCAAACTTTGTTGTGATTGGGTAGGCCAAGCGTTCGGTGCTCCAGAACAGGGCTGGAAGGATGGCATAGCGATCTTGATATCAAATGAATTGGCTTTGTTTGTGCCGCTGAGACTAATGATTCTTCGAGTCACTATTTTATCCTAGAAGGGAGACCTGGAGGGTCAGCCGGTGATACTGTGTAACGTCTATGGCCCAGGTGAACCTGATTCTTCTTTTTACTTCTGTCTGGCCTCCACTTTAGAACAGCTCCTGGATGGTAAGTTGGTGCTAGGTGGAGACCTTAACATAGTTTTAGACCCATTATTGGATACCTCATAAGGGGACTCTCGAATCCTGGTTGGGACCACTCACATCCTCCAGAGATACCAGTCAGCTGGGCCTCATTGATTCCTGGAGGGTCCTGCACCCACTCGATTGGGACTATACCCATCAATCGCATGGTCATGGAACTAGCGCTCATATTGATTATTTGTTTATCTTTTGGGTCTCTGTTTTCACGGGTGGAGGATGCTTAGATTGGACTGGATGAGATTTCGGACCATGCCCCTATCTGGGTCGATTTTGCATGGTATTCTCAGAAGATGGGCCCTCGTTTGTGGCGTTTCCCCCTTGGATTTTTATAAGGATGAGCAATTTCAGGCCTATATTAGGGACCAGTGGGAGCCCTACACACAGTTCAATGAGCAGCACAAAGACACCTGAATTATTCTGGGAGACCACAAAGGTGGTGCTTAGGGAGAATATCATTGCCTACTTGGCACGCCACAGGCATCTGCTTAATGCTTGAATCCTGTGGCAGGAGAAGCAAGTCGTGACTGAGCGGAGGCGATATGTGTGCCACCCCACTGCTGGTTCACGAGCGTGCCTCATAGAAACCAAAGCCACCCTTAATGAAGTTCTTCATCAGAGGGCGAAGAAATCCTTGATGTATTATAAGTTTTGGCCTTTTTATTATGGGGACAAAACGGGGAAGCTCCTTGCATGCTGTTTTAAGGGTGTTAGGGGATCACGGATTAGGGGCTGGTAAGTTACACAAAGACCCCCCCAGAGATAGCGTGGCTTTTTTGGGCCTTTTATCAGAATCTGTATAAGGGGGATTGTGCTCCCCATATCTAAACCATGGTTGCCCCGTCTTCACACATATCAGGCAGCACTACTGGGGACCCTGATCGCTGCACTGGAGGTGCTTCAAGGAATTCAGCGGGCGTAAGTCCTCCGGTCCAGATGGGTATAATGCTGAATTTTACAAACTCTTGCCTGACTTGGTAGTAACCCCGCTAGTTGAAATGTATCAGGTGCGAACAAGAAGCGGGTGTTTTTCTTTGGGGGACAATAGGGCCTATATTACCCTGCTTCCTAAGCCAGCTAAGCGCCCCCCTGCATACTAGCTTGTACCGCCCAATTTCCTTAATAAACTTTGATCTGAAATTTTTAGCCAAGATTTTGGCGGACCGCTTAGATCCTTGTCTCCCACACCTCTTGCAGGACTCACAAGTAGGTTTTGTGAGAGATTTGATATGCCATTAGCAACTTGAGAAGGATCAGTCACCTCCCTTGAGGTGCTTGACTGCCCTTATTCTCACTGCTCCATGGACAACCCCATACCAACTAGAGGCTCTTCCGGTCTGATGCCTGCACCTTAGCTCCGCATCAGCATTCACCAGACTCCAAACCTAAGTGGCTGATCACACTCCCTTTTCCTACATAGAGGGGTAGCTGAGACACTGTCTTTATAAGGAGGGAGCCAAAGGTTTTGTCCCTACCTTCTCTTTAGAGACCACTCCTGTGGCAGCAGTAGGACCAGAAGAGAGGTGTAGCACAATGGTTAATACATTGACTACTGAACCAAGGGTCATGAGTTCAATTCCCCGATGGGGTTAATGAGTAAGGCTGTCTGAGGCATTCCCCTTAAACATGGCCCCTGCCTAAAAAAAAAAAATGTTTCTTGGGGATGCAAGTCTCCCCACGGGCAGTGGCCAGGTAGTTTTGGCCAGCGCCGCCCTCTGGCTGGGCAACATCTGCAGATTGTGCCTCCTCCAGCTGGAGCGGTAAACCATAAAACAGATCTCTTGACCCTCCATGGGTCTACCTCCATCAGGTCCTTCCAAGATTTTTCCTTGAGCCCATGGCTCACGGTACATACCACATGAGGGCTAACATTACCCCACAGGGCGCCACTTGTACAACCGTGGCAACAGCTGGTGCAGTACACGCATCCAGCGTGTTCAGGGGCGGGAGGTCACAGGCTCAAGTCTCAGTCCTGGCTTCCTCAAAGCAGGTCCATATCTATATATAGATTTACCACAGTCCATTGCCATCCTGATCCCACTCCTTTCATGCACCAGGTTGACTTACCCCCGTGCAGACAACACCATAGCCTATCAACTCTGCAGGCTCATACAGAGGGAAATGCTCACAGCCCACTGGCTAGTGCATGAGCTCCGGAACCTGCCTACCAATTTATGCAGGCACATACAGAGGAAGATGTTCGTGGTCCACGGGTTAGTACACGCGCTTCGGCAACTACCTGCCGCAAATGGCCCAGGAAAACATCCTCTGCTCCTAAGGGTAAGGCAACGGTGGTCATCCAAGGAGAGTGTCGGCAGTCTGACACACCCAGCGACACTGGTTCAGCTGCAGTGAACCCACTGCCAGGCCACCCGCTTCTTTTGGCCTGTGCCTCATGCCCCCCCCCCCCCATCCTGCCTGGATCTCCTCGCATTCGCCTGGACTCCTCGCATCCTCTACAGCTCAGTCCATGCCACATACCCGCATCGTGGTGGCAGCGACTCGGTGTTCACTCTACCACAGTTACATGGGTCCTGGTGCAACCCACCTGACATATGAAGTAGGTAGGCATTACCCACCATCGGTTGGGGACACACCGTCCGGTTCAGATATTCCTTCCACTTCTCGAAGTCACAGCGCTGCATCTTCCGCCAACAGCCTTCAGGCCAGCCCTGGAATCTGGGGTGACGGCCCTGCCGCCACCATCTGGAGCCCTTGCCGTGATCCAAGAACCAGGCCGCCCATTACCCATGAGCTCCCTGGTGAACCACCTCAAGACCCATGCAGCCCATAACGGAGAATACACCACTTTCATCATCTTCATGGCACGGGTCACCTTCTCCACCCTGCGGGGAGCACCTGACCCATTAAACTCGGTGGCACTGTACCTGACGTCATGAAGGCAGAAAGGTGGACTGTCAGGCTCATGGCCAGCCTGAGACCCCAGTCTGGATCTCCTATGATCTACCCAGGGGCAACCTGCCTCAGCGTGCACAACGGCGGGTGTCCTGACCAGCGGGCGCGGGGTCAAGTCACAGGCCCAAGACCCTCCGTGGACCATGTCGTGGAGTTACCACGGTGCTACGATGCCTACGGCTCGGCACCCCAGGTCCTGGACAGGGGGGAAACGGATGCTCCTGGCAGTCCTTCCTCTTTGGGATCATGCAGGGACTCAACCCGTAGGCATTCTCCTTCACTGGGCCTCATCGCAAATAGATCCGCATGCTGACTGCCCAGCACCAGATCTGCATGCTGACTGTCCAGTTCCAGAGCCCGACTCTGTTAGCACCGGACACTGTTGACAGGCTGTACTCCAGACCTCAGCCGGTGATCTTCTACTTACCAAACCACGACTGAATGGCTGCTGTGGCACACACGGGCGAACAGCAGTCTCCACAAGCCTTTGCTCTTGACAGCCCTCAGCCGTCCAGGGCATGTGGGCCTGGAATAGAACTCCAACATGCCCGGGATCTGCCCGGTCCCAGTGGACTACACCCCTGGGAGTCTGCCATTTGAAGGCGGGGCTTAGTGGTTGGTGCAACAGTCTACTACCCTGCTATGGGGTCCAAACCCCACTGGCACTTCAAAAAAAAAAAAAAAGCAAACACAGCTGCCTGGATACACAAGCGCCCAAGCCTCGCCAAATACTGGCTAAGGCTCAGCTGCAGGCAAGAGCCAAGCAAACGCACAGCGGTACGCATGCCGGGCATTCCTCCCCAGAGGTCCTCCCTGCGTCCTCCACACTAGCAAGACCTTGCAACTTGGAATATCGCATCACCCGTGCACAAATCACCATCGGTAATGGTGCACCGTACGGAGAGGTACGATGTCGTAAGGCCGTGAGTCCCTTTCGACCAGACAGCCCAACATTCTGGACTGCAACCTTTCCGCCACCTCCGCAAACCGCCAGCTTGGAGCTGACGTACACACACTGCAACATTAGGGCTCAACCTCTACCACTATTATAGCATAGCCGATACCGCCTTGCTATCCCGCCGCGCAAATTCACTTCACTGGCATTGACCGTATAGTACAGTGTAATTGGCCTGATGAGACCAGTCACGTCCATTATCCTGCTTCCAACACTGGCCAATCTAATCAAGCCTGCCCAACGGTACAAGTTCCCCAATGCCGGCTATCTCTTAGCCTTCTACACGGTTTGCAACCGTCTCCAATAACAAGTTCTGGAGTTGGCTACAGATTAACAAATAGGTAGATACATAGGGCGAAAGAGACGCCCCCTATTATTCTCTCGTGCCCTCGACTGGTTCTCCTCTTCATGCCAGCGACTGATGCAGCGCTTGCCAGCGTCTGTGCAGCGCGGGCCAGCAACTGAAACAGCACTTGCCAGCGACTGATGCGGCGCTTCTTCATTGCAGTTACTCCCGCACCACTACTGCTCGATGCCCACGTTGCGTTGCTCCCGCACCACCACTACTCGATGGACCGGCATCTCTGCTACCGCGCAGAGGCGCCCTTTATCTACAACCGCGAATGCAGGCCATCGTACAGTGCCCGGGAACTGCACGCTGCTCCTGCACCTGCTCCCTATATGTTCATGCAGGCCTCTATAGGCCCTGCAAGCTTAGATTACAGCAGGCCTGTATGTTCCCAGAACGCTACGTCTGCACATAGGTGCATCCCCTCTACTTGCCTTTTAGGCCTCTGCATTCTTGTTGCAACATGCAACGCGCTGTCATGCCTGACCAGACGAATGGTCTCGGCCTTCCCCCATCCCCCACAGCACGTGGCAGCTTGGGAGGCACCAAGTGTGGCTGACTCATCCTGCTTGTCCTAGGAGAAAACGGAGTTACTTACCTGTAACTGGAGTTCTCCGGGGACAGCAGGATAAGTCAGCCACACATACCCACCCACCTCCCCTGTGTTGGGGTCAGCCTCCGTCCAGTACCCGCCTCCTAGCGGCAAAAGGCTCAGCTAGGGACGTACTGGCTAGCTAGGGGCGGGCAGGGGTTGGGGCCAGTTGGCCCATGCTCAGAAGGGCTGGAAAGCCCTTCTGAGCTATGGAGAGTACTTCCGTCTTGGTGCCGTCGGATGACGTCACCAAGTGTGGCTGACTTATCCTGCTGTCCCCGGAGAACTCCAGTTACAGGTAAGTAACTCAGTTTACTCTGCATTGCTCAGAAGGGCTTTCGCCCTTCTGAGCATGAGCCCACTGGCCCCACCCCCGGGCCCACCCCTAGCCAGTCAGTTTCAGTTCTTCCGCCTTGCCAGCAAGACGTTTTTTTTCTACTCTCCAACTGAAATTTACACTATAGAAACTATTTAAAACAAGAAGAATAATTCTCACCTTGCTTTACGTGACTGCTTCAATGAATTAACAACTTGGCTAGAAGACCACAATCTTCATATCAACCATTCCAAAACAGACATATTAATTGTAACAAAAAAACAATCGTACATTCCCCCAACTCACATCACACTTCAGAAACACGATATTAACATAAAAAACGAAATAAAATACCTAGGTGTGACCTTAGACACACACCTTAGCATGAACACCCACATAAGAAACACTAAAAAAAAAATTATGTACTTTAAGCTCAAAGTCCTAAAACAATTATGTCCACTGGTCCACTTGCATGACTTCTTGAGCATAATACAAGCCATTATTACACCGCACTTCGATTTTGCCAACCTCATTCTACTAGGCACAACAAATAAAAACATCAAAAGGCTCCAACTTGCCCAAAACGCAGCAGCTAGAACTATAATGAAGGTACACCCATTTGAGCACATATCACCCTTATTAGCTAAACTACACTGGCTCCCAATTCAATGCAGAATAAACTATAAATTAATAATAACCACCTTCAAAGCTTTAAATAATACTGCCCCAGCTACACTAAACAAACTCCTCACTAAAGACACACCCCAAACTGTTCACAGAAAATGCAACACTAATAAAATAAGGATTCCAAAAGAGTTCACAAAGACTAAAAAAAACAACAAATAAAAAAGCGTTTTCTCATGCAGCCCCTATACTCTGGAACGCCCTACCTGAAGAAATAAGAGCCTTAACTGATCTTAAAGAACTATGTAAAACATTAAAAACTTACTTGTTTAGCTCCCACTATGGTCCACTTGCGAATTCCCAATCCCAAAACGAAAAGGGATAATATATAACACTTTGAGTATAGTTCCATAATGACCTAGGAAAACATGACCATTATACACGGTTTACGATGTTTGTAAATAGTTACCTTTTTGTTTAACATCCGTTGCTTGTACATAGTTCACTAAAGTTTAATTGTTAAAGTTAAGATGTACATAATTCAAGCGATGTTTAATATAAAAACAGATATGTTACACTGTTTCTTTACCTGTTTTCTGTAAACCGCACCTGATCTTTGGAAGGTAGCGGTATATAAGCGACTGTTAAATAAATAAAAAATAAAATATAAACTGCATTAATGCTTGTTTTGGATCTGTTCCAGCGTTCTCACTTCTGACCAGCCATGTGCTCTCAGCTCTCAGCCTGCAGCAAGTTCACTGCAAGAGCCTCATCACGGAGAGGTGCCCTTCGTGTGCCGCGAACAAGAGATCAGGTCAAGAGCTGGTCATTCGTGATTTTGAGGACACCTCCCCAGCAGCTGGCGTCGCTCTGGATGTGCCTCGGGGCCTCCATCCTCAGCTGCAGGCTCCCAGTTGCCGATGCAGTACAGGTGATTCGGGACTCCTGATGATTCAGGCCTCCTGTGGCCGCAGCCTTGGTCCCAGCCGGCATCGTGCAGGCAGATGCCGCTCATCAAGGTCTTTGAACTCTGAACTTGGGGAGCCATTCCAGAGAGGCTCGGCAGCCCAGGACGTGCCTATGGGGCCTCTGTCCCCAGCCAGCTGCAGCTCCGGCGCCCCCTTCTTCTACCCGGGACCACCTCACATGGGGGACCATGGAGGCGGCCATCTTGCTCCGACCATGCCGCCCTGCAAGCTGCAGCACCCTCTACTGAGATCCGGCTCCACTGGCCAAAACTGACCTGCCTGCGATGCCATTGGCTCTGTCCTGCCTCTTCCGACGCTCCGGGAACCTTCCTCTGCAGGATTGGACAGAATCGCTAGTCCCCACGGCGCCATTGACTGGAGCCACGCCAATGAATGGCACCGCAGCAGCCAGCACCCTGGTATCTGCGCTGCCAACACCTCTGTGCCGACGTGGGAAACAGCCCCCACAGCGCCATTGGCTGGAACCACGCCAATGGATGCCGCCGCAGCAGTCAGCACTCTGGGATCTGTGCCGCCAAAGCTTCTGACGTAGGAATGTCTCTGCGCCGGAATCGCACGAAGGAAGGCACTGCCCTTGATGCTTCATACAGTCCTGCTACCCTATGAGAGCACACCCCGCTAATCCGGAAGCAGCGCCCCTGGACCGCTGAACATCCGGCAGCAGCAAGCATCTGACATCAGGTGGTAGCGAGGATCTGTCTTGCTCTCCATTGCGGCTCGATCTCTCGGTCCAGATCCATCTCCATGGAGGCAGCAAGCAAGTTTCGCCTCAGATCGACATGGACGGACTGCTCCTTGAGCCGAGTGCCTCACCTCCCCTTTGCTGTCAAATCTATATTAGGGTTTGCATAGCGCTCAGCAGCAGGACTACACATGGACTCCATTGGCGCTCCCGGGCCCAAATGGACTCCATCCGTGCTTCCTCTATACAGACTCATTTCAACCCTCATCTATGCCGAGGCAGGGGAAATTAATGAAGGCCACGGCTTCGGTGCAGCCTCCTGCACCATCCCGAAGCGGGTTCAGTGCAGCTCCCTGCACCATCCCCTTCAGGGTGATCTCCACAGGCAGGACCACACTCCAAGCCCAACTTGCATGCTTAGTTCCCTGCGCTGATTTCTGGGGAAAGAGCCTCTCTGATGACTCTCTGCATTACTGCAGCCATTGGCCCTCCTGGCGAGGACCCTCGTCGACCTCCCAAGAAATCAAGGTCACATAACAGTGCTGGGTCTGTGGGTGCGGCTAGCCACAAATGGAGCCTGCACCAAATCCAGTTAGCCTGAGAGAAGACACTGGCTCCCACCTGGCTGTGAATAGTCTCCATACCCAAGGGCACACTGCAGATCAGATGCCTTGGAGAATAAAGTATCGGCAAGCGCAGGCATTCCCCTCACTTTCCTCACAGGACTGCATGGATAAGAGCCCCTGGGCCCTCCTGCCTTCTTTCAGGAAGGCTGGAACAACGCACAAGAGCTAACAGTGGCAACAGTGTGGTGCAGTACTGTCGCACCGCCGCCCTAGTGGCCAAGGGTGGTTAAGGCAGGTCGGGTGGACATGAGTTATTTTTTCTATTTTGAGTTTGGTCCTTGTATGCGGGGTCTGGGTATCTGTTCCCAGGACCTACCGTGTACCAAAACTTCAAGTGAACACAAAGTCCGAGTGTAGGGAAAGAAAGGCTTTTTATTTCCCCTAATGTACAGTGGTTCAAATAGTGGAGTCTACATCAACATAAAGAAAACCTTGCCTCAGGTAGAAAAGAAAACATATTCAGATATTGCTTTGTCTACTGTTACTTCACAGGACCTTATGCAAATAAAACACACAGGCTTTGCTACTGAGCCCTGCTTTACACATCAGGCAGAGACTCTAGGCTTCCTGCCTGACAGTAGCTGCAATCCATGGCTATCTCAGGAGGGTCCTCATTGAATTCCACCTGCATAGGCTGTGGGTCTGATAACTGTGACTCTGTATCAGTATATTCTTGTGGAATACGTTGAGGCTTCTCATATACCGCTTGCACTAGCCTCCAGTGTTCTGGGCCTAGGTCTGGGCTTTGGTCATGTGAATGCTTGCTATGAAAGTATCTTCCTTTGTCTTGGTGCCTTGTATTAAACAGTCTTTCTTTTGATAAAAGCTTGTGTCTTGTCTTACAGACAGCTTGGTAAGGAGTGCACACCTCTGTTCCTTGTGCTCCCTGTGTCAGCAAGTTATAACGCTTATTAGAATAAAAATGTGGTTTACCTTGTTCTCTGGGCCTATCCCAGTTAGCTGAGTCTTGAGGCCTAGTCCTGCTGCAATTCAGCCTTACTCGAATAGTAGGCTTCCCACTGTTCAGCTGGCCTTCGGGTGGAGTTACCACTCTTTCACACCCACACCTTTTGCTCCTTGAATGAAGAGTGTTACCTCTTATGGCAATGACTTCATCATCTCTCTGGTAACTTCCACAGTGTCATGCATCTGCTGGTACCGGTTCCTCATATAAAACTCTGACCTTTGTTTCTCTCCTGGTACCTTTCTTTCCAGTGTCTCTTTGCCAAGAACTCCTGGTATTCTGCTGCACCGGACTCACTGTGTCTTGCCAGGAACACCTTCCTCTCTGGTCTCTTTGCCAAGACTCCTTTTCTTCCTCTGCCTCTCTTGCTTGTCCTACTTCCTCCTTTTCAACTTCCCAGCCTTTCCTAAGAGGAACTCCCCCTTTCCTGGATTGGCTGTTGGTCGGCATTACATCACCAGCTCTGGGGTGCGGTTCTCTAGGCCCTGGAAGGTCTCTCTTGCTCCCCCTATCTGGCTCCTCGTAATGTCGCATCTGATGTTGGAATCTTTTTTCTGGATTTAAAACCTTTTTTTCTGTTTGCATAGGCTCTGCAGTACCACAGTACACACAGCCAGTGTGTCATGAAACAGAGGGTCACAGATTCAGGTCCCAGCTGAAATATGTAAAGTGAAATAGGAAGGGATATGGGTGGTTAAAGTACCCTTCATTGCCACCAAACAGATACAGTGAACAACACATGGGCCTTTTCACCTACCCAGTCAAAGCTCTGCGTGAGACCATAGTGGCAACAGTGTGGTGCAATACACACTGCCAGTGTGTCCAAAAACAGAGGGTCACAGGTTCAAGTCCCAGCTGTGGATCCTGCAGAGCATCTCCCCACATTAAAACACAATGACACAGGTGGCCACTCGGTTCGTTCACCCTTGGATCTGAACCCAAGCCTCAGGCGCCCCTTGTGTCCTCCAGTGGAAGGCTTGGCAATCCACTCATTCTCGCACTGGTTAGTGCTGGAGCTTCAGGATCCAGGAAACTAATAGATTCCCAACCCCTTTCCCTTGCCATCCAAGACAGCCAGGGACATCCGCTGCACAGGGGGCACCCCCTGCATAGGCAAGGGTCGGAGTTCGATCCCGCTTGTTCTCCCAACCCCACACTACCACAGGTTGCATAGGCCTGCGTTCCTCCACCCGCAGGAAACCAATCGGAGGTTGTCCAGGAACGGGTGGTCACTCCAAAAAAAAAAAAAAAAAAGTTAATCGACAGTCAGAAGGTCCAGCAGCAAGGGTTGGTTTGTGAAAAGTTATCGGATATCGGTGTCTCCCCGCACCTCGACAATGAGCCGACCTCTGCCTTGCCATCATGGGAGACCCAGGCAACAACCCAGCAAACCGGGCTCCCTGGTGAACCACCAGATGCCTCACATCGACTACATGCTGTTGGAGTGAACATCAACTCCACAGCGTCCAAGTCAATCCTACCGTAACACTGAAGAAACACCATCATCATCATCATGATATGGAGCGCCTCCCCAGCCCTGTCGCAGCCTCCATGTCAATCCTACCGTAACAATGGAGGAACACCATCATCATCATCATGATATGGGGCGCCTCCCCGACCCTGTCGCAGCCTCCGTGTCTTAGGGCACAGAGTCAAAGGTCTAGGTCCCAACCACAGATCTCGGAAAACATGGTCTACCAGGTGAAGCCTGCATCTCTGTCAAAACTTCACAAGGTCAATAGCAGAACCACATCAGCAGCGGAACCAAGATCCGCAGTTCCCAGCTGCGCCCCGCCCTCCAGACCAGGAGCAACAGGTTTTCACCTGTGCTCAAAAACAAAACAAAAAAACAGGGCCAACAGGCTACCACCAAGAGCATCCTGCACAAGACAGGCCCTGAGATCTGTGACAAGACAATCCATGAGATCCATGACACTAATCCTAAGTGACCTGTGGCACTGAGTGCAAGGGGGCAGGGACCCTCCTTTATGATAATAGGAACAAAGGTCACAAATTCAGTACCTGGCTGACGGTCCGGTTGGGGTATGAACTCACAGCCAGAGTACCACAATGACTCCACTCTCTACAGCCTGCCCATTGTCATGAAGTGGGTATCAATAAAGATGCAAACCTGAAAAGAAACCCTGTTTCTCAGAGAAATCTAGATGTGCAGTTACCTCAAGGCACAGCTAGAGGGGGCAGGAGTGATCATACAGGAGCTAATGAGCCTACGAGAGCTAATGACTTGCACCTGGGAATGAGCCCGGGAGTTTCAAAGGAAAGATTCCTTTATAAGCAGAAGCTGAATGCTAGCAAAGGAGGAACACCTCTATTGAGAGGGGGAAGACCTCTATTGAGAGAGACAACACCTCTATTGAGAGGAACAGCTCCAGAGGAAGGGCAGAACTGGAATCAGATCCAGAAAGGAGGAACACCTCTACTGAGAGGAACACCTCAAAGGAGAGGACAGAGAGAAGGAACAGCTCTAAGAGAAGGAGAAGGACTTGGAGAAAGAATCCTACCTGAGCAAGCCCAAAGGAATAGAGTTCACAAAGGTGGAGTTCAGAAGGGCCAGGCTAAGCGAGCAGCTGTTCAGAGGGAGTCTGCTGGAGAAAGCACTAAGGCTAGAGAGTGTGCCACTCCCTGTTCCCACAACGTTCCTGATTCAAAGGCAGAGAGACGCATCCAGAAAACCAGAGAGATAGGTTTGGAGGAAAGCCTGCAGTCTCTGGGTAATACTAGTCAAGTTTTACCAGGCACCAAAGGAAAAGCAGTTTCTGACAAAGCTAAGTTCTTACCGAAGCACAAAGTTGAATCCACACCAGGTTTTACCAAGCTGCCAGAAAGCACAGCCCTGCCTAGAGCTTATCGGCAGAGAACCTGTGGCAGGAGAAACGTTTCTGGGAGAGAAAGCTCCACGGATTCAAACCACAGAGGCTCCAGGTATGAAAGCTTTATTCATGATACTGAATGCTTAACTCCTAGAGGCACTGCTAAAACCAATACTCAGTTTGTAAGGAAGAAGAAACCAGGGTGGTTTCAGAAAATCCCCAGAGAACTTAAAACACAGTCTTATTGGAGGCAAGAGCCTAGAGACACTACACGTAGACCCGTAGCAGACAGGGACAGTGACTACTCTGATGATGAATGTAGTGGAGCAGAATCCATGGAAATTGAATATATAAATGCTGTTCACATTCCTCCACCAGAAGAAATGGATTGTGGTTTGTGCATGGCCACGAGCCTAGAATCTGTAGCCACTGTATAACTGAGAAGAAGTTTGTTTAATTCTTATTGTGTTGGAATGAAGTGAATTCCTCTGATTAACCCTTGCACTAATTGTGGAGTTTAACAATTAGTCAGCTTGTTAATACTGGTACCTTTTGAAACAAAGGACATTCTTTTGATTTCTCAATTTATTTATTTATTTTATTTTACAGTTTTTATATACCGCGCTTTTTGGTATCAATGTCTTATTTGAACCCTTGCACAGACAGGGAATAAAGCCTTGTTTTCCCTACACTTGGTTTGATTATTGAGCTCTCATAGGAAGCTGGAAATAAGTAAGACCATTCGTTATTCGTGGACCTTACATTTCATCACGCTCCCTAAATATTTTCTATCGTGGACATGCCCATACTTCGAATGGTCACCAGGGGATGCCCTCACGACACCATACAGGCAACAGCGCCACAACAGACAGGCAACAGTGCCACAACGGCTCTGCTCTCTAGAGCCTGCCCAGACAGCACAAGGCAACAAGGTGGCCATAGTCCCGTGCCTGCACACTAGGGATTCAGGGAGAGCCGCCAGGCAGACTCAGCTGCCATCAACCTGCCCACCACGTGGTGGACATGAAGGGCACCTGTTTAAAGTGGGCCGAGTCCTGGCCATCTCCAATAGTAGTGCTATTCCCTAAACACATGGCTGTTGGGCCCCTGGATGCCTTCCCCCCCCCCAAGGGCCCTGGATAACCCCCCCCCCCATCAGTGTGGGTGGACAATGAGTAACTCCAGAACCTGACCTGGTCATTATGGACGCCCTACAATTCAGACCTGACCTGTCGTCTCTTCCTACCAATGCGGTATGAATGAAACTCCATCATGCAAGTCCTGCAGTGCCTGGCAGCAACTAGCAGGGCGATTGCGGCCTCCGACATCTGCACAAAACAGCCTTGCTGCTACCCTACTCAGCTCACCATCACCTCAAGGATTCCCCCCTTGCTAATATGGTCATCACCTCAAGGACTCCCCTTATGACAGCCATGCAGCCCTAACACTGCAGGCAGAACTGGGATAGACCACCAGTAGGATTATTGCATAGCGGTCCAATGTGCTAGCCCTATGGCATCCTGGATAGCGCTCCAAACTGCTACTCCTGTCCATCGGACTAAAGGATCCCTCCCTCGAGGAGCAGAGACTCCGTACTCGGGATTTCTTCAAAGCCCTACGCAACTACATGCCCACACGAAACAATGCGCATGCACGGAACAATGTGCCAGCAACAAGGGACCCAGCCCTTCATCGCATGTGACCCCAATAAACCTGGCCATCCGGTCTCCCTCTAGGGATCTCCGCATGCTCCTTCATCTGCCCAAAGGTGGCCAGGGGCGCAAGCAAGGCCTCCAGCATTGACTGAGCTTCAGAGTGATGCAATTTAAGCATTGATACCGCGACGGCTGGCCTGGTCGGGTGTGCCCAGGCAGGAGGTAGCCGTTCAGATCTTGAGACAGCTAGGCATTTGTCCATGTTGCCTGCACGGGTCGCAGTTTGGTGATGGACCTTTGGTGCAGCTAGTTTGGCGATGGGTCCTTTGACGCAGCTAGAGTCCTGTGTTCGCAATTCCTATCCTTGTGGCAGCTCTTGTAGCATGCTCAACATTGAGGCGGCGGCTGTCCCTGCTCGCAGTGGCTTCCCCAACGCTACTGCTCATTGGACTCTATCTCCTACTCTCTGCGGCTGCCCATTGAGATCATTCACTCTCACAATCACTGCGGCGACAGAGATGCACTCCCGCAATCACAGCGGCTACACCTGCATGCATGGCAACTGCATGTGCCACGTTCACTATCACCACCAAGCGCTGCATCTCATGGGGGCAAAACCATTGTCGCTGCGCGTTTGTACTGACCCCACTGGTGCACTACGCTACGGTGTAGGGACACCCTGCCTAACGCTACGGTGTCGCCCTGCCTAACGGTGGGATTCCAGGGTTCCTGGGCACACCAATAAAACTTCCAGCCTTGGTAAAGTGTCCGCCATAGAGGTATAGCCCACTGGCTAATACAGTGGCTTCCAAGGCAGAGGTCATGGGTTCGATCCCTCGGCCTCATTTTCGAACTTCCAGCCTTGGTAAAGTGGCAGCCATAGAGGTATTGCTCTCTGGTTACTGCAATGGCTTCCAAGACATAATGCTACGGTGTCACCCTACCTAACTCTACAGTGTCGCCCTGCCTAACGGGGGATTCCAGGGTTCCTGGGCACACCAATAAAACTTTCAGCCTTGGTAAAATATCCGCCATAGATGTATAGCCCACTGGTTAATACAATGGCTTCCAAGGCAGAGGTCATGGGTTCGATCCCTCGGCCTCATTTTCGAACTTCCAGTCTTGGTAAAGTGGCAGCCATAGAGGTATAGCCCTCTGGTTACTGCAATAGCTTCCAAGGCATTGGTCATGGATTTGATCCCTCAGTGGCCTCATTTCTGATCTGACCCTCGGCCTCCCCTCTTCCACTGCATCACTTGCCAGCTGGGGAAGCACCAAGTGTGGCTAACTCATCCTGCTTGTCCTAGGAGAAAACAGAGTTACTTACCTGTAACAGGAGTTCTGCATGGCAGCAGGATAAGTCAGCCACACATACCCGCCCACCTCCCCTGAAAGGGGGTCGACCTCCGACCTGGGCCCACCTCCTAGTGGCTAAGGCTCAGCTAGGAACAAACTGGCTGGCTAGGGGCGGGCCCGGGGGTGGGGCCAGTGGGCTCATGCTCAGAAGGGCAAAAGCCCTTCTGAGCTATGGAGAGTACTTCCGTCTCGGTGCCGTCGGATGATGTCACCAAGTGTGGCTGACTTATCCTGCTGTCCACGGAGAACTCCTGTTACAGGTAAGTAACTCCGTTGTGCGACTGTTTTATTTATATAGTCCTGTCATTTTATGTGTGCCCCTCGGCGGCAGTGTTAGTGAATGGAACTCTTTCGGGTGCTTTTGTACTGGAACATGGTACACAGCAGTGTCCCCACTGTTATTTGTCTTATCCCTGGATCCTCTTCTCTGTAAAATCTTGGAAAGCCAGGAGATCTCGAGTGTTTGCATGGGGCAATCTGAATTTAAGGTGTCTGCCTTTGCGGATGACCTTCTAGTTCATATTACCAAGCCCCTTTCATCCTTGCTGTGTCTACTGTCCAAATTTGTCTGTTTTGGCCAGATTTCTGGCCTTAAGCTCAATATGGATAAGTCTGAGGTGGTGGATGTTCTGGGGCGGTTGTGCTTGCAATGGGGGTCAACTTTCCCTTTATGCTGGGTGGCTCAGGCCTTTCGATATCTGGGGATCGAACTGCCCGGGGACCCTCGTCAGCTTTATCAAATGAATTGCACTGTGGTGTTGGGACGTTTACAGGTGAAAATGTGTGATTGGATCCCTCTACCCCTATGTTTATGTTTATTCCATTGCTTGATAAACCGCCCTTCATAACACCAGGGTGGTGTACAATATACAAATCAGAAAATGGCTAGCACCGAAAAGGACAAGGAGCTACAATGTTCGATAGGAAAGAGACACAGAAACAAAGGACATATATACAACAGGTAGGGGTTACTGGAAGGGGGGGGGGGGGTGAGACCAAAGGCAGAACAGAAGAGATGGGTTTTCAAACGTGCTTTGAATTTGGAGAAGACTGTTTGTTTCTAGCCAAAGGGTAGTGGGAAGATAATTCCACAGGGAAGGACTCAGAAAGAAAAAAGCAGAGTAACAGTGGACTATAGATGGGCACGTGATGGAAAGGGAGATTTAAACTGTTGACATGAGCTGAACAGAGGCTATGGGTGTGAATGTGGAATTGCAACAGATCAGATAGATACTGCAGGGTCTGAGTATAAATGGTGCGATGAACAAGAGTGAGAACCTTATAGCAGATGCAATAATCTACAGGGAGCCAGTATAATTGAATAAGTAGCAGGGTAATATGATCACGACAAAAAGCATGGAAAAGGAGTCTGGTAGCAATATTTTGTATCCATTGTAGTTGGTATAGTTGAGACTAAGGAAGTCTGGTGAGGGCAAGGTTGCAGAAGTCAAGACAGGACATAACTAGAGACAGCAAGAAAGTGGTGAGAGTAATAGGGTATAGGAAAGTACAAATGGCCCGGATTTGTTGGAGATAAAAAGTTGTGTGAGCAATGAGATATGGTCATGGAATGTTAAAGTAGAATCAAGAATCACCCCTAGATAGCAGAAAGAGTAGACTAGAGGAATAGGTGGACCAGAAAGAACAGGGGCCACTGCGGGAGAGGGAAAGCCAAAGGAAAACCACATGGCCATGGTTTTAGACACATTGAGATGAAGACAATTCTGAGAAAGCCAAGAGGAGATTGCAGATTTGCAGTTATTAATGGGAGTGAGAACCGGTCGAAGGGAACTGGAATGACATAGAAGAATAATATCATCGGCATAATAATATGCCAATATTCCTAACTGTTGGATAAGTAAGGTGAGTGGTGCCAGAAAGATTTTAAATAAAAGAAGGGCAAGAACTGAACCCTGTGGAACTCCACAGGGGAGAGGAACAGGGTCCAAGGAGGTATAACCTGAGAAGACCGTGTGAAAAGAAAGGAGTGAAACCAGTAAAGAACGCAGCCCCTGACACTAGCTTCCCGATGGTGAGACAGAAGAGTAGAGTGATCGACCCTATTGGGTCAGGTAGCAGCTTTTCATATGACCCTGTTTCCTAAATTGTTATGCATGCTGCAGACCTTCCCAATCCGACTGCTGCGTAAAGACATAGTTTTTCTTGAGCAGGAAATTTGCTGGTTTATTTGGCGTGGGAAACAGGCTAGGGTGTCTTTTTGCGAGGCTACATGGCTCATGGTGCTGTGGTGGCATAGGTATCCCCGACATCTCTCGGTATGCGCAAGCCTGTCAACTATGGCATTTGCAGGACTGGTTGGGTTGTACTGAGGTTTTTATGCCACAGGCAATGGAAGAGGACTTTGTCTTCTACAATTTCTTGGTGGTTCTTCATCTGGATGCCCGAACGTTGCCTACTTGGCTCTGGCAAAACTTATTAGCGGGGCCCGTAAGGGGAGTGTGGCGGTCTTTGTGTTCTCAATGGTGTATTTCCTCAGCTATTTCCAGCTTTTTTGCCTATCCAGGGTAATCTGCATTTTCAGCCGGGCATGAAAACAGTGTGTTTTTGGATTGGAAGGACCAGGACTTTGTGTAGTTTGGGACATGTGGTAGATTTGGATGGGTGTATTAAATCATTCCAGACCCTCTGTGCTGAGTTTCACTGAAGAATCATCGGCTCTTTGTGTATCTCCTGGTTCACCCTTATGGTCAGTCTCTTCCCTGGGATTCCTTGACTGCAGAGGTGTCTAGGAGCATCCTACAGTTCTTTGAATTGGAGGTCTGGGAGAGTTTGTCCATTTCACAGTTTTTTCATAAACAGGTGCAGAAAAGAGAGCCAGTCTGCCGCTGCTGAGAAGCAGACTTGGCAGCGGCAGCAACTTGTGTGCTTGGGTTCTAAGAGGCAGGAGCCGCGGCTGCCATAGAAAAGAGAGGGTAAGCTCATGAGTACTACTGTGGTCAATGCATTTGCTCAGAATAACCTGAATATGTGAGATTGGGTCAGGTGGATAAGGGAGGCTTGTTCAATCCTATCACAGCTGGAGAGCAGTACAGAAAATGCAAATTGCAAATGTCTAGGCAATTAGGTTTTATTCTCTCTTAGAATTATCTTTGCACTGTGCTGTGACTGGTTTGTGTCCCTACCATAAGCCCCTTTGTGGTAGGCTATGGCCTATAATAGCCTGCAAATATGAAAGGTCTGTAAGTTAGGCCCTGATTCCAACCCCCATCTTAGTAAAGAACCAAAAATCTGTGAAAGTCTGAGAAAACTGCTTTAAACTGCTTAATAAGATGTTTTTCATGAATTCATAAATCTTTCATTATTTTTCTTGTGTTCTGAGGATAGAAATGTTTCAATGCTTGCATTCCCAGAGCTAGAAACGACTTTGCAGTAGAATTGTATCCATACCTAGAACAATCCTAAAGGAGGGAACTGGGTGCTAGGCCCAGGAGGGATCTCCGATTGGACAAGTGCAGGGGGCGTTGGAACCAATAGAAAGTCTGCATGTATCAAACTGAAAAGAAATGTATAAAATGAATATGTTTCTGTAAGAACTTTGCTCGGTCCTTTTTGAAGCTTGACTGTCTGGGCCTTGTGCACAATAAATTGGCTTGGACCCTGCAATTGACTCCTGGATTTATTCATTGTCTGCACTTCGCTGCTTCATATTCTTGGTGCGTTGGCCGGGAATGTGCGGATAGTGAATGGTATTCAAGCAAATATTCCATGTAATTCACCTCCAGGTTTGGCCCGGTTGGAACCGTGTCTGTCCGACCGCGGGGGAAACCTCAGGCGCCACCGATCCTCTTGTATCGGGGAGGGTTCCGCCTTGCCTCGGCGGACCACTGGGTCCAGCCGGCCAACACCTCCGAACCCGAGGGGAGTCCAGGATCCAACCCAAGAACTGGTTTGGTATCGGGAACCGGATCCTGTGAGTAGACATTTTCTTGTTCAATAGTCAGTGAAGCCCGGGGAAAAGTCTTGCATGAGTATGTGAGACAAATTTGGTATAGACTAACTGGGAACGTCTTGCATAAGTGCGCAAAGACGAGAGAGCTTGATCACCTCTCATAAGGGCGGTCCTAGTACGCTCCGCATAAGGGTTAGCGGAAGCCGAAGCCACCGACCCTTCGGGATGAGTTAGTCAGAAAAACCTTGGGCATTTGAAAAATAATTTCTTGTGATGGTATGATTGCTTGTGTGATTGAGAGGTCTTGAGATACAGACCGAGTGAGAGCAGACTCCTGAGTAGCGCAGTTCCTGGCCGGGCGACCGTGCCCAGGTCGCGAAAAGGAGGAAGCACGTGTTGTTTGTCCCCCCCATTGTTCTGTGGGCTGTACGGACCCCTTACCTACAGCCATACTACCTACCCTTACTGTCTGTTGTCGTGTACGTCATTTTGTGTATGCCATTACGATTATGGGAGGGGCGGAGTCCACGCAAACTCCGTTGGAATATATAATCAAGAATTTCCGTAAGGGATTTTCAGGAGACTACGGAATAAGAACGTCTCCGTCTTGATTAAGAATGCTATGTGATAGGTAGAGGCCTGTGCTAGCTACTTCATGGCCCCGTGGGGGCACCTTTGATGTGGAAATAGTCTCCCGTGTTCATTAGCTTGTACAAAAAGCGCACCCTGATCAGTTCCCCTACATAGATTCCTGGCTGGGTGTTTGCGAAAGGCAGCCCTCTTGGATAAAGCGCTGCTATGAGGAGCAGTGTAGATTACTAGTAGCAACCACTAGGGGGACCCGAATGTTTGAGGAGGGGAAGCCGCTTGTGTATTCCGCCTCAGAGTCCCCAGAAATCCTGGCCTGTTTACCCCAGTACCCATTGTCATGAGGTAGACAGCACTGAGCCTGGGATAATAAAAGGAAAAGGAAAAGAAGAGCTTACCTCACAGCCACATGAGCAGTTAAGGCATTCAGGTTGCAGGGAAGCAAGGAATGGAGAAACAAACTTTCCTCATAGCATTGGTGACGCAGTAGAAACTCAGAGTCCTAATCATGCTCACCTGAGGAAAGAATCACGTACAACGTACAACAAGCAGGGAGATAAAACCAGGTGGGAAATCTCACAGAGAGGGCAGAGAGAGGAGCAGAGAGAGGAGGAGACAGAGACTCAGGAAGGGAGTCAGATTCAGAGGCAGACAAAGAGAGAGACGCTGTCACGAAGAGAAAGGGCAGAGTGGAAGCAAGCTGTTGAACCAGAGAGTGCTGGGAAAAGCAGTGCAAGAGACTTCCAAGCCAGAGGGGTCCTCGTACCGGGGAAGGCGACCAAGCAGGTAGAGAGCAAACGTCACACTCAAGAAAGCTCACTGAAGCCAGGAGGTGATTACGGCTCAGCTAAGCCTAATGCTTGGAACTCCCGGAGAAAAGCAGCTTACACTCCAGAGAAGAAACCTTGGTTAACAGAGGAAGGGCTGGAAACTCTCTATACCAGGAAGAAAGATAAGTACCCTGTTTTCTCCAGAGGGAAGGGAGTGGGTCCTTTTATAAAGAGCCAAGCTTACAGTGGGTCAGAAAACCCTTATTGGAGTGGGTATTGGAAAGAAGCCCCAAGCACAGCTCCTCATGTCCATGTCTGCACAGAACAGTCTCCTCCCATAGAAGCTGAGGTCTCTCAGGGGCCAGGTGGTGAAACCAGCAATGCTGAAGCATGGTGCCCGTTTACAGGACCAGGTCCTTATTTAATGCAGTGGGAAAGTTCAAACCCAGAGATTGGTCCAGAACCCATGGATTGTGCTCTTTGTTTTTCTGATGAGATAGACTCTTTATGTTAAAAAGCAAGAAGAAGCCTTGTTATAGTTTGAAAAGCTTTTATTTTTTCTGTGAAGCAACAGTTTATTTTTGTTATCGTTATCTACTGTATCTGGAAGGCAATCCTCAAGGGAAGGGGAATAAAGCCCAGCTTTAATTATACTTGGACACACGACTACAGATTATTCTTTTAAGAAATACAGCTATACCACCTACCGAGGCAGGTGCCTAAGGAGAGTATAGTCTCACACCATATAAGTTAGTTCCACCAGCTCCACCACCTGAAGCTGAACCTGATGAGGTACCGCTGCAGCAGCAAAAGAAGCCCACTTCCCCGAGTGATAGCCCCGAGTCTGGCCCAAGTACACCAGGGGGACCAGGGTCCTCCGACGATACTGGGAGCGGAGGCTCTCCTGCCAGTTCAGGGTCACCCACCAAGGAAGCCTATACCCGGGAACCGTATGATTTAAGAAGTGTAACCCCAAAGGAGGAGAAAGCAGGGCGCCTAATGCCATTGCGTCAAGTGCCTGGTTTACCTATCCTAAATGAACAGGGCCAGATGGCGCCAGGACCAAACAGTCTAATCTACGTGCCTTTTTCCACTATTGATTTATTAAACTGGAAAACGCATTATGCATCCTATACTGAAAACCCCCAAGAATTGACAGAATTAATGTCTAGTATAATGCAAACTCATCAGCCTACCTGGACTGATTGTCGCCAGCTCCTGTCCACTCTCTTTACTACTGAGGAGCAAGCGCGAATTGTGCAAGCAGCCATCCGCTGGTTAGAAAAGAATCCCGTAGCGGCGAGGGAAATGAATCTCCCACAAGCAACCGCCACAGCTTTCCCAAATGAAGATCCTAGAAGGGATCCAAATGATGAAAGGGGGCAGCGGCCTTAACTCGATTTCGCCAGGCCTTGCTGCAGGGCCTGAGGAAGGGAGGCCAGAGGGCCATGAATATCGGGAAGGTATCAGAAGTTATCCAGGGTCCAGATGAGAGCCCAGTAGCCTTTTATGAGCGGTTGTCTGAAGCCTATAGATTGTATACCCCATATGATCCAGCCGCTCAGGAAAATTTGCACATGGTAAACACAGCCTTTGTCAGTCAGTCCCAGAGAGACATAATACGAAAGTTACAGAAACTGGATGGATTTGCGGGCATGAATACAGCACAGTTGATGGAAGTTGCTCAGAAAGTGTTTGTGAATCGTGAAAATGAACGTAACAGAGAAAGTGAACGAAAAATGAAGAAAGCAGATCTTCTTGCTGCCGCTTTAGTTGAACGACGTGAAGGAGGTTTTCCTAATCGAAGGAGCAGAGGACATGGAAGGGGTCGTGAGAATAATTGGACCCCACTGGGTGCGAATCAGTGCACCCATTGCAGAGAAGAAGGACATTGGAGAAGTGAATGCCCGCATCTTGACTCCACCCCCAGGAGGGGAGGAGGGAGTCCCTGGAGAACAGGAGGCTGTTTTCAGAGTCGTGGAGGAATGACTCGAGCACAGTTCCAACGAGAAAGGGAAGAAGCTATTGAGGGAGTGGCAGTTGCAACGGGCTATAACGTGGATGAAATGGATGAAGACTAGGCCAGACCGGGCTCCAAGTTCAGCCTGGGTCCCCAGGAGCCTATGGTCCGTTTGAAAGTAGGGGACCAATATATGGACTTTATGGTGGATACAGGAGCTGAACATTCAGTGGTGGCAAAGCCAGTGGCTCCTCTTTCCTCTCGATCTGTCACCATTATTGGGGCCACTGGGGCTAGGGCCACCAAGCCTTTCCTGCAGAACCGCATGTGTGAATTAGGGGGACAGAAAATAGCGCACCAGTTCCTGTATATGCCTGAGTGCCCTATTCCACTTTTGGGCCAAGACATGCTCGCTAAGCTTCAGGCGCAAATATCCTTTGCTGATGGGGGAGAAATGCAAATGACTGTGAACCCAAAGCCTGCTGGATTGATGGTGCTAACTGTTCCCCGAGAAGAAGAGTGGCGGTTCTACAGCGTATCTCCGACCAAGCCAGCCAGTTCCTGTATACCTCCTAACCTTTTAGCCCCGCCTGAAGTATGGGCAGAAGATAATCCACCTGGCCTAGCGAAGAACATAGCCCCTGTCATTGTTGCCCTCAAGCCAGGAGCGGAACCAGTGCATGTGAAGCAGTATCCTCTTCCTCGACCAGCTATTGAAGGTATCCACTACCATCTGATGAAACTACTGAAGTATGGACTTCTCAAGGAGTGCCAGTCACCTTGGAATACCCCCCTTCTCCTAGTCAAGAAACCTGGGACAGGGGATTACTGCCCAGTACAAGATCTGAGGCGGGTAAATGATGCAGTTGAAACTATACACCCAGTGGTACCAAATCCTTATACTCTCATGGGATTGATCCCCGCTGAGGCTACTCATTTCACCGTGCTGGACCTGAAAGATGCCGCCTTCTGCATACGCCTAGCCCCCACCAGTCAACTTTTGTTCGCTTTTGAATGGCAAGACCCCACAACAGGAAGGCGGGGCCAACTCACCTGGACTCGATTACCTCAAGGATTCAAGAATTCACCTACTCTCTTCAGTGTTGCTTTGAATCGAGATCTCTCAAGTTACTCAGTGAACCCAGGACAAAGGGTTCTCCTTCAGTATGTGGATGACCTGCTCATAGCCACAAATTCAGAAAGTGAATGTCTACAAGCCACTAGTGAACTCTTGCACCTTCTAAACGAGGCTGGATACAAAGTCTCAAGAGCCAAGGCGCAATTATGTCAAACTGAAGTTAGATATCTAGGGTTCCAGTTGTCTAGCGGGATTCAACGCTTGGGACTGGAACGCAAAGAAGCTGTATGCAGTATTCCCACTCCAACCACCAGGAGGCAAGTAAGAGCCTTCCTGGGGGCCGCAGGATACTGTCGCATATGGATCCCCAATTTCGCTCTGCTAGCAAAACCATTGTATCAAGATACCAAAGGAATGGAAAAGTCTCCACTGGAGTGGGGACCCGAACAGGATGCAGCATTCCAATCTCTGAAAACCGCTCTGATGTCATCACCAGCTCTGGGTCTACCAGATGTCCAGAAACCTTTCCGTCTCTGTCCATGAGTCACAAGGAAATGCTCTAGGGGTACTGACTCAATCTCTTGGATCTTGGCAACGGCCAGTGGCCTATTTGTCAAAACAGTGGGATGTGGTAGCAAGAGGTTGGCCCCCTTGTTTGAGAGCTGTTGCAGCTACAGCCCTTCTAGTGAGCGAAGCAGACAAGCTCACTCTGGGACAGAATCTTCAAGTTACTGTGCCACATTCTGTTCTGACCCTCATGGAACACAAAGGAAGTTTCTGGCTAACGAATTTGCGAATGTTGAAGTATCAGAGTATGCTGTGTGAAAACCCCCAGATACAATTAAAGGTCAGTCAAGCTCTGAATCCTGCTACATTGCTCCCAATTGGTCCTGGCCCCCCTGATCATGACTGTTTAGAAACTATGGACACTGTGTTCTCAAGTCGCCAAGATTTGACTGATGTCCCTTTGGAGGACCCTGAACGGACTTTCTTTGTAGATGGAAGCAGTCTCGTCATCAATGGACATCGTTGTGCCGGGTATGCATTGGTGACCCTTGATCTGGTAGTTGAGTCCTCAGCTCTGGCCCCAGGAACTTCAGCACAGAAGGCTGAACTGATAGCTCTCACTAGGGCACTGACATTAGGAGAAGGACTCCGTTTAAATGTGTACACAGATTCCAAGTATGCCTTCACAACTTTGCACGCACACGGAGCCCTGTATAAAGAACGGGGGTTGATCACCTCAGGAGGCAAGTCCATTAGGTATGGGCCCGAGATATTGATATTATTAGACGCTGTGTGGGCCCCTAAGCAAGTTGCAGTCATGCACTGTCAAGGTCATCAGGCAGGAGTAGGAGAAATTGCCCGAGGGAAGAGGTTTGCTGATGCCATTGCCCGAAAAGCAGCCACGACTGGACGAGTTGTGACCCAAGATACTTCGGTGCAGGCAGCCTTATTCCCTGTGCCCCTTAGCTCATGGGCTCCCCATTACACTACAAGAGAGTTAGGACACCTCCCTTCTTATCACAGAAATAATCTAACAGAAAAAAGTTGGATAGTGCTGCCACCTCCAGAGGGTATCTCACCTCCAGGTCCCACAGTAATTCCTGAAGCATTAGGACCAGCCTTTGTTCATGCTTTTCATCAGGCCACACATTATGGGAAAACTGACATGGAAAGAGCCCTAAGACCCCATTTCTGTATCTCACTATTAGGACCCCTGTCCACTTCAGTGGCACAGCAATGTTTGACATGTGCTAAGAATAATGCTAAGCAGGGTCCCAACTCCACCCCCAAGAGTTCAGTCAGTAGGAGTGACCCCTATGAGTGATATTCAGGTGGATTTTACTGAAATGCCACGAGCAAATGGATATCATTACCTGTTAGTTTTAGTCTGTACATTTTCTGGCTGGGTAGAAGCTTGTCCCACCTGAACTGAGAAAGCTCAAGAAGTCACTAGAATACTGCTCCATGAGATTATTCCTCGATTTGGAATACCATTGACTATAGGATCAGATAATGGACCCTCATTTGTGTCCCAAGTGACTCAACAGTTAGCTCGAGCTCTACAGATACAATGGAAGTTGCACGCTGCCTATAGACCTCAGAGTTCAGGGAAAGTAGAACGTATGAATAGGACCCTGAAATCTCAGTTGTCCAAGCTTTGTCAAGAAACACACCTAAAGTGGCTCCAGGTTCTCCCTATAGCCCTTCTTAGGATACGTTCTGCTCCAACCAAGTCTTTAGGAGTTTCCCCTTTTGAGATTTTGTATGGGTGACCTCCACCCATTGTACAGGGAATAAAAGGAGATATGAAACAAATTGGATCTGAAATAACTAGACAAGAACTATTGGCTTTAGGTTCTGTTTTGCAGAGTCTTCATACCTGGGTGCAAGATCGATTGCCCATCAATCTGACAGAACCTCTACATCCCTTCAAGCCAGGAGTGTCAGTGTGGATCAAAGAGTGGAGAAAGACCCCCGCTGGCACCGCATTGGAAGGGACCTTATGTTGTCATCTTATCAAACCCAACTGCAGTAAAAGTTGCAGAACTCGAACCCTGGGTCCATCACAGTCGAGTGAAGCCGGCAGCCGCTCCTGAACTTGGTCAATGGACTTCGGTAAATGACCTTGAAACTCCATTGCGGCTTACATTGCGGAGACAACCGGCGTTGTAAGAGTCTTCAGAATCTACAATCCTACCCCTGTCACACAAGGGTAGCAGTCGATAGGTCTACATACAGCGGAAGTAAAGAAGAAGAAGAAGAAAAAGACTCTACGAGTTCATCGTACCCAATATTTCAGTTCATCTCCAAAGACTGTAGTCATGATGTTTCTTTACTACTGTTTTATGGGGGCGATAGCCCTGGGATTCCTGGAAAAGACTTTTGCCTTACCCTCTTGTGCAGCTTGTATAACTACCACCCGAACTGGAGTAAAGGTCACTCAGACTTTACTTTATCATTCCTACTATACTTGCACTGGTATAGTTAGCCGGTGTGTGTATAATGGTACAGAGTTGAATATCTGTACGAAAGGGAAAAGTAAGACTTGCTACAACCCCCGGCAGAACCCCTCTTATTATGTACTGGAGATATGATGGAATGATGAGGAGGGGGCCCTCATAAATGCCACACGACAACTCTCCGATCCCACACAGTATGTTATCCTGAATTTTGATGCCTGTGATGTGATAAACAGAAATGCCTATCACAAGTGTGGGTCGTGGGAGCAAGCCTACTACTGTGATCATAAATATATGTGTCCTGAAGGAGCATACGGATGGGGACAGTGTACTGGAAAGAGTTCCCCAACTGTCTACAGCAAATCATCTAAAGATGCCTACTTTTGTCCAAAGTGGGAATGCGTGTACTATGCCACGTGGTCCGGTGGGCCTACTGGACGAGATGGAGATAAACGCATAGCCAGCCTAGAAAAATTATCATTACCGGAGCTTCAGAAGTGCAAGAAAGGTGCCTGTAATCCTCTACAGCTCCTCATACTTAACCCTAGCCAGTGGAAGCAGGGGTTCAGATTTGGATTGCGTATAGCAGGAGGAGGTATAGATCCTGGAATTTTTATACATATACAGCTAAATACTAAGACTCATGTATCCGCACCTTATCGAATACATCACTCCTTTTATGAGACCATGAAGGCAGAATTTGAAGTCCCTCATACCTCCCAAAACTTGTTCATTGAACTCGCTGGGGCAGTAACATCTAGTCTCCACATCTCGGACTGCTTCTTCTGCGGTGGAACTAAGATGGGAGACCAATGGCCCTGGGAGGCGCAAGAAGTGAACTATTCCATTCCTTATAATCAGACTGCTTTACGTAATACTACTAGTGAGTGGGTACTGGCCCACCCTATTGTTGGTAACTTGTGTTTTGCTCGCTGTGGACCACAGTTTACTATGCAGTTTGGACAGCTGGTCTGTCTCAATCAGACGTTCTACAACAGTACCACTAGGAAAACGTCCTGGTGGTCGGGGGTCAACACTCCAGAGCCCTCCAACCCTTTAGTCCTTTTTCCTAATCTTGCCAGCATCTGGACTAATTTGGCGTTTCATAGTACCTGGCAAGCTCCACCTGGACTATATTGGATTTGTGGAACCCGAGCATATGCCAGGCATCCTCATCATTGGGGAGGAGCATGTATATTGGGAACTATACGACCTTCCTCCTTCTGCCCATTTCCCATGGAGAGCAACTGGGTTTCCCTGTGTACAGGAGTCAACAGAAACGAGAGGTCTTGAAAATAGGCCAATGGGACAAGTGGAATGATGAGGAGTGGCCACCTGAGAGAATCATTTCATACTACGGACCTGCTACTTGGACACAAGATAGGACATGGGGATATCGCACTCCTGTATATATGATAAATCGTATTATACGTTTACAAGCTGTTGTTGAAATAATAACCAATGAAACTAGTAAAGCACTAACTCTTTTAGCTAAGCAAAGTACACAAATACGTACAGCTATTTATCAGAATCGTTTAGCTCTAGATTATTTGTTAGCAGCTGAAGGTGGAGTATGTGGAAAATTGAATTTAACCAACTGTTGTTTGCAAATTGATAATAATGGACAAGTTGTTGAAGATATAGCTACTCAAATGCGAAAACAAACATATGTGCCTGTTCAGTCCTGGCATGCTTTGAAGCTTGATGGGTGGTTTGGTTCAGCATTTTCATGGTTAGGTGGTCTAAAGACCCTTGCGTTTATTGTATTACTCATATTAACTGTATGCTTATTGCTCCCATGCCTATTACCCCTTTGCTTACGTATGATAACCTCAGTTATCGATAACACTGTAGAACGGAAGGCAGCTACAAAAGTTTTAGCTATGTGGCAATATTACCCTATACCCCAAGATGGTGCTGTTACACGAGTATAATATGTGATTTAATTCTCACCCTTTCTCATTTGCGGGTGAGAATAATCAAAGAGGGGAATGTGGTAGGCTATGGCCTATAATAGCCTGCAAATATGAAAGGTCTGTAAGTTAGGCCCTGATTCCAACCCCCATCTTAGTAAAGAACCAAAAATCTGTGAAAGTCTGAGAAAACTGCTTTAAACTGCTTAATAAGAAGTTTTTCATGAATTCATAAATCTTTCATTATTCTCTTGTGTTCTGAGGATAGAAATGTTTCAATGCTTGCATTCCCAGAGCTAGAAACGACCTTGCAGTAGAATTGTATCCATACCTAGAAACTGTGCCATTGTTAGAACAATCCTAAAGGAGGGAACTGGGTGCTAGGCCCAGGAGGGATCTCCGATTGGACAAATGCAGGGGGCGTTGGAACCAATAGAAAGTCTGCATGTATCAAACTGAAAAGAAATGTATAAAATGAATGTTTCTGTAAGAACTTTGTTCAGTCCTTTTTGAAGCTTGACTGTCTGGGCCTTGTGCACAATAAATTGGCTTGGACCCTGCAATTGACTCCTGGATTTATTCATTGTCTGCACTTCGCTGCTTCACCTTGGTTTTGAGTCTGGGGTGGTGACTTCAGACCAGATAAGTTGTTCTAATTGGGAACAGTACACTGGATGGTACTCCTCATGGACTCCGAACAAGGCACGCCTTAATAGCCAAGGCTTTGGGTAGGTCATGGAGTCAGTCACTCAAAGCAAGTTTTCTTCAGACAAGTATGTGGAGCTCTCTATTTAACAATGCTACAGAACAATGTCTGATCATCTAATCTTTGGTGTATTTGTTTATATGAATTTTAACAGTTGGAAAATTAATTTTGATTTCTTACTCATCTTTCTATTTGAGTCTGAGTTTAGGATTTTTTTTTTTTTTTTAGAAAGTAAGATTAAAGCAATAGCGAGGGATCTAATTTTGTCTCTTACCCTCCATGTTGCTTTTTATTGTCAGTGGAATTTTTCCCCAATAAGTTATAAGATGTCATCACTGGAAATGAATGTAGCTCAGAGTTACTGAGGGTTCCTAGGCAATTCAAGATCTCCAATAGATACCTTTGGTAGACAAAGATAAGTGACAATGAAAGGACAAGTTCGGAATACTAGGGCATGGGTGGACAGCTGGTCAGAATGTCCAGATATATTTCCATACAGGGAGGCAGTGCATATATCCCTCATACATATTCATTAAGATTTTTCATAAAACCTGACTGGCTGTTGGTAGCACCCCTAACCAGAAGAATGGGTGGGAGGCTTCTTTTGATCTATTAATAAAACATTTTCATGGAGACTACAGATATTCAAACTACCCAAGAATATAAGAAGTGCCATACTGGGTTCATTGAGCCCGGCATCCTAATTGACAGTCATTTGCTTGGTATATGCATAAATGATCTGGAGGAGCGACATGTGAGGTGACCAAATAGAATGGGCTTTAGCTCATTCTTTCTCAGAAGCTCGAGACACGTTGCTTTCAGGTACATAGGCATAAGTTTGTACTTGAGGCAAAGGAGAGTCAAGTGACTTACCCAAGATCATAAGAAGTAGCAGTGGGATTTGGCTTCCCCGGTTTTCAGCCCATAGTGCTCGCTATTAGACTAATACTCTGTCTTTGTTCTGCTTGTGTGACTGAGGCTACATGTTCTGTTAGCATGGAGTTTCTATATAGGGAGCTGTAGTAATCCAGCGTGTTCAGTTTTCTGAATAGGAATATGGATGTTCTTAGGCCCACTGCAATATTTGTGGTGCTGACCTTTCTGGGTATGCTCCATGTTATGTGAGTTTTGGATGTTAGTGCTGTTATGGAATAGTAGATTTGCTCTATGGGTCCTGCACTCTGGGTTTTTGGTAAGGTCAACTTTAGGGTATTGGTTGGAGAGGGGGGGTACTGGATTATGTATTGTCTTTGAGATTTGTGTTCTTTATGCTGCTAGACTGAAATTTAAAATACTTTGTCAGGTCAGATTCAAGAAAATTTCAAATTTTAAGGGAATGTCTCAGTTTATTTTTGTTTAGTAGCCTGTTAGCTTCACTGCTGTTGATTTCTGGACTCTTCCAGCTCTAGCACAATCCAATCCAGCATTTGAATTCATGGCTACCAGGATTAGTTTCTCATTTTATATCTTCCCCCCTCATCAATAATCTGGTCATAGCAAAATAAATCTGATGTGCAGATTGGTGATGGTCTGATGGGGGGAGGGGGCTGTGTAAGTGGCTTTTCATCAATCAAATGTAATGTTTTATTATGTTTGTTTTATTGTAACATTTGTTTTATTAAATTGTATGTATATGGTTTGGAAGCCACCTGGGATTTTAGATTAGTGGCATATACGTTTTAAGTAATGTATACTAAATTTATGCAAATAATGCTGCCGTGAATCTCCACATATGGCTCTGCATCACCCTCGTGCCGCCCCTGGGAGGAGGTAGACAGTGGGGGTGGAGGAAAGCAGAATCCTCAGATTAGGACCAGCATGATCAAGAATAAAATGGTCAGACAAAAATGGTAGAAGAGAATTTTATTTTCAATTTAATGAACAGTCTTGGTGCTATCTTTATATTTTATAAAGTACAGGGACATGCATCTTTCTATTTCTCTGGCATTGAACTGAATGCAGAATCTGACTTTTTGGGGTTGCAGTTTAATTTTTTATCTATATATGTTTATTTTGAAGTTAACATCACTTATTCAGTACATGAGGGTCTGTGTTCTGCATTTGTGGCCAAGGCCAGGTGTTCTGTTAACATGGAGTTTGTACGTAGGGATCTTGTCTGTGTTTGGATGTTCCAGGGCCCGCTGCAGTACTTAGTTATCTTTTTTGGGGGGTAGGCTCCTTATGTGAGTTTTGGAAGCTGAGCTGGTATGGTATGGTAGGTTTGCTCTACAGATCCTCAGTGACCATGCTGTAGGGTTTTGTATTAGTTCACAATATTCCTGGTACTGGAGAATGTTTTTTTGTTGTTAGTGAGATGATCGGAATTGGGGGGGGGGGGGGGGTTAAGATATTGAGTTCTGTGGGTGAATGTCCTAGTTCTGCTCTGCACCTACTGTTGAGGGGAGGGGTTCTGTGAATGCAAAACATATGTTCAAAAAGAAAAAGCAAGAACCATAACACAGTTTATAACAAAATTAAACATGAGTCATAATTTGGTGTTATAAACAGTGCTGTGGTTCTCACTCTTCTAGTTCCTTGGTGTGTAAGCATCTTTCATTTCTTCCACATTATCTAATTGGCTTTTTGGTTTGGTTCAGTTCCTGACTGGACTTTTGAGAAAGCCTCACCCCCACAACTTGGGGGGGGGGGCACCTCATCCCTCGCCTCAGGCAGCAGATTGCTTTGAGCCACCCCTGGCCCCAGGGATCTGTGCTGGGCCCGCTGCTTTTTGACATTTTCATAAATGACCTAGAAATGGTAACAACAAGTGAGGTGATCAGATTTGCAGATGACACAAAATTATTCAACGTTGTTAAAACACAAGAAAATTGTGAAAAATTGAAGGAGGACATTGATAAATAGGAAGACTGGATGTCCAAATGACAGATGAAATTTAATATGGATAAGTGCAAAGTTATGCACCTAAGAAAGAATAACTCAAACTATGGTAACATGCAGGGGCGGTCCAAGGGGGGTGCGGGGCCATGTGTGGAGACTCGGTGCAGGGCCTCATTTGCATAAATGGCCTCATTTGTATAAATATTTGCATAATGTTACCATATACTAACTTTTAGTAAACATGTCTCTTAATGAATGTATGGATAAAGAAAGACTAAAATATTTCTACATTACTATAATCCAGTGCCAACTGCCAGGCACATTAGGAACTACTACACATGCTGCCCATTTAGAACCCATAGCAAACCCACCGTATCATAACAGCACTACCAGGACTCAAAGCACAAAACCCTACCTATCAAAAGGCAACACTGCAAATATTAAACCAATACATTTCAGAGAACAACAATACATGACCTACTGGGGAAAGAAACAAGTGGCAATGTCAAATAGAAATTACATAAACAGAATACCTCAGCTCAGTTACACATGCAGAACATAGACCATCACCAAATAAGGAATCACAATTTAGAAACAGGAAGGCAATAATTAAACTGGGAACCCCAAAAGCCAAACTTGGAATGTACAACAACACTGTAGAAATAAAACTATAAATTAATTTCCTCTTGTACTAAACAAAGCGCAGACATTAATGATGCACATTTCCCAGAGCTGACATATTCCAGTAAATAAATTCAAAATAAAGAGAGATCTTTCTGCCTTTTGTGCATTTTTTTCATTTGCAATTGCTCCAGCCACTTTCTTCTGGTTTCTTCGTGTCTTCTGCTAACTCTCCATCGTCTCTGTCCATTTGTCCTTTCTTCTCTCTTCTAGTTTTTTTCCATTCTCTCTCTCTACATCTGCTTTAACATACTAATCTTTCTCCTTTTGCTCTTTCCTCATTCCTATTTCATCCACTCAAATTTTACCCCTCCATCCTCAATCCCCACTTATTCTCCCAATACCCGGCCAATTGTAGATTTTTCATCCCTCCCACACAAAATATTTGTCCCCTCTCCATTTCACTCTCCCAGCACCATCCCATTCTAATCCTCCACCAATATCAGCTCCCTTCTAGTTCCAGTCTCACCCAGCAGCCACTCCCTTCTAGTCCCTGAATCACCCCATTACCAGTCCTAGCCCCCCATCAGCCCATTTCCAGTCCTAGCTCCCCCATCCATTTCCAGTCCTATCTGAGTCCCTCCATCAGCTCATTTCCAATCCCAGCCCCCCCATCAGCCCATTTCTGGTTATTTCCTAGCCCCACCATCAGCCCATGTCAAATCCTAGCTCCCCTCCACTCAGCCCAATTCCAATCCAAGCCCCCATGAGCCTACTTCCAGTTCTAGCCCCTCTGAGTCCATTTCAATCCAAGCCCCCACCACAGTCCATTTACAATCTTAGCTCCCCCCAACAGTCCATTTCCAGTTGTATCCTAGCTGCTCCATCAGCCCATTTCCTGTCCTAGCTCCCCCCCCCCCCCCTCAGCCCATTTCCAGTCCTAGGTCCGTCCCCTCACAGCTCATTTCCATTCCAAGCTCCCTCCCCATCAGCTATTTGCAGTTCAAGCTTCCCCTTCCACTCAGCCCATTTCCAGTCCTAGCAACCCCCAACCCATTACCAGTCCTAGCCCCCCATCAACCCACTTCCAGTCCTAACCCCATCAGCCCATTTCCAGTCTTAGCCCCCCCAAAGCCCATTACCAGTCCTAACCCCCCCCCATCAGCCCACAGCCCATTACTAGTCCTAACCCCATCAGCCCACCTCCAGTCCTAACCCCCCCATCAGCCCATTTCCAGTCCTAACCCCCCATCACCCCATTTCCAGACAGCCCCCCCATAGCCCATTACCAGTCCTAACCTCATCAGCCCACCTCAAGTCCTAACCCCTCCCCATCAGCCCATTTCCTGTCCTAGCCCCCCCATAGTCCATTACCAGTCCTAACCCCCCCATAGTCCATTACCAGTCCTAACCCCCCCATAGCCCATTACCAGTCCTAACCCCCCCATAGCCCATTACCAGTCCTAGCCCCCCATCACCCCATTTCCAGTCCTAGCCCCCCATAGCCCATTACCATTCCTAACCCCCCTATCAGCGCACAGCCCATTATCAGTCCTAACCCCTCCAGTCCTAACCTCACCATCAGCGCATTACCAGTCCTAACCCCCCATCAGCCCACAGCCCATTACCAGTCCTAACCCCCCCATCAGCCCACCTCCAGTCCTAAAACCCCATCAGCCCATTTCCAGTCCTAGCCCAACCTCCATCAGCCCACAGCCCATTACCAGTCCTAACCCCATTAGCCCACCTCCAGTCCTAACCCCCCCATCAGCCCACCTCCAGTCCTAAAACCCCATCAGCCCATTTCCAGTCCTAGCCCAACCTCCATCAGCCCACAGCCCATTACCAGTCCTAACCCCATTAGCCCACCTCCAGTCCTAACCCCACATCAGCCCCTTTCCAGTCCTAGCCCCCCCCCCATAGTCCATTACCAGTCCTAACCCCCCCCCCCATCAGCCCACAGCTCATTACCAGTCCTAACCCCCCCCCCCCTCCTCGGCCCAGGGAAAATTAAAAAAAAAAAAAAAAGCTGAATCGAGTGTCCTGCGGGGCCGCCCCTGCCCGGCTGAGCCCTCTCTGTCCGGCTGAGCCTCTCCAGGACAGCTTTCAGATCTGCGAAGGGAGAGTGTCTCCCTCGCGGCGCTGTTAAGCCCACAGGGAAATTTCCCATCTGCCCCTGCGGGCTTAACAGAGCCGCGAGGGAGACACTCTCCCTTCGCGGATCTGAAAGGGGGCCCACCCGGGACACTCTATTCTGCTGCTGCCGCGGCAACAGTGGCCAGCTTTTTTTTTTTTTAATTTAATTTATTATTAAAGCAGAATGTTCTTTGCGCGGGGCCCCCTGAAACGCGGGCCCTGTGCAAAAAACATTCTCGCTCAATGGACGGGCCGGCCCTGGTTACATGATGCAAGGTTTTACATTAGGAACCACCACTCAGGAAAATGATTTAGGCGTTATCGTGGATAATGCATTGAAGCCCTCCACCCAGTGTGCAGCGGCAGCCAAGAAAGCAAATAGAATGCTAGGAATCATAAGGAAAAGAATGGAGAATAAAACCAAGATTATAATAATGTCTCTGTATCATTCCATGGTGCAACCATACTTTGAATATGGTGTGCAGTTTATTTATAAGAACATAAGATATACCATACTGGGTCAGACCAAGGTCCATCAAGCCCAGTATCATGTTTCCAACAGTGGCCAATCTAGGTCATAGGTACCTAGCAGTTTCCCCAAAAGACACAGGTTCCACAATGCTTGTACTGGGTCAAGCATTGATATCCTGGGTCCCTTCTTAATAATAGTTTATGGACCTTTCCTCCAGGAACTTGTCCAAACCTTTTTTAAACCCAGCTACACTAACAGCCTTTACTACATCCTCCGGTAACAAATTCCAGAGTTTGAGTACACGTTGAGTGAAAAAAATATTTTCTTTTATTAGTCTTAAATAGTTTACCCTGTAGCTTCATTGCATGTCCCCTAGTCTTTCTATATTCTGATAACGTAAACAATCGATCTACGTTTACCCGTTCCACTCCGTTCATTAATTTATAGACTTCTATCATATCTCCCCTCAGCCGTCTCTTTTCCAGGTTAAAGAACCCTAACCTTTTTAGCCTTTCTTCATAGGAGTATCCTTCCATCCCCTTTACCATTTTGGTGGCTGTTCTCTGAACATTTTCTAATGCTGCTATATTTATTTATTGATTGAACATTTCTATACCGCGTTTTCTGGAAGATCATAGTTCTGGTTGCCATATCTTTAAAAGGATATAGCTGGATTAAAAAGGTACAATGAAGAGCCACCAAAATGGTAAAGGGGATGGAAGGATACCCCCCTATGAGAAATGGCTTAAAAGGTTAGGGCTCTTCAACTGGGGAAAAAAGATATCTGAGGGGAGATAAGATAAAGGTAAATTAATAAATGGAGTAGAAACGGGTAAACATAGATTGGCTGTTTACTCCATCAAAAAGTAGAAAGACTAGGAGATATGCAATGAAGCTACAGTGTAACCCGTTTAACACTAATAAGAGAAAATATTTTTTCACTCAACGCATAATCAAACTCTCTAATTAGTTACTGGTGGATGTAGTAAAACTTGTTAGTGTAGTTGGGTTTAAAAAAAGGTTTGGACAAGTTCCTAGAGGAAAGGTCCATAAACCATTATTAAAGAGGACACAAGTATTCCACTGTTTGCCCCAATACAAGTATTATGGAACCTGTGTGTCTTTTTGGGAAGCTGCTAGGTACTTATGACCTGGATTGGCTACTGCTGGAAACAGGATGCTGGGCTTGATGAACCTTGGTGTGACCCAATATGGCATTTCTTACGTTCTTATGTAAACGTCCCCGGTGAGGGGCACGCCCTGGCGATGGAGAACAGCTGGGAACTATGCCTCTGATGCTGATGGACTCTGATGTGGATTGGGAAGTTCTTTCACCTTCAGAAGATTATGCAAAGGCCAGCATGATCCACCTATTCTGGAAGGAGGAGCCGGCGACACCGATTTACCAGGGTCTCCTCTGCTTTTGAACTTGATGGGTGTTTCCGGCACAGAGCAGGAGCCAAAGGTACACCTGCTCCTTAAAGGGGTGCAGAAATCCACCACTGTCTTCCCATTCCCGGAGATGCTCAAGGATATGATCCGGTTGGAGTAGGACTCCCCCAACTCACTACCTAAAGGCCTAAGTGTGTATATGAAGATCTCCACTCTCCAGGAGGAGGAGTGCGTTGAGTGGTTTGACATTCTCAGGGTGGATTAGCAGGTCATGGCAGTTACCAGATGGACCTCCATTTCTGTGGAACACTGATCAACCTTAATGGATTTTCTGGACCACAAGGTGGATTCCTTGCTGAGAAGCCAGTTTGCCATGGTGGCAGCTATTCTACAGCTGGTGGTATGCACCAGCCTGACATCTTGCTCCAGTGGATTCACTCTTCCGCTTGATGATACTACTTGTCTTTTGGAGTTGGCTGCAGCCTTCCTTTCTGATGCCATGTATGGCCTGGAATGTTTGGTGGCCCCTGATGACTGTGTCTCATAGTGTTGGATTTGGCTGCAGCACTGGGCAGCAGACATTCTCCAAAGCCCAGCTGACTCAACTGGCCTTTAAGGGGAAGCTTCTGTTTGGAACTGATTTGGAGAAGCTGGTGAAGGGTCTAGGTGAGATGAAATCTTACCACCTCCCGGAAAACAGGATGACTGGATTTTCGAAGGTCTCAGGACTATTACCAATTTGGAAAACCTTTCTTCTCCTCTGCTTTCAGCCTCAGACTCATTCCCAGTTCTTTTATGATGCGAGTGGGTCCAAGGATTCAGTCTCTTCCAGAGATGGGCCTTCCTGGGCTGCACAATGAAGGTTTGGGGGCTCATTTCCTGATTCTTCCGGGGGCAGCAAGCTTTGCCTCTTCATTCAGGAATGGGCCCAGGTCACCAGCTGGATGCTAGACATCATTTTGTTCGGCTGTGTCCTAAAATGCACAGAGCCAATTATTGATACCTTCATCATTTCCCTATGTAGGTCTGTGATCATAGGTGCCACAGTATGGCCCACCTTGGACAAGTTGCTATGCCTGAAGGTGTTGGTGCCCGTCTGCGTGGAGTGGAGTGGCCTAGTGGTTGGGGCAAGGTACTTCAGGCCGGAAGGTCGGGGGTTCAAATCCCACTAGAGGACAGCAACCTTGGGCCGGAAGGACTGGGGTTTCTAGTCCCACAGGTGCTCCTTGTGGTCTTGGGCAAGCCACTTAACCCTCCATAGCCCATGTTCCCTGTAAAATAGTTATCTCCAAGTTATAATGCCCTGTTCAATGTAAACCGCACTGATGCAGAATAGCGTGGTATATAAGAGAATGTAAATAAAATAAAATAAAAATAAATAAATAAATGAGCAGGGCAAGGGCAGATACTCCATTTATTTTGTTGTGCTATAGAATGACTGTTCTTCCAGCCCATTCTTGTCTTCAAGGGGGTCAGTGAGCACTTGCACTTCCTGCGCTTCTGGATGGAAACCTTATGTTCCATGATTCAAGAAGTGTGCCGAGGGAAGTTCTTGGCATCTCTGGATCTGGCCGAGGCATATTTTCAATGTCCCGATCTGGGTGGATCAGCTGAAGTGAAGTGTCTGTTTTGCCTGGCTCTCACTATCAGTTCCCCACCATCCCTATCGGGCTATCCACTGCCCCAAGGACATTCTCCAAGGTCATGGTGGTGACGGCTGCGGTGCTGTGGCACCAAGGGATCTGTATCCATCCCTATATGGATGACTGGTTCATACAAGCCTGTTCCCTCTCAGAAGCATCTTGCATAGCTTCCCAATCGATGTCCTTTTTGGAACACCTTGACTGGGTGATCAATCAGAAAAAGAGGCAGCTTTTGCCTTCCTAGACCTTGGAGTTACTGGGAGCACATTTCGACACTCAAATGGGCAGAGTTTTCCTGCCAGGGGAGAAAGTCAAAGGACTGTTGGATTGCCTGGTGCTTTTCTGTGCGCAGCAGACCCCCAGAGTCTGGGATTTTCTTCAGCTCCTCAGATTGATGACAGCAACCATGTGACCACTCCAGCAATCCTTGTTGACTCTGTGGTTCCCAAGCTCTTAGGAGTTCGAGCACAGGCTTCTGCTCCCCTTGATGGTGAAGGCCAGCCTGTGGTAATGGTGACAGACCTGTCATCTGAGGCGGAGGGTACCGCTAGACGAGTGCTCCTGGATCTGAAGATAGATGCCAGTCTTTCGGACTAGGAAGTCCATTGCCAAGACTGTACAGCCCCAGGTTATTGGAACCACAGGAAAGCGATGTGGTCCATCAACCACCTCGAGGCGAGAGCTATCAGGTTGGCTCTTCTGTGTTTCCAGCCCCTGGTTGTGGGCCAGGTGGTTCAAGTGTTTTTGGACAATGCTACAGCAGTGGCTTTTATCAATCAGCAAGGCGACACAAGGTGCACCTGGGGGGGGGTGCTGGAGATGGATCTCCTGTTTTGCCTGGGTGAAGAAGAATCTCCTAGCCTTGTCAGCACAGCACATTGCCAGTATAGAAGCAGACTTCCTCAGCCTACACTCGATAAATCCTGGAGAGTGGGAGTTGAGTCAGGAGGTGTTTCAGTTGATTCTGCGCTACTGGAGTTGCCTTGAAATGAATCTGAGGGTGGCCCGCTCTAATGCAAAGATTTACCGCTTCATTTGGCGAGTGCTGCTGGGTACCCCTGGATGCTGCCACTACATATCCCAATGATAAGCAGTTAGTATTGGGGTATGCCATGGCAGAGTAGAGGCGGTACCCATCGCTAAATGGCTAAGTGGCAATGTTGAGCTGCTGCCCAGTTAGCAATATGGAGCAAAAGTGAGGCGCAGGAAACCCTGGCCTAACTTTACCAGCTCAATATCACCACTGCCCGGTTAGTCTCACAGCAATGTGGCAAATCTGGATATTCATTGCTGGAGCTGGATATGACCCAGGCATTGACTATCTGGGTTTAACTTTCAACACTGGCAGCTAGATGCCGGTGCTGAATTTCCTTCCCCCCCCCCCCCCGCCCCACACCTCCTAAAGTTACTCTCTCTTTTTATTTTGTTAAGGTAGGATGGTAGGTGCCCATTGAGAATCCACCGTGAGGGCACTCAGTTTATTTTTGTCACCTATGCGGAACTGTGTCAATGGCTTTGCAGAAATCTAAGTGCACCACATTTAGTGCTCTTCCACAATTCAACTCTCTGGTAACCCAATAAAAGAAAATAATAAGATTCATCTGATAAGACCTATGTTTAGCAAAACCATGCTGCCTCAGATGCTGCAGTCCGTTGGATTCTAGAAATTGCACTATCCTTTGTTTCTTTTAGCAGTGTTTTCATTCATTTACTGATCATAGAGGGGAGACTAACTAGCCTATAGTTCCCAACCACTCTCTTCTGCTTTTTTGTATAGGGATCACATCTGCCCTTCTCCAACCTTCCAGGACTACTCTGCTTTAAAGCAGCATTGAAAAGGTCAGATTGCAGAGCCGCTATAATTTCCTAACATGTATCCCATCTGGCCACACCACTTATCTACTTTTAGTTTAACTAGCTCTTCATGGACACATTCTTCTGAAAATCATTCAAGATCTGCCTCACTTCCATTCCAATTGGTGTGTATTTTCTGAGGTCCCACTCCTAGTCCTTCATCTGTGAACACAGATTAGAAACATTTCAACATGGGCACCACTTTTCTCAAGGGGACCCAAGAAATCCAATGCTTGTCCCAATACAAGCATTATGGATCCTGTGTCTTCCAGGGAAACTTCTAGGTACTTGTGACCTAGATTGGCCACTGTTGGAAACAGGATACTGGGCTTGATGGACCTTGGTCTGACCCAGTATGGCATATCTTATGTTAACCCTTTCATGGCTGTTGTTGCCATAGGGCAACCTTCAAATTTTCCCCAAACGTTTTCCCTGGATATTATATTTCCAAAAAATCTGCACACTGTGTGAAATGTGATGTGCTTGACATCTGAAAAAAAACTGTTATTTAAACTATCACACCCAGCAGTAAATGAAACTGATGCCAAGACTGTTTTTAATTTTCAGCCATTCAGGTCCATAGTTGCCATATGGCAACAGTGTGGAGGAGTGGCCTAGTGGTTGGGGCAAGGTACTTCAGGCCGGAAGGTCGGTGGTTCAAATCCCACTAGAGGACAGCAACCTTGGGCCGGAAGGACTGGGGTTTCTAGTCCCACAGGTGCTCCTTGTGGTCTTGGGCAAGCCACTTAACCCTCCATAGCCCATGTTCCCTGTAAAATAGTTATCTCCAAGTTATAATGCCCTGTTCAATGTAATTTCAGTTTGTTCAATGTAAACCGCACTGATGCAGAATAGCACGGTATATAAGAGAATGTAAATAAATAAATAACAGTAAATTTGTTTCTTAGAAATAATTTTTTTTCAAAAAAACTTTATATTCTGCATCATTTAGCTCAAATCTTAATAAAAAAACAGAAAAAAATTCAGTTACAAAACAATTGTGGATGCAAAAGGGTTAAGCATTACCGCTTGAATGTCCATACTTGGGACGACACGGCAATTGGCTCAAGGGTCTTGCGATCTTTTGTGTCTTCTTCCCACCCATTGGAGGTGTAGCTTTGGTAGGACGATATGTAAGGTTGTGGGGATTAATAGCAGCAAACAGAAATAAATTATGCTCTGTTATATCCAGGGGAAATTGGCTGCTAATTCCCTGCCCTGGATTCGGGGAGACTGCTGACAATGAGCCAAGAAAAAACCCTAGTCTGTTATATATATAATGTTTATTGTGAGTAACAAGCTAGACAAATATACAGACGTTGTGATACAGTGGAGCCAAGTGAGCTTAGTGGGAGTGAAGAACTCACCTCAAACTTGGCTGGGCAGAAGGATTCAGCATGGCTAGGAAGGGCTGAGCAGCCGGTGCCGTCAGCACAGATAGAACAGAAAGGGTTTAAAATGAGGTTTCCTTTCCTGAGCAGTGACGCAGATAGAATTCAGGAATCTCATCACAAACACCTGTCCCCAGAAGCTGACGTAACGTGCAGAGAGGGGAGGTACAAAGGGCCCTGGTTAGAACCAGGAAGTCAGACTCACGCAGAGACCAAGATTCAGACTCATGCAAAGAGCAGGAAGGAGAGCACGAGACGAAGTCCAAGCAGTTACCTGAAAGAAAGCAAGCAGGACTCTGAGGAGGAGAGGGGCAGTCAGATGCAGGTGGAGTTCCAGCATCAGGCAGGCAAGTCTCTGAGTCAGAAAGAGTCCCAAAATCCCAGGAGACGTTACAACTCCAGGGGAAGCTTTGGAGGTCTGGGAGGACCAAGAGCTCGTAAGGGAAGCTCCAGGCAAGAGCAGTAGAGAAACGAATCTCTGGAGAGATAGTCCCCAAGAGGATTTCCCTTCAAGCAGGAAGTGGGACATTAACTCCGAGGGTTTTCCCAAACCACGGAGAAACTTTCTACATGCCGGTAAAGCTTTGCTGAGAGAAAGAAACCCCACAGCTGACTCCAGAAGCACACAGAAGGTAACAGGGTTAAAGCCTTATGCTGGGGAGAGAAGAGAAGCTGGGAGTTTTTACAATCCATGTTTTGAGCAAAGTTTTAACATAGGAAAGTGTACAGACTTCCCTGTAAGAGAGCCAAGGGAGGCTGGCCATAAAGAGACTTATTATACCAGAGGTTTTTACAACCCTGAGCTAGACAAGTGTCTGGGAGAAGAGAGAGTCTACCTTCCCCCAGCAAGTGAACCCAGCACATGCTATGAATGTGAGCCGGGCTGTAACAGTCACCATCCAGATGTAATACAGGGAGAAAGCAATAATATTTATCCTGATCCTGAACCGATGGACTGTACGATATGCTTGTCTGATGAGATAACATCTTTATGCTGAACTGTCTTGTAAAAGGAACAAGAGAGAGAAGGAAAAAGTATTCCAGCTGTTTGTTTAGTTTGTTTCATCGTTCTGTATTTGTTTGCAAAGAAATGATATCCGCCAGGGAACGGGAATAAACCCTACTTTAATTTACCACTCTGACTGACTGACTCTGTATACAAAAGAGAAAGCAGATCAAGGTATTCACAACACCCTAGGCAGTCGCCTAGTGGACACGCGGAGTCTCCTACTACGAGGCCCATGACAACGTACAAGTAGTTATAGATATATTATTAGAAATATGAGGTAGCAAGTTATAGCAGTGCAACAATTACAGTTATACAAAGTAATAAATCACTGATTAGTAACCAAAGGTCACCAGTTCACTCTGCACTTAGAAACTAGTTTTCCATAACTCTTTTAACAACCACTCTCCTGGAGGAAAATAAATAAGATGGAACCTTAGCTTGGCCAGATGGACGAGCTGGGATCCGAGACAGTCTCTGGAGCAGCCCAGAGGTCCAAAGAGGCGACTAGGCTAAATAATGCAGGCTACAGCCCTTTCTGAGGCAAGCCACATAAGAATACAGAACCGGAGGTATCTGTGAGAGTCTTCTCTGTCCTTAAGAGAACAGTCTTGCACACGCACAGTGTGTATCTGTCTTTGCAGACAAGCAAGATAGCCTGAAGGCACAAAAAAGGCATGAATGTTCTATACTATAATTATTCTTTGTGTAGAGTCTTCATCATAGGTCCGATGATTTGTTGAGAATACTTCATACTGTTTTGTGCCAACCAGAAGGTAATGAACAGGTGTTTATCCTGCAGACACAGGAGCCACAATGAGAGAAGATAATGGTATGCAGTTTCAGACATCCCAAGGCTAGTAACATAGTTAGTGGATAAAGACTAGAGAAGCAGATGTTTTTGCATGTGGACATTTAATGTGACTGGGAAACTAATTGGCCAGGAAAAATAATTGGACAGAAACAATAGTCTTCAGTATGCACAGGTATAATCACTTGGCAAGCAGTTGTTTGAAAGTCAGGTCTGAGACTGGAAGCACAGCAGGAAACCATATTGTTTGGTCAGCTTTGGTTCAAGCTTCAGCATCTGAGCAAGCCCCGGAGATCTGCAGCCACAGGGGTACCATCCCTACAAGGTGACATTTTCCTTACCAGATAATGTCTTTTCCTGGAGTCCTAATAGACCAGTCTAGGGCCCACCACTGGGTTTGTTCTGTTCTTCTGTGGCAGTACCTTTATGTATATATTTGGCTCTGAAGGTCCATCTTCTACTGATAGCCCTCAGTTTCTACTTTCCTGTACCTTGTTCTGTACTGTTTTGTTACTCATTGTTGCCCATGTTGAGGTTGTGTGAGGCTTGCCATGTTCTCCCATATGCTTTGGGAAAGATACTGAAGAGACGTCTGATGGTTGAGATGGATTGAGACAAAAGGAGTAATGTCATTGAAACCTGGGTATTTCATTGGCTCTTTGTCTCCACCAACCTGGTAGGGGAACACAACTCGCTTGTCTGGACTGGTCTAGCAGGACAAAGAAAGGACATTATCTGGTAAGTAAAATGTCACCTTGTATATCTATAATTTGGGTTATTCGTTTCTACATACATAACTTTGCACTTGTCCATATAAAATTTCATCTGCAATTTGGATGCCCAGTCTCACAAGGTCCTTCTGCAGTTTCTCACAATCCATATGAGATTTAATAACTATGAATATTTTGGTGTCCTCTGCAAATTTAATCACCTTGCTAGTTCCTAATTCCAGATCATTTCTAAATATGTTAAAAAGCACTGGTCCCAATACAGATCCCTAGGGTACTCCACTATTCACTTTTCTCCATTGAGGAAATTAACCATTTTCCCCTACTCTGTTTTCTATCTCTCAACCAGTTTCCAGTCCATCACAGGACTTTGTCTCCTATGCCATGGCTTTGTAATTTCCTCTGGAGTCTCTGATGTGGGACTTTATCAAATGCTTTCTGAAAATATAAATACACTGGGCCCGATACTGAGTTGCGAGGTGCATAGCTGTCGCTGCTGAACTATAATTTCAGATATTCTCCAGGAACAAGCAGGAAGTCGGCCCTCACATTTGGGAGACGTCTGCACCGACTGACCCTGCACGGAGCATTTCCCCAGCTTTCAAAGAAAGCCTTTGGGAATGCTACCACGCATGCATGGTGCCCTTCCTGCCAAGGGAGCCATCTTGCTCTGTCTCCTTTTTTCCACGGAGCCCAACAAATGCATGTCCTGTTTCCCCAGAAAAATTCCTAAAACAATTTTCTGTAGTGAGTTTTTCCCAGTTTGCATACCGGTTCCTTTTCACGCCTCAAGCCAGCGCCATCCCTGGTGCTGTTCTCAGCTCCCCTTTCTTTTTTCCATCGAGGCTTGCCTCGACCAGCGTTCATGCCCTTTTTAGCCTCGGACTCCAATACCCTTGGGTTCAGACTGGGAGATCAATGTTGAGACCTCACCCAAGAGTCATCCCCTCTGAACCATCTCCCCGAGAACTCCGGTGCCATTCCCTACCCGAAGACGTGGCATTCCACGACTTCTTCTGGAACATTGCCTGAGTCCTCTCTGTCCTGACAAAGTCTGAGGTAGACCTGCGCACCGAGGAACTGGAGATATTCCTATATGAGTCCCCACCAAAAGGAGGCTCTGTCGATGCTGGTGCAAACCATCCTCGTGCGACTGCTCCTGCAGATGCAGTGGTCAGCCAGTGCATCAACGCCATTTTCTATGTCAAGAGGAGTCCGGGCTTCCAAAAGTCCCATCTTCCCCACAACTCCATGGCAGTGGAATCCTCAATGCAGAAGCTCAAGAGACAGAAGACTTACTCTTTTGTACCCCCAGGTAGAGATGCCAGAGCCCTCAATGTTCTTGGGCACAAGTGCTTCTAGGAGTCGATGCTGGATGCAAACCTATGAGCTCTACATTGGTATGTATCTGAAGAGCCTCATTCAGGAGCTCGCAGGCTTCTCAGCAGGGTCACCGGGGAACTCCAGCAACAGTTCCAGACCTTGGTGGCGGCCATCCGGGACTGCTCTAAGTTCCTGTCCCAGGCCGCCTATGATGGTTTAGAGGCTGCAGCCTGGGCAGCAGCCGCTAGCATCGGGGCACGATGCCAGGCCTGGCTACAGACCTCGGACCTCAAACAATGGGTCCAGGAAAAGCTATTGGATGTCTCCTGCACTGGGTAGAACCTGTTTGGAAAATCGATGGCCGACAAGGCGGCTGAGACTGAGGCGAGGTGATGACCAGGCAGAAGCTCTCAAAGACGACCTCTACCCTTCCCCATAAGAAAACCTCGAGGGAAAAGGCCAACCTTCGAGGAAGAAAGGCTCTTTCCACCAAAGTCACCACTACCAAGCCTTCCTGAGTCAGAAGCAGCAGGGATCCCAGCCTAAGGGCCAGGGACACAGACCCACAAAGCCAACGGCCCCAAAACCACAGACCTCAGCTCCGACTCAACCTGGAGGGAGTTTTTGACTCACAGGGTGGAGCCTCCCTCCCCCTGGGGGTCCCTCTCCAGCCCACAGGGGGCTTCCTGGCACTCTTCGCCCACAAGTGTCCCAAGGTCACCTCGAACCACTGGGCACTCTGGGTGGTAAGGAGGATTTCCACCTCCGCTTCCAACTGCCACCACTGGAGTACTTTCCAGGAGAGCCAGTGCGACCTCTCCTTCACCAGGCCCTCTTGCTCTCAGAGCTGGCAGGTCTACTAAGAGACAAGCAGTAAAGCCCATTCCCCAACACCTCCGGGGCAGGGGCTTCTACTCAAGGTACCTCCTTGTCCCCAAAAGAACTGGGGGCCTCAGATCCATCCTGGACCTCCAAGACCTAAACAGGTTTCTGGTGAGGGAGAAGTTCATGATGCTCTCTTGGAACACTGCTGCCCTGCCTCCACCAGGGGGACTAGCTTTGCTCTTCAGACCTAAAGGATGCCTACACCCACATCCTGGTCCACCCATCTTATTGGCAACACCTGAGATTCATGGTAGGGAGAGGCCACTACCCTTCAGCCTGGCCTCCTCGCCAAGAGTGTTCGTAAAGTGCCTAGCAGTGTTAGCCACCCATCTGTGCCTGCAGAGGGTGTTAGTCTTCCCTTCTTGGATTGACTCGGAAGCGACACAGCCGTAGAAGACAGTCAGTCAGGGCACAGAGCGTACCATCCTCCTCTTGCAGTACCTGGGGTTCGTCATCAACTACCCCAAAACTACATCTCTCTCCGATGCAAAACCTAGAGTTCATCAGTGCTCAACTAGATATGGTGTGGGCCAGAGCCCTCCTTCCTCAGTACAGGGCAGAACTCAGACAGCTGGAAGGGGAGATCCAACACCTGTGACCCAGTAGCTCCCCAGGAACCGATGGACACAGATAAGCATCCGGTGGTAGAAGCCGGTACTGCAGGAGAAAGCAGGGATTTCTCTGCAGAAAGAAAAAAACTCAGAACTAATCAAGCAGAACATCTCACCTCGGGGGAAGGGAGTAGTAAAGCTCTTGATTGGGCACGCCCCAAGAGGAGGCGGGCAGTGCAAGCTAGAAGCACCTGGTTAAATAGTCAGAAACCAGGAAGTGAAAGAGAGCAAAGGAAACTAGGAGAGCCACAGAGGCTAAGAGAGAAGCCAAGAGAACAACAGGGATGGAGAGAATTTCCAGAAGGAGAAACAAGAGCTTCAGAGGGAAAGTCTGGAAGGAAATATCTTTGCTGCTGTGATTCCTCCGTCTGTAACTAGCAGGTAGCGTGGTGGAAGACTCAGAAGAGGAAAGGAACTGCTGGAGGCAGAATACTTTCAGAACGCTGAGAGATCCAAGGCTACAGGACCAGGCAGAGCTATGGAATAAAAGGCAGAAGGACAAAGAATTCTCCAAGGGAAAACTTCTATACAAGGTACCCAGTGGGGGAGAAGTAGTGGATAAGTGTTATGCTCCAAAGCCAGAGAGAGTGTGCCCTAGTTTTAAAAGCCAAGTCAGACAAAATGGTGGCAGCTGTTTTCAGCAAGGAGAAGCTTTGAATAAAAGTGAATATTCTTACAAGCTAGCTGAAGAACCTAGCCAGGAAAGGGCTGACGTCAGTGCTTTTAAATATCTCTTTAAAGACTCTCCCATTACTGCTAAGTATCCAAGCACAGCACCCACGTGTAGAGAAAGGTGGGGAGATAACGTTAGCAGCACATTGAATGTTTGTTTTCCTGACACAAACAAATATGCTAATCAGCCTGAGATAGAGAGGCTCAGCAAACAATTGCTCACGGGAGAAAAGGAACGCCAGCTAAGTGAAGGGAAGTCACCAGCTGAATCACTTCTCCACGAGTTCAGAGAGTTTTTAGAACATAAGGCAAGTTTTAACTACAGTGCTCCAGAACCAGTTATTGGCTGTAAAGAAGGCATGCCTATTTCTAATTCTCTGCCTTCCTCAGAAGAGGATATGTTAATGGACTGTTCTACATGCTTAATTGAGAAAAACAATTAAGGGGAAAGGTTTACCTGTTATATGAAGCAATATAGCAGAGGCACTTAACTCGTCCTATACAAGAAGCTGGTAGAAAGTGAATGAGTCAATGTACCAGTGATTGCTATAACAGGAGCACTACTGTTGTAGGAACTTTTCTGTCTCACCCTTTTTGATTGGATCACATGAAAGGAATGTGAATTCCTGAATATAGCACAGCATTGCAAGTCTGTTTAGCAAGTTTCTTTACTCTTGTTTTGAATTTATACTTCTGCACCATCTGTACCATTTGAACTGCACAACTGGCAAATAAACCTCATGAAAAATAAATTTCTCTTTGCCAAGCCTTACTGCTCGAAGCACTAAACACAACTACAACTAATTGCCTCCAGGGCATCACAAGGCAACCCCTCCTTAAACCCCCAAGGTTAGGGAGCGGGCGGCGTGATACACCGCAGAATGGTACTGCCTCACTGCCTCCTTCGCCTGCTAGGACACATGTCCTCCACGGTCCATGTCACACCCCTAGCCCGCCTGCACATGCAGACAGCCCAGTGGTGTCTATATTCTCAGTGGACCCAGGCCACGGACCATCTCTGGGACAGGGTCAAGGTCACCCGCCAGCTGGTGAGGTCCCTTGGCTGGTGGCAGGACCTGGGCCTCCTCCGGGCAGGAATGCCCTTCAAGGCGCCCCCACTACAGAGGAACGTGACCACAGATGCCTCTCTCCAGGGCTGGGGAGCCCACTGCGGAGCTCACTGCACTCAGGGCTGCTGGTCCCAGGAGGAGTCTCTTCTACAGATCAACCTCCTGGAACTACGGGTGGTATTCCTTGCCCTACGAGCGTTCCACACCCTCTTGTGAAACAGACCTGTTTTGGTCCAGGCGGACAATCAGGTCACAATGTTCTACATAAACAAGTGGGGGGGGCACAGGCTTGTACTCCCTCTGCCAGGAGGCGGTAGCTCCCCTCTCTTTCGCAGTGCACAATGGCATGCTCCTGCGAGCAGTCTACCTCCCAGGCCAGAACAACTACCTGGCGGACAGACTCAGCAGAGTCTTGCACCCCCACGAGTTGCATTTCAACCCCACAGTGGCAGAGAGCCTCTTCCACCTTTGGGGCTGGCCCGAGATGGACCTGTTTGCCTCGCTGGACAACAAACAGCTGTCTCACTTCTGCTCCTGTCAGCCACACCCACAGAGGGTAGCAGCAGACACGCTCCTGATCTCATGGTCCGAGGGACTTCTATATGCATTCCCACAGACTCCTCTGGTTGCCAAGATTCTGTTCAAAAATCAGAATGAGAATGCAACAGTGATACTGATCGCCCCAGGTGGCCCAGGCAACCCTGGTTCCCACTACTGCTCTCACTGGCGACGACACTCCCAGTCCCCCTGGGTCGAGCCCCAGACCTCCTAACTCAGGAGGAGGACTCCTTCCTGCACCCCAATGTGGGGTTGCTGACACTGATGGTCTGGCTGCTGAGAGAGTAGCCTTGGCCCCACTCAACCCGCCACAAGAGGTTGAGGAGATCCTGCTGGCCTCCAGGAAGCCTTTCACAAAGAGGGCCTACACCTTTAAGTGGTGCAGGTTCGCCCTGTGGTGCGCGGGCAGGAAGGAAAACCCGTTCTCCTGCCACATCCAGCTGGTACTCCAGTACCTAGTGCATCTGTCGTGCACAGGATTAAAATCTAAATCTTTCTGGGTGCACCTGAGCGCCATAGCTGCTCACCATCACCCAGTAAGGGGCAAACCCTTATCCAGCCAGCCCCTGGTCTCCTGGTTCCTTCGTGGCCTTCTGCTATCCAAGCCCCCTATACACCCTCCGGCAGCAGAATGAGACCTAAACATGGTGCTCTTCCAGCTGACCAGACCACCATTCGAGCCCCTTGGCCCCTGCCACCTCAGATACCTATCTTGGAAAGTAGCTTTTTCGGTGGCTCTGACTTCAGCTCACAGAGCAGCGAGCTTCAAGTGCTAGTGGCGTTACCCCCCCCACCACCAGGTTTTGCAAGAACAGGGTAGTGCTCCGCACCCACCCTAAGTTCCTCCCAAAGGTGTGGTATCCCTGTTTCACCTCAACCAGGAGGTGGTACTTGGGCCCTGTCCTATCTAAAGTGGACCCAGGGCCATCACAAAGCACCTCAGCTTTTCATGTCCTATGGCCCCAGCAGACAGGGTACGCTTCAACATAAGGAGCCCCAATCTTCTTAGGTAGTGGACTGCATTGCCCTCACTTATGAGTGGGCAGGCCTCCACCTGGAGCACTGGGTCACAGCGCATCGAGTGAGGGTGATGGCCATGTCAGTGGCCCACCTCCACTCTGTGCTGGTGACTGAGATTTGCAGAGTCGCTACTTGGTCATCCATTCACACATTCGCAGCTCACTACTGCCTAGAAAGCAAGTCCCACAGGGACAGCACCTTTGGCCAGGCAGTACTGCATAATATTATTGGAGTGTAGGCAACTCCTGCCCTCCAACTCTTCTGTGTTCAGGCTACCAGAGCAAGTGTGTTGCTGGATGCTAGGGTCTTGCAGAGTCTCAGTGGAGACTCACCTTCTGCAACTCACAGCCACCCGACAGGTCGCCGTTGGTACTGTCAGCAGCCTGGAGCTAGGGAGTCCCATATGTGAGGACTGACTTTCTGCTTGTTTCTGGAGAAAGTGTAGTTACTCACCTGTAACAGGTGTTCTCCGGAACAGCAGGAATCTATCCTCATAACCCTCCTTCCTCCCCTAGGAATTGCCGTCCTTCTGTTTTTTTGTTTGACTGCCGTCTTAGCTATGTTACTTGACTGAACAAGATGGCATCCTTGGGCGGGAAGGGGACCATGCATGCGTGGTAGCATTCCCAAAGGCTTTCTTTGAAAGCTGGGGAAATGCTCTGCGCAGGCTCTGTTGGCACTGACGTCACCCATATGTGAGGACCAATTCCTGCTGTTCCCGGAGAACACCTGTTACAGGTGAGTAACTATGCTTTCAATCCAGAGCCATATCTGGGCACCGGAATTGAATCTCCGGGTCTGCTGCAATGCACCACATGGCACGGAAGCTAACCAGGAAGTGGGGTTAGTGAGTTGCTGCCCAGTTAGTTCCCACGGGCAATGATAATTAAGGTTTTCCCATGTCTATCTTTACCCATGGTTCACTAAACAGACAGCTGTTCAATATCGCCACTGCCCAGTTAGCAAAGAATGCCACCTTCACTCTGCCCTAGAACACCCACGACACATCCCAGTTCTACACAGATAGCATCAGGGCGTGTAGTGGCAGAACCAGTAGATATTCAGTGAATATCACTCTATAGTGGCATTTATACGGTTTACAGATTTTTAAACAGTGTAAATGCCTTTTAGTTTCGGGCCCACTATGTCCTCCTTCGGCCATTCACTGTATCATTTCCATACATTTCTCTTATGGAACTCCCTTCCCCTCTCTCTCTGCACAGAACCCTCCTTCCTATCCATCAAGAAGAACCTCGCCCTTTCGGAGGTAAATCAAATACAGATTAAACATAAAATAAACTTGAAAACCTTGCATGATTTCTCCCCCCACCACGAAGAATCGCCTGTATCTTTTTTTGTTCTCTGTCCCCCACCCTATCCATAAATTGTAATCCCCCTCTCTGATCTCTTCTTTCCTGCTTTTTTCCACCTCCTGTCGTCCCCTTTTTTATTGTAAACCACTGCAATAGCCTTGGTGCTTGGTGATATAGCAAGCACGCTGAATAAATAAATAAACATTGTCTTGCCTTGGCAGCAACAGCTACACAAATGCAGTGGGAATACGAAGTGTTGCTCCAGGAACCGGCAAGTACAACCCTAAACAAAGACATGCAGGGGGGGGGTTGACTTGCACGGAGTGGCAATTGCAACTATTCTGGTCACCTCACTGGGCAGACTAGATGGGCCATGCTGGTCTTTATCTGCAGTTATATACAATTACTATGTTATCCACATCTTTATTCATGCAATCAAAGAAATTGAGTAGATTGATGAGGAAGGACTTCCCTTGGCTAAATCCTTGTTGACTTTGTCCATTAAATCATGTCTGTCCATGTGTCCAATAATTTTGTTCTTAATCATGGTTTCTACCATTTTGGCCAGCAATGAGAATCCAGGATGTCCCTTCTAGATGACATCATAGCATGGATGTCCAAATAGTTTATAATTTATTGGTTCTGATTGACCGCCCTTTGTGAGGAATATGCAGAGCGGTTCACAAACAAATTTTAAAAAGTACAGAAAGGAATACCAAATCTACAGAGGAAAGGACAGAGCTTTAAAACAGAGCAAAAGAAGTAGAAATATAAAAGTTTTGTCAGCCCTCTGAGCTCGGCCCAACACCAAAGGCCTGCTCAAACAAATGGATCTTTAGAAGATATTTGAATTTATTAAAAGAGGATTTCAGGTGGATATGAGATGGCAGGCAGCTCCATAAGGTTAGGGCAACAAAGAAAAAAGCACATTAAGTGATTTCATATTTGGCTCGGGGGGTGACTAAGGAATGAGAAGATGAGGCCGGGTACTGAGGAGCATTGTTGTGAAGGGTCTTATGAGTCAGAGTAAGAACCTTGTAGTGAATGTGTTGGAGCAGTGGGAGCCAATGATGCTGTATGAAAAGCAGGTTCATGTGATCAGATTTTTTAGCTCATACCAGGACCCTTATTGGCAGTATTTTGGATGGATTGCAGCCTCTTTAACTGGTAATTAGGTAAGCTGGAATAAACCATGTTACAATAGTCAAGGCATGCTATCACGGTGCTAAGAAGGATTAACCTTTGCGGAGGAGGATCTAAAAGGGGACGCAGAGCACAAAATCGATGCAGTACAAGAAAAGCAGATATCGTATAGTAGCCTATTTGTGGGCTAAAAGGAGCAAATAGTGGACTTTCTCAAAACCAACAGCTTGCATGATCCAAGGCAACATGGTTTTATCAAAGGACGATCTTGTCAAACAAATCTGATTAGGTTCTTTGGGTGACCAGAGAACTAGATCAAGTGCATGCGATGGATGTGATCTACCTAGATTTCAGCAATCTTTGATATTGTTCCTCATAGGAGGCTTATCAATAAGCTCAATAGCTTAGGGATGGGTCCCAAGGTGGTGAACTGGATCAGAAATTGGTTGACTGACAGATGACAGAAGGTGATGGTAAACGGAACTCACTCTGATGAAAGGAAGGTGATTAGCGTTATGCCCCAGGGTTCAGTCATAGTACAGATACTGTTCAATGTATTTGTGAGTGATATTGCTGAAGGACTGAATGGAAAAGTCTGTCTTTGCAGATGACCCAAAAATTTGCAATAGTGTGGACTCCCTTGAAGGAGTGGATAACATGAGGAAAGATCTACAAAAGCTGGTAGCATGGTCTAATGCTTAGCAGCTAAGATTTAATGTGAAGAAGTGCAGTATCATGCACTTGGGAAGCAGAAATCCAAGGGAATTGTATGTGATAGGGGGCGAGATGTTGGTGTGCACGGACCAGGAGAAAGACCTTGGAGGGATTGTTTCTGAGGATCTCAAGGAGGTGAAACAATGTGACAAGGCAGTGGAAAAAGCCAGAAGGATGCTGGGTTGCATACAGAGAGGAATTACCAGCAGAAAGGAAGAGTACTAATACCACTGTACAAGTCGCTTGTGAGGCCTCACTTGGAATAGTGTGTTCAGTTTTGGAGACCGTATCTCGCAAAGGATATAAAGACTGGAAACGGTTCAGAGGAAGGCGACCAAAATGATTTGGAGTCTGTGTCAGAAGACATATGAAAAGAGACTCGTAGATCTAAAATGTATACTCTGGAGGAGAGGAGGGACAGAGGAGATATGATTCAGACCTTTAAATGCTTAGAGTATTAATGAACAATCCTCTTCCAAAGATGGGGAAGCTGTAAAACTAGAGGGCATAACATGAAGTTGCAAGGGGGTAAACTGAAAGGCAACATCAGGAAATACTTTTTCACTGAAAGGGGGTGGATGCTTGGAATGCCCTCCCGATGGAAGTGGTGGGGGCAAATACAGTGACAGAATTCAAAATGGCATGGGACAGACACAGAACATCCCTTTTATAGCAACAGGATAAAATCAAAATAAACATGACTCTCTCTTATCTTAACAAATAGAGGTGAGCTACACGGAGCGGTGGGTACATGCCTAAAACAAAGGCATGGGAAGAGGTGACCTGCATGGAGCAGCAGATGTAGCTATTCTTACCGCCTTGCTGAGTAGACTAGATGGACCATACTGGTCTTTATCTGCTGTCCTATACTATGTTACTAAATACTTAGGTATTTGAAGCATGATTGTATTGCGATGAGGGTGGAGCCAAGAGATGGGGCCGCAGAAGGAATGATTCCTAAACCAGTGATCCAGGTAGCCATTGTTATTTGTGGATTAAGTTTCAGTGCATTTGTGTGACACCAGGAAGTTATTTTCTCCAAACTACTATTGACAGAGGAAAGATATGGATATAAGCTGCCAGGCTGAGCAATAAGAAGACTATCAGCATACATACAGAATGAAAGATCTGTTGATTGGATGAGAATAGCCTAGCCAAAGGGCTGAGAAAGATATTAAATAATAGTGGTGATAAAGCTGATCCCTGCGGTACGCCACAGGGCAGGGAATAAGTAGTGGATATTGTGTGACTGGAAGTAACTTGGTAGGTCCTATCAGAGAGGAAGGAGGAAAACCAAGCAACTTTACCCTGAAGGCCAATATTATGTAATTGGGAAAGAAGGAGATTATGGTCCACCAGGTCAAAGGCTGCAGTGAGGTAGAGCAAAATGATCAATGCAACTTTACCTTGCTCAATGATGCAGTGTAGTTCATTAAGGACTGAGGTAATTATGAATTTTGTACTATGGCATGCATGAAAGTCCAATTGACAAGGATGCAGAGCTAGAGTGTGTCCTAGATGGTCTATCAATTGTGTCATAATTAATCATTCTGTGTGCTTAGACAGCAGATTCATGTTTGAGATGGGATGATAGTGCACTGGGTCAGAGGGATTACGTTTAGGACCTTTGCAACAGGGACAAATAACGGCCATTCTCCGGGAACAAGCAGGAAGCCAGCCCTCACAAATGGGTGACAGCACCAACGGAGCCTGTGCAGTAACCTCTCCCCAGCTTTCAAAGAAAGCCTTTGGGAGATCCACCACGCATGTGTGGTCACCTTCCCGTCCACGGGTGCCATCTTGCCTCAATCTCCTTTTTTCCGTGGAGCCTGTCAGACATTCGTCTGCACCCCGGAAAAGGTTGATATTCTTTTTTTCCTTCTCTTGTATGCGTACCAGTGCCTTTTCGCATCCTGAGACCGCTGCCACCTCAGTGCTGAATTTTTCTCGGGTTCTTTTTTCCTTTTTGTTTTTTTTCTCTGTGCATGGGAATCCTCATGTCCTCCCTGGCTGGGACTCTTGAGTTTGCAGGTGCCATCTCCCCCCTATGTCCTCGGCCAGTGGTTTTAAGCAATGCGACCGCTGTGGGTACACCGTGTCCGTGTCCCGCACGGATCTGCATGACAGCTGCTTACGGTGCCTCGGTGCTGACCACAATGACTCCTCTTGCGGGCTCTGTCAGATGATGAGCAAGGGACGTAGGAACCGTGAGAAGCAGTGAAGAGACTATGGTAAGACCTCAGTCTCTGCTCTAGCGTCTCTCACAGAACTGGTGCCCTCAGGGGCCGCTGCAGCAGCCTCAGTCCCACGTGACAGCTATGCCCTGAGCACCGAAGCTGTGGGGCCAGGAGATCATCCTCTCAGGACCATCCCCTGAAGAGCCGGATGTCATCGGTGGCATCATTGCGTGACACAGCTGAAATCACAGGTAAGACCTATGGTCACTGGCATTGGAATCCCCAATGTAATGCCGAGGGCAATAGCCGGGAGCGACCTTCCAAGCTGCCTGGTAGAAGACGACACCTTTGGCATCAGGAGATCGACCTCGGTCTCCCAAGTCCATCCTTGTCAAGGACAATCCCCCTCTATGGTGCCGGCGTTGGGCCCGAGGGCCGCAGTGTCCATGCCAGTCACTGTGGAGCCTTTTGGCCTTGGGTTCAGGATGGCAGCCCTGGAGTGCAACCTTGCTGCCTTCGTGGCTCAGCAGTAAGGGCCAGTGCCCGGTTCCTCTGGGTCATCGGTCTCGACCATCAATCCCTCCACTGTGAGGTCATCAGAGGTCATGGAGCCGGTCCTCAAGCACCATCGGCCTCAAGACTGTTCCCAGCATTGGACTCTGTCCCATTCAGGATGGAGGACTTCCCCCTACCTGCACCCCCATGTCAGAGTGCAGGGGCCTCGTGACCCTGGTGGTACCAGTGATCCGGCATGGTCCCAATACCTGGACGGTCTTCGAGGTCTCCTCCGATCAGAGTGGGAGACCGATGAAGAGTCCCCTGATACACGCCTCCATCGGAATGTCCCTTCAGAGCCCTCTCCCCCGGAGAACCGCGGCAGGTCCCCGCCCGATGACCTCTCCTTCTTGGACTTTGTCAGCCAAAGGAGGCACTCACGGTGCCTGTTTCCCCCCCCCCCCCCCCCAATCCTGGAAAGGCTTCTCTTCTGTATGTGGGAGTCCCTGACTCACTGCTGATTGTGAGCAGGCGGCTTGATTCCATGTATCGAGTCCACAAGAGCCCTGGGTTCTAGAAAGCACAGCTGCCTCATAACTCCATGGTGGTGGAGTCAGCGATGCGCAGGATCAAGAGCCAGAAGGCACACTCCTCGGTGCCCCCAGGCAGGGAGGCCTGCACCATGGACATCTTTGGCAGGAAGTGCTACCAGGGCTCGATGTCTGTAGGCCATATCCAGGCTTATCAGCTGTACATGGGCATATACTTGTGGGACCTGGCGAGGGAGCTCGCTGGGCTCTTGGCTGGGTTGTCAGAGAAACTTCTTCAGTGGTTCAGGATCCTGACCTCAACGGTCAAGGAATGCTCCAAGTTCATCACTTGAGTGGCCTAGGACTTTTGAGTCGGTGGCTAGAGTAGCTGCGGTGGGAATTAGTGTTCACTGCCAGGCCTGGCTACAGTCCTCTGACTTGGAATAATGGGTTCAGAGCAAGTTGGTTGATGTCCCTTCCAGGGAGAAAACCTCCTCGGTAAGCCCAAGACAGACAAGGTCGCCGAACTGGAGTCCGAGTTCCTGATCAGGACCAAGCTCTCCAAGAACACCGCTGACCCTTCCCGATGAAAGGCTTCAGGGAAAAGGTACCTATACCTGAAGAAGAGGAAGGCTTACAGAAACTACCCCCAGTACTCGGCTTTCCCTGCTCCTTAACAGAGTCAGCAGGCCAAGGGACAGGGGCATGACCCATGTAAGCCCAAGGTCCCCAAGTCCCAGGCAGTGCCCCAGCCACAACATGAGGGGGGCTTTTGACTCTTGGGCATAGCCTCTTGTCGCCCGAGAGGTCCAGCCCTGCAGCATACAGGGGGGTGTCTTGTGTTCTAAGCCAACCAGTGGTCCAGCATCAGACACATGGGCCCTGCAGGTGATGGGGAGGGTTACTTCCTTCATTTCGTTCAGATGCCTCCCCATTCTTTCCAGGGGAATTCCCGATGACTCCCCTTCATCACAACCTGCTTCATTGAGAGCTCGTCGGTCTCCTGGCCGACAAGGCGGTGGAACCAATCCCAGTCCACCTCAAGGGCGAGGGGTTCTACTCCCAGTACTTCCTGGTTCCCTAAAGGACTGGAGGCTTTAGGCCTATACTGGATTTTCAGGACCTTAACTGGTTTCTGGTGAAGGAGAAGTTGAAAATGCTCTCCCTTAAAACATTGCTTCCCTATCTTTGTCAGGGAGATTGAGATCTAAGGAGCATAGCCAAAGATGCATACACGGACATCCTCATCCAATCTCGCCACCAGCAGTACCTCCGCTTTGTCATTGGAGGATGCCATTACCAGTACAGAATCCTACCCTTCAGCCTGGCTTAGGCCCCAAGCGTGTTCACCAAATGTCTGGCAGTGGTTGCTGCTTACCTATGGCTGCAGGGGGTTGTTCATCTTCCCCTACCTGGATGACTGACTCATCAAGGGCAGTATCGCCGGCGAAATCCAGTAAGCAACATACCGCACTATTCTCATTCTGGAGCACCTGGAGTTTGTCATCAACTACCCCAAGTCCCACGTGCAGCAAACCCAACACCTGGAGTTCATAGGGGCGCTGCTGGACACAGTTCAGGCCAGAGCCTTCCTCACTCTCGACAGGGCCCGACGACTAGCAGCCCTTGCAAAGGAAGTCCAGGGCCGTGACTTGGTCTCTGCCTGGCTCATGTTGCTCCTCCTGGGGCACATGGCCTTGACTGTGCACATCACAATCGATGCCTGTCTCCACATGCATCTGGCCCAATGGACCCTCTGCTCCCAGTTGTCTCCAGCAACGGGACACCTGCAGGATAGGTTGAAAGTTACCCATTCCCTCGCCCCTCGGCTCTTGGCAACAGCCACAGAACCTGCTGGCGTGAATGCATTTCCAGAGCCCCACTCCTCAGAGGGTCCTCACCACAGATGTCTCCAAGTGGGGCCCACTGAGACATCCTTCGCACTCATGGCCTCTGGTCAGTGTCAGAGAGCCTCCAGCAGATCAATTTCCTAGAGCTCCAAGTAATTGCCTACACTCTCTGGGCCTTCCAGTACTACTTGCGGAACCAGTCAGTTCTGATTCAGACAGACAGATAATCAGGTGGCGATGTTCTATGTCAACAAGCAAGGGGGTACAGGGTTGTCCCTCCTGTGCTGTGAAGTGGTTCGGCTCAGCACCTTCACTAGCAAGGGTGGGGTGCTTCTTAGAGCTGTGTACTTCCCCGGCCAGGACAATGCCCTGGCATACTGGCTCAGCCGGGTTCTTCAATCCCACAAGTGGCGGCTCATCCCATGGCTAGCCAGCCAACTGTTTCATCGCTGGGGCCTCTTTGCAATGTATCTCTTTGAATAGCCCTGGCAATGCTCAGTTGCCTTGCTTCTGCTCCAGGATGCCACAACCCTCCCAGGTGGCGGCCGATGCATTTCTCATCCCATGGACAGAGGATCTTCTCTATGTCTACTCTTTCATGCCACTGATTGCTAAGATTCTTTTCAAGGTCCAGCTCGACTGGGCCACACTGATCCTAATAGCCCCCTTGTGGCACTGGCAGCCATGGCTTCCCCTGCCTCCTCAGTCTACCTCAGGCACCTCCAGTTCCCCTGGGGTTTGCCCCAGGCCTGCTTTGGTAGGATGACAACTCTCTTCTGCACTTCAGCCTGGAGTCCCTGGCCCTGATGGGCTGGCTGCTGAAAGGGTAACCTTGACCCAGTTTGACTTACCCAGGGAGGTGGAGGAGGTCCTGCTGGTGTCCCACAAGGATTCCATTCGATGGGCATGTGCCTTCAAGTGGTGTAGATTCTCTGTTTGGTGTGCAGAGAGGGTGCCAACCCTTTCTCATGTTCTGTCCAGCTGGAGCTGAAGTACTTTGCTGCCCCTGTCCAATGCTGGTCTGAAGCCTAACTCCATCAGGGTACATCTCAATACATTGTTGGCGCACCACCACCTTATTGAGGGGAAGCCCATCTCTGCCTAGCCTCTTATTGCTCACTTCCCGAAGGGCCTCCTGCTCTCTCGACTACCTACCCGCCCGCTGGCGGCAGCATGAAATCTCAGTGTGGTCCTCTCAAAGCTTAGCGCTCTACCCTTTCAGCCACTGGCTTCTTGCCACTTCAAGTATCTGTCCTGGAAGGTGGTCTTCCTCATGGCTCTCACATCTGCAGGCAGAATAGTGAGCTCCAGGCTCTGATGGCTCATGCCCCCTATACTAGGTTCCACAGGAATATAGTGGTGCTCTGGACACACCCCAAGTTTCTCCCTAAGATAGTTTCTCCGTTCCACCTCAACCAGGAGATGGTGCTTGCCACCTTTTTTTCTGCGGCCTCATGCTAGCAGGGCAGAAGCCACTCTCCATATTCTGGACTGTAAGTGGGACTTGGCCTACTGTCTGGAGCGAACCAAGCCTTATCACCACTCCTTGCAACTCTTCATTTCCTATGACCCTAATCGCCTGGGCTTAACAGTCTCCAAGCATATCCTGTCCACCTGGGTGGCAGACTGCATCATCTTCACCTATGTGCAGGCCGGTCTTTCGCTGGAGTGCCATGTCATGGTGCACAGCTTCTGGGCCATGGCAGCATCTGTAGTGAACCTCCACTTGGTTCCTTTGCTGGATATCTGCCAGGCCGCCACCTGGTCCTCAGTTCACACCTTCGCAGTGCATTACTGCCTGGAGGAGAAGTCCCGGCAGGACAGCGCCTTTGACTAGGCAGTACTCAGTCATTTGTTTGGGATTTGAGGCAACTCTGGCCCTTCTGTGTGTCCAGGCTACCGGAGAGTTGGTTTTCCTGGTCGACACTATGGTCGCTGCTGAGGTCTTGCGGCCGATCTGTGCTCTGTGCTGCTTTTCACGGTTTGTGTTTTGTGTTGCCTGTGGCTTTATAGTTTTTTTTTTCAGTAGCCTGTAGCTGGGGAGTCCCAAATGTGAGGACTAGCTTCCTGCTTGTTCCCTGAGAAAGCGTAGATACTCATCTGTAGCAGGTGTTCTCTGGGAATAGCAGGAATCGGTCGTCACAGCCCTCCCTCCTCCCCATGGAGTTGCTTTTCTTTTTGCCATCTTGAGCTATGTCATTATACTAAGGCAAGTTGGCACCCTTGGGTGGGAAGATGACCATGCATGCATGGTGGATCTCCTAAAGTTTTTCTTTGAAAGCTGGGAAGAGGTTACTGTGCAGGCTTAGTCTTGAAGGGATACTTGGAATAAAGGGATGATCTGCTTTATATGTCTGCCTTATAACTGCACTCTGGCCTGTTTGAAACATACACAGTAACATATGGTTGGCACAAAACAGGTGGGCAACAGGAAAAGAGTACATGCAGCTTACTACTGTTATAAAGCCTAAAAAAAAGCTATGCTTTGGACAGAAGTGTCCAAGGATATAAGCCTAGGTTCAAACAGGTCAAGCCAGGAATTCAACTCATGCTCTTGCCATGAAGGTTTCAATTGGTGCCAGCAGATGGAAAAACACAGGAGGAGGCAGAGGGCTATGATTGATTGCATAGATAGGCAAGCCTTGATGAGCAGATCCAGCTGCATAAAAATGGGAGGCCCTGGGAAAGAGCTTTGCAGGTTTCCTGCAAACACCTAAGAATTTATGCTGAATTTGCTGAAACTATTTCATATTTGAAGCAGAGAGGTATATATAAGACAGCAATTTTAGAGGGTCTTGGGGCAGTTCTTTTCTCTCCTTTCAGAGAGAAGGCTGCCCCGCTGCCCCTCAGACAGGTTCTTGCTATCTGCATCTATAACCATTTGTTTGCTGTGCCAAATAAAGAGTTTTTGTAGCTGAGCAATTGTTGTCTGAACTGTTTATTGGTAATTGGTAATATTTGGGGAGACTTTGTAGGTGGACCTGGCCTACAGTCTGTGCCAACGTCACCCATATGTGAGTACTGATTCCTGCTGTTTCCGGAGAACACCTGCTACAGGTGAGTAACCACACTTTTTCCAAGTCAGGGGAAAAGGACCTGAGGCAAGACTTCTCAATCATGGAGTGTAGGAGTGAAACTAACCTCAGAGAGGTTTTGGCTAGCCAGGCTGAAGGGATGGGGTCCAAGGCATGTGGTCTACCTAAAGGAAGAGACTAATTTAGATATCGCAAGTTCAGTAACAGGAGCAAACTCATCCTAGATATAACTAGGTCCAGCAGGCCTAGGGGAGGTGGGTGGAACATAAATAGGGGCTATAGGCAGACCACAATGGGCTATAGAAATCTACGTTGCAAAAAAACCAAACACCTAATTGGATGAATGAAGAAGAAGTGCTGATGGCGGCCAAACGGGGTTGCAATGGAGAAAATTATTCTAGGGTTGCAGGCAGATTTATTTATAAGAGATGAGAAGTATTCATTTTTTGCAAATAGAGCCAAGCCCAGATTTATGAATAGGCAACAGAGGCAGTTGCCTCCAGTGCCAAGATTTAGAAAGCCTTTTGAAGTCTGTCTCTCCTACTGAGAGTGTAAATTATTTAATTGCTGTTTGTAACAGAGGCAATACAAAGAAAAGCTTCCTTTCTTCTTGACACAAACCCACCCCTTCCCATCTTCCCCACCACATTACTTCAATCTTGTTTCAGTTTTGAGAGCAGCTAGAGTTGTATCTGCTGCTCTTTGTAGACTGACCCCCTTCTATACTTTTTATTTAGGGTTATACTTGCTGTTCTGTGCAGGTTACCCCCTTCTATTTTTTTGAATCAGAGCAAACTTAAATAACCTTTAAACTTCAAAAAATAGAAGGGCAGGTACAACTCCTAAACAAAATTATGGAGAGGGGATAACCTCCACAGACTTTTCCCCTCCTGACCAAACTAGCACTTCTAGATGGAGGTGTGGCCTAATGGTTAGACATGATACCTCAGACCGGAGGGCCAGGGGTTCAAGTCCCACCTGAGGACAGCAATCTCAGGCTGGAGGGACTGGAGTTTCTGGTCCTATAGGCACTCCTTGTGGTCTTGGGCACGCCACTTAACCCTCCATTGTCTCAGGTACACATAGATTGTGAGCCCTTTGGGGACAAGGGAATGTATCCAGTACCTGTTTGTAGTGATTACATAATGTAAACCGCTTTGATTGAAGGATAAGGTGGTATATAAAACTGGTTAAATAAATAAATTTTGTGCCTGTGGGAGCCAAGAACTTAAATTCAGCCCTAGATAGAGCCTGAGTCCTGTAATGATGGTACTCTTTAGAAATTAAAAGGAGCTGTTATATTTTGCAACTTCTGCCACCATCTTTCAGAAGCCCTAAGTTGCTGTTTTAGCAACCGGAGGCCAGGATGTCCATCAGCATCCAGTATAATGAAATCACTCGCCAGTAACACCTTTTCTTTCATAGTAATATTGTGAATGTCTTCAGTGAAGGAGGTCTGTATATTACATTTAGTGTAAATAGATGTTCTGTTCTCTCTTTCCAGATTAATCCACGGCACTTCCTCCTTATCTCATTAGCCCTGCAATTCTGTTGCTTTAATATATATATTGTATATATAATTCTTTTTTTTTACATATAACGCCACTCCTGCTATTCTTCCTGAATAGATCATAGCCTGGTATAATTTTATCCCAGTCATGGTTCTCCATGAACCACACATCACTAAATACAAGTTTGCCCCTTTCATTATAACATCTAGTTTCTTATCGTCCCTCCAGTCCAGTCCTGCACCTCTGGGTAGTATACCTCTTCCAGCAGCTTGGAGGCTGAGCCTGTCATATTTTTGATGACACTAGTGTACATATGCAGCTGGCACCGCCCACCAGCCCCAGTATGCTCAGCCTCCAAGCAGCTGGAGGAGGTTGTGAGCCAGGGTGCTGGACTCACAGAAAGGACAACTAAAGAGATAGGTTTAGTTAGAGTTTGCTTTTATTTCCCCTGTTAAGGTGCAGGTTTCTTTGTTTTTAAAGGCAGAAGTAAAAAAAAAAAAAAAAAAACAAAGACTCAGATTATGAACCTATTAAATCTGTATTATTGCTTATAAGGGAAGTTGTACTCCCTTATAGCCATTAGTAGTATTAGAATAAAAACGTAAACTTTACTCGCAGAGTGTGTCAGTTTTATTGGATCAGGGCAAGGTCCATTTCATATCTTTAAGATACAACACTGCAGTGCAATTTAAAAATCCTCAAGATGTGCAGTCCCTGATGTGCTGTGATCTCCAAGGCAGGTATCTTCCTAAACTGCACACAAGAGGAGGTCATGGGAGCAGGACCTGCAGGATGAGATGAGGCAGGAGAGTCACTCCCAGTTGCAAGAGACTCTGGGGGTGGGGGGGTGCCATGTTACCTTCAACGGATCCGGCCCCCGGACCATCCACCCCTCAAGCCCAGTGAGCGATAGGGCTTCCGGGGCAGTTCTCACTGGAGTTTGTCTTACTTTTGCATAAGGTGTTTTGCCTACCAAGTGGCTCCTCGGCCCCGGAACGCAGGGCTAAGAGGATGTCAGATGCAAAAGAGCAAGCGTCAGGAGCAGTGGCGTCTAAGCGGGCTAGAGGCTTAGAGGAGTGGCAGCAATCACCGCTGTCAGGGGGCTGGATGGGGAAGACCTTCACACGGAGTTAGATCTGCAGAAGGAATTGGAAGAAGGAGACAGCCCAAAACAGGAGGATCAGGGATGAATTGTTCGGGTTTTCCACCGGGAGGAGCTACCAGCACTCATCTTTATGCTTATGTTTATGCAATGTCTCGATATACCGCCCAGGCCGAAGGCTAACAGGGCGGTTTACAATCACTACAAGCGGGTACTGATACAATTCCTCATTCCCATAGGGCTCACATTCTGTGTGTACCTTGGCGATCCTCATGGCCTTGAATATGCCTGCTAACCTCCTGGCAGAGGAAGAGGCACTGTAGGATCCACTGTTCCAGGCAGTACGGAAATCACAGAAATACCTACCAGTACAGATGATCCAGGATGTGTGGGATCTGCCAGAGGTTGGCCTTAAAGGGGTGTAATCCATGACGCACCTCTACCCACTGCCGGAGCAAGAATGAGCTCCTTTGCCCAAAGTGGGCACAGCGGTGTTGGCAGCAATAGAAGAGACCTTGACTTGTCTCCTGCAGCTAAGAACTGTGGAACTGGTTCCGCGAGACCAGTACGTCTGCGGTCAATGCTTCATGTATCTTGGTTTTGTCCAAAAGGAAGGTTTCTTTCACCCAATTCTCAATTTTGAGGGCATGAACTACGGTCTCCAGATACCGCATTTTCACAGTAGTAATGGCAGTAGGAAACAGAGATTTTTGGTGACTCTCGATCTCACAGAGGCGTATCTGCATGTTTCCTTCCATCCAGAACATCAGCAGTTTCTCCGCTTTGCGGGGCCAAGGGGCCATTTCAAGTTTCGAGCATTGCCCTTCGGTCTGGTGACCACGCCTGTACCTTCACCAAGGTCATGGTGGTGATGGCGGCAGCTCTCCACAAGGAAGGGGTTCTCGTCCACCCGTATCTAGATGATTGGCTGATCCAGGCGAAGTCCAGGGATGATAGCGAAAAGAGCAACAGCGCAGGTGGGAGAGTTCCTTCAAAGTCTTGGTTGAAGTCAACCTGCCCAAGAGCCAGTTATGGCCGGCCCAGGAGCTAGAGTATTTGAAAGTGTGCTTTGATACCAGTGTGGGCAAGAATTTCCTGCCGGTTCACCGGGTGCAGCAGCTATGACAGTTGATACAGCAGGTCCTGAAGAGGGCAAGACCATCAGCGTGGCATTATCTGCAGGTTCTGGGGACCATGGCGGCCACTCTTGAGCTAGTCCCATGGGCAAGGGCGCATATACAATTGCTGTAGAGGGCTCTGCTCCGTTGATGGTCCCATCAGAGTCAACCCCTGTCCCAAGTACTCTCCTGCCCACGGAGCGCCAGGAGAGTCTTCAGTTGGTGGCTGCATATGGAAGGAGTCCCTGGTGTGGGTTCCTCAGATGACCAACCTGTCAGGTTGGAAAGCCCATTGCGAAGGACGCTTTTTTCAGAGACGAGAGTCTGCAGAAGGCTCTGTGGTCTATCAACAGGCTCGAGATGTGAGTGGTGACCTTGGTGCTAGAAAGTTGCAGGGGAAGGTGGTCCAAGTCCTCTCAGACAGTGCGACCATGATGGTTTACATCAATCGGCAAGGAGGCATGGGCAGTGCAGCCCTGGAGGAGGAGGCCGAAGGTCTGTTCGGATGGGCAGCGATTCGTCTCCAGGCATTATCAGCGGCGCACGTAGCAGGAGTTGACAGCGTGATGGCAGACTGCCTCAGCCAAGTGCGCATGGACCACGGAGAATGGCAGCTCAATCAGAAGGTGTTCGAGCAGGTGGTCCGTCAATGGGACACACTGGTCATGGACCTAATGGCAATGTTCGAGTCGGTCAAGGCCTGCCAGTTTTTCAGTAGAAGAAGAGAAGTCCAAGGGCCTGGATGCTCTAATTCAGCAGTGGCTTGAAGAGGGTCTTCTCTGTTTTTCCCCGTGGACGCTCATAGGCTGGTTAGTGCAATGGCTAGAGGCGCACCGGGGATTTGTGATTCTGGTGGCACCAGACTGGCCGAGGTGCCCGTGGTATGCTGACCTGATTCGGATACTGGCGGACTGACTGTAGTGGCTTCCGGTCTGGAAGGACTTCTTGATGCAGGAACCGCTTCACATGCCCCAGGTGGATCAATTCTTGCTTACGGCATGGCTCGTGAAAGGGCGAGATTGAAGAAGAAAGGATAATCAGGCTCGGGGATAGTGAACTTGCTACAGGCCCAGAGGTGGTCTACGAACCTGTCGTGCATCTGCATAGGACGCATCTTTGAATCATGGTGCGGAGAGAGGCAGCCACGCCCTTCCACTGCCTCCATCTTGGACATCTTGGCATTCTTGCAATCCGGTTTTGATAAGAGTCTAGCTGCCAGTTCCTTGAGGATGTAACTGGCAGCGATTTTCCAGTTATCGCAGGAAAGTCCACGGGGTGCCATTGGGTACTGTCGGAGCTCCCCCGTGTGGTCAGGCAGTTGCCCAGTGGTACGAGAGGGCCCCGATCGTCCTTTGTATAAAAGTTAGCCCAATAGCATGTAGTTGTGTCTTTTAAAAGATTAGAGCCAAGTTCAAAGGTCGCAGGAAATTTATTTTATTTAAGAAATAAGGTTTTCCCAACCAAATTAAATTCTTTGGCAAGAATAATTGAAAACTACAAAACAAAGTTCAGGATACTTCTCCAGTTATAAACGTAAGCCTGTTAAACAGTCCTTGGCTTGGCTTAGTTTACACACCTTTTTCCACAAGTAAAAATCTTTTACAAAAGCACTCTGTTCTCCGGTCCCCAGGAGGCACTATAAATCTCCACTGTTCCTTTCACAGCTGGTATAGCAACCTTCCCTGGTCCACCAACAGACTTTTCAAATGCAGTAGTATTTCTTCAAGATACAATTTGAACTTTTAGCTTCTTCCTAGCTTTCTTAACCATGAAGCTTTATCAGCCAAGCTGTCATTGATTAGCCTAGCTAAAAGTTAGGGGCTTTGCATAGAATGTCTTTGTTAAGAACTTCTGGGGTTTTCTCCAGCTTACTAAAACCCTATTCCGTTCCTATTCTTCTAGTACAGATAGCACATTCAATAATTAAGAACTCCTGGGTTTTCCTCCAGCTTACTAAAACCCTATTCAGTTCTTTATTCTTCCTTGGCACAGATAGCAGTCAATTTCCATATCTGAAACACTGCTTCCATCAAAAGTGTCCCCCAGGTCCATTTCTTCCTCACTGGGCTCTTCCAGATATCTGCTCCCCTTAGTATCTGCCTGAGAAGCCTTTGCAGGTTGTAAAGCCTTCAACACTTGCTCCCAATTATGCTTTCCAGAACGTGCGCTTGTGGGGGAAGGGCAGGAAAAGGTTTCCCTGCTTAACAGCTTCTTTAAAGCTTGTAAAGGGCTCACCTTGCTAGCAGTGCTTTTCCTTCCTGTAGGCTCCTTACAATGAGAAGGGCCAGACCATGAGCTTCTGGAAAATATCTCCTCCTCAGAAGAATCCTCCCCCGAGCTCTCCACTGGCCTTCTCACCTCTCTGTTCCTGTCCTGGGTCAGCTTCCTTCGTTCCCCTGGCTCTGTAGCAACTCTGCTTGTCCCAGAGCCTCTGTGTCTGCTTCCAAACTGCGTCTGTGCAAGCTGCTTCTGTGTCTCCTGTTTCTCTTTCCGTGTCTCTGTTTGTGAGTGCAACTTCCCTGCCTAAATGTTTGGGGCTGTCCTATGGCTCTTGACTCCGCCCCCAAACCACTCCCATCTCCTCCCTCGGTCTCCATGGGAACAGGGCGTGTCTCTAGCTCTGCACTCCTCTGCAGGGAATCTTTGTCTTTAGTTTGGGTGTTAACCCTTTCTGTGCCTGCAGTTTCTTTGGGTTTAGGAAAAAAAGGCTGTTTTCCCTTTCTTTTCCTGAACTCCAAGCCTGCTTCTCCACCACATTACACACCCAGACGTGCTGAGCTTTCTAGGGGTGGTGACCCACCTCGATCTGCCAAAGAGGGTAGTGGTGTACCGCCTTGGAATCTCAATCTGATGCTGTCTGGGGAACCCGTTGAGCCATTGAGTCCTGCATTGCTGGTGGTGAGTTGCTCGGCACGCAGGATTTCGGAGCTTCAGATCCTGTCATGCCAGGAGCCATTCCTTTCCTTCTCCAAGGAGAAAGTGGTCCGGCGCCCAGTACCTTCATTTTTGCCAAGGTGGTGTCAGCATTGCATGTGGATCAGGCTGTTTCCTTACCGGCTCTGGCAAGCACAGATGTGGGCGAGAGCGGGTATGGGCCATGCCACTCTACAGCTGTGCCACCTGGATGGTAAGAGAGTCCTGTGAAGGTATGTGAAAAGGGCATTGTCCTTTCGAAGATCGGACAGTCTGTTGGTTCTGTTTGGCAGGTCGCGCAAAAGTTAGGCGGCAGCTAAGCCTCCATTTCCAGATGGATCAGTGAGGCAATCACATCGGCATACATCTTGACGGGTAGAACAGTGCCAGCGGGGTTGCAGACGCATTCCATGAGGGCTCAGGCAGCCTCATGGGCAGAGTATACTTTAGTTCCGCTAGTGGAGATCTGTAGGGTGGCATACTTCTCTGAACATTTTTGCCTAGATGTCCAGGTGGCGGGGGATGCTTGTTTCGGATCAGCAGTGCTTCAGGCTGGTTGTGCAGGACCCTCCCGTTAGTTTAACTGCTCTGATACATCCCAGAGGTGCGGGACTGGACTGGAGGGACGATAGGGAAAGAGAAATTAGATTTACCTGCTAATTGTTGTTCCTTGAGGAACTCCAGTCCAGTCCGGAATCTTCCGAGTGCTTCTTGTGGTGATCTGTGCACACCCCAGTCCTGAAGCTGGTTCCCTTGGTGGAGGAAGTGGCCAGGAAGAGCGGGGGAGGGGTGTGTAATCAGTGTTTGGGGGAGGGGCAGACCAGAAGAGCTGTCGGTTGCTCGCATCCTACTGGTTGGAGTTGTTCAGGCGCTCAACAGGTAGGCCTCTTCATCCTGGAGTGGGGGACGGGGTATCTTTCCCAGGGGATGGAGAGGGTACTAGTTTATTTAGACATAGAAGCATTTGTTGCATGTTTAACTACTACTTTGTTGCTCCTCTGAGTCTGCTTTGTCAATAGGTTCTGGGGCTGCTGGGCGGCGCCAGCTGCATATGTACACTAGTGTCATCAAAAAGATGACAGGCTCAGCCTTCAAGCTGCTGGGAGAGGTACACTACCCAGAGGTGCGGGACTGGACTGGAGTTCCTCAAGGAACAACAATTAGCAGGTAAGTCTAATTTCTCTATCCAGAATCTTATTTCCCATTCAACAAGCATTAGTATGCACAGCTTCTCACATGTTGCCCCCTTTTCCCCATTTCTACAGAGGTATTTAATCTATTACTTGTCTGAGGGTTTTTACTTACCTGGGGGCTTTGTTCACTCTTCCCCCAATGAATCTAGTTTAAAGCCCTCTTCAGTAGGTTAGCTAGTTTGCTTTGGAAGACACTTTGCCCTTTCTTTGATAGGTGGATGCCTTCTCTGCTCAACAGCCCTTGTAAAATTATCCCATGGTCTTGGAGGCCAAAATGTTGTCTGGCACCATCCATGCAGCCATGCATTCATCTCCAGGATGTAAGCTTTTCTGCCTCAGTCTTTATCATTGACAAGGAGGATTTAAGGAAAAACCACCTGCGCACTTGTCTGCTTCACCTTTTCTGCTCCTGAATCTATCCCCTTTCATCTTCATCCGTGGAATAGTCTCCCAGTGGAGGTGTGGAGAGGAGGACAGTATCTGAATTCAAAGAAGCATAGGACAAACACAGAGGATCTCTAAAGGAAAAAAGGGGACTGTTGTAATGGTTGATATGGAAGGTCAGACTAGATAGGTCATTTTCTTTCGTCATGTTTCTGTTTCTATCCCATGCCCCCTTGTTGCAAAGCTTTCTTTCAATTGAAAAAGACTTTTCTCCAGTGCATTTATGCCATGGAGGTTTTGGGGTTTTTTATGTTTAATATTATTTATTGAATATACCAATAGATTCAAGAAAATGAATGAAAGAAAATAGGCAAACAGGTAACATTAATACAATCGTAAGCAAATAGAGGGAAATTATACATTAACCAATATTAGCCCACAAGAAAGGAGGAGGCAACAGGAAAAAATGAGATAGTAAGAAAATACAGCATATCTTCGCAATGTGAGACTTATGCGTCAGCCGTATGAGATGCAGAAGCAATCACTGATTCCTCCCTGGCCACAAGAAACTCCAGCAGCTGGCGGGGCTCAAAAAACAAAACTACTTTCTTTTTATGGGAAACATGACATCTAGCAGGAAATTTCAACAAAAATGTCCCGCCAAGGGAGAGTACCCTGGGCTTAAAACACAGGAACTCCTTTCTCCTCAGCTGGGTATCTCTAGCAAGATCAGGGAAAATGCGGACATGAGAGCCCATAAACTGCTCACTGAAATTTCTAAAGTAAGATCGAAGAATTAACGCTTTGTCAGATTCAAGAGCCAAAGTAATAAGGAGGGTAGTACAGGCGGTGATCAACTCCACAGAGCTCTCTAGAAACCCCGTAAGGCCTCTGGGTACCCCTGGAGTCCCACTGCTAGCCCCCCGGTCCCCCCAGCCCACAGAAAGATACTGAGCCCTAGTCAGTGGTAGTAGTTCTTCCCTGGAGATCCTTAAAACCTCCTGGAAGTATCTATGAACCATTTCCGGGTGCGACTGTAACGGAGATCTAGGAAAATTAATCGGTCTTAAATTGTTCTTCCGGACTTGATTTTCAAGATATTCCATTCTCCTAGAGATGACACTCTGATCCTTAATGTGGGCACAATGGAGATCCTGAAAATGCTCAAGTTCTCCATTCAGCCAGGTCAACTTCCCCTCCTGTTCCTTTTGAAATCTGGAAACTTCTTGGAAATCCATACGTAAAGATTTCGTTTCAGTACTTACAAATGCAGCAGTAATCATGAGTGAAGAATTCATGGTTGAGACAGTATCCCACAGCACCTCCAATGTAACTTTAGGGGGCCTCACCAATACACCAGCACCTGCGTTGATCAACAGGTAAACCACCTCCTGGGTAGGGCTGTCCTCTGGCAGAGACACAGCCTCAGCTCTCATTTCATCCCCAGGGGCACCACACGGACAAGCAGAACCAACAGGGGAACCCTCTTCACCTCCCTGCATCGGCATGCTAGTCTTCACGCCAGCAGAAAGCATTCCTCTGTCAGCCGCAACACTTCTGGGGCATGGTGGGGGGGCCCCGCTGCTTAGGGGATAGCAAAACCCCTGACGTGCTCAGGTCCGGCAAAAGCACCGTACCCGCCAAAGACGCAGCTCCCACTCCTGAGACAGCAAAGCTGCGCATCGGCAGCATTTTCTGGACAGCGCAGTTGGAATGAGTTTCACCCGAGGGGAGGGAAACCTGCTTGCGCTTTCTTCCACCCATAGCAGCCCATAAAGCAGCCAAAAGCACCGACACAGCATGCCGCCAAAGGAGCCAGCTCACCAGAAGTGGATCACCGCCGCCATCTTGCCTCCCCCCCCCTCAATGGAGGTATTTAAATGTTTCTATCATATAGTTGTGGTCAACATTGACACCCTTGCATCTTAGGTATGTTGTGTACAATATCTTGAGAAATAATTGGAAATATTCCAACAGTATGTCATCAAAATATTTAAATAGTATATTCAAAGATATACAAAAAAAAAAAAGATGTCTGTACAACTTAGACATCGTAATTTCTGAGAAAAATGCAATATATGACCTGGCCACGATTAATGGCACCTTTCGCTAATATTTGGTTGCATAACACTAGACAGTGATGACAGCCTCCAAACATTTCTTGTACTCATCTATAAGTTTTGTAGATGTTGCCTTTCAGTTTACCGCCTTGCAGTTTCATGTTATGCCCTCTAGTTTTACAGTTTTCCTCTCTCTGAAAAAAAGTTTGTTTGTTCATGTAATACTTTAAGTATTTAAAGGTCTCTATCATATCTCCCTTGTCCCTTCTCTTCTCTAGTGTATACATATTTAGGTCTTCAAGTCTCTTCTCATATGTTTTCTGGTGCAGGCACCAAATCATTTTGGTTGCCTTCCTTTGAACCGTTTCCAGTCTTTTTATATCCTTTGTGAGATATGGCCTCCAAAACTAAACGCAATATTCTGAGACCTCACCAGCGATTTGTACAGTAGCATTAGTACCTCCTTTCTGCTGGTAATTCCTCTCTGTATGCAACCCAGCATCCTTCTGGCTTTGGCCATCGCCATGTCACACTGTTTCACCACCTTGAGATCCTCAGGAACAATCACTCCAAGGTCCTTCTCCTGGTTCATGAACACCAACCTCTCGCCCCCTATTGCATACAATTTCCTTGGATTTCTGCATCCCAAGTGCATATCACTGCTCTTCTTTACATTAAATCTTAACTGCCAAGCATTAGACCATTCTTCCAGCTTTTGTAGATCTTTCTTCATGTTATGCACTCCCTCAGGGGAGTCCACTCTGTTGGAAATTTTCATGTCATCTGCAAAAAGACAGACTTTTCCATTCAGTCCTTCAGCAATATCATACACAAATACATTGAACAGGACTGGTCCCAGAACCAATCCTAGGGGCACGCCACTAATAACTTTCCTTTCATCCAAGTGAGTTCCGTTTACCATCATCTTCTGTCATCTGTCAGTCAACCAATTTCTCATCCAATTCGCCACCTTGGGACCCATCCTCAAGCTGTTCAGTTTATTGATAAACCTCCTATGAGGAACAGTATCAAAGGCTTTGCAGAAATCTAGGTAGATCACATCCATTGCATACCCTTGATCTAGTTCCCTGGTTACCCAATCAGTTTAAGTGCCCCTGGCCAGTAGACCTTATATGACTGAGGGCACACCCCAATATCTGATTTAAAAAGACTGTGCAAGGAATCCAAGCTAAATATTCCTAAACTTATAATGAAAAGTTAGGTTGTTTGCCACTAGACTGTAGATCAAGGTGGCTGTGAACAGATAGAAATGGGATACAAACAGAAAGATAGGAAGAGCGGGGTTTTTTTATTTTTTTTTCTGTGTTTCTACCACTTCCTTGATGCAATTCCCCTAACACACCACAATGCCTAATTGTGAGAAATGGTTATCAAGACAGAGTGTTTATTGATTCTCTTCCCACTTAGGACTATAGTTTGGGGGGGGGGGGGAGTTGGAGGTGAGCGGGTTATATTTAATCAGGCATAATAATTGTTAATGTCATTGATTTATTACAGATTGTAATAGTATTGTCTATGGTACCTTATGATAGTATTGAATTATTGTACTCCAGAAATTAAAAAAACACGATAACATTTACCATACTGGTTGAGACCAAAGGTCCAACATGCCTAGTTGTCCTGTTTCCAACAGTGGCTAATCAAGGTCACAAGTACCTGTCAAGATCCCAAAAGTTACACCAATTCAATGCTGCTTATTCCAGGGATAAGCAGTACATTTCCCCAGTCCACTTTAATAATAGTTTATGGACTTTTCTTTCAGGAGCTTGTCTAAACCTACAGTAAACTCAAGCTTTTATTACATCCTCTAGCAACAAATAACAGAGATTAATTACATTTGAGTGAAAAAAATATTTTCTCTGATTACTCTTAAATGTATTACTTTGTAACTTCATTGCGTATCCCCTGGTCTCTTTACTTTCTGAAAGAGTAAACACTCCGCTCCTTATTTTTATAGACATCTATTATATTTCCTCTCAGCAATCTCTTCTGCAAGCAGAATGGCCCTAATCTTTTAGGCCTTTTATTTAGGGATCTCCTTTCATTCCCTTTATCATTTTGGTCATCCTTCTCTGTACCCTTTCTAATTATGCAATATAAAGGTGTGGTGACTATACTGTAGTGGAGTGGAGTGGAGTGGAGGAGTGGCCTAGTGGTTGGGGCAAGGTACTTCAGGCAGGAAGGTCGGGAGTTCAAATCCCACTAGAGGACAGCAACCTTGGGCCGGAAGGACTGGGGTTTCTAGTCCCACGGGTGCTCCTTGTGGTCTTGGGCAAGCCACTTAACCCTACATAGCCCATGTTCCTGTAAGATAGTTATCTCCAAGTTATAATGCCCTGTTCAATGTAATTTCAGTTTGTTCAATGTAAACCACACTGATGCAGAATAGCACGGTATATAAGAGAATGTAAATAAAATAAAATAAATAAATAAGGTGCAATTGCAGCCTAGACTGGTACAAATGCATTATGATAACCTTTGTTCCTTATCGTCCCTCCAGTCCAGTCCCAGAACCTCTGGGTTTAGCACCTTCTCTAGCAGCTTGGAGACTGAGCACGTCATCATTTTGATGACCCTGGTATAAGTAGCCCAGGACCACCTCTCTGCTCCAGTAGTCTGTCTCCAAGCATCTGGAGAGGTGGTGAAGCCTGTAGGTCAGGACTCACTTGACAGCAACTAAGGAGAGTTTCTTTGGCTAGAATAGTTAAAGGGGTTGCTGCAAGGTTTTTGGTTATTAAAAGGGGTGAGGGTGTTAGTTTTTGGAGGAGAAGCAGAGGTTTGTTGCCTCTTCCTTCTTTATTTTCTCTCTCTCTCTCCCCCCTCCCCTCTGCTTCACGCTGACAGAAGGCAGTGAGGATTTTGGGGAGATTAGCCTCCCGGCTCCCGATCCTGCAGTCAAGGGTGAAGAGCCGGTTGAAGGCTCACCGGGGCTCTGTGTTGCTCGTGGGTGAAGTGACTCACTGTTTGTCTCTCCGAAGCCGCGTGTACAGCTGAGCACGGGAGGAGGATTGAGACACACAACACTGAGGGCTGCTGTCTGCGAGGAGGTAAGAGAGCCTTCGGGGAGTTAAGAGCCATTCAGGCTATTCTTCGGGGGGCTGTTGTGGAACGCAAGTCTTAGTGCGATCAAGGCAGAGCCGCTGAGGGAGGCCTAACCGCGTGGTCGGTTTCGGCAGGAATTGCTGCCGGCGGTTTTTTGCTTCGGGGACCTTGGCTGCAGTTTGGCTGGGGTTTTGATGGCTGCTCTAACATTTGGGAACTCTCGTTTTGCTGGGGCTCTGCTATTTTTAGGTCGGGCAGTTTTAGAGTTAAAAAAAAAAAAGTTTAATTCTTCAGGCAATTAGTAGGTATGAGTTTAGAATAATACAGCTCTTGGGGTCTGTTTTTTCTGGCTTGGTAGTTAGTATCCCTTGTTTCTCTGGGAGGCATAGCGGTGGGGCGGTATGCCTTCCAGACCACAGTGTTTAGTGTGTGGTACTCGATGTGGTGTGGTGTCTGATACGGGGGTGTACAGAAGCTGTACGCAGGAGGCAGCTTCGATGGAACAGGCATTAGAAGAAGGGCTGGAAGTACAAAAGGACGTCTTGTAGGTCCTTCAGAACCCAGGGCCCCTTCCATGGTGTCTCAGGAACCAGTGGCGGGGCCATCGTCAAGATCAGCCCTGGGGCCTCAGTTTGCATTAGGGCAGGGGGCTGTTCCAGCTATGTTTCCCCCTGATTTCTTTCTTTTGCTGCATCAAGCTTTTTGTCTGCGGCAGAGTGGGCCGGGAGCCGGTTCCTCAGAGGTGGAGCAGGGTGCTAAGCGGCCAGGAACTCCGGTCGGTTTAGGAGCTGGAAGTGTCCCTTCTAAGAAGCTAAAGGGCTTGAGAGAGGGGGTTGAGAGGTTGAAGGACTTGGATACAACAGAGGGCAATCCGGATGTGGATACGGAGGATGATTTGGAGGAAGGTGAGCTCGCAGAAGGGGATGAGCAAGCTAGAGTGGTTTGGGTGTTTAGGCGGGAAGAATTGCCAGCACTCATTGCGGAAACTCTTAAATCTCTAAACAATGCCTTCCAATGTTCCGGCAGGGGATGACACTTTGGAGGATCCGTCGTTGCAAGCGGTTCATAAAACACAGAGTGTTTCCAGTGCACAGAGTGGTCAAAGATATGATTCAGGAGGAATGGAATATGCCTGAGGTGGGGCTCAAAGGTTCCAGTGCTGTGGTTCACCTCTATCCCTTGTCGGATCAGGATTGGGAACTCTTTCAGTCTCCAAAGGTAGATGTCGCAGTATTGGCAGTGACCAAGAAGACAACAATTCCGGTTGAGGGCAGTGCGGCTCTCAAGGACGTCTAGGATAGGAAGTTGGATACTACGTTGTTGAAGCAGGTTTTTGACATCAGCTCCCTGTCGATCCAGGCCCCAATTTCGGGGGCTTGGGTGGCTAGGGCATGTCTTCGTTGGTCGCAGCGGCTGCAACTTGATCAGGTAGGGGACCAAGTCGAAGAGGTAGCTCGGTTGGAGTCCAGGGCTGCATATCTCGCAGATATTCATTATGACCTGATCTGTGGCCTATCGAAGAGTATGGCCTCAGTGGTATCGGCTCAGCGATATTTGTAGTTGCGTAACTGGGCGGCTGACAGTTCCTCTAATGTATAAACGTCCCTCAAAAAATTCTTGGACAATGACTTGTATAATGTCTATTTTTACACCTGTATTTACTCAACTAATCACCCATTACAATCAATATAGTAAGAACTATAAGGTCTCGGACTGGAATGGGCACTATCACTCAGGCTGAAACCTGGACTCGTGCCTGTTTATGCATCAATGACCTTAGTTCTCATGAAATTTTGTTGATGTCTGGATTAAATTGTTTCAATTTTATGTCTTACTGTTTTGTCATTTCACTTCTATGATTTATAACAATTCACTCTGGAAATGCGCTAAAGTAAGTTCCTCTAAGGCTAGACTGAGTAAGCTTCCATTTAGGGGGAAGCTTCTCTTTGGGGAAGACTTGGACAAACTAGTAAAGGACCTTGGGGAATCCAAGGGTGGTCGTCTTCTGGAAGACAGGCCAAAACAAGGTCAGCCCGCTCTGACTCCCAAAGGGTCACAAAGAGAATTTCGCCGATTCCGGTCGTCTCATTTCGGTCAGTTTCAGCGGGGAAGATTTCCCGCTAGGAACCAGGGATTTTGAGGTTTGAGGAGCAGGTAGGGATTTTGCGGCATCCTCGGCTACAAACCTTAGAAAGACACAATGAGATGAGGGGGACTCAGGTAGGGTTGGAGCAGGTAGGAGGTCGTCTATGAGAGTTTTATCCTGCCTCGGTCCAAATCATGTCAGATCAGTGGGTGTTGGAAGTTATAATAGAAGGATATGCTTTAGAATTTCAGCGTCCCGTCGTCAGTTCCTTCATTCAGTCCCCCTGCAAAGCTTGATCCAAGCGAATAGCAGTGCAGGAAACATTGGACAGACTTTTTTACTGCTCAAGGCAGTGGTTCCGGTGCCACCAGAGCAATGCGGGTGCAGTCGGTACTCCATATATTTCGTGGTTCCAAAGAAAGATGGAGCTTTTTGACCCATCTTAGATCTCAAATGGGTAAATCGTTGTCTCAGAGTGTGTCATTTTCATATTGAAAACCCTTCGATCAGTCATTGTAGCGGTCAGAAAAGGGGAGTTTCTTACTTCGCTAGATCTGATGGAGGCTTATCTGCACATCTCGATCCAGCGGGAGCATCAGCAGTTCCTTCAGTTTGCGGTATCCATGGGACATTTTCAGTTCCGGGCGTTACCGTTTGGCATGGCTACAGTGCCACAGACATTCACCAAGGTGATGGTGGTGGTAGCGGCGCAATTGCGCAAGGAAGGAGTGTTGGTTCATCCCTGCTTGGACGACTGCCTGATTCGAGCAAAGTCAAAGAGCGAGAGTGAATCAGTCACAGCCCAAGTAGTGACTTTACTTCAGAGCCTGGGTTGGGTAGTCAACTTATCCAAAAGCAGGCTGATTCCATTGCAGAGCCTAGAGTACTTGGGAGCTCGCTTCAATATGTACGAAGGGAAAGTGTTTCTACCGGACCTGAGGGCGCAGGGGCTGAGGAGGCTCATGCACAATTTCCTAGACAAGAAAGCTCCCACAGTGTGGCAGTATCTGCAGCTTCTAGGGACCATGGCGGCCACTCTCGAGCTGGTTCCATGGGCAAGGGTGCATATGAGACCCTTGCAAAGGGCACTGCTCCGGAGATGGTCGCATCAAACAGATTCGTTGTCTCAGAGGCTTCTTTGTTCGGCGGAGGTGTGGCTAGCTCCAGGGTGCCTGGAGAAGGGAATGCCATTGGAATCCCCAACCTGGAAGCCACTAACAATGGCCGCCAGTCTAACAAGCCGGGGAGCGCATTTCGAGGGATGGTTTGCTCAGGGGCAATGGAGTGCCCTGGAAAAGGAGTGGTCCATCAACAGGCTGGAGATGCGGGTGGTGGCCTTAGCTCTCCAGGCATTTCAGCCTTGGTTGCGGATGAAAGCGGTTCGAGTGCTCTCAGACAATGCAACTACAGTGGCATACATAAATCGCCAGGGAGGCACGGGAAGTGTGTCCTTGGAGGAGGAGGCCGATTTCCTACTAGCATGGGCCGAGGAAAATCTTCTGGCGCTGTCGGCACAACATGTGGCAAGAGTAGACAATGTGGAGGCAGATCTTTTGAGTCGAGTCAGAGTGGATCCGGGAGAGTGGGTTCTCCATCCAGAGGTGTTTTCACCGATTACGCGTCGCTGGGGAACTCCGATTATGGATCTTATGGCAACCTTCCAGTCAGCAAAGGCAAGTTGCTTCTACAGCAGCAGGCGAGAGAGAATGTCAGAGGGCCTCGACGCTCTGATGCAAAGGTAGCCAGTGGAAGGGCTCCTATATGTCTTTTCTCCGTGAACGTTAATAGGGTGCGTAGTTCAGCACATAGAGGTCCACCAAGGCAGGGTGGTCATGATTGCGCCGGATTGGCTACAGAGACCGTGGTATGCAGATCTCGTTCGTCTTCTGGTGGACAGTCCCTGGCGTCTGTCGGGGTGGGACGATTTGTTGATTCAAGGACCGTTCTGCATGCCACAGGTGGATCAATTTTCCCTTACGGCTTGGCTCTTGAAAGGGCACGCATGAGAACCAGAGGATATTCAGCAGCAGTGATTTCCACCTTGTTGAGGGCCAGGCGTAGGTCTACCTCATTAGCGTGTTTGCGTTTGGCACATTTTCGAAGCATGGTGTGCAGACAGGCAGTTTCGACCATCAAAGGCTTCAGTTCCTTCAATAACTACTTATCTGTTGCTCCGGTGATTCTGCTTTGTCAATAGGTAGTGGAGCAGAGAGGCGGTCCTGGGCTACTTATACCAGGATCATCAAAATGATGACGTGCTCAGTCTTTAAGCTGCTGGAGGAGATGCTAAACCCAGAGGTTCTGGGACTGGACTGGAGTTCCTCAAGGGACTACAATTTAGCAGGTAAGTCTAATTTCATCTTTTATTCTCCAATTCATTTCCTTATGATTCCTAACATTCTATTAGCTTTCTTGGCCACCGCTACACACCAAGCAGAGGATTTTAATGGATTATCCTTCCACAATGATGCCTAGATCCTTTTCCTCAATGTTGACTCCTAATGTGGACCCTTGAACCATGTAGCTACAGTTTGGATTGTTCTTCCCAAGTGCATAACTTTGCAATTATCCATGTTAAATTTCATTTGCCATTTGGATGCCCAGTTTCCCAATTTGAGTTTCTCTTGCAATTTTTCACAATCCTCTAGTAATTAACAATTTTGAATAATTTTGATCACCTGTAAATATTATTCTCCAGGAACAAGTAGAAAGTCAGTCCTCATTTATGGGTGACGTCAGCACCAACAGAGCCCGCGGAGAGCAATTCCCTAGCATGTGTGGTCCTCTTTCCGCCCAAAGGTGCCATCTTGTTCAGTCTCCCTTTTTCCATGGAGTCCTTTGGACGTTCGTCCTCGTCCCTCGGAAAAGGGATTTTTGTAATCCAGCCTTTTGGCCATTTTTCCAGTAGCACCAGTCCTCTTTCTTCCCCCCCCCCCCCCCTTGCCCCTGTTTCGGCGGTGGGCTAGGGGACCTCTTTTTTTTCCTGTCTCTATTTAGTGTTTCTCTTTCGGGCCCTTTTTACACCCTTTTTTTCCCCAACCACTGGCCTTGAGGCTTTGGCCACACAGGGGCCCTTTTTGCCCCCATGGCCACCGGCTTTAAGAAATGTGACAGATGCTCCAAAAATATATTGCTCACGGACACACATGACTGCTATCTACGGTGTCTGGGGGCTGACCACAACCCGGAGCTCTGCTCACTTTCTAAGAAAATGTCTGCTAAGGCCCTGCTCAGCCGCAAGCTGAAATCCGACGACATTTTCCGCAAGTCAGCCCCAGGATCAGCCGCCGGCACCACCGCAGCCAGTCCCGGGGTTTTGATGCTGAAAGCATAGCCTCTCGCCCCCTGGGGATGCTTCCACCCGTGGGAGGACACCTATCCCTCTTCACCCCTGAATGGGCAGCTATGACATTGGACATCTGGGTCCTACAGGTGATTCGGGATGGGTATCGTCTTAGTTTAGACAGACGCCCTTCTCCCCGGCGGAACCTACTCAGCTTCCCTCGCACCAGGCTTGCTTACAGCAAGAGCTGAACAACCTCCTTGGTCAGCAAGTAGTCGAAAGAGTTCCGCCACACCTCTGGGGTCAGGGGTTTTATTCCCGGTACTTCCTTGTTCCGAAGAGGACGGGGGGCCTGTGCCCCATCCTCGACCTCCGGAATCTGAACAAGTTTATGGTGCGGGAGAAGTTCAAAATGCTATCCCTTGGCATCCTGCTGCCCTGCCTCTGGCAGGGTGATTGGCTATGCTCCTTGGATCTCAGAGACACTTACGCCCACATTCCAGTCCCCACCAAGCACAGGAAGTACCTGCATTTCAGGATGCAGGGAGAGCGAAGTACAAAGTGCTCTCCTTCGGGCTCGCGTCTGCCCTGCGAGTCTTCACTAAGTGCCTGTCAGCGGCCACAGCGCACCTCCGGCTGCAGGGCATATCCATCTACTCTTACCTAGATGACTGGCTTGTCTCAGACACCTCGGCAGAGGAGGCTCACCTCTCAGCATCACGCACGGTCCTCCTCCTCAAGTGCCTTGGTTTTCTGATCAACTACTACAAATCCCCCTCACACTTGTGCGGACCCTGGAGTTCATTGACACTCTTCTCAACACAGAAGGTGCGACCCACTTCCTGCCTCGAGCTCGTGCAGATCAGCTCCGCCCTCTGGCTGTCGAGGTCCAAGGCCGGCCCAGGGTCTCGGCGCAGACCATGCTGTGCCTCAACTGTCCACATCATTCCCCATGTGCGCATGCACATATGAGTGGCCCAGTGGTGCCTCAGAGCGCAATGGACCCAAGCCTTGGACCCCGTCCGGGTGTCTCGCAACCTAGTCGAATCTCTAGTCTGGTGGCAAGACCCCCAGAGCCTTCTTCAGGGCATGCCCTTCCAGGCTCGTCTGCACAAACTCATCTTGACGACGGACGCCTTGCTGTTGGGCTGGGAAGCCCACTGCGACCACCTCTGCACACAGGGGCGGTGGTCACCCGAGGAATCTCGACAGCAGATCAACCTGCTCGAGCTTCAAGTGGTCCGGTTGGCCTTGAAGGTCTTTGAGTACCACCTGAAGGGCAGGTCGGTGCTTGTGCAGACCAACAATTGAGTTGCAATGTTCTACATAAACAAGGAGAGGGGCACGGGCTCCCACCTCCTCTGTCAGGAGGTGATCCTCCTCTGCGCCTTCGCGGTGCATCGGGGCATGACCCTACGGGCTGTCTACCTCCTGGGCCAAGACAGTGTCCTCGCGGACATGCTCAGCAAGCTTCTCCGCCCACACGAGTGGCATTTGAGTCCAGAGGTGGCTCTCCACCTATTCCACTTCTGGGGGATTCTGTCCATGGACCTCTTTACCAGCCCGACGAACACGCAGCTCCCCTGCTTCTGCGGGCCGATTCCACACCCAAGCAGGGTGACCCTGGATGCGTTCCTCCTGAACTGGACCTCTGGGCTTCTGTATGCATTCCCCACCACTCCTCTCGTTGCGAGGACCCTCCTCAAGATCCAGCATGACCGAGCCTCGGTGATTCTCGTGGCGCCTTTGTGTCTTCGACAACCTTGGTTCCCGCTTCTGCTCCGGCTCTCGTCAGAGCCTCTGGTTTCCCTAGGCAGTGCCCCTGGTCTGCTGACACAGGAGGAAGGATGGGTGCTACACTTGAACTTGGTCTCGCTATCCCTGATGGCCTGGTGGCTGAACGGGTCTCTCTAGCCTCATTGTACTTCCCAGCGGAGATCGAGGACATCCTCCTCACATCGAGGAAGGACTCAACGAGATGGGTTTATGCCCTGAAGTGGTGGTGGTTTTCGATCAGGTGCTTCGAGCTCCAGATTGACCCCTTCTCCTGCTCCTCCCAATGGGTCCTCCATTATCTTCTCCACCTCTCCAAGGTGGATCTGAAGTCCAACTCGGTCAGGGTTCACCTGAGCGCCATTTCAGCCAACCACTTGCCCGTCGAGGGCAAACCCCTCTCAGGCCAGTCTCTGGTCTCCTGCTTCATGTGGGGCCTCCTGCTGCCAAACCCCCCATCCAGCCTCCCCTGGTGGAATAGGACCTGAACATTGTGCTCATGCAGCTGATGCGGCCGCCCTTCGAGCCGATGGCGACGTGCTCGCTCCGGTACCTCTCCTGGAAGGTGGTCTTCCTGGTGACACTGACCTCGGCGCAGTGAGTCAGCAAACTTCAAGCCCTCATGGCTGAGGCCCTCTACACCAGGTTTTATAGGAACAGGGTGGTCCTTTGCACCCACCCCAAGATCCTACCGAAGGTTGACTTGGATTTCAATCAGGAGGTGGTCTTGCCAATGTTTTTCCCGAGACCTCACACTGACTGGGCATCGGAGGTCCTGCATACACTCGACTGCAAGAGGGCTCTCACCTTCTACCTGCACACACCCATGGTTATCGCAAGTCCAATCGGCTCTTCATTGCATACGATCCCAACCACCTGGAGCTGGTAGTCACCAAGCGCACCCTCTCCATCTGGGTGGTGGACTGCATAGACTTCATCCAGGCAAAGGCGGGTGCCCTGCTGGATCGTCGGGTCACTGCGCATGGCATACGCGCCAAGGTGGCATCAGTGGCTTCACTGCGCTGTGCCTCTGATGGACATCTGCCGGGCTGCGACCTGGTCTTCAGTGAATACCTTTGCTTCGCACTATTGCCTGGAGGGGGAGTCCCACCGGGACAGCACTCTCGGCCAGGCTGTACTCTGTAATCTGCTCAGGGTATGAGCAACTCCTGCCCTCCGACCTTTCTTCTGCGGCTACCGAGAGCTTGCCCTGAGGGCCCGAGGACTCGGGCTTCCTTTGGACATCGGCTTCTGCTCATGGCCTTGCGGAGGCGTTTTTTGGCTTACAGGTTCAGTAGCCTGTAGCTGGAGAGTCCCATAAGTGAGGACTGACTTCCTGCTTGTTCCTGGAGCAAGCGTAGTTACTCACCTGTAACAGATGTTCTCCAGGGATAGCAGGAATTAGTCCTCACTACTCTCCCACCTCCCCTGAAGAGTTCCAATTTTTTTATCTTTCCCTTGCCATCTGCTTAGTAGGGCTCTAGCTATGGGCCTGACTGAGCAAGATGGCACCTTTGTGCGGGAAGAGGATCACGCATGCGTGGCAGCAATCCCAAAGGCTTTCTTTGAAAGCTGGGAAATTGCTTTGCGTGGGCTCCGTCTGTTTTGATGTCGCCCATAAGTGAGGACTGGTTCCTGCTGTCCCTGGAGAATACCTGTTACAGGTGAGTAACTACACTTCACCTTATTTATAAATTTATTTTTTATTTATTTATTTAACAGTATTTCTAAACCGCCTTATCTTAATAATCAAGGTGGTATCACAGCAAACAATCGGGTAAGGTGAGTGTGTTATACATGCAGTGAGGGTGAAATTTAGTTGGGTGGGTGTTGTATTGTGTGCTAGATTGGTATGAGCTATGTACAAAGGGGGCTATATACAGTGGTTCTAAATACATTTTCCATACATACATTGTTTAGGCGGGGTTATGTGCTGTTATACATTCTCTGGGGTTATGTGATGTGTCCATAGTGTTCTATGAACAGCATGGTTTTGAACCGTTTTCTAAAGTCCTTGAGGTCTGTGGTTGCCCTCAAATCGTCTGGTAGTTTGTTCCATATTGTTGGAGCAGCCATGGAGAGTGCTCTGTCCGTTGTATCTTTGCGTGTGTTTTTGTATTCACTTGGGGTGCTGACTCGGTTGTGTGTTTGTTTTCTTCTAGGACGAGTGCTGGTGTCTGGTTGTATGAGGGTGTGCAGGCTGTTGGCTGATGTGTGCTGTTTTATCTTAAATAGGTTTATGATGGTTTTGTATCGGATGCGTGCACCGATTGGGAGCCAGTGTAAGTCCTTTAAGGTGGGTGTGATGTGCTCCTGTCTTGCGGTTCCGGATATGATTCGTGCTGCGGTGTTTTGTGCCAGTTGGAGTGGTTTGAGGGCTTGTTTCGGTAGTCCGAGGTATATTGGATTGCAGAAGTCCAGTAGTGGGGTTATCAGGGCTTGACAAACGGTTCGGAAGTGATCTGGGGCGAGGAGTGGTTTCAGTCTCCTGATGATTCGCATCTTGTAGTAGGCCTTCTGGATTGTTTTGTCTATGTGTGGCTTGAGATTGAGTTGATTGTCCAGAGTAACTCCGAGGTATCTCACCTCTGACCTTATTGGTATTGTGGTGCTTTGTATCTTTATATTTGGTGGGTGTATGAAGCTTTGGTTCCGGGTGATGATTAAAGCTTCGGTCTTGTTGTAGTTTATTGCGAGGTTGTTGTTTTGACACCAACTCGTCATCTGGGTGAGGCAGTCTGTTATCTTAGAGAAGTCCGGGTTGTCGATTGATATCGGGGTGTATATCATGATGTCGTCTGCATAAATTGTGTATTGGATGTTGTTCTCTTTCATGATGTTGCATATTGGTTGGATGTATATGTTAAATAGGAGTGCTGAGAGTGCGGATCCTTGAGGTACTCCTTGTCGGACCTTTATGGGTCGGGAGGTGTTGTGTCCCACCTTGACCTGCAGTTGTCTTTCCGTTAGGTACGAGTAGAACCATTTCAGTGTGATACTGTGTATACCGGTGATCTTTAGTCTTTCCAGGAGCGTGTTGTGGTCCACTGTGTCGAAAGCAGAGGAGATGTCGATGAAGATCATTATGATTCCATTCCTGGTGTTGTCAATTATTCTCAGGATGCTGTCAAAGAGGTATATCAGTAGTGTTTCGACTCCATGGTTGGGGCGAAATCCGTGTTGGTTGTCGTCAAGTGTTTCGTGTTTGTCGATGTGTTCCTGAAGTTGAAGTTGAACCGTCTTTTCGATGATTTTTGCGAGGAAGGGTATGCTGGAGATTGGTCGGTATGCTGCTGGATCTTTTTTGTCGAGTGTTGTTTTCTTTGCGATTGGTCTTACTGAGGCAAGTTTTAGCTGCTTTGGCATGAGTCCTTGAGTGAGTGAGTTGTGTACTATTTTTTGTATGGTGGGGATGAAGCTTGATTTGGTGGCTTTGACCCATGACACTGGGCATGGGTCTGTAGGAGCAGTGCTTGTGTTGATTGTAGAGATGATGTGGGATATCTGTTCTGTTGAGGGTGAGTAGAATGTGCCCCAGGTTCTGGAGTGTACGTCCGTCAGGGTGGTCCCACTAGGTGTTGTTCGCTCTGTGGAGTGAAATTTTTCTTTGATGTGGTTGGCGAATTCCTGTGGATCAACTTGTACTTCCCCTTCTGTTTGCTCTTTTGTGAGGATCTTTACTATTTCGAACAGCTCTCTGGGTTTGTTGATGGAAGTATTTATCATGTTTGTGTGGTATTCCCTCTTTGATTGGTTGATGTGGTCATTGTATTGTTTTTGCTTTGTTAGGTAAAGATGCTGGTCGGCGGTTGCTTTGTTTTTTCTCCATCTCCGTTCGATCTTCCTGAGCTCCCTCTTTTCCTGTCGTATTTTTGCTGAGTACCATGGTTTGTTTTGTCTCTTGTTGTGATGCTGTTTCTCGGTCCTGCCATCAGATGTTTTGGCGGCGTTCGCTAAAATGCTGTTCCAGCTGGAAACTTGTTCCTCCAGGTCGTCTGTAGTAATGTTCAGGTGTTGTATTGTGTCCTGTATGAATTTGTCCCTGTCGAAATGCTTGAATCGTCTTTGGACTTGGAAATGGGAACAAGTATGTTTAAAAAGCAGTGGGCTCAGCAGGGCCAGCCCAAGGGTTTCTGCCTCCCTAGGCAGAAACCCTGGCCATGCTGCCCCCCCCTTCCGAGCCATGCCCTCCCCCTTCATGCGCTGAGCCATGCCCTGTTGTCCAGAGCTGTGCTACCGCCAATTCTGGCAGCAGGGTCTAGAAGGTGCAGCTCAGTTCGGTGGCAGGTCATGTGCTTTGGCACACATGGCCTGCTGCTTCTGACCCCCTCTGACATAACTTCGGGGGTTCAGAAGTGGCAGGCCATGTGTACTGAAGCACATGGCCTGCTGCCAAATCTAGCCTTCGCCCCTGCTACCGGAATCCGCAGCAGCGTGGTGCCACTCAGCACGAGGAGAGAGGGCGGCTTGGTGCACAAGGGAGCAGCAGGCCGTTTGTGCCAAAGCACATGGCCTGCCACCCACAGAGATCTGCAACCTAGTGGATGGGCCGGCCCTGTGGCCCAGTACAGATCCCTGTGGAGCTCCACTATTCACCCTTCTGCACTGAGAAAATCTTACTCAAAAAGTTAATTCTCCCAGTCTTTATAAAAGTGATTGGTGCGTTAAATAGTTTTCCAACTGCACATTTAAAGATAAAATGGGAATTTAACACAAGAATTTGCCTTTGGGAGAGGAAGACGACAAGACTGCCCCGTCTCCATTGTTTTTTGCCTTTTATTTGGAACAGTTTGCTCAGGCGTTCAGACTCTGTAGATATAAAAGGCCCCCTACCCCTGCATCCCCCCTGCTGTATATAATTCTCTCTAATGTATATACATTTCCCTTTTGCTTTATCTATGCATTTCTATGCATCCCCCCTCTTGCTGTACATACCTCTCTTATTTTGTAATTAATTGTAAATAAGCATCCCTGTACTCCCTTCACCTCTACTTCTCCCGTCCTCCCCCCCTTCCTGCAAAGTCGTCCTCAGAAACAGCTCCCTCCCTCCCTCCTCTTAAGTGTCCCCCATAGTGCCCCACTATATCTTCCCTCAATCCAATGTACACTGAAATTAAGAGTTAGTTAGGCTGTTATCTGTAAACCGCTCTGATTAAAGAATGGAGCAGTATATAAAACTTGATAAATAAATAATATCTTTATCTTTATCTTACACTTGATAAACCGCTTTTGTCGGGACATTAAAGTGGTGTACAAACAAAATAAAAGGCAGCACTGCAAACTACGGAAAAAGAACTCCAAAATTAATAGGAAAGAAAGAAAAAGAATAGCACAAGCAATGGGGGGGACATTCAGCATAAGCTGTCCATGGGCATAGTTTGAATGTTTCATTTAGGGGAGGGGGCAAAGAATAGGATTATATTTGCATATCATTTGGATATATATGTCTCATACATATTCATAATTATCTTTAAAAAAACACAGGTAGAAAGCCAGTATATCAAACTGAAAAGATTATGAATTATGTCAGCTCTGGAAGAAGTTTCTCATGGGTCCCCCTACTCAGATCCATGTGTAATGTAGGGACAGCCCTGGAGCTGGTCCAAAGCATTGGCGCTTTAGACGAATCTCAAGATTAACATCCCTCTGTCAAAATCTATTATTTAGCTTTAAATGCCCTACTTTGCTGCCCTCCTGAAGTTTCTGCCCTAGGCGACCACCTAGTTTGCCTAGTGGTTGCACCGGTCCTGGTGTAATAGCAAGGGAAGAGCACACTTTCCCTCTCCCCCTTCTCGGACCCAATACACCCCTCTCCCACCACCACTTAAGTTTTTTTCTCCCTCCAAAGCGCAGATCTTTCCCTTCTTCCCCTCTTTCCTCAATACTCCAGTATTTTCCCCCTTTTCCATACCATGTCAGTGTTGACCTTAGAAATACAGAGGCTGTAGATGTAGAGACAGGAAACACAAGAGGTGAGGGTGAAGTGAGGTCACTGGTGCTAATTTTATTCAAAGAAAACCCCAACGCATTTCGGCAGGACGCCTTCCTCAGAGGGTATGCATCTTGAAAATAAAAATACATTAATTTACAAATTAAGATAATAAAAAATATATATATAAATGACATTAGTAGTATCACATAAAATATATATATATAAATAAGTTGAAACATAAATATAATATATCCATATTAAAAAAACATATAAAAACTCATGTAAATGAATAAATATAAAGGAGAATAATACAAACAAAATTTAAAAAATGATAAAAACCATCAAACAGTGGTAAAAACAAGAGATCATAATAAACACAATGGAACCATAAACAATAAATAAATATATATAATTACACTTAAAATACACCGTATGTTTCTTAGAGACAGGGAAAATATATTTACAAAAGGCACTGTATGCTTTGTATTAGTCTTGAAAAAGACTCCATCTATCTGTAGTTCAGAGCTAAAATGCATAAAAAACATATCTAATTGAGATAAATATATCCCAGAGCCAGAAGGGAGTATAATAGTTCAGCGTGTACCAATGAAGGGTTGTGAAGGATATGTAAGGAACTGTAAATTAAAACTGTGTAGCAACTAGATTCAATCCAGTGGTACATATTCTAATGTGGTTAAAAATCATTTTTCAGCGTAAGAGTCAAGGGCAAGAAAGAAAGCAGTGCTCTGTAAACATTGATAGTCTGTTGGTTTATAAAATAATGGCTGAACTGGCATTCTCTAAAAAGTATAAACAAATTGTATAGTGAATATGTATACAGGGAGGACGTGATATGTAAGAAATACCAAGCAAGAAATCATAAAAAGCAACGTAAATAAGTGCTGGGAACGTCTTATCCTAGCAAGTTAAACCATGGGAATTTGCACTTTAAAGCAAAATCGTATTTAATCTTGATCGTCACTGGTTCCTAACCCATATTTGAGGAAACGGACAACCCAGACAGAAATATAATGGAAGGTCGGGAGTTGTTTTACTATATTGTAAACATTAAAACTTGTATTCCTTATGTATAATTCAGCAGTAGGAGCACAACTATCTTTGAGAGCGCATTTCCATAATAAGTAAAAGACCCAGCACAGAGGGGTAGTTTACATCAAAATTTGCTATCTATTGCAGTATGGAAAGAACTGCGGTATCGCCGTTGCATATACAAGTCAAGGAGCAATTGTTAGAGAACTCATACCTGATAATAAAGAAGATCTGTCATTTAATTGAAGCATGTGATCTGAGTAAGATCCAGGAGTCTTAGAAAATCGTGGGCCTGTATTGGACGGCGTTTTTTATCTCATCCTTTCACGCTCAAACTGGGACTCATTATCATAATGCCATACATGATCAGCACATCTAGAGGCTCTGCAGTTTGACTAAAACGAATGACACCGAAGCACTGGCAATACCGAGGATTGCTTAAAAGCTTTGTTGTATTGTGAATAACCATAAGAGACCGCTGATACAAATTGTAATAAAAAGATGTGCAGGTGATTTAAAGCTAAGAGGGGACTTATTACCATGTTACCATGCATGATTGGCGCGTCTAGGGGTTCTGTAATACAGCTTAGGTAAGTGACACCGAGGGACCGGCATTGCCGATGATTTTTAAAAAACTTCATTGTGTTGTAAATAAACGGTGATGCATCGTGTAATCAAAGTGACTAGATGTGCAGATGGTTTTAAAATTATAATCATGTAAAAATCTATACAGAAATTTCTGGGGGTACTCAATGTAAAAAAAAAAAAAAAAAGATAGTAAATGCTCTATCTTCCATTATGTGGCTACCTCTAAAGTCTGCTAGATGTAAACCTTTTGTGTGGACAAGAGGATTATAAACCAAATAGTGAGAATGCACCACTCTTATGTATGGCCACCAGATTGTAAATTGATTGCCATAATGGTGTTGAATACTAAACTGTAATGAGGACTTTAAATACTGATATAAACTGTAAAGGTAACTCATTAATGGTTCAGAGAGAGACACCAATAGAACTACTGTGAAGAGGAATCTGTATGGGGCATAAAGGGTTATTAAAAAATATTATAATTAAAAATTAAAAAATCAAAAATCAAAAGTATACAATATACAATAAAATAAGAATAAAAATAAAAGGGGTGAATATGAATAGATATATAGCATAATACAAAATTAAAAATAGAATTAAAAAGTTAACAGACCAGGGGGTATAATGAAACAAGTAGGGACGCATAATGTGTTCAGTCTCTCCATATTAAAATGTGATAGGTAAAAATCAAAATTAAAGCATGGTCATAATAATAATACAACTGAGAGCAAAAAATAATAAATAAATACTTAAAATTAAAAATTACAAAGAACCAAGAGGTAAAAAGACAAAGAACTGAGAAGAGTCAATATAAAACACCATTAAAAGAATAAAAAGGAATAAAAACATAGAAGATTCCAAATAAAACACCGTTAAAAAATAAAAACAAAAGTGGCAAAGAGGTGGCATGGGCAAAAACTAAAGAAAAACAGAGATCCACCTCTTGGTTTAACCCGCTTGGAGTCAGTTTGAAGTTCATATATGTAGCATTGTCCCTGCCACTGATGTAGAGACAGGGGCTGCTCAAGACAATCTGCTGCCTGGAGGTGAGAGATGAGCTGGGGCCCCTTGCCCCCCCCCGCCCGTTAGCCACAATGGAAGGGCCTCCCCAGAGTTCTAATATGGAAAGAAGAAGCTCCCTCACTCAGAACACTGGTCAGGTGGCTGCCCAAGATTAAAGAAAACAGTATATTCCCAGGCTAGATTTATTTTTAAACATTGCAATGATGTTTATGCAGCAAAAATTATAGCAGTTTAATTATCTAGCTTGGGAATCTAATATAAACATAGTAACATAGTATATGATGGCAGATAAAGACTAGAATGGTCCATTTAGTCTGCCCAGTAAGGCAGCAAGAGTAGGTGCACCTGCCACTCCATGCAGGTCACCCCTCCCCATGCCTTTGTTTAGGGATGTACTCACTGCTCCGTGTAAGTCACCCCTGAGATATAAGAGATAGTTATGTTTATTTTGATTTTATCCTGTTGCTATAAAGGGATCCACTGTGTCTGTCCCATGCCATTTTGAATTCTTTCATTGTATTTGCCCCCACCACTTCCATTGGGAGGGCATTCCAACCATCCACCACCCTTTCAGTGAAAAAGTATTTCCTGATATTGCCTTTCAGTTTGCCTCCTTGCAGCTTCATGTTATGCCCTTTAGTTTTACAGCTTCCCCATCTTCGGAAGAGGTTTGTTCGTTCATTAATACTCTTTAAATATTTAAAGGTCTGAATCATATCTCCCCTGTCTCTCCTCTCCTCCAGAGTGTACATATTTAGGTCTTCAAGCCTCTTCTCATAAGTCTTGACACAGGCTCCAAATCATTTTGGTCGCCTTCCTCTGAACCGTTTCCAGTCTGTTTATATCCTTTGCGAAATACGGTCTCCAAAACCGAACATAATATTCTAAGTGAGGCCTCACCAGCGACTTGTACAGTGGCATTAGTACCTCTTCCTTTCTGCTGATAATTCCTCTCTGTATGCAACCCAGCATCCTTCTGGCTTTTGCCAATGCCTTGTCACACTGTTTCTCCACCTTGAGTCACTCTGAGGTTCTTCACCTGTTCCGTACACACCAACCTCTTGCCCCCTATCGCATACAGTTCTCTTGGCTTTCTGCTTCCCAAGTGCATAACACTGCACTTCTTCACATTAAAATTGTAACTGCCAAGCATTAGACCATTCTTCCAGCTTTTGTAGATCTTTCTTGATGTTATCTACTCCCTCAGGGGATTCCACAGTGCTGCAAATTTTCGTGTCATCTGCAAAAAGACAGACTTTTCTATTCAGTCTGCCAGCAATATCACTCCCAAATACATTGAACAGTACTGGTCCCAGGACTGAACCCTGGGGCACACCGCTAATCACCTTCCTTTCATCCGAGTGAGTTCTGTTTAACATCACCTTCTGTTGCCTGTCAGTCAACCAGTTTCTGACCCAGTTCACCACCTTGGGAGGAACAGTATCAAAGGCTTTGCTGAAATCTAACTAGATCACATCCATCTCATGTCCTTGATCTAGTTCTCTGGTCACCCAGTGAAAGAACTCGGATTTGTTTGGCAAGATTGTCCTTTGGTAAAACCATGTTGCCTAGGATCATGCAACCTGTTGGTTTCGAGAAAGTTGACTATTCGCTCTTTCAGGAGTGCCTCCATTACTTTTCCCGCTGCCCAGATAAGGCTTACTGGTCTGTAGTTTGTCACTTCTTCCCTTTTACCACTGTTGTGAAGAGGTACCACATCAGCCCTTCTCCAGTCCTGTGGAACTTCTTTCTCCAAGGATCTATTGAAGACATCATTTAACGGTCCTGCAAGAACCTCTTTGAGCTCTTTCAGTATCCTGGGATGTATCCCATCTCGACCCATGGCCTTGTCCACTTTCAGTTTCTAACATATTATCTTTTCAGGGGAAGACATTTCCAGTACAGGGTTCTTCCTTTTGGTCTGGCTTCAGCACCAAGGGTATTCACGAAATGCATGGCAGTAGTAGCTGCATTTCTACGAACCCTGGGGATCTTTGTCTTCCCCTACTTAGACCACTGGCTCATCCGAGCCTCCACAGTGACAGAGGCCAGCACTGCACTGTCTCATACAATGTGAATCTTCCAATAATTGGGATTGGTACTAAACTTCCCGAAATCTCAACTAGTTCCTTCTCAATGCCTAGAATTCATAGGAGCCTGTCTGGATACCAGACAAGCAAGGGCTTTCCTTCCACAAGCCCGGTGTCTTCGCATAATGCAGTTAGCTTCCCAAGCAGCAGGCAAATCCTCCCTCACTGCTCGGGAGCTACTGCAGTTACTGGGACACATACCATCCACAGTTCATGTAGTCTCATATGCTCGCCTCCACATGCGAGCAGCTCAGTGGACCCTCTCCACACAGTGGACACAGGCCATGGGTCATTTGTCGGACAAAATGATAATCTCTCAACGACTAATTTTGTCCCTCCAATGGTGGCAATCATTATAAAATTTGATAGTAGGGTCTCCTTTCCATCAACCCCTCTTTCAGGCCACCCTAACAACAGATGCATCACAGGTGGGTTGGGAAGCACACCTGAATCATCTCTCTACCCAGAGCACCTGGACTCCACGGGAGGTCGGTTTACACATAAACCACCTGGAGTTAAGAGTGTTCCAAGTCCAGCTCAGCTACAAGACAGTTCTAGTCCAGACGGACAATCAGGTAGCCATGTTCTATGTGAACAAGCCGGGCAGGACAGGCTCTCTGTCATTATGCAACAAAGCTTTACGACTATGGGCCCTCGCCAGAGAACATCAAATTCACCTTCTAGTGGTATATCTTCCAGGCATTCAAAACCTTTGGGCAGACAAAGTCAGTCGAGTACTGCTACCTCACGAGTGGTGTGGCAAGGAGGCCTATCCAGAGTCCAGGGGAGGACAAAGAGACAGGGAATTCACCCTAGTAAAGGGACCCCTTTTACCAAGACAGGGTAGGAAAGTCATAAACACCTCCAGGGATCAGAAAATTTCCATGTGGAAAACATTTCGGGCTCCCCCTAGTGAAATGAAGGGGAGAGAATACAAGGCTCAGAACCCCTTAGGCAGTGAATGCTTCAAGCACTCAGATGCACGAAGTCAGGCTGATTGCCGTCACCTGAGTAAGGTGGGGTTGGAGCTAGAGCCCTTGAAGTATAAACCCAGAGCAGAGTATGATTTAGTAAAGGAAAGAAGGAGAGGAGAAGTAGGAAGCGAGGCTGAGCAGAGCAGAGGAACGGAGCTTCCAGCTGGAGAGAGTGCTATTTGGTATGTAGCATGGCTGCAGGAGAATTTGGAGCCAGGAATAAGAGAGACTCCAAGATCCCCCGGGAGGCTATTAGCTGAGCATGCTGAGCAGGACGGGGAGTCGGAGCCTATGCAGCTGGGAGAGCCCGAGGTGAAGCTGATTGAGGACGACACTCCCATGGACTGTTCCTTGTGCCAAGCTATAAGCCTGGGGAACGTAGAGAAAGCAAGCCAGTCCTGAAAGAAGGTCTTCCAAGAGAAAAGGTGCCCTTATTCCACAAGCAGAGTGGCTGAGATCCCATGTGTTTATAAAGGGGAAGTTTATCACAGACTTTAAATGTGCTTTTTGTTTGGTGCTTTAGCCAGCAAAGCTAAGAAGGGAATACAATTAGGCTTGCTGGTAAAGACTGTGTATCCTGCAATAGAGAGAACCTTTAAAACTGCATTTTGGTGGTTGGATATGTTTTGGACAATTTTTGCTTCCAAGAGTCCTGAACGAACAATCCTGTGTGTGGTATCATCGAACCATTGTGTATATAAAAATAATAACTTTCTGTCATTTGCCTTACCTACTTGAGCCTGACTACAGCTTTCTGCATGGTGCACTCATACAGCTGAATAAGGACTACATTTCCCAGAGGGCATTGCAGGGAAAGAGTTTTAAAAAAGCTGAAAAAGCATACAGCAGAAAGTTCCTTCAAAATCCACGCCCCTCTAATCTAGAGGCAAGTGGTGTTGGCGTGACAGTGGTCACTCCACCTAGACTAGGTGGCAAAGATATTTCATCTCTGGGGCACTCCAGACATAGACCTCTTTGCAAGTCCACTGAATGCCAAACTTCCCCGGTTCTGTTCCAGGATTCCGGCGCACAACTGTCAGGCAAGGGATGCCTTCCTCCTTCACTGGGGTCAGGACTTCCTTTATGCCTTCCCACCCATTCCCCTCATCCCCAAGACACTCTTCAAACTTCAGAGAGACAGGGGTCACATGATTCTCATAGCACCACGATGGCCACGCCAAACGTGGTATTTCCTGCTTCTGCATCTCTCTCAAGCGCCACCTCTGGAGTTAGGGCATGCTCCAGATCTCCTTTCCCAGGAGAACGGGATGCTATGGCACCCGAATCCCCAGTCCCTGCACCTCACGGCCTGGTTGTTGAAGGCTTAGACCTCCAGGATTTCAACCTGTCCCAGCAGGTAAAAGATATCCTTCAGGCTTCTAGGAAACTTTCCACAAGAAGATCTTATGCCTTCAAGTGGAAACCTTTTACTATATGGTGCTCCAAGAAGGGATTAAACCCCCTGGTCATACCCTTAGAATCGATACTAGAGTATCTCCTTCACTTATCGAATTCTGGCTTAAAGACCAATTTGGTAAGAGTCCATCTTAGTGCAATTGCAGCTTCTTATAAGCCTCTAAATGGACAACCAATTTCCTCTCATCCACTCCTATCAAGATTTATGAGAGGCCTTTTATTAACCAAACCTCCCATCAAGCCACCACCGGTAGCATGGGATCTAAATCTAGTTCTCGGGCAGCTCATAAGGCCGCCTTTTGAACCTTTAGCCACTACAGCCCTTATGTTTTTATCTTGGAAGGTCATCTTCCTGATTGCAGTCACCTCTGCCCGTCGCATTAGTGAATTGCAAGCTTTAGTGGCTGATCCTCCTTATACTAGATTTCGTCATGATAAGGTTGTTCTTTGAACTCACCCACACTTTATGCCAAAGGTGGTTTTGCCTTTTCATTTAAACCAGTCAATTTATCTTCCTGTATTTTTTCCGAAGCCTCACACCTCTAATGCAGAAAGAAACCTTCATACTTTGGATTGTAAAAGGGCCTTAGCCTTTTACATTCAAAGAACTCAGCAACATAGAAAGTCCTCGCAACTTTGTTGCTTTTGACCCTAGTCATTTGGGACTTCCAGCCTCCAAAAGAACTTTATCTAAATGGATTGCCCAATGCATATTCTTTACTTATGAGAGTAAGGGTCTTCCTCTTTGGGACCATGTCACAGCTCACAATGTGAGAGCCATGGCAGCTTCCATGGCTAATCTCCACTCTGTGTCTATCGATGACATTTGTCGAGCAGCCACCTGGGCTTCGGTACACACCTTCACAGCCCACTACTGCCTAGATAAAGCCTCCCGTCGGGATGCCTTCTTTGGCCAAGCTGTTCAAAATCTCTTTCAAACTTAAACCAACTCCTACCCACCAACCTGGTGGGATGCTAGAGATCCATGGGAGGAAGGATTCTCACCTTCAACGGTGGCACCTTCCTGGGGATATCTCCCTGGCATCTTCAGCTAGGGAGTCCCCATCTGTGAGGACTACATTCCTGCTTGTTCCTGGAGATAGCGTAGTTACTCACCTGTAACAGGTGATCTCCGGGAACAGCAGGAATTTAGTCCTCACAACCCACCCACCTCCCCTAGGAGTTGTGTCTCTCTCTCTCTTTGTCTCTTTCCTCTCTCCCTCTATCCTTTCACTCAGCTACAAACTTAACTGAAGAGGGACAGTTGGAAAGGCGGGAAGGCAGCGCGCATGTGCTGAGGGATGCTCCCAAAAGCATTCCTATTGGACGCTGGGGAGCATTCCCGCACAGGTTCCGTCGGTACCGACGATACCCATATGTGAGGACTAAATTCCTGCTGTTCCCGGAGATCACCTGTTACAGGTGAGTAACTATGCTTTATCGCGCGGTAACGTCACTTATCGCGCAATAATACCACCGCTGCGATGTTAAGACGGTTTAGCAAACATACACTTAAGGCTGCCACCTGAACCCTCAGCAAACTGAGGGGAAGGCCTTTATCAAATCCATCCTGGAGGAAGGAGAGCAGAGCCAGCAAGTCCCATGTTAGAGCTGACCTTGTGCTCATGGCACCAGTGCTCAAAAAGATGCTAAATGCGCACATAGGCAAGACAGATGGAGTGTCTTTTCACTTTCAGAAGCGTGAAAACCACAGCAGAATAGCCCTTATGCACTAAGTATCGCCTCTCAAGAACCAAGCTGTAAGCGAGAAAGGAGATGGATCATCCAGCAGAACAGACCCCTGCCAGAGATGCATCAGATCTGCATACCATGGTCTCCTCAGTCAATTAGATACCACCAACACTACTGGACCCTGACAGCGCTCTACATAATGAAGCACTCACCTTGTAAGAAGCCATGGAGGAAATGTACAGCAGAACCTGCTTTGGCCAAGGTTGAACTAGGGCACACCACGCCCCCAGAGCCCGCTTTTCTGCAGTGGCCGAAGAACATGTGCACCTTGGCTTTGGTCACAATCGGATCCATCTTGGAGTGACCCCACCTGTCCAGTTTCCTATGGAGCACTAATCGGCTCAACTCCTACTCCTGGAATGAGGGAGTGCCAACTGAGATAGTCTGCTTCCATGCTGTCCACTTCTGTAATATGCTGTGCCAGGAGATTCCACTCTGTCCAGAAGAACAGGAGGGTCATTTCCTGGGAGATCCTAGAACTCTTCCTGACACCATGCGAACTGACATAGGCCACCGCCATGATGTTGTCTAAGAAGATCTGAACTGCCTTGTCTCGGACTATGTCCCAGAGATGCAAGAGAGCCAAGCAAATGGCTTTTACCTCCAGTTGATGGGCCAAGCTGTCTCCCGCTTACCCCAGCAACCCTGGGCAGTTTGCTCCTGGCATTGAGCTTCCCAGCCAAACAGGCTGACATCCATTGTCAATAGAAGCAATTGGAGATCATCTAGGTCAGGGATCTGCAACCTTTAAGACGTAAAGAGCCACTTGGACCCGTTTCCGAAGGGAAAAAAAAAACTGGGAGCCGCAAAACCATTGCGACATTTAAAACAAATCTAACACTGCATATATTGTTTCTTACCTTAATGCTATATACGACCCCCTACTTTTCCTGTTAAAATATAGGTGTTTGGCCTATACTCGCCGTATAAGACTACCCCTCTTCCTTCACACACCAAAAAAAAAACGCCAGAAAATATAACAACAAGTAACAATATTTGATTTCAAAATTATGATGATTTTGTAGTCAAATCACTAATATGAAATAAAATTATTTTTTCTACCTTTGTTGTCTGACCAATTTATTCTTTGATCATGCTGGTCCCGATCTGAGGCTTCTGCTTTCCTGTCTTCTCTTAGCTCTCTTTCTGTGGTCTATGGTCCATCTGCCATTTCTTATCTCTTCTTTCGTTTTCTTCACTTCTTTCCATCAGCCTATTTCCAGTCCCAGTAACCCTCCCCAATATCAGCCCCTTTCCAGTCCTCACTCCCAGTACCTTCCAGTGCTAATCCCCCCTCAACCCCATTACCAGTGCTAACCTCCCCTAATCAGCCCAATACCAGTCCTACCCCCCATCAGCTCATTACCAGTCCTAGCCTCCCCTAATCAGCTCATTTCCAGTGCTCGTCCCCTCAACCCCATTACCAGTGCTCCATCCCTCCATGTCAGCCCCCTCCCTCCCTCCATCCATATCAGCTCCCTCCCTCCATGTCTGCCCCCTCCATCCCTCCATGTCAGCCCCCCTCCCTCCATCCATATCAGCTCCCTCCCTCCATGTCAGCCCCCTCCATCCCTCCATGTCAGCCCCCTCCATCCCTCCATGTCAGCCCCCCTCCCTCCATCCATATCAGCTCCCTCCCTCCATGTCAGCCCCCCTCCCTCCATCCATTCATATCTGCTCCATCCCTCCATGTCAGCCCCCTTCCCTCCATGTCAGCCCCCTCCCTCCATCCATCCCTCCATATCAGCTCCCTCCCTCCATATCTGCTCCCTCCCTCCATGTCAGCCCCCCTCCCTCCCTCCATCCATATCTGCTCCCTCCCTCCATGTCAGCCCCTCCCTCCATCCATATCAGCTCCCTCCCTCCATGTCAGCCCCCCTCCCTCCATCCATCCATATCTGCTCCCTCCCTCCATGTCAGCCCCCCTCCCTCCATGTCAGCCCCCCTCCCTCCATCCATATCAGCTCCCTCCCTCCATGTCAGCCCCCCTCCCTCCATCCATCCATATCAGCTCCCTCCCTCCATGTCAGCCCCCTCCATCCCTCCATGTCAGCCCCCCTCCCTCCATATCAGCTCCCTCCCTACATGTCAGCCCCCTCCCTCCATGTCAGCTCCCTCCCTTCTTCTGCAGCCGCGGCTCCCTGCCTCTTAGGGACCCGCGGCGGTGCTGTTAAAATCATCTCGGAGCCCTTCCTGTCTTGACGGGCTCCGTGCAGCATTGTCCCGCCTCTAAAGGAGGGACAATGCTGCACGGAGCCCGTCAAGACAGGAAGGGCTCCGAGATTATTTTAAAAGCACAGCCGCGGTTCCCTAAGAGGCAGAGAGCCGCGGCTGCAGAAGAAGGGAGGGAGCCCATAACGCCATAAATACCGGGCGGGCAGTGTGCTCCGGAGCCGCGGCAAAGGTGAGAAAGAGCCGCATGCGGCTCCGGAGCCGCGGGTTGCCGACCCCTGATCTAGGTGAAGGTCATTCAGCAGATGATTGGACTGCTTCTACAATTTCAGGCTGGCCGCCACCAATGGGGGACAAGGAAGCCTGATGAAGTCCTGGGAACAAGGAGACCAGCAGGACAGCAAAGATGTCTGCAGCAGATGCATGTCTGCTTGTGCCCAGGGGACTATTTCAATTGTTGCTGCCATTGACCCTAGGAGTTGGAGGTAATCCGAAGCCTTCGAAGCCTGCTGCCTCTGAAGTGCCCTCAACTGAGAATGTAGCTTCTCTGAGTCTGTATCAAACCATGCTCCAAGTACTTAAATGACTGTAGGTTCCAGGTAGCTCTTGTCATAGTTGATCACCCAGCCCAGACTCTCCAGAAACTGCATCAGTTGAGCTTCCAAACTTGACCTGGGCTGAATAAGCCAGTCATCCAGGTAAGGATGCACACAAATTCCTTTGTGCCACAGGGTGGCAGTGGCAGCCACAGCCATAACCTTGGTGAATGTCCTCAAAGCAGTGTAGAGACCAATGGGTAGAGCAGCAAACAAAGTGTGAGCCGAGAACAGAAGCACAGGAAGCACTGCTGATCCTCGCAAATGAGAATGTGGAAGTACGCCTCAGCCAATTTCAGGATGTAAGAAGCTCTCCTTGCTGGACCACTCATGTGACCAACCTCAATGTCTCTGAAGCAGAAGTGAAAAGTCCTTAGGTGAACATTGCTACTTTTGAGATCCAAAATTCGGCAGAAGGATTCATCCTTCTTTGGCATCACAAAGTAAATGGAATACCAGCCCTTGCCCTTTTCAGCAGATGGCACTGGCACTATAGCCTGGAGGCTAAGGAGCCTCTCCAGAGTATTCTGAACTGTGGTTTTCCTGGCCACAGGCCTACATGGAAATATCAGGAAGATATCTGAGATGGGGACCTTGCATTTCAGCATGTAGATGAACTGAATAATGTTAAGCACTCACCATTCCAAAGTCACATGTGCCCATTCCTGGAAGAAGTGACAGAGCCAGCCGCTGACAGGAGACAGTCTGGAATGGGCCTCCAACCTGTCATTATGTCTGATGGGAGAACTCAGATTTGAAAAAATAAGGCACCTTGCGGGGCACATGAGTCCCTCGAAAGGACGCAGTCCAGGAAGGGGAGCCAGGGGAGGAAAGGACAGCCTCCCCGGGTGATACTTCCAGAAGTCCCTGAATCCCTGCGACTCCTGGTGGCAGAAGCAAGGAGAATGTGATGCATAGGAAGGGCCACGCTTCACAGGCCCTTTTTCTATGTTCCGTAAAATGGAGGTTTTCTTTTTCTTCATACTAGGTCAGACCAATGGCCATCAAGCCCAGTATCCTGTTTCCAGAAGTGGCCAAACCAAGTCAGGTTTCCAAAAGATACACAGATTCTATGTTGCCTGTCCAATGGGTAAGCAGTAGATTTCCCCAGTCCTCTTTAATAATGGTTTATGGACTTTTCCTCCAGAAACTTGTACAAACCTCTTTTAAATCCAGATACACTAACAGCTTTTACTACATCCTCTGGTAATGAATTACAGAGTTGGATTATGTGTTGAGTGAAAAATATTTTCTCAGATTAGTCTTCAACGTGCTATATTGTAACTTCATTGTGTGTCCCTTAGTCTTTCTACTTTTTGAAGGGGTAAACAACCAATCTACATTTACCCATTCTACTCCATTCATTACACAGGTCTGCGACTAAAAAGCTGTTTGATTATTTTCATCTAATTTCCATGTATTTTGGTGTGCTGAAAACAAATAAAATATTGAAAAATCTCCTAGACGACATGATTTGCCACAACATGCAAAATTGTCTTCAAATTTATCAATTTTTTTCAAATTACTATTAATTAATTCAAATTACTATTAATTAATTCACATAAGTGCATTTAAGATATAAAATGCCAAAAAACCTTAAAGGGGTTGTCCGAGTTATGTAAAAAAAAATATAGCACTGTAAATCTGATGGTCAGCAATATATACATAAGCTAAGCAAGTTTTAAGTCCGTGCTTCTAATGGTAGAAGGGGTTAATCTTTCCTGAAGAATCCAGTGAGAGGGAGACACAGGGCAGATAGCAGCAGCTCCGGTCAGTGCAGGGGGGCGTGGCCAGCACTGTGACATCTCGTGTACAGACACAGAGCTGCTCTCTCCTGCATGCCACACTTGTGCACGAATCATCATCAGGTTCTTGGTTCTAGACTGTTCACACTTTTTCATCGTGAAAATAAGGACCTTAAAACATCTCCGACCACTACTCGACTTCAGCGACTACCGATCGATCTATCAAGCATTAATATTACCACATTTCGACTATGCCAACGTAATTCTACACGGTCTCCCTCAAGCCACACTAGCACTGCTCCAGCTCGCAATGAACACTGCCGCGAGAGTACTAACAGGGGCTTCACGGAGAGAACACATAACACCAGTCCTGATGAACCTCCATTGGTTACCTGTTCAAGCAAGAACCCTCCACAAAGTACTAACCTTGACCTTCAAAGCCTTAAACACTCTGACCCCCACAGCTATCAGCAAGATGATACACAAAGTACCACATAACAGAAACAGAAGACCCACGATGCAAAACACCCTAGAGGTCCCAAAAGCAATAACGAAATGCACAAAAGCAACAACGAATAGGGCCTTTACGATTTATGCACCCAGAGCATGGAATGCCCTCCCCACTTATATTCGAAACATCACCTACCTAACACACTTCAGGAAGGCATTAAAGCATCACCTGTTCACTACATACTACCCCGAATCCAGCCTTAGTAAACATACATGTTGCCCCTCAGAAAATCACTCACTACACCTAAACAATCAGACTCAGTTTGAAAAAGGATAATCAACTCGATCCCTCAACAGTTCTCCCTGAAATAGAATTCAGACTCCCAGTGTAAATAAGATGTAGATATACCCTGCCTGAAAATAGGTACCAGTGTAAATACAATGTAGATAGTTTCCCCAGTTACTTCCAAGTTGATCTCCCTGTTTTATTGTAAATACAACTCAGAGTGCCTGTGTTGTATAGTTGATGTTAAATGTAAACCGCACTGATCTAAAATAGCGCGGTATAGAAGAACTGTTAAATAAATAAATTCGTGTTAGCTCGTCATTCTTCAACCGTTATGTTATGGCTCCGCGAAAGTGTATTAATTCGCCAGACAGTTTTTGTTTCATCTGTGGTGAATATTGTGGTAAGGAGAGTGCAGCTCAGCATGGAAATAAAAGAGAAAGAAGAACTTTTTCTTCTTTTCGGGGGATGGGTGCACTAGAACACATACACCACAGCAAACTCCCTGAGAGAAACCAAGAGGGTAGAGCTAGGTTTAAGCCACTCCCAGACTCCATGACAACCCCAGGTAAGAGTAGGAGGTACAAGTGGGTGGAGTCAGAGAGGGAGGTGCCCTGCTCAACGTTTAAGTTTGAGAAAACAAACAAAGTAGAGAGAAGCAGTCAAGGGAGAAGCAGCCAAGAGAAAGGCAGCCAAGCAAGAAGCAGCCAAGAGAAGCAGCCACAAAGAGAGCAGCAGCAGAGACAAGAGCAGCCAGCACTGCAGCCAAGGAAGCTACAGAGAAGGTTCCAGGCAGAGGACCAAACAGACTGGCAAGAGGGAGAGAAAAAAGGTTGGCTTTGAGAAGGCTAAGGCAAGAGTGCTTAGACTCCTCTGATGAAGGGTCTGTCTGCAGGCAGCAGAAGCCCCAGGAAGGGAAGTGGAGGTCTTACCCTGATTCCCTGTCTAGCTCAGAGGCAGATAGAGTCACAAGCCACAGAAGCCTCAGCCAGGAAGGTGCTGCAACAAGACTCCAAGGTAGGAGAAAGAAAGCAGTAAAGCCAAAACCCTGTGTTTCTTGCTCTGACTCTGAAGAGAGGTTTAGGCCTGAGAAAACCCGGATTAGGAAGAAGGGGTTTTCAGGAGAAACTGAACAGGAGAAGCCCGTTGAAGTCCTACCTAGAGGAGAAGGGGGCTATTCAGTGGAATAGGCTGTTTAACCTGTTAAAGAACATTAAGCATAAAGTGCCTGAGCGTTTTCAAACTTTGCCAAGATACAGCTGAGCAGAAAGCATGGAGGTAGAAGGTAAAGAAAGTGTCCTGACTTCAGCTTGTTCTGAGATGGACTGTGATATGTGCATTGGGTCTAAGTAATGAAAGCCTGAGAGCGTGAGAAGTTAGGAATTGTAAATACATGTGCTTTATGATATCGGAATTGAGAAGCATCATAAAGGGAAAAGAAAAGAAAGCTTGTGTAAATAATTCTACTACAACACTGGTTGTAAGTTTTGCTTTAATGGGAGAAGATTATCCTTTATTTTCTTTGACTTGAGTGTACAACTGCTCGAAAGATTTGTTATCCGCTTGCCACGGAAGCTAATAAAATTCCTGAGCCTCACAAGGAAGAAGAATCGAGTTTAGTATGTGTAGGTGAGCTCATTTCAGTTCAGAAAAGGATTTTCATGAAAATATTGTAATAAAACTTTAATTTTTGTCATGATGCAGGCATTGATAAAGTTGGGGTAAAGAAAAGAAATCCTGTTTCTTTTGAGGAACTAGGGGTGCAATTACCCCCAGGCACAGCTAGAGGGAGCAGGAACAGACATTCGGGAGTTAATGAGCCTAGGAACTCTGATGACTTGCAGCTGGAAGGGAATCAGGAAGTCATCCAAAACAGTTTGCTTGATAAGTCAGAGCAGAATGCTTCTAACAGGGTGAGAAGGAAGGCTGAGAGCCAAACAGAGAAGGCTGAGAGCCAAGAGGACAAGCCTGGGAGCTACCGAGGAGACAAGCCTGAGGGCTGTGAAGGAAGCAAGGCTGGGAGCCATCAAGAAAGGACTGAGAAGAACTTGAGGAGAAACAGACTTCACAAGGTGGGGAGCCAGAAGGCCCAAACTGACCCTGTTGCACAAGGGGAGTTTGGTAGAGCTTGCCCTAAGGTGAGAGTGTCTGCCACGCCTAGTTCTTATACTCTGCCTGGATATAGAACAGAGAGACGGAAGCCAAGAACCAGGGAGAAGGGTTCTGAGAAGAGCTTACTATCTCTGGAGGATCATTGCCAAGTTTTACCAGGTCAGAGAGAAAAGCACTTTTATAATCAACAGGAGTTTTTACCCAGAGTGAGAGGAGAATCCAGGATAAGTTTTATTCCACTGCCTAGAAGCACAGCTGTGTCCCACGCTGGCAGGCAGAAGTTCAGCTACCAAGCGAGAGGGGCTGGAAGAGAAAACACTGTGGATTTCAACTCAGTTAAACCAAGGTATGAGACATTAAACAATGACTGTAATTATTGTGCTCCTAAAGGCTCTGCTAAAACAAGTGTTCCTTCTGTGAGAAAAAAGAAACCAGATTGGTTTAGTAAACTACCAGCAGCCTTGAGAATCCCTGGCTATGGGAAACCAGACTCCCGAGTTTTAAATCACAAGGCTGAGATAGACAGGGACAGTGAATACTCCTCAACTGAGTACAGTGAAGGAGAGTCCATGGAACTTGATTATCCAAACACTGTTCCCTCACCTATGCCAGAACTCATGGAATGTGATTGGTGCACTGCCTCAGCTCCAGACTCTGTATGTTCCATATAATACAGAAGAATGAATGAAATGTAATTAATGTTTCTTGCACTGAATTCTACTATTTGAAAGCCTGCTTAACTGTGAAGCAACAGTTAAGCACTCATTATAAATATTGGTACCTTTTGACACAAAGGACTTTCTGTTTTCTTGATTTTACCTCTTATGTTGGACCTTTGCATTAACCAGGGAATAAAAGCCTTTATTTCCCTCCACCTGGTCTCTTTAATCAATAACGTTGTGACATAATGGCGTAATCTTTATGTCCGGGGAACCCCCCGTGACATTTTATAAGTCTATTTCCATTTATTTTGAGGTACTGCCTTATTTAACATAGTTACCTAAATTGTCAGAAAACGTGATGTCCTATGACAAAATGGAGGTCATTTTCGGATTCAGCGCACCAAAAAACATAAAGATTACGTGGAATAACCAAAACAGCTCTCGAAAAAAAAAATTTTGCAGACCTAATTATTTTATAGACATCTATAATATCTCCCCTCGGCTGTCTCTTTTCCAAGTTGAAGAGCTCTAACCTTTTAAGCCTTTTCTTATAGGGATACCCTTCCATCCCCTTTACCATTTTTGTCACTCTTCTCTGTACCTTTTCTAATTCTGCTATATTCTTTTTGAGATATGGTGACTAGAACTGCACACAATATTCAAGATGTGGTCACACCATGGAGCGATACACAGGCATAGTATCCTTTGTTTTATTCTCCAATTATATTAATGAATGGAGTGGAACAGGTAAATGTAGATCGGTTGTTTATGCCATCAAAATGTAGAAAGATAATGAAGCTACAGTGTAACTCATATAAGACAATAAGAGAAAATTTTCACTCAATGTGTAATCAAACTCTGGAATTCGTTACCGGAGGATGTAGTAAAAGCTGTTAGTGTAGCTGGGTTTAAAAAAGGTTTGGACAAGTTCCTGGAGGAAAGTTCCATAAACCATTATTAAAGGGGACCTGGGAAATGCACTGTTTGTCCCAATACAAGCATTGTGGAACCTGTATATATTTTTGGGAATCTGCTAGGTACTTGTGACCTAGATTGACCACTGTTGGAAACAGGATACTGGGCTTGATGGACCTTAGTTTGACCCAGTATGGCATATCTTATGTTCTTATGTTTCTTTATGATTCCTAGCATTCTATTTGCTTTCTTGGCCGCCGCTGCACACGGGGCAGAGGGTTTCAATTATCCACAATGACGCCTAAATTCTTTTCCCGGGTGGTGGTTCCAGAATCAGCTTATCAAATGATGTCAGAAAAACACGTAAAGACACCTCTGAAAGGGCTTTCTCTTTTGCTGCACCTTCCATCTGGAACTCTCTACCTAATGAGCTGAGAGCAGCTCAGGACATCAATGACTTTAGAAAGCAACTGAAAACATCTTTGTTTATAGAACACTACAGTCATGCAATTAACTAACTTAATTTGTCTGGAATGTAAATCATATACATATTGTATAATAGCTCACATTATAGTATAGCTCACTATGTAGATAATGCAACTCACTCTAACACATTATACCATAACTTTAACTTTTATTTCTTTACATTTTCTCACTAATACTCTTAATATCTTTGTTTGTAAGACCGCTTTGATTGTATGATAAGGCGGTATAGAAATCCAATTAAATAAATAAATAAATAAATAATGTGGAAACTTGCTTCGTGTAACCATAGTTTGTTGTTCTTTGCACTTGTCCACATTAAATTTCATCTGCCATTTGGACACCCAGTCTCCCAATTTTTCAAGTCCTCTTGCAATTTTCACAATCCTCTTATGTTGTAACAACTTTGAATAAATTGGTGTCATCTGCAGATTTGATCACCTCATTCGTTTATTCTCATTTCCAGGTCATTTAAAAAGCAATGGGCCTAGCACTGATCCCTGGGATACTCCACTATTCACCTTTCTCCACTGAGAAAATTGGCCATTTACCCCTACTCTGTTTTCTATCTTTCAACCAGTTCCTAATCCATAATAGTACGTTGCCTCCTATCCCATAAGTCTCTCATGAGGGCTTTTGTCAAAGGTTTTCTGAAAATCGAGATACACTATCAACTAACTCACCTTTATCTACCTGGTTATTCATACCTTAAAAAAAATATAAGAGACGGATGAGACAAGATTTTCCTTGTCTGAATCTATGTAGGTTTTCTACCATTAAACCATGACTATCTACATGTTCAGTAATTTTTGTTTTTTTATAATGGTTTCTACCATTTTGCCTGGTGCTGATGTCAGGCTCACTGGTCTGTAGTTTCCCAGATCACCCCTGGAACTATTTTTAAAATTTGGCATTGCAATGGCCACGTTCCAGTCTTTGGGTAATGCAATGTGTGCCTTTGAGTCAATGCTGACTCCTGGCAACCTGAAGCTCTTTGGTTTTCTTTGCAGTGTGACTGGAAGTAGATTGCCAGGCCTTTCTCCTGAGGCAATGGAGGATTAAGTGACTTGCTCAAGACCACAAGGAGTGCTAGTGGGAACCTTGATTGCTTGGGTACTACTGTCATGCTGCCGCCCCAGAGGCCAAGGTTGGTATGGGCAGGTCAGATGGACATGAGAGTTTTTTTTATATATATTTTGAATTTGGTCCTTCTGTAAGAGGTCTTGGTAATATTCCCAGGACCTACCGGGGGCCAAAGTTCAAGAGAATACAATAGCCAGAATGTAGGGAAAATAAGGCTTTATTTCCCTTTAAGCACAATGGTTCAAGTTATGGGAGACTACTTCAACCAACTGAAAGAAACCTTGCTTCAGGCAACAAAAAGATAATATATTCACACTTGCTTTGTTTAACTGTTGCTTCACAGTACTTGGCATAAACAAACTTTACAGGCATTCGTTACTGTTCACTGTTTTATGTTTCATGCACAGACCTTAGGCTACCTGCCTGACAGTAGCTACAGTCCATCGGGGTTTCAGGTGGGTCTTCGTTGAATTCCACCTGCATGGGCTGAGTATCAGACAGCTGTGAATCAGTGTCAGTAAACTCTTGAGGAGTGTACTGAGGTTTCTCATATAACACATTTAGTAGCTTCCAATGTTCAGCATTCAAGTCAGGGCCGCGCCCATGTGAGTGTTTGTTATGGCAGTTACTTCCCCTTGCAGGCTGCCTTATGTTATACAGTCTTTTTACCAAGGGCTTGTGACCTGTTTCACAAACAGTTTGATAGGGAGGATATACTCCAGTATCTTGTGTTTCCTGTCTTCTTAACTTATATTGCTTATCAGAATAAAAAGGTATTTTACCTTGTTTAGTTGAGTCCCACGGCCTGGTCCTGCTGTAGTTCAGCCTGTCTTGAGCAGTAGGCTTTTCACACTCCAGCTGGCCTTCATGCAGAGTCACCACTCTCTCACATTCACACCTTTTACCATTTGAATAAGGAATATTACCATTTGCAGCAAAGACTTCATCCTTGTTCAGATAATGCTCACTGTGTCTTGCATTTACTGCTGCCAGTTCTTCACACCAAACTCTGGGGTTTATTTCTCCCCTTGTGCCTTTCTTTCCAGTACCTCTCAACCAAGGACTCCTGGAACTCTGTGGCCTCGGATTCACTATGCCCTCCTGCCAGGAACTCCTTCCTCTCTGGTGCTCTGGACACTCCTTATGGTGCTCTCCTTCTTGGTTCCTTTCCAGAAGCTCTCTGTGGTGTGACTCTCCGTGGTCTGCTTTTCCTTGATAAGCCTCTTCTTGGTATGCCTCCTTTTGGTAGGCCTTCCTTGGTATGCCTCTCCTTGGTCTCTCTCTCCCTGGTCTGCCTCTAACTTGTCCTAGTTCCTCCTTTTCAAGTTCCCAGCCTTTCTTCAGGGGAACTCCCCCTTTTCTCCATTGGCTGTTAGGTTGCATTACCTCATCAGCTCTGAGGTGCAGTTCTCTGGGCCTTGGAAGGTCACTCCTGCTCCCCCTATTGGGCTCCTCATAATATTGCAGCTGATGATAAAATCTTTTTTCAGGATTTAAAACCCTTTTTTCTCCATGAATAGGCTCTGCGGTACCACACTACACAGTCTTTGGGCACTACACATGATTTTAATGATAGATCACAGATTACTAATAGTAGTTCTACAATATCATATTTCAGCTCTTTCAGTCCAGTCCAGGTGATTTGCTGCTCCTAGTTTCTTGACCAGCTTCTCTCAGTCTTCCCTAAACATGAGCTTCCCCTTGAACAGGAGTCCATGTAAGTGAGATTTGGATGCCATGTTAGCTGCCCAATACTGAAGCCACAGCCAGCAACATGCAGCATAGAAAAGGCAATGAGCTCGATATTCACTGTCGGCAGCTAATGCTGCTAAAGCAGTTAGCTGTCAGCACTGACCTTTAAACCTGATATTCAATGCCGGAGCCATATCGGACTCCACATTAAAATCCAGGTTGCCTGGATTGCCACAAAGCTAACCGGGCAGTGGTGATATTCAGCCTCTGCCCAGTTAGGTTTTGCTGTTAAAGTTAGGCATGTGCCAGACTTTCGCTAACTGGGCAATGGCTTAATATTGCCCCGGCATACTCCAATGCTAACCAGTTAGCATCAGGTTATGTAGGGGTGGCACCTGCAGATATTTAGTGGCACTAACCATGTTAGTGCTGCTGAATATCCTGCTGAGTGGCATTTGCACAGTTTGCAGGTCTACAAACTTTGAATATCCCCTCTTCAGGTCTACAAACATTGAATATCCCCTCTCCCAATATCTTTGGCCACCATGTGAACCAAATCATACATGGCATCCAGCAAGAAAGTCGCTGCTGACTCCAGAAACATCAAAGTGTCATCCTGTGGGAGTTACTAGATCTAATCAAGCAGGATACAAGCCATAAACCCTTCACAGCCTACTGTCTGGAGAATAAGGAAGCAGTAGAAAAGTTGCTCTTTAGGAAGGCCTCCATTTTGCAATCCACTTCATCTTTAAAGGCCATCCACCTTAACAAACTTTGAATGGAAGCAATGCAAGACGACAGCCACGGTTGAATTTGCAAATCGGTGTGTAAACTGAGTGCGGAATATGACCCCTTGATAAAACATTCCAGTGAAACGCAACGGCGCATTGGTTGGCGTTGGGGAAAGACAGCCGAACCAGATAAGTACACTAGTACCACTATTTAAAGCGAATTGATAGTGGACCCATTTGATATCTGGTTTGGGCTGAACAGAGTCAGAACACTCGATTTATTTGTAGATGATATGCTGGGAGTTAAAACATACTCAGCTAAAAAACCAACAGGAAAAGTGAAAGAAGCCAAATAGAATTGATTACTTATATACTAGCAGTATTTAATCTCTATTCTGATAGCACATGCACCAGTGCTTTAAGTCTGAGCAGATCCTGTCATGATATTTTTCAGATATTGTAATGTTTTTGTTTTAATTATTTTTTAGAACCTCCCTAATGCAGTCGATCATTTTGGCAAAACCATAGTTGAAGGTGAGGTCCAGTGTTTATATCCAAGATCATAGTGAAGGCAATGAATTGATGTGGTGTGCCTATGCCAGGCCTTGACAAATTTTCTTGGAATCTAGGAGACAGCCTAAATATTTAGGAGTCTGCCATCAAAACCTAGGTCACAGTGCATGTCCCCCACCCCCCAAAAAATGTATCAGTTACTTTTTTTAGGTTTAAGGGTCTGATTTACTAAGACTGTTTTCCCATTTTCTATGGGAAAAAGCTTAATAAATTAGCCTCTTAATGGGCCACTACACAGTGCCAACAGAAGACAATGGCCCCAATCCTCCTCCTCCCTCTATTCCCTTTCCCACCACCACTACTGACCTTTAAGCTACATGGGGGGGTGCGGAGGTCGGGTGCCTTTGTGTGTGTGGTGCCTGCATGTTGTGTGTGGTGTGGTGCGCTGTGTGTGGGATGGGGGAGAGGTTGGAGGTGGAGTGTGTGTGTGTGGAGGTAGGGTGCCTGTGTGTGTTTGGGGGTTGCAGAGTGGGGTATCTGCATGTGCATGGAGGGAGAGAGGTGTATGCCTTTTGCACATTCAAATGCTCAACTTTCAAAGGAGATTTCCAGCTCTTAATATGCATTAAGAGCTGGAAATCTCCTTTGAAAGTTGAGCACTGAATTTCTGGGATATGAAAGCTGAAATCTCCTCCAAAAGCTAAGCACTGAATTTTTAAAATTAAGATGATAAAAAATAAAACAGCAGCTGGTTAGTAAAAGCTCGTTGATGTTTAGAGGGCTTTTAGTCCATTTTGACGGTGTTTTAAAAGTCAATGGCAGCCCGAGTTTCTGAGACCTTACAGCTACTGAAACTTTAATATTGTGTTTCAAGTCAATAAAAAGGTTTATAATTACTTTCTAGTTGTACTGCAGAGAATTCATTATAATCATATTTTTACTCCGACAGAAGAGACCATTTGTATGCATGTTCAATTTCAAACAATGGTGAGACATCCAGGCAGCAATATCAGATAAGCAGGCAGAGATGTGGGCCTGGAGTGTCAGAGAAATATCAGGTATAGATAGACCTGAGAGTCATCAGAATAAAGATGGTACTGAAAACCATTGGAGGAGATGAATGCACCAAGAGACTGGGTGTAGAGAAAGAAAAGGAGTGGGTCCAAGACAGACCCTTGGGGTACACCACCTGAGAGCGGGATAGCAGTAGAGGGATCCACTAGCACAAACACTGAAAGTGCGATGGGAGATATAAGAAGAGAACCAAGATAGCACAGAGCCCTTAAAACCAAGCGAGGGCAAAGTATCAAGGAGAAAGGTGGTAGTCAACAGCATCAAAAGCAGCAGAAAGGTCAAAGATGAGGATTGAGTATAGGCCTTTGGATTTTGCTAGGAACAGGTCACTTGAAACTTTGGCAAGAGCCGTTTCGGTAGAATGTAAAGGATGAAAGCCAGATTGAAATGGATTCAAAAGGGCTTAAGAGGAGAGAAAATCAAGACAACAGCAGTGAACCGCATGTTCAAGTAGTTTAGAAGCGAAGGAGAGGAGGGAGATGGGTCAATAATTGGAAGGACAGGTAGGATCTAGTGAGGGTTTCTTGAGCAGAGGTGTGACCACAGCATGCTTGAAGACTGCAGGAATAGTTGCAGTGGAGAACAAATGGTTGAAAATATGGGAGATGGAAGGGATGACAGTGGAGGAGATGGAGCTTAGGAGATGGGTGGGAATAGGATCAGAGGAGCAGGTAGTGAGTTTGGAGGAGGAAAGAACATGTGTGGTTTCCTCCTCAGATCTTATAAAAGAAAGCAAGGATGGCAAAGGTTTAGTAGCTAAATTATGGCAACCAAATTGATTACTTTAGACTCGAGGCAATATTAAAGGGGTGGATGAGGGGGCTGGAGTAGAGGGTCATGAATTTAAAGAAAGAAAAAAAGACTCATCACTGTATGATGTGAAGTACACCCTTTGGACTAACGATGGTTATTTTTGCGTTTTAGTTTTAGGTATTTTTTTTGTTAGTTTCTTCCTTGTATGGGAATTACTTAAAACTGACAGTTTTTGAACTGAATGGGCCCCTGGCAGAAAATTTAAGATGAGCCCCTTTAAAACCATGTTTCTGAAGGTAGTGGGAGCCATGGGTTCCTTTTGAACTCCAGTCAGGGAGCAGGTGGAAGGGGGTTTGTGTGGAAATTGAGGAATAATTGGGGTCGAACATGTGTGGCTGACATAAGTATAAGCAAGCATAAGGCTGCAGTTTTCGGTGTGTTCTACAGCAGAGTACATGTTGGGTGTGTAGGAGGTAACTAAGACAATAGCGGTGTGCAGGGAGTGCCTGCTGTGGGTGAAATATCTGAGGTGTAGAAATAGCAGTTTCTAGTTTCTGTATGTTAGGAGCGCAGTAGGGGTGTGTGATATATGGGATTATGTATATATGAGGGGTATCAGTTATTGCTGGAATGTCTGGGGCACTGTTGGTATATGAAGTAGGATGTGTGTGAGGGACCAAGCAGAGGAGTGTTTGGTGTGCATTGAGGGCACTGGGACAGGGGGCCTAGTTTGAAAAGGGCTTGTGGGGAGTGTCAGGGATGCAGTGGAGTGGAGTCTCTGACGTGGGTCTCCAGGAAGGATGTAGTGGATGCAGTGGAGGCTTCAGGGAACATGCCCTGCCCTTTCCAGCCCATTCCCTTTTCTGTTCCCCTTTCCCCATCCCCATCCCCTTCCAATTCTCCCAAGCAGATAAAGACTTTTTAAGGGAGGCAAGCATGATGCATGACCTCTAGAAGTGCTGCTGTGCTGCCTCCTGATCCCACTCTTCTCTCACCTCCCCTCCATCTGGCCAGGAAGCAGGAAAAGTACTTAAGCACTTCATTTCAGACTTCTGTGGGGCCAAGGTCTTGCAGTATGTTTATGTTTATGTTTATTTAAATTTGATATACCGCTCAGGCCAGAGGCATTAGAGCGGTTTACAATACCATATCAATTGAGGAAATAAGAAAAGAACGCCATTTATAGTTCTTATCACAAGTCTTCAATCCACAGCAGCAGGCAGTTAAATGCTTTAACTGCTGCTTGGGTGCATGAAGGGGTGAAAAGCAGGATTAGGAGATGGTGTGGCAGCACTGCTGGAGCTAAGTGCTATGCTTGTAGTGCCATACAAGTGATAAATAGTAGTAGTACTATGCCATACTTACCTCCTCCCAGCATTACCATTGCTGTCTAAGATCTTATTTTTTATTTCAATTTTGACCTAGGGTTGGTTCCACAACAGATGACCCTTCCAGCAGCCAGTCCCTCAGCTTTTTGACGGGTTCACTTAATGGTATCTGTGCCCATGCTCATACTGCAAGCTGGGTTCTGTTGGAATTACCTTTTACCTGTGGCCAATTTGCCTATGGCCAATACGACCAATGAGACTCAGAGGAAAATATGGTGAAAGAGATTAATTATTGCTCAATACGGTGTCTAGACAGAGGGTGTCCGTCAGCATAGCCTCAAAGCTCAAGCGTAGGCACACCCCAGTCTGGGGGTACCATACTTATCCCCTTTCCACAAGCCCACCCCTTTCCTCTTTCCTCACCTGCTTACCCTCTTATTTGGGGTTCTCTCTCTTTTCTTTAGAACTGTGTGCCCTGCCCTCCCAAGGGGGGCCAATCTAGGTGCAGAAAAAGAGGAAGTAAGGTTCTTACAATATATTTTTCATATTCTTAACAAATTTGTTTAAGTCTTCACATACATACATACAAATTCTAATGCTGATGCTATTTCTATTTTTCTACATTCTTCTACCTCACCCTTATGCTATTTCTACGCGTTATTAGCTTCACAGCTTTATTAGCTTTGCAGGCTTCCTCTTCAAGAATGGGGTAGTTAAAAGAAAAAGAGAGGAGGGGGAGAATTTCTTCAGAGGTTCCTCAGAATTTTTGGGTGTGGCGCTTTTAGCCTTTGCACAGTAAGCATTTGTTTTTCTGCCTTGCTTGTTTCAGGGGGTTTGAGGATCAGAAAAGTAGAAAATAGTTTAAAAGAGAGAAAATGATAGCTGTCAGTTTTATAAAAGAGCTTGCAGTTTTAAAAGAGAGTAAGAGATATATAGAGCTGTCAGTTTTAAAGAAAGGAATTTACTCAGCCTGCCATGGCTGAGAGAGGGAAGTAGTCAATTAGCCTCAGTTGTGCAACCTCTCCATTGTATTGGAGCTCTGGCATCATATTCTACAGGCTCCTCTGATACCTTTGGTTAGACTACTATAGTGCTATGCACACAGCGCTGTACAGAAATACAAGCAAAAAGACAGTCCCTGCTCATCAGAGCTTACAATCTAGTCAAAACACAGAACCATGGACAGTTCAAGAAAAGTTAATTGCAAGGGATGGGGTAATAGGGATTATACGTTTTTACAAATGTCTTGTATAACAAAAGTTTTCCATGCTTCTATCAATTCCTTCCTTTTCTCTTATTATACCATGTTGCTTTTTACATTTCCACTTGAAATTCCACTTTCCCCAGCATAATTTCATTTTCTGGTTCTAGATCTTCTCCATTGTTTTTTCCCCAGGACTCTAAGATCATCATTTCATTATCAGAGGGCCCCACAGTCATTTTCTTGGTGATAGCTGTCTCTATCAGGCGCTGCACTAATCCCCTGACACATGGGATTATGCAGCATCCTACAGTAGTCAAAACTCCTAGGACTATGGATAAGGAGGTTAGGACAGATACTACCACCCCTTTCCATTTACCAAACCATGACTCCAACCACTCAGTTAGGGAAGTGTCCACCCGGAGTTCTCTGCAAACTCCTCTGCCAAGGTTGTAAGGCCTTTCAGAGCCTTGCTAATGGTCCCATCTGGGGCCGTATGGTTCGGGATGTATGTACAGCATTGGCCAGCCAAGACTATAAGACTCCGCCCTTTTCTGCCAACAACATGTCTAAGGCCAACCTATTCCCCCAGGTCATTCTACTGGTAGTATCCAGCTGTTCTGCTATCCATTTCACTGCATCCCTGGCACTGTTCCCTCTAAGCTGTGCGCGTGCACACACCTCGCCGAGGGAGCGCACGTACTTTACAACAGAGCGCACAAAAATTACGGTTCTGATTCTGATAGAAAACAGACGTCTTAAAATTTAAAAGTTGTGATTGTAATTACTAGAAATTTTCTGCTTCATTTAGTAATCGTCTATTTTCATTTAATTTGATTAAAATCAATGTGGTGTACATACTGTATTCTGATGTGTAGTCAAATTTTAAAGTATATAACTCCGAGTGTCGTTATGTGGCGCACAAAAGTTAACCTTCCTTCAAAAGCTGCACAGCTGATATTTTATGCGCACACAACCTACAGAAAATTAGAGGGAACATTGATCCCTGGTATAGTTTATTAATCTTTGTTGGTTATAAAAGATATAAATTTATCCAGTCCACATTTTTGTTTATGGTGGACCATCAAAACAAAGCTGATTCAAACCCTGCTGCTATCTGGTTCTTGGCTTTAAATTCATCAGGTACTCCCCGAGGTACCCCTATGGACTGACTCACTCTCTCTCTCTATCTCTCTATCTATAGTGAGACTATGCCGGTCGTAGGCGGTTGCCTAGACCTGGGTATAGCCTGGAGTTGTGGGAATAAAGACACTGCAGTCGTGTCAGAGTGAAAATTAAAGGTTGGGTTTTTCCCCTTTCCCTTGAGGATGTCTTCAAATAAGGACAACACAAAAGAATGGCTGCTTCACCGGTGCCAAGGATTTTACAAATAATAATTATGCTTCTTTCCAGCAAATAAAGTCCATCACGTGCCAAATACAATTCCTTTCTTGCTCCTTTCTTAACAGAGAGATTCTATATCATCAGCTATACCTAAAGCACATTCCATGGGCTCAGGGATGTTTTCTGGACTATAGCTTTCCCACTGCATAGGGTCAGGACCCGGTCCTGTGTATGGGCACTGAGCCCCTGTGAAGCTGCTCTCAGAGCCTTGCCCCTGGTAAACTTCAGCTGCTGTGAGTTGGTGCTGCTTTTGAGTGTCACAGATAGCAGGAGATGTGCTGGGGCTTTCCTCCCATGTCTTAAGCCAGTAAGGATTCTCTAGCCTGCTGTAAGCCTGGCTTCTCCCACGGGGACCCACTTCCTTCCCTTTAACAAAGATAGGGTACTTATCTCTTTCCGTGGAGAAGATGGTTTCAAACCCTTCTGCTTCCAGCCAGGGCTTTCTTTCTGACTTGCACCCTGCTTTCCTCTGTGAATACTGGTTCCTGTGTTTAGCTGAACAGAACTCACTTCCTGCCTTCAGTGAGCTTCCCTGGATGTGACCTTTGCTCTCTGTTGGCTTGGCTGTTTGCCTCGGTACGAGGACCCCTCTGGCTGGGAAGACTGCCACTGTCTTTCTTAGCTCTCCCGGGTTTATCAGCCTGCATTTCTTCAGCCCTGGTTCTCCAAGGCAACGTGTCTTTCTGTAACTGCTCTGGAGTTCTTGTCTCACCTTTTCCCTGAGACTGACCTCTCAATCTCCTGGACTGCACTTCAGTCCTAGCTCTCCAAGCCTGCCTGGAACTGCAGTCAGACTTCCTTTGGTCTCTGATTTCCTCCTCAAACTCGAACTCCTGCTCCAGCCCTAGTCCAGGCTCCTGCTTGAGCTCTCCGTTTCTCTCAAGTTCCAGCTTGAGCTCTCGCTCAATTTCCAGCCTGAGCTCTTGCTCGGTTTCCAGCCTGAGCTCTGTGGGCTTTCCCACCTGTTTATCTCTCTGCTCAAACGTAGAACGTGAGTCTGGCTCCAGGTGAGCCTGATTGGAACTCTGAATTCTTACTGCGTCACTAAAGCCATGAGGAAAGTTTGTTTCCCTTTTCCCTGCCTCTCTGCATTGTGAATGCTGCAACTGCCCACGTGGCTGTAAGGTAAGCTCTTCTTTTAAATTACTCTTTAATGTTTCAGGCTTAGTGCTGTCTAGCTCATGACAGGTAAGCTCTTCCTTTGCATTACTCTTCAATATTTCTGGCTTAGTGCTGTCTACCTCATGACTATATCTATATAGAGATAGAGATAGATAGAGATAGATATAGTCAAAGGAGGTCCCATAGATGACCCTCCTTCCCCTTTCCTTTCTCCCTCTTTAAATGCCAGGGTGAAGGGAATGGCCAATTGCACAATCGCACACATTCCTGACCAGCACCCAGGTAGTACTGATCTCAACATCTTACCTCCACAATACCACCAGACATCAGCTCTAGCCACCTGCATCCTGGAGTAATTTCCTTGGTCAGCTGCATGGGTTAAGGAGGCGAAACAAGATATTGCAAACCAAGTCTCCCATATTGTAAACCAATCGCTACAGCAAGGAAGAATGCCCACACAATTCAAAAAAATCAATAAGGCCAATTCTAAAGAACAATTCACTCAACAAGGACGACCCGGCATCATACCGCCCCATTTCCAGCATATCTTTCCTAGCAAAGGTCATTGAAAAGACAGCCCTAATTCAACTTCAAGATCATCTAGACGAACATAAAACCCTAGATGAACACCAATACGGCTTCAGACAACATCATGGGGTTGAAACACTTCTAATAGCACTGCTCAACAACTTACTCAAAGGACCTGAAGAAAAAAATAAAATGTTTATACTCATCTTCATTGACATCTCAGCCGCTTTTGATACAGTTCATCACGGAATCCTCCTAAACAGGATAGAATCAATAGGAATATTGGGAACCCCCCTGAAATGGTTCTCTTCCTACATAACCAACAGGATGCCACAGGTTCACTTCAATGGTGAACAAGCAGAAGCTTTCACGCAAACACAAGGAATACCCCAGGGATCGGCTCTCTCTGCACTACTTTTCAGCGTTTACATGCAACCCCTCTGTAAGATTTTCCAACAGCATAATATCAACCACCACATCTATGCGGATGATATTATGCTCTACACACAATTGGATACTGTTAACCCTAACTATACTCAGCTGGAATCATGCCTAGATGAGATGCTAAAATGGTTACAGCAAAACATGACAATCAACCATAAAAAAACCGAGGTGATGTATATCTCCGGTAAACCAAATTTTGACCCTCCTGCGTCAGTCACCCTATGCAACAATACGTACAATACAAAGAATGAAATAAAATATCTGGGGGTAACGCTTGACAGCAACCTAAAAATGGAAAAGCACCTCCGCAAAACCAACAAAGCTGTTTTCTACAAACTTAGAGTCCTACAACCTCTAAGAAATATCGAACCTCATGATTTCAGGACTGTTGCACAAGCACTCATTATACCACACTTCGACTATTGCAACGCAATCTTACAGGGCCTTCCGAAGAAAACCCTTAACATTCTGCAAATGGCCCAAAATGTAGCAGCTAGGGTCATCATGGGAAAAAACCTTGCTGAACACATCATGCCTGTACTGATTGAACTCCACTGGCTCCCCATTGCTGCCCGGGTGAAATATAAAACCTTAATAACCACATACAAGCTCATACATAACATAGCACCATCCTTTCTTGCCACCCTCATCAACACGCAACCCCCCAACAGGAGCAGAAGAACAATCAGCTCTAACAGACTCCAAGTGCCTCTTGATATCAGATCCGTAAAAACCAGTACAAGCCACCGAGTATACTCTTACTCTGCCCCGACCCTCTGGAATCAGCTACCGACTGAACTACGCGACATTAAAGGCCTTATGGAGTTCAGAAATAAACTCAAGACGCATCTTTTCCAGTGCTACTACAATCTGATATAAACCATAGCGGGTCTGCAATAGGCCTCTAAAGGAACCATAGATGCAGTTATTGTATATATGTAAATATGTAAATATGTAAATTTCTGACCCCCCCCCTCCTTAGACCCACTCTGTGTGCTGTGCTGTGCTTTCCCTTTCGAATCAATGTGTATATTCCTCAAAATTGTCATGATTTGCCAGTCTTCCGTCTGTAATCAAACCGCTACTGATCGCTGGAAGTAGCGGTATACAAATGTATGCTAAATAAATAAAAATAAATCTCCAGCCTCCGTGATGGTCAAGGTCCTGGTACATGAGGACAGCACTCAGGGGCGGCCCAAGGGGGGTGCGGGGCCATGTGCGGAGACTCGGTGCGGGGCCTCATTTGCATAAGGGGCCTCATTTGCATAAATATTTGCATAATGTTACCATTGTCATGGGCCTCGTAGTAGGAGACTCCGCGTGTCCACTAGGCGACTGCCTAGGGTGTTGTGAATGCCTTGATCTGCTTTCTCTTTTGTATACAGAGTCAGTCAGTCAGAGTGATAAATTAAAGTAGGGTTTATTCCCGTTCCCTGGCGGATATCATTTCTTTGCAAACATATACAGAACGATGAAACAAACTAAACAAAAACAGCTGGAATACTTTTTCCTTCTCTCTTGTTCCTTTTACAAGACAGTTCAGCATAAAGATGTTATCTCATCAGACAAGCATATCGTACAGTCCATCGGTTCAGGATCAGGGTAAATATTATTGCTTTCTCCCTGTATTACATCAGGATGGTAACTGTTACAGCCCGGCTCACATTCATAGCATGTGCTGGGTTCACTTGCTGGGGGAAGGTAGACTCTCTCTTCTCCCAGGCACTTGTCTAGATCAGGGTTGTAAAAACCTCTTGTATAATAAGTCTCTTTATGGCCAGCCTCCCCTGGCTCTCTTACAGGGAAGTCTGTACACTTTCCTATGTTAAAACTTTGCTCAAAACATGGATTGTAAAAACTCCCAGCTTCTCTTCTCTCCCCAGCATAAGGCTTTAACCCTGTTACCTTCTGTGTGCTTCTGGAGTCAGCTGTGGGGTTTCTTTCTCTCAGCAAAGCTTTACCGGCATGTAGAAAGTTTCTCCGTGGTTGGGTAAACCCTCGGAGTTAGTGTCCCACTTCCTGCTTGAAGGGAAATCCTCTCGGGGACTATCTCTCCAGAGATTCGTTTCTCTACTGCTCCCTTGCTCTTGCCTGGAGCTTCCCTTAAGAGCTCTTGGTCCTCCCAGACCTCCAAAGCTTCCCCGGGAGTTGTAACGTCTCCTGGGATTTTGGGACTCTTTCTGCCTCGGAGACTTGCCTGCCTGATGCTGGAACTCCACCTGCATCTGACTGCCACTCTCCTCCTCAGAGTCCTGCTTGCTTTCTTTCAGGTAACTGCTTGGACTTCGTCTCGTGCTCTCCTTCCTGCTCTTTGCATGAGTCTGAATCTTGGTCTCTGCGTGAGTCTGACTTCCTGGTTCTAACCAGGGCCCTTTGTACCTCCCCTCTCTGCACGTTACGTCAGCTTCTGGGGACAGGTGTTTGTGATGAGATTCCTGAATTCTATCTGCGTCACTGCTCAGGAAAGGAAACCTCATTTTAAACCCTTTCTGTTCTATCTGTGCTGACGGCACCGGCTGCTCAGCCCTTCCTAGCCATGCTGAATCCTTCTGCCCAGCCAAGTTTGAGGTGAGTTCTTCACTCCCACTAAGCTCACTTGGCTCCACTGTATCACACCATACACTAACTTTTAGTAAACATGCCTCTTAAGGAGTGTATGAATAAAGAAAGACTAAAAGACTACATTACTATAATCCAGTGCCAACCGCCAGACACATTAGGAACTACTACAAACACTGCCCATTTAGAACCCATAGCAAACCCGCCGTATCCTAACAGCACTACCAGGACTCAAAGCACCATACCCTAACTATCAAAAGGAAACGCTGCAAATATTAAACCAATACATTTCAGAGAACAACAATACATGACCTACTGGGGAAAGAGAACAAGTGGCAATGTCAAATAGGAATTACATAAACAGAATACCTCAGCTCAGTTACACATGCAGAACATAGACCATCACCAAACAAGGAATCACAATTTAGAAGCAGGAAGGCAATAATTAAACTGGGAATCCCAAAAGCCAAACTTGGAATGTACAACACTGTAGAAATAAAACTATACATTAATTTGCTCTTGTACTAAACAAAGCGCAGACGTTAATGATGCACATTTCCCAGAGCTGACATATTCCAATTAATAAATTCAAAATAAAGAGATATTTTTCTACCTTTTGTGCATTTTTTTTCAGCTGCAATTGCTCCAGTCACTTTCTTCTGGTTTCTTTGTGTCTTCCGCTAACTCTCCATCGTCTGTTGTCCATTTGTCTTTTCTTCTCTCCTAGTTTTTTTCCATTCTCTCTCTACATCTGCTTTAACATACTAATCTTTCTCCTTTTGCTCTTTCCTCATTCCTATTTCATCTACTCAAATTTTACCCCTCCATTCTCAATCCCCACTTACTCTCCCAATATCCGGCCAATTGTAGATTTGTCTTCCCTCCCAAACAAAATATTTTTTCCCTCTCCATTTCACTCTCCCAGCTCCATCCCATTCTAATCCTCCCCCAACATCAGCTCCATTCTAGTTCCAGTCCCACCCAGCATCCGCTCCCTTCTAGTCCCCGCATCAGCCCATTTCCAGTCCTAGCCCCCCATAAGCCCATTTCCAGTCCTATCCTAGACCCACCATCAGCCTATTTCCAGTCCTAGCTCCCCCATCTATTTCCAGTCCCATCCGAGTCCCTCCATCAGCTCATTTCCAATCCCAGCCCCCCCCCCCATCAGCCCATGTCAAATCCTAGCTCCCCTCCACTCAGCCCATTTCCAATCCAAGCCCCCCATGAGCCTACTTCCAGTTCTAGCCCCTTCATGAGTCCATTTCAATCCAAACCCCCACCATAGCCCATTTCCAATCTTAGCACCCCCCAACATGGGAAATCCCATCAGCCCCGGTGGGATTAACAGAGCCGTGAGAAAGGAAACTCTCGCGGCTCTGAAAGAAGCCCGCGTTCGGGGATTGAACGCTAGCCTACGATGCAGGGAGGCTCTGCCGGTCAGGTGGGGGGTCCCGCGGCGGCACTCTTGATGCTGCCGTGGCAGAAGCAGCTGTTTTTTTTTTGTTTTGTTTTTTCAAACTTGGGATGATGAAGAATGTTTTTTGCGCGGGGCCCCCTGAAACGCGGGGCCCTGTGCAAAAAACATTCTTGCTCAATGGACGGGCCGGCCCTGTTGACGGACATCAAAGAAAATGTAAGCCTTGGAAAATGGGTTGGTCTCTATAAAACATGTTCATTGTAGTTACTAGCTGGAATGCCTGCTTTAAATGACTAAATGCTAGAAACTGAGGAATGATGTTTTGGGCTTTGGTGCATGTTGTGCTCCTATAAGTTGCTAACCAAAAAAAAATCTGAGAATGCTCCTATTTCTTTTGCCCCTCCCCCCCAGGACAAACCTCAGTATACTCTCTCCCCAGTAATTAGGATGTTGCAGTAAAGCATAGTTACTCACCTGTAACAGGTGATCACCGGGAACAGCAGGAATTTAGTCCTCACATATGGGTAACATCGGTACCGACAGAGCCTGCGCAGGAACGCTCTCCAGCGTCCAATAGGAACGCTTTTGGGAGCATCCCTCAGCACATGCGCGCTGCCTTTCCAACTGTCCCTCTTCAGTTAAGTTTGTAGCTGAGTGAAAGGATAGAGGGAGAGAGAAAGACAACTCCTAGGGGAGGTGGGTGGGTTGTGAGGACTAAATTCCTGCTGTTCCCGGAGATCACCTGTTACAGGTGAATAACTACGCTATCTCCAGGAACAAGCAGGAATGTAGTCCTCACATATGGGGACTACCCAGCTGAAGATGCCAGGGAGATATCTCCAGGAAGGTGCCACTGTCAAAGGTGAGAACCCTTCCTCCCATGGATCTCTGGCATCCCACCAGCGCTGATGGGTAGGAGTTGGTTTAGGTTTGAAAGAGATTTTGAAGAACAGCTTGGCCAAAGAAGGCATCCCGACAGGAGGCTTTATCTAGGTAGTAGTGGGCTGTGAAGGTGTATACAGAAGCCCAGGTGGCTGCTCGACAAATGTCATCGATAGACACAGAGTGCAGATTAGCCATAGAAGCTGCCATGGCTCTCACATTGTGAGCTGTGACATGGTCCTGAAGAGGAAGACCCTTACTCTCATAAGTAAAGGATATGCATTGGGCAATCCATTTAGATAAAGTTCTTTTGGAGACTGGAAGTCCCAAATGACTAGGGTCAAAAGCAACAAAACGTTGCGAGGACTTTCTATGTTGCTGTGTTCTTTGAATGTAAAAGGCTAAGGCCCTCTTACAATCCAAAGTATGAAGGTTTCTTTCTGCATTAGAGGCGTGAGGCCTCGGAAAAAATACAGGAAGGTAAATTGATTGGTTTAAATGAAAAGGCGAAACCACCTTTGGCATAAGGTGTGGGTGAGTTCGAAGAACAACCTCATCATGATGAAATCTAGTATAAGGAGGATCAGCCACTAAAGCTTGCAATTCACTAATGCGACGGGCAGAGGTGATTGCAATCAGGAAGATGACCTTCCAAGTCAAAAACGTAAAGGTTGTAGTGGCTAAAGGTTCAAAAGGCGGCTTCATGAGCTGCCCGAGAACTAGATTTAGATCCCATGCTACCGGTGGTGGCTTGATGTGAGGTTTAGTTAATAAAAGGCCTCTCATAAATCTTGATAGGAGTGGATGAGAGGAAATTGGTTGTCCATTTAGAGGCTTATAAGAAGCTGCAATTGCACTAAGATGGACTCTTACCGAATTGGTTTTTAACCCAGAATTCGATAAGTGAAGGAGATACTCTACTATCGATTCTAAGGGTATGACCAGGGGGTTTAATCCCTTCTTGGAGCACCATATAGTAAAACGTTTCCACTTGAAGACTTAAGATCTTCGTGTGGAAAATTTCCTAGAAGCCTGAAGGATATCTTTTACCTGCTGGGACAGGTTGAAATCCTGGAGGTCTAAGCCTTCAACAACCAGGCCGTGAGGTGCAGGAACTGGGATTCGGGTGCCATAGCGTCCCGTTCTCCTGGGAAAGGAGATCTGGAGCATGCCCTAACTCCAGAGGTGCCGCTTGAGAGAGATGCAGAAGCAGGGAATACCACGTTTCGCGTGGCCATCGCGGTGCTATGAGAATCATGCAACCTCTGTCTCTCTGAAGCTTGAAGAGTGTCTTGGGGATGAGGGGAATGGGTGGGAAGGCATAAAGGAAGTCCTGACCCCAGTGAAGGAGTAAGGCATCCCTTGCCTGACAGTTGTGCGCCGGAATCCTGGAACAGAACCAGGGAAGTTTGGCATTCAGTGGACTTGCAAAGAGGTCTATGTCTGGAGTGTCCCAGAGATGAAATATCTTTGCCACCTGGTCTAGGTGGAGTGACCACTCGTGAGGTAGCAGTACTCAACTGAGTTTGTCTGCCCAAAGGTTTTGAATGCCTGGAAGATATACCACTAGAAGGTGAATTTGATGCTCTCTGGTGAGGGCCCATAGTCGTAAAGCATCGTTGCATAATGACAGAGAGCCTGTCCCGCCCTGCTTGTTCACATAGAACATGGCTACCTGATTGTCCATCTGGACTAGGACTGTCTTGTAGCTGAGCTGGGCGTGGAACACTCGAAGAGCTAAATAAATTGTTCTTAACTCCAGGAGGTTTATGTGTAAACCAACCTCCTGTGGAGTCCAGGTGCCCTGGGTAGAGAGATGATTCAGGTGTGCTTCCCAACGCACCTGTGATGCATCTGTTGTTAGGGTGGCCTGAAAGAGGGGTTGATGGAAAGGAGACCCTACTGTCAGATTCTCATGATTGCCACCATTGGAGAGAGAAAATTAGTCGTTGAGAGATTGGCCTGTGTCCACTGTGTGGAGAGGGTCCACTGAGCTGCTTGCATGTGGAGGTGAGCATATAGAACTACATGAACGGTGGATGCCATGTGTCCCAGCAACTGCAGTAGGTCCTGAGCAGTGAGGGAGGATTTGCCTGCTGCTTGGAAGCTAACTGCATTATGCGAAGACACCGGGCTTGTGGAAGGAAAGCCCTTGCCTGTCTGGTATCCAGACAGGCTTCTATGAATTCTAGGCATTGGGAAGGAACTAGTTGAGATTTCGGAAAGTTTATTACCAATCCCAAGTATTGGAGGATTCGCATTCTACGAGACAGTGCAGTGCTGGCCTCTGTCACTGTGGAGGCTCGGATGAGCCAGTCGTCTAAGTAAGGGAAGACAAAAATCCCCAGGGTTCGTAGAAATGCAGCTACTACTGCCATGCATTTCATGAATACCCTTGGTGCTGAAGCCAGACCAAAAGGAAGAACCCTGTACTGGAAATGTCTTCCCCTGAAAAGGAAACCTAAACATTTCCTGTGATCTGGATGGATTAGAATGTGAGTATATGCATCCTTTAAGTCTAGAGAGCAAAGCCAGTCCTGGCTTTGAAGGTATGGCAGAAGAGATCCCAGAGAAATCATTTTGAATTTCTCTTGAAACAGATATTTGTTCAATTCTCTGAGGTCTAGAATGGGTCTGTGTCCTCCTGTTTTCTTTGGAATAAGAAAATAGGAGGAGTAGAACCCTGCACCCTGTTGAAGAATGGGTACTTCCTCTATTGCCCCTTGGACAAGAAGTGTGGAGACCTTGTAATCTAGCAGATTGTGAATTGAACTGCTTTAGAATTGTAGGAGGTTGTAAGCTGTGAAAATGAAGTTTGTACCCCTCCCCTACAATGGACAAAGTCCACTCTTCTGCTGTTATCTGATGCCATCTGTTGACAAAGTGGCATAACCTGCCGGGAATATTGGGGGGTTGAGGACCCCTCAGAGGCAGGAAGGCAAAGCTCTCTAGGAAGGAGTCAAAGCCCTTGAGGGGGCTGAACCAGGAGACCTGGTTGGGCTCTCGGGCCTTTTGGTTTCTTTTGTTGTCTAGTTTGTCCCTTTTGGGCAACCTGACCTGGAGTCTGAGTCTGTTGGGTATAGGAAGGATAAAAAACTTACTCTTTTTCCTAAAAGAGGATTTTTTATAAGGCTTCCTTTTGGCTGGAGTGGCTGTAGACTTTGACAATCTATCTAAGGTAGAATTGTCAGCATCTAACTTGTTAGCCTTCTCCTGCCAGTTCTTGCCAAAGAGATTCTCTCCCGTGTAAGGAATGTTGCCTAACTTGTCCTGTACCCAAGTCTCCAAGTCTGATGCCTGTAGCCAGGCAATCCGTCGTGCGCCAATGGCAATAGCAGAGGTTCTACTGATGCATTCGAAGCAGTCAAAGGCTGCATGATTGACAAACTTGGAGACATCCTGAGTATGCTTAACCTGAGTAAGAAAGTCTTGTCTCTTATCATCTGGGAGAAATGGGCTCATAAGTTCTAAGTCTCCTGTGATTTCTTTGAGAAACATTCCCATATATAGGATATACGAGCTGATCCTAGCTGAAAGCATGGAAGCTTGAAAAGTTCTGCATCCAAAAGCATCCAGAGTCCTGCATTCACGACCTGGAGGATTGGATGCATGTCTTAGCACTTTTCATCCTATGCATGGCTGACTCCACTACCATTGAATGGTGTGGCAGCTGAGTTTTCTGAAATCCAGGACATGGTGGGACTCGATACATAGTATCAAGTCTCCTAGAGTGAGGAGAAGTAGTCAGAGGTGTCTCCCACATTCTGAGCATCAAGCTATGCAGAATTTCATGGATAGGAAGAGTAGCTGCCTCCTTAGGAGCTTTAGGATATTGGAGGATTTCCAATTCCTTTGCTCTGGTGTAGCAGCAGAGCGCAGACAAACCAATAATACCAGGAGTCTGTTCAGAAGGTCCAAATCATTTATTTGTGCACAAGTCTCAAGCAAAGACAATTTCAAAATGGCTGAGCAATGTTCTCTGGCAATACAACAACTTTTATAGACTTTTGCTCCATTCTAGGTATAGGAAAACATTTCATTGGTCCCGGTAACCTCCCGTACCCCTTCTATTGGTTCCGGTACTGATATGATTATCCAATTATGTTCTTTGAGTGGGCTCAGCACCTGCTCACCCCCCTTCTAGTCCCAATTACAATGGTCAGTTCACCAACTTGTTACTTTCCTACTTCCAAGGCCATTCAGCTAGTTAGTACGTGTAGGGAAGCAGGGCTCTGTAACCTTTCTGTCAGCAGTTTTAATTAAATCCCTTACAGCTGTGTTCTCTTATCAGTGAGCATTTAAACATATTTTTCGGTATTTTTCCAACTTCAAATTCTGCTTGTCTAGGCTAATCCAATACTTTTACTGAGTTCTAATTCTACAATAGCAGCATGTTGGGGGATGTGTAATTCCTATGGGCCTCCTCACAGGCTTCATTTACAGGTCAAGCTAGTTAGGCCTGCCTGCTTATGTCAGACACTGTGGATCACAGGCCTTCACCTGCCACACTGGCACCTCAGGCTGAGACCTGTCCATCTTGGGAGATCCTGACAGTAGTTATGCTACAGATAGCTTAGCTCTCAGCTTCACAGTATGACAAGCTATAAACCAAGTGAGGGGTGATAGTGGATTGAAAATAAAACACATGAGGCTTTCCTATAATGCGCAGATCACAAACCAAGTCCCAAATCCAACTGAGCTTGCTTGACTACTGTTTAGGCACTTCTGATGTGGCAGGTGTAGGCCTGTGATCCACAATGTCTGACATAAGTAAGCCTAACTAGCTTGACCTGTAAATGAAGCTTGTGAAGAGGCCTATAGGAATTACACATTCCCCAATATGCTGCTATAGAATTGAGAACTCAGTGAAAGTATTGAATTAGCTTAGACAAGCAGAACAGATGGAAAAATACAGAAATTCATGTTTAAAACTGCTGACAGAAAAGTTCTAGAGCCCTGCTTCACTGCACGTAGCAACTAGCCCAATAGCCTTGAAAGAAGGCAAGTAACAAGTTAGTGAACTTGTAGCAGCAAAGCGCAGACAAACCAATGATACCAGGAGTCTGTTCAGAAGGTCCAAATCATTTATTTGTGCACAAGTCTCAAGCAAGTCAATTTCAAAATGGCTGAGCAAAGTTTTCAAGCATTACAACAACTTTTATAGACTTCTGTTCCATTCTAGGTATAGAAAAACATTCCATTGGTCCCGGTACTCTCCCGTACCTCCCGTAGCCCTTCTATTGGTCCCGGTACTGATAAGTTTCTCCAATTATGTTCCTTCTGTGGGCTTCTGTGGGCATGACACCTGCCTGCCCCCCTTCTAGTCCCAATTACAATGGTCAGTTCATCAACTTGTTACTTTCACACTCTCAAGGTTATGGGACCATTTGTGCGTGCAGAAGAGCAAGGTTCTGTAACTCATCTGTCAGCACTCCTCATTATTTCTCTGCAAATGTACTTTTTCTTATCAGTAACTTTTAAACATGTCTTTTCTGTATTTTTCCATTTCTTAATTCTGCAGTTCTGCTTACCTAAGCTAATTCAATATTTCTACTGAGTTCTTTCTTACAATAGCAGCATATTGGGGGATGTGCAATCCTATATGCCTCTCCACAGGCCTCATTTACAGGTCAAGCTAGCCATGCTGGCCTGCCTATGTCAGACACCGTGGGTCACAGGCCTGCACCTGCCACAAACTGACCATTATAATTGGGACTAGAAGGGGGGTAAGCAGGTGCCGAGCCCACTGAAAGAATATAATTGGATAATCATATCCGTACCGGGACCAATAGAAGAGGTACGGGAGGTTACCGGGACCAATGAAATGTTTTTCTATACCTAGAATGAAGCTAGTCTATAAAAGTTGTTGTATTGCCAGAGAACTTTGCTCAGCCATTTTGAAATTGACTTTGCTTGAGACTTGTGCACAAATAAATGATTTGGACCTTCTGAACAGACTCCTGGTATCATTGGTTTGTCTGTGCTCTGCTGCTACACTGATGGCAGACAATCATTGTGGTTCATCAAAAAGATGCTGCTATTTCTGGTAAGTTAACTGTACTTTTGCCAGATACTGCAATGTAAAGCTCAGGCCTTTATGATATCATTCAGAGAAATATGGAGCCAACATTCTAATGCTTGGTCATAATTTGTGCCAAGAAGTCTTGCAACAGGAGAATTTTCACCTCACCATGCTTTAGCTCTTTCCGCCTTCTATATTTAGCAAATAGCTTCTCCTTGACTGCAAAGGCGATAAATAATGGCAAAAAACACAGCTTTCACAAAATTCAGAAGTTCGCAAACAGAGGAACACAGAAAAGAATACAGGATAAAGCTAAAAGAGATAAAAAAAGAAATAAGGATAGAAAAATTTAAGGCAAAAGAAAGGATGGCTAAAATTCTAAAGCGTAATGACAAAACCTTTTTTCAAGTATATTCAGGAGAAGAGGAAGATCAGAGGTGGAATTACAAGACTCAAAAGTGCCGAGACCGGATTCATGAAAAGTGACATTGAAAAAGCGAAAATGCTAAACAAATACTTCTGTTCTATTTTTTACTAAAGAAAATCCTGAAGAAGGTCCACCTGTGATTGACAAATATACAAATGGGAATGGTGTAGATAGCACACCATTCACAGAAGATGATGTGTTTGAACAGCTTGCAAAACCTAAAGCGAACAAGGCCATGGGACCGGATAGGATACATCCCAAGATACTGAAATCGCTCAGAGAAGTTCTGGCAGAGCCTTTAAAGGATGTTTTTAATAGATTCTTGGTGAGAGGAGAAGTTCCACAGGACTGGAGAAGGACTGATGTGGTACCTCTTCACAAAAGTGGTAATAGGGAAGAAGTGGCAAACTACAGGCCTGTAAGCCTTACCTCGGTGGTGGGAAAAGTAATGGAGGCACTTCTGAAAGAGAGAATAGTGGGCTCTCTCAAAACTGATTGGTTGCATGATCTGAGGCAACATGGTTTTACCAGAGGACGCTTGTGCCAAACAAATCTGATTGAGTTCTTTGACTGAGTGGCCAGAGAACTAGATCAAGGGTATGCGATGGATGTGATCTACCTAGATTTCAGCAAAGCCTTTGATACTGTTCCTCAGAGGAGGCTTATCAATAAAACTGAACAGACGGGGATGGGTCCCAAGGTAATGAACTGGATCAGAAATTGGTTGATTGACAGACGACAGGGGAAAGCCGACAGTCGCCCAAGAGCAGATGGTTCGAAAGAATGTATCTTTGAAGGATACTACCAAAAGCAGAGAGGTTCCACAAAAGAGTAAAGTAGCCCAAATGCAGACAGAGCTTAAAGCAGACAGAGCTTAAAGATCCCAAATTACCCATATCTAACAATTGCCAAATTAATATGAATAAAATACATTCTCTAAAATGCTTGTATGCAAATGCTAGAAGTCTAAAAAATAAGATGGGAGAGTTAGAATATATAGCACTAATTGAAAGGTTAGATATGATTGGAATATCAGAGACATGGTGGAAGGAGGACAACCAATGGGACACTGATACCTGGGTACAAACTATATCGAAATGAAAGAGCTGATCAAATTGGTGGAGGGGTTGCTCTCTATGTTAGAGAGGGCATTGAGTCAGAAAGGATTAAAGTTTTGCAGGAAGCAAAATCTGCTGTAGAATCTATATGGATTGAAATTCCATGTAAAAGGGGGAAGGCAATGGTAGTGGGGGTGTACTATCGAGCGCTGGCCAGAATGACCAAATGAATGATGAAATGCTCAAAGAAATCAAGGAAGCTAACAAAAGTTACAGCGCAGTAATAATAATGGGTGATTTCAACTACCCCGGTATCGACTGGGTCAGTGTCACATCAGGACATGCTAGGGAGATAAAGTTCCTAGATGAAATAAATGACTGCTTCTTGGAGCAGCTGGTTCATGAGCCGACCAGAGGGGAAGCTATATTAGACCTAGTCCTTACTGGAACACCAGATCTAGTGCAAGAGATAAGGTTGTTGGGGCCACTTGGCAATAGTGATCATAGCATAATCGCCTTTGATTTAATTAGTGGAGGAGGGATAGTAAGAAAATCCACAGTAATACCTTTTAACTTTCGAAAGGAAGACTATGATAAAATGAGGAAAACAGTTAAGAAAAAACTAAAAGGAGCAGTTGCAAAGGTTAAAGACGTACATCAGGCTTGGCTGTTGAAAAATACTATCTTGGAAGCCCAGACCAGCTGTATTCCACGCTTTAAGAAAAGTGGAAGGAAGTCTAAAAAACTGCCAGCATGGTTTAAAGGTGAGGTCAGAGAGGCTGTTGCCAAAAAAGCATCTTTCAGGAAATGGAAAAAAGAGCCAAACGACGAAACCTGGAAACAGCACAAGCACTGGCAAGTCAAATGCAAGGCATTGAGATAAGGCAGGCAAAGGGAGAATTTGAGAAGAAGCTTGCTGCGGAAGCAAAAACGTGAAGTAAAGACCTTTTCAATTACATTCGTAGCAAAAAACCTGTGAGAGTCAGTTGGTCCATTAGATGATAAAGGGGTTAAAGGAGCACTAAGAGGCGACAAGGCGATAGCGGAGAGACTGAATGAATTCTTTGCTTCAGTTTTTACTGAGGAAGATGTAGGGATGTTACCCATGACTGAAGTGGTATTTAAAGGTGCGGAAGAATTGAAGGAAATATCGATACATCGGGAAAATGTATTACAACTATTAGATAAACTGAAGAGTAGCAAATCACCTGGGCCGGATGGTATACATCAAAGGGTGTTGAAAGAACTGAAATATGAGATTGCAGACCTGCTATTAGTAATCTGTGAACTATCATTAAAATCATCTCTAATACCTGAAGATTGGAGGATCGCCAATGTAACACCAATTTTTAAAAAGGGTTCCAGGGGTGATCCGGGAAACTACAGACCGGTGAGCCTGATATCAGTACCGGGAAAAATGGTAGAAACCATCATAAAGAATAAAATTACTCAGCATGTAGATAGTCATGACCTAATGGGAGACAGCCAACATGGCTTTAGACAAAGAAGATCTTGTCTTACTAATCTGTTATGTTTTTTTGAAGGAGTGAATAATCAGGTGGACAAAGGTGAGTCGGTTGATATTGTGTATCTGGACTTTCAGAAAGCTTTTGACAAGGTCCCTCATCAGAGACTTTTGGCAAAACTAAAGAGTCATGGGATAGGAGGCAGTGTACTATTGTGGATCAGGAACTGGTTAAAGGATAGAAAGCAGAGGGTAGGACTAAAATGGCCAATTTTCCCAATGGAGAAAGGTGAATAGTGGTGTACCCCAGGGATCTGTGCTGGGTCCGCTGCTTTTTGATATATTCATAAATGACCTGGAAAGTGGAACAACGAGTGAGGTTATCAAATTTGCAGATGACACAAAACTATTTAAAGTTGTTAAAACCCAAGAGGATTGTGGAAAATTGCAAGAGGATCTTGATAAATTGGAAGACTGGGCTTCAAAACGGCAGATGAAATTTAATGTGGACAAGTGCAAGGTTATGCACCTAGGGAAGAACAACCCAAACTATGGTTACACGATGCAAGGTTCCACATTAGGAACCACCACCCAGGAAAGAGATGTAGGTGTCATTGTGGATACCATGTTAAAACCCTCGGCGCAGTGTGCAGTGGCGGCCAAGAGAGCAAATAGAATGCTAGGTATGATAAGGAAAGGAATGGAAAATAAAACAAAAGATATTATAATGCCTCTGTATCGTTCCATGGTGAGACCACACCTTGAATATTGTGTGCAATTCTGGTTGCCGTATCTTAAAAAGGATATAGCGATATTAGAAAAGGTTCAGAGAAGAGTCACCAAAATGGTAAAGGGGATGGAAGGATACTCCTATGAAGAAAGGCTAAAAAGGTTAAGGCTCTTTAACCTGGAAAAGAGACGGCTGAGGGGAGATATGATAGAAGTCTATAAATTAATGAACGGAGTGGAACGGGTAAACGTAGATCGATTGTTTACATTATCAGAATATAGAAAGACTAGGGGACATGCAATGAAGCTACAGGGTAAACTATTTAAGACTAATAAAAGAAAATATTTTTTTCACTCAACGTGTAATTTGTTACCGGAGGATGTAGTAAAGGCTGTTAGTGTAGCTGGGTTTAAAAAAGGTTTGGACAAGTACCTGGAGGAAAGGTCCATAAACCATTATTAAGAAGGGACCCAGGATATCAATGCTTGAACCAATACAAGCATTGTGGAACCTGTGTCCCTTGGGGAAACTGCTAGGTACATATGACCTAGATTGGCTACTGTTGGAAACAGAATACTGGGCTTGATGGACCTTGGTCTGACCCAGTATGGCATATCTTATGTTCTTATGGGTTCCTCTTCAGGAGCTACTGTGATTGAAAGACCTTTAGCCATATCACGGATGAAATCCTGGAATGACATGTCCTCTGGAGGTGACATTCTGCGTTGGGGAGAAGAGGGATCTTCTAAGAGAAACCCTCTAGTGCCAGCAGAATTGTCAGAGTCTTCGGAATCGGAGGAATCGAAGTATTCCTGACCCCGATGCTCCTGCAAAGCACGATCCCGGTACCGATCGAAGTCGGTACCGTGGTGACCCGGTACCACCTTATCCACTCCAGCCGGAGGTGGAATGGGAGGAGTTACCATCGGGGCCGGTACCATCAGTGTCAGTACCAGTGTCCGTACCGGTGTCGGTACCGGCATCGATGTCGGCACCGGTGCCCTTGGGACCACTGGTACCGCAGCTGGGAGAAGAGCTGCGATACTGCGTTCGATAGCAAGAAATCTCTGGTCTATCGACGCTGCCAATGCCTGGGTGTCGGTACCGGTAAGAACAGCCGGAACCCCTAAACATGGCACAGGTAGTTCTTGCGAGGTTGAGGCCTCGAGAACATCCTGCAGCCCCATCGATGCTTTGGAAGCCGAAGCCTCCCACCAGGGCTGTTTTGCCGGTGTGGTTCCCTCAAGGGCAATGCCAATGGCCTCTTGATGCTTAGCAGGAGAGCTACCCTTTGAGGACCGGCTTTTGTGTTTAGTTACCTGAGATCCATGGGAGGAAGAAGAGGCCTTTGATGATGTCGATGCAATGGATCTGGCATCTGAAGAAAAGAGGGTACCGAGCTTTGCGGCCCAGTTCTGTCTTCCTGTTTTGGTCATTCCCATGCAGGAGAGACATTCAGTTGGAGAATGATCAGGTCCTAAACATTTTAGACACCAATCATGGGTGTCAGTGACAGAAATGGTACCGCCACACTTAGTACATTTTTTAAAAACCACTAGTTGGCTTTTCCATGATTTTGGAAAATTGGGGCCTGATGCCCAAAATGGCGCCTAGCACCAAAACAGGAAAGTTTCTGAAAAGAAACAGTCTAGGGTTTTGTTTTGTTTTTTTAGGAAAAGAAAAGAAAAGAACCGGCGGTACCGGTGGGCGTCGTGCGGTAGGCAAATGCGACCACAAGAAAGAATTTTAAAGACGGAATTTTCTGCGGTGACAGGGAATAGGTCCTGTTGGCTCCGCGGAAAACAAAGAACTGAAGAGGGACAGTTGGAAAGGCGGGAAGGCAGTGCACATGTGCTGAGGGATGCTCCCAAAAGCGTTCCTATTGGACACTGGGGAGCGTTCCTATTGGACACTGGGGAGCGTTTCCGCGCAATGATACCCATATGTGAGGACTACATTCCTGCTTGTTCCTGGAGATACTGCATTATGCTTTAACATAACTGTTTGCTCGAGATTTTCCTGTGCGAGTTTTATTCTTGATGCAGAAAGAATTCTAATGTGAGAAGATTTCTAACAAACCACTGTTCTAAATGATAGTGTAGTAGGCAGGCAAATGATCACAGAAAAAAATTATTCCCAATGTAAAAATCTGGGCTGAAACTGCAGTTTTTAACTCATACCTTAACGCTGAATCTGTATGGCAGCTCAATGCTGGCGTAAAGATGCAGGTGGGAGTAAAACGGACAACTGGGTGAAGTTCGACACTTCACATCAGATGACCCAAATAGGCACTGATCTCCTGATCACCATCCTCGTCCCCCCCCCAGCACTCCACATTGCATTCGCTGACAGCCCTCGTCCTGATGCTTTCTACACCACTGCTCACACCCCATCTCCCCAAAAAAACTCCGTGTTGATCTAAGTTGCCCCCACCTCTTCAACTGCCCTTGAAATATTCATTGGTGACCACGAGCACCCCCCCCCCAAAAAAAAAAAATTCAGTGGTGTGGAGGGTCTCCTAACCCCTCCCATACCTCCAACATTAGGAGGCCAGAATGATGCCCATACTCATATCCTCCTACGTCTGTAGCACAATCTTCAAAAATGGTAGCATTTGACACTGCGTCATGCATCAGGATTTATTCATTCAACTGAGCCCATTTGACTCAAATCCCACTCCTTTTCTGACTTTCTTCAATTCAAATTCATGCTTGCCTCCTTCCAGTTAGCCATAGCACTTGCCAAGCAAAACTATGTCCATCTAACTCTCTTGCCTCTGATCCCCTGTTGTCTCTTCTCAACTTTCAACTCTCTCCTCAATGCACCTCCGCCTCCGACCCCTCCTTCTCTTTCTGCCCAAACCCTAGCCAACTATTTCCATGACAAAGTCCACAAGATTGCACTCTAACCTTCACTTGACCCTACTTGTCCTTCTAATTATGGACCCTTCATTTCCAAACTTCTTGAATGTGCAGTTTGCCGCCGCTGCCTTGAATTTCTCTCCTTTCAAGCCCTACTAGATCTATTTTAATCTGGCTTACACTCTACTGAGATGGCTCTTGCCAAAGTCTCCCGTGACATATCCTGGCTAAATCCAAAGGCCTTAACTCAGTCCTCATTCTTCTTGACCTTTCTGCTGCTTTTGACACTGTTGACCACCAGGGCCAGCCCATCCACTAGGCAAGCTAGGTAGTAGCAGCAGCACAGGTGGTTGACGATAGCAACGGCACACATGGGCAGCCACACTACCACCCCCCTAGCTGCCACCGATTCCATTTGGGAGGGAAGGTGGGCAGCATTTCGAAAAAGCTGCTGCTTTTGGAAAAACTGCTGCTGCCACTGCCCGCCTTCTCCTCTTGAGATGGACTCGGTAGCTGGAGGGAGGCGGTTTTAGAGGACCTGTCCTGTTTTGGTTCTCTTCTTATGTCTCCTATTGCTCTTTCAGTCAGGCCGATGCAGAAAGTCAGCAATAGACCCGTGCTGAAGCAATTTTTTACATTCCTGACAAGTGTGATGGGGAAAGCCTGGTGGAAAGCATGGACACAGAAGAGAATCCAGAAATCCCCATGGAAACGGATGATAATGCACTGCTACAAGGAAAACTCAGCCTATGTCAGAGGAAAAGGCAGTTCCCTGTAGGAAGCAAACCACGCCCTAGTGCAAGGGTGGAGACTAACCCCCGTTCTGATTGGTTACAAGGAAGCAGGAAGCCAGGGTTAAAAACCATGTGCAGAGGGAAGGAAGAGAGATCTGGGGGGAGATCTGAAGGGAGACCTGAGGAGAGACCTGGAGACAGAACAGATTGGAGAACCCACAAAGAAGTTGGTCAGGGAAATATCCAGAGAGCCAGTTGGAAGGCAAGAGAAAGCCAAGACCAGAGTCTGAAACCAGAGAGTCCAGGCAGAACAGCCTGGGTGAGAGAAGGTGCCAAGGGAAAGGCACGCTCTCAGACAAAGCCAGCATTCAAAGGTAAAAGCACAGACAATTGGAGAAGCCGTGCAGGCCAGTCAAACAGTTGCTACAGCTGGGAGGATTGGAGAGGTGGAAAGAGCACCAGTGCTGACAGAGAAACAGCCTTAAGGTAAAACTGACCATTTTATATCTGATAAATTGGCAAAAGAGATAAAGGCTAGTTTTATTGAGCAGGAGCTGGAACGCTCCCCCTCTACTGTGAAACGTTGGATTGAAAGCCTAGTACCTGCTGCAAACTCCAGACCAGATAACTCTGATGTTTGTGAAGCTTCTAAATTAGGGGCACTGCAGAGACTATTCTCTAGTGAGAGGATTCAAACCCCTAGTACCAAAACACCTGAAAAGGCTGACTTGCTGTGGGATCACTTCCACCAGTTTCTAAAGAGAGAAAAGCTAAAAGAAGTCCCCACATATGAGAAAGACTTTGGTAATTCTAATGGCATTGAGGAAATGCAGATAGAAACCACTGTGCCTGAATGTGATGATTTTCCTATACCAATGGACTGTTTGACTCACAAGAATACCACAGTAAGAAAGTGAAACAGGAGAGAGTTTTAAAAGCCTTTTAATAAGGTAGCTTTTACCTGTGACTCAGAAGAAAGCAGTGCTGTGCTGTATTCAGTGTTGAGAGTAACGGAGTTTGGGAAGACGTTGTTTGGTGAAAGTGAAACCAGCTGTGTTTAATTCTGCTGCAGTATAGTGTGTGACCATACGGAGCAGTGCAGAGAACAGCAGAGAAGAAAAGTTTTGTTTTTCATTTCTCCTCGTTTTTCCTGTGTTCATCCTTTCATTTGGAGAAGTTATCCTAGTGCATTTGTTGTGTTTTGAACCTCCGCGTGCCTTTGAAAATCCCCATTGTATAAATAAAAATCTTGCAAAGCCTTACCACCTGCCTCAACTACAATTCATTCCTACAGAGTAAAGAACTTTTATTCTAAAGGACAGTAAGGCCGCCCATCAGCTGTCAGCCTCTTGGCCCAGCCGGTGGGTGTCGCACAAGGCACACATTTTAACGTGTGATGCAGGAAGGATGGGGTATGCAAATGACCCCCGCATTAACCACACACATGCAAATGAGCCACTGCAGCATTAAACTGGGAAACTCTCTGGGCACTGCGTGGCTAATTTGCATAAGAGTATTTTGATGGCATTGGGGATGATTGCGGCATCAGGAAAAGCCCCCGATGCCATCAAAATACTGTCAGGAGCCCTACCTGACAAAAAACATTCCCTGGTGGCCCAGTGGCCTGTTCTGCCCCTCCCACCACACAGTATTTTGATGGCATTGGGGATGATCGCGGCATCGGGAAAAGCCCCTGATGCCATCAAAACACTGACAGGGGCCGATGCCCTGATAAAAAGTAATTACCTGGTGGTCTAGCGGCCCCTTGAACCCCCCAGCCTCCAACAAAATGAAAGTTACCTGGTGATCTAACGGCCCCAAAATCCAACCACCCCACCGTACCTTAAAATAGGCGGGAGCACTGTCTACGTGCTCCCACTGTGGTCCACCATCTTATAAAATGGCACGCCTGGCCATGCACAGTGCATCCTGGGATGGACTAGGTGGATTAGACTGCCATATAAGGCATAGTCTACCTTATATGGTGGTCTGACATTACCCAGTGCATCCCAGGATGCATTGCGCAGGGCCAGGTGCCCCATTTTACAAGATAGCAGACCAAAGCAGGAGCTCATAGGTAGTGCTCCCGCCTATTTTAAGGTATGGGGGAGGTTTGGATTTTGGAGTCACTAGACCACCAGGTAATTTTAATTTTACTTTGGGTTGGGGGTTGTGGGGGGGGGGGGAGTCAAGAGGCCGCTAGACCACCAAGTAATTTTAACATAAGAATATAACATATGCCATACTGGGTCAGACCAAGGTCCATCAAGCCCAGTATTCTGTTTCCAACAGTGGCCAATCTAGGTCATACGTACCTAGCAGTTTCCCCAAGGGACACAGGTTCCACAATGCTTGTATTGGTTCAAGCATTGATATCCTGGGTCCCTTCTTAATAATGGTTTATGGACCTTTCCTCCAGGAACTTGTCCAAACCTTTTTTAAACCCAGCTACACTAACAGCCTTTACTACATCCTCCGGTAACAAATTCCAGAGTTTGATTACACGTTGAGTGAAAAAATATTTTCTTTTATTAGTCTTAAATAGTTTACCCTGTAGCTTCATTGCATGTCCCCTAGTCTTTCTATATTCTGATAAGGTAAACAATCGATCTATGTTTACCTGTTCCACTCCGTTCATTAATTTATAGACTTCTATCATATCTCCCCTCAGCCGTCTCTTTTCCAGGTTGAAGAGCCCCAACCTTTTTAGCCTTTCTTCATAGGAGTATCCTTCCATCCCCTTTAACATTCTGATGGCTCTTCTCTGAACCTTTTCTAAAATCACTATATCCTTTTTAAGATACGGTGACCAGAATTGCACACAATATTCAAGGTGCGGTCTCACCATGGAACGATATAGAGGCATTATAATATATTTTGTTTTATTTTCCATTCCTTTCCTTATCATACCTAGCATTCTATTTGCTCTCTTGGCCGCTGCTGCACACATGGGCCGAGGGTTTTAACATGGTATCCACAATGGACGCCTAAATCTTTTTCCTGGGTGGTGGTTCCTAATGTGGAACCTTGCATTGTGTAACCATAGTTTGGGTTGTTCTTCCCTAGGTGCATAACCTTGCACTTGTCCACATTAAATTTCATCTGCCATTTTGATGCCCAGTCTCCCAATTTATCAAGATCCTCTTGCAATTTTCCACAATCCTCTTGGGTTTTAACAACTTTAAATAGTTTTGTGTCATCTGCAAATTTGATAACCTCACTCGTTATTCCACTTTCCAGGTCATTTATGAATATGTCAAAAAGCAGTGGACCCAGCACAGATCCCTGGGGTACACCACTATTCACCTTTCTCCATTGGGAAAATTGGCCATTTAGACCTACCCTCTGCTTTCTATCTTTTAACCAGTTCCTGATCCACAATAGTACACTGCCTCCTATCCCATGACTCTTTAGTTTTGCCAAAAGTCTCTGATGAGGGACCTTGTCAAAGGCTTTCTGAAAGTCCAGATACACAATATCAACCGACTCACCTTTGTCCACCTGATTATTCACTCCTTCAAAAAAACATAGATTAGTAAGACAAGATCTTCCTTGTCTAAAGCCATGTTGGCTGTCTCCCATTAGGTCATGACTATCTACATGCTGAGTAATTTTATTCTTTGATGGTTTCTACCATTTTTCCCAGTACTGATGTCAGGCTCACCGGTCTGTAGTTTCCCGGATCACCCCTGGAACCCTTTTTAAAAAACTGGTGTTACGTTGGCGATCCTCCAATCTTCAGGTATTAGAGATGATTTTAATGATAGTTCACAGATTACTAATAGCAGGTCTGCAATCTCGTATTTCAGTTCTTTCAACACCCTTGGATGTATACCATCCAGCCCAGGTGATTTGCTACTCTTCAGTTTATCTAATAGTTGTAATACATCTTCCCGATGTATCGATATTTCCTTCAATTCTTCCACACCTTTAAATACCACTTCAGTCATGGGTAACATCCCTACATCTTCCTCAGTAAAGACCGAAGCAAAGAATTCATTCAGTCTCTCCGCTATCGCCTTGTCGCTTCTTAGTGTTCCTTTAACCCCTTTATCATCTAATCCAGTGTTTTTCAACTAGTGTGCCGTGAGATATTGTCTGGTGTGCCGTGGGAAAAATTCCAATTTCATCCGTAACATGTGGCCTCGGCTCACAAATTAGGGTTGCCAACCGGCCGGTTTTCAGCCGGCCTGGCCGGTTTTTCCATGGCCAGGCCGGCTGCCGGCACAGTTGTAAAACCGGCCATTGAAAAGCCGGTTTTTTGCTCTGGCCGCAAGATCGGGAGCGGCCAGAGCAAAAAAACGGCTTTTGTGCCGAAGTCCGCGGCGCGAACGCAATCGCGATTCCCTATAGCAGTGCAGCCGCTGGTTCTGCTTTGTACAGAGCAGCGGCTGCACTACACTTACATTGAAAAGTAAAGAGAAACTGTGTCAGGAGCCCTCCGATCATGCAGAGCCCGAGGAAGTGATGTCATGGGGGCGGGCTCCTCACAGGCTGTCTTTCCTTTTCAAATTAACTTTAGCTGCAATAAAGTTAATTTGAAAAGGAAAGACAGCCTGTGAGGAGCCCGCCCCCATGACATCACTTCCTCGGGCTCTGCGATGACCGGAGGGCTCCTGACAGTTTCTCTTTACTTTTCAATGTAAGTGTAGTGCAGCCGCTGCTCTGTACAAAGCAGAAGCAGCGGCTTGGGCAGGGGGGGGGGTGTGTGTGTGAGTGAACCAGCAAGGGGGGGGGAGTGTGAGTGAACCAGCAGTGGAGGAGGGGGGTGGTGTGTGTTAACCAGCAGGGGAGGGGGGTAAGTGAGTGAGTGACCCAGCAGGAGGGGTGAGTAAGTGACAGGGGGGTGGGTGAGTGAACCAGCAGTGGAGGGGGGGGGGTGGTGTGAGTGAACCAGCAGGGGAGGGGGGTTGGTGTGAGTGTTTGATTCCTATTCAAGAGAATTACTTTATATATAGTCAATATAGGCACAGAGGTAAATTTTTTTTAACATGGTGGTGTGCCTCATGATTTTTTTCATGAAAAAAGTGTGCCTTTGCACAAAAAAGGTTGAAAAAACACTGATCTAATGGACCAACTGACTCACAGGTTTTTTGCTACGAATGTACTTGAAAAGGTCTTTACTTCGTGTTTTTGCTTCCGCAGCAAGCTTCTTTTCAAATTCTCCCTTTGCCTGCCATATCAATGCCTTGCATTTGACTTGCCAGTGCTTGTGCTGTTTCCAGGTTTCGTCGTTTGGCTCTTTTTTCCATTTCCTGAAAGATGCCTTTTTGGCAACAGCTTCTCTGACCTCACCTTTAAACCATGCTGGCAGTTTTTTGGACTTCCTTCCACTTTTCTTAAAGTGTGGAATACAGCTGGTCTGGGCTTCCAAGATAGTATTTTAATTTGATTGTGTATTGGGGGGTTCAAAGGGCCACTAAACCATCAGGTAATTTAAATTTTACTTTGGGTTGTGGGGTGGGGTGGGGGATTCAAGGGGCAGCTAGACCACCAGGTAATTTTTATTTTAGGGTGAGGGGTTCAATGGCAACTAGACCACCAGGTTTTGTTTTATTTTATTTTACTTTGGGTTGGGGGTGGGGGGTACAGGACCACTAGACCACCAAGTACTTACTTTCTGTCAGGGCACTAGCCCGACAGTGCTATGATGGCATCGGGGGCATTTCCTGATGCCGCGATCATCCTCGATGTCATCAAAATACTGCTGGGGGGGGGGTTGTTGGGCCACCAGGGATTCTTTTTTGTTGGGCACCTACCCCGACAATGTGTTGATGGCATCAGGGGCTTTTTCTGATACCTGATCTAAGGAGAAGATGATCTAGGCATTGAGGAAAGCACCCAGTGCCAACAAAATACTGTCGGTGGCACACGTTAGAAGTTAACGTCTACTCAGCCCTGCAGTAAAGTTTTCGCGCTATGGCTGGTTGTGAAATCCTCTACCCCTGTCTCTGCATCAGCGTAGCCATGATTTGTTTACCAGACCAATTGATTAAAATACATTTAAATAATTAAAAGTTCATTTAAATAGATTTAAATACATGTGGCATTAGTTGGGTGCTCGTTTTTCCATTGGCGTTTACGTCTGTTTTCTGCATTTAGTTCAAATCATTTTTATTAAGTTTTAAACATTTAAAGACATGTACACAGCTTGTATCAGTAAGCAGAAGAGAGGCATAAACAACGGGCTCAAGATGCACAACACACATAACAATGCGAAAGAGGACACTATACAGCCCTAGAACTTCACAACAGCATATACATCAATGCAAGAAAAAACCAGATTTGAATATACAGTATAGAAAGCCCTACATGGTGCAAAACAAAGTTATTGCCCATACAACAACTGGCTGCCATCTCCAAGGTTCTCCCCCTCCCCTTCCACCCCCCCAACCCCCCCCCCCTGATCCCCCCCCTCCCCACCCGCTCTGGTCGGTCCTCATGTATAAGGGTATAGGAGGTACTCAGGGGCCAGGGCAAAAAGGGCAAGTCAAGCCGATAGGGCCAAGGATACCCCCTAGCCATCCAGTAAAAGGGCATGTTGCGTAAGGTACGGGCGAGGGAAATCCAAGCCAAAGCGGCTGAGGCGGACCTAAGAGGCAGCATGAGCTTACCGTAGCAATCGGACACACTCCCCCTCGGTCACACCATATACATGCGCCCGGCCGCGCCTCATACATTCAAAATCACACTCCTCTCTCGGGGAGCTAGTGTCTGAATAACGGGGAACCAACGTCCCATGAAGATATCCCAGTGTCTTCCCCCCTGTTGCTTGGCCGTGAGTTTCTCCATATACAATAACTCGCGCAGGGCCCTTTCCCACAAGAACAGTCCTGGTGGCGTAGCATCCATCCAACGAGTCAAGAGGGTTTTCTTGACCAGCAGAAAGCCACGCTCCAGAAGCTCCCTGTGTGACAGGGCCGGGATCTGCTCCACGGCGTTCCAGTCATGAAAAAGACAAACATCCCTCTGACAAACATCTCCAATACCTAACCATCCTGCCAGCTTAGTACAGGCCTGCCGCCACACCTCTCGCACTGCAGTGCAGTCCCAAAAGCGATGCAACAAAGAGCCCACATGTTGGGAACACCAGGTGCAGGTAGACGTGGGACGCAAACCAGCCTGAAAGGCCCATTGATCTGTAGCATAGGCTCTCCAGAGAAACTTATACTGCAATTCCTGTAAATATACCCAGAAGGATCCCTTCGGGATGCGGCCAAACGCTGCGCGCAGGGACTCTTCCGTCATCCCCTCCACCCCGTCGTTACACCACCTAGTCGCCAGCGCGGAGAGTGGGGGGCCAGCCGTAAGGGAGCTCAGAAGCTGACGGTAAACCGGGTTTCCTCGGTCTCGCTCCACCAGTAATTGCAAAATTTGCCTAGGGGTCCCCAGGAGAGGCCGCTCCCCGCCCGGCAGCCGTCCCCGCAAACCCTCTAAGTAATGGCGAATCTGCAGATACCCATAAAATTGACGCGGGGGGAGATGAAAGCGTATAGCGAGAGCCTGATAGGTCTCAAGGCCCTCCCCTCCCGGCAGATACAGGTCCCCGAGACACGCCAAGCCACGTTCCAACCAAGATTGGAATATATTCCGGGGAGACATCCCAGGGGGAAACGCCGGATTACCCACCAGAGGGAGCAGTAGAGAAGTCTTTGAGTTCCACCCCAGCCGAGCACTCAGCGCGCGCCAGGCAGCTCGGAGCGCCCCCATATAGACACCACTCCCTCCTACCGTCCCTAAAGAAGGCCGCTCCATATGCAAGACATAAAGACTATGATAAGGGGCACACAGCCCATTCAGGGGAGCTACTGGAGTACATCCCTCTCCGTCGTCCAACAGGCCCCAGAGGTGGCGCGCCATGTAGCGGATATTGTAGAGCCGCAAAGAAGGCAAACCTAGTCCCCCTTCCTCCACCCCCGACATCAAGGCCTTCAAAGGGATCCGGGCGCGCCTTCCACCCCACAGGAAACCCCGGAGGAGGCCGTCCAACTTCTTCCAATCTTTCGCCAAGATCCAAAGAGGCAGTAGGCGAAGAACATATAACCAGCGAGGAAGCTCAACCATCGTGAACAGTGCCACCCGTCCCTTCAAAGACAATGGTAGTCCCTTCCAGCCGGAGAACACGGCCTTTGTTTTCGCCAGCAGGTGCGGGAGATTAGCCAGGTAGAGCTGATCAGGCTGGTCTGGGAGATTAACACCCAAGTACCGAAGAGATTTCCCGGCCCAGGCCAGGGGGAAAGGCCCGTCCCACGTCGGCCGCACTCGGCCACCCACATCCAGCACCATTGACTTGGAGGCATTTATTTTAAGACCCGAAAAGCTACCATAGTACTCTATCAACTGCAAAGCCCGCGGCAGAGACTGCGCGGGATGTGTGAGACACAAGAGCATATCATCTGCGAACGCGCTGACTTTGGTCTCCTCCCCCCCCATCACCACCCCCCGCACCTGCGGGTCCCGTTGGATAGCATGCAATAAGGGCTCGAGGGCTAAAACAAAGAGAAGAGGGGAGAGAGGGCACCCCTGTCGAGTGCCCCTCTCAAGAGTAAATGGCTCGGAGAAAGTACCATTAACACCCACTCTAGCCATAGGCAAGGTATAAAGAAGCCGTAGCCAATTTGCATAGGCACCGGTAAAACCCATGACTCCCAGGACATCCCACAGAAAAGTCCACGCCACCCGGTCAAACGCCTTTTCTGCATCCAGGCTAACCATCAGTAAAGGTGCTTTCTGGCGTAATGAAGCTTCCATCCCCAACAGTAATTTGGCAATATTCTTAGAGGCCTCTCGACCCTGCACAAAACCCACCTGACGAGGATCGATGAGAGATGGCAAGATGGGGTTTAACCTTTTTGCCAAAACTGAGGCCAAAATCTTCATATCACAATTGATAAGCGATATGGGCCTATATGAGGCCGGATCTAGCAAATCCTTCCCCGGCTTTGGGAGCACAGTTATATCAGCGCAGCGCATATCTCGAGGGAAGTGACCCACACGACAAGCTTCATCATATAGGATCACCATTGTTGGGGCAAGGCGTGCTGATAGAATTTTGTAATATTCATACGTAAACCCATCTGGGCCCGGAGCTTTATGATTACTCCCCGCGTGAATCGCCCGCTGTATTTCCCCTACCGTTAAAGGGGCATTAAGCTTTTGCACTTCCAACTCAGATAAGTGGGGTAAGTCCAGGTCGTGCAAAAATCGTTTCCCGGTCTCATAGTCCCGCTCTTCGTCAGTGTACAACTGCGCATAAAACTTTCGGAAGAGTTCGGCTAATTGCGGAGGTTGATGTTGCAACATTCCCCTTGCATCTCGAAGCACTGGGATGAAGCGCGCACCGCCAGGGGCCTTGACCAATTTGGCCAACAATCTGCCAGACCTATTTCCATATCGAAACAATTGATGTTTATGGCATTGCATAGAATAGTGGGCTCTGCGATGCAGAAGTTCATGAAGGGCCGCCTGCGCCCCAACATACTCTAGCCGCAGCGCTTCCCCCCCTACCCTGCCGACCTTACGCTGCAGATCACGTACTTTGCGCTCTAAGACCAAAAGACTGCGGTCCATGTGTTTGCGGCGCTTGACACAATAAGCGATAATCGCTCCACGCAGGACCGCCTTACTGGTTTCCCAGAGCAAAACGGGGCGAACAGTCCGGCGTATCATTGAAAGAAAGGAACTCATCCCATTCCCCTTCCAGGAATTTTCGAAAATCCAAATCTTCCCACAAGTAGGTGGGGAAGCGCCAGCCCATTCGCGAAGGCCCCGCACATTCCCAGGTTACCCACACTAGGCCATGGTCTGAGATCACGATCGGTTCAATGCCAGCCTGCACCACTTTGGACACAGCCCCCTCGCTCACCAAAATATAGTCCAGATGAGACCAAGTATGGTGTGCTCGGGACTGGTGGGTATAATCGCGCGACCCAGGATTAAGAAGACGCCATATATCCACCAAGTCCCCCATCCGGCACAGGTACCCCACACCTCTATTTCGCCAAGCCCGCACATCACCAGACATGGATTTGTCCAGGAGCGGATCATGTGGACAATTAAGATCTCCCGCCAAAATCAAACTACGGGTTTTTGCTCCTTGGACAAAGCCCAGCAATCTACGGAAGAAGGCATGGTCGTAGACGTTAGGGGCGTAGACATTGACCAGCCAAATTTCCTCGTTATAAACTTTGGCATGCAGTAGGAGGTATCTCCCCCCAGGATCAGCCGTCAGGTGTTGCACTTCAAAGGGCGTACCCCGTTTCACCAGAACCGCCACCCCAGCCTTCCTAGTCCCGGAAGAGGCGCCATACACACTCCCCACCCAGTCTCGGGCCAGCTTCTGATGCTCCACATCGCTGAGGTGCGTCTCCTGCAACATGGCTATATGGGTCCCCTGTCGCTTAAGGAATTGCAGTATTTTAGTACGTTTCACAGGGGAGCCAATGCCCCCGACATTCCAAGATGCAATTTTCAAATTAGACATACACAGTTGAGAGGTGCGCATTGCAACAATATCACAAATACAAGTCCCGGGAGTCGCCCAGCCTCGACTCCCAGAGCAAGTTCCCATTCAGTAAGCCCAACAGACCCTCTCCCTGATCCCCCACCTCCATCATTGAAAGACCCAACAGGACAGCCCCCCCCCACTGCCATGACCCTCCCTCCCCTTACCCCAGCCTGCAACCATTCCCCTATCGCCCCCCCCTCCCCATCATCCTCCCTACTAACCCCACCCCTCCCCCCCCCCTGCTCTTCCCCCCCCAGTCACCCACCCAAGGCCCTAACTCACCCTCCCAAGCACCCACACACGCAGTCCCACACACACTCTCACAGGCACTCCCAGTACTACCCCATTCCCAACTCCCCATGAACATCCTCCCCATCTTACCCAAATACTACCTAACCCTAAGGCGTATATACCCCACTACTTGGGGGCAAGATCACTGACCACCTCCCATGCGCCTCCAGGCCAACAAGTGTTGCAGGCGGCAACAAATAGCCCAGCTGCACCACCCAAATGGAGGACACCAAACAAAGGCCAACCAGCCAAACAGTGCATGCTCTAAGGCCCTGCCAAACGCAGTCTCACTTATATAGTCCATCAAGGTTGATCAGCTGCCGCAGCGGGAGGAGTCGTCAAGGCGGCCAAAAACTTTCTCGCAGCCGGGGCCTGTTCAAAGCTGTGCGTGGCGCCCTTATGAAATATTTTCAATACGGCCGGGTAGCTCAGGGCAAAGCGGATTCCCCTTTGGATAAGCTCAGCACAGATGGGCGAAAACTCTTTTCGTTTGGCAGCCAGCGTGGCCGAGTAGTCCTGGAACAGGTAGACGGGCACATTGTCCAGCTTCAGGTCTCGTTTTTTTCGATACGCTTGAAGAATGAGGGTCTTCTGGTGGAAATCTAAGAGGCGCGCTAATACCGGTCGAGGCCTAGCACGATTCTCCTGCCATTGGCCCAGCCGGTGTGCTCTTTCCACGCGGACCCGACCTTGCAAATCTGTCAGGCCCAGCTCCTTCGGCAGCCACGTGTCAAACAGAGAGAAGAGCTGCTCCCCAGTCCAGGATTCCGGGATCCCAATCAGTCGCAAGTTATTGCGGCGGGATCTATTCTCCAGGTCATCAACCTTGAGAAGCAGGGCGTCAATCTGCGCCTGCTGCTGCTGCTGGGCCTGCTGTGCTGCTGATTCCCCTTCCTCCAGACTGGACACCCTCTGCTCAACCTCCTCCATTCTCTGGGTGAGTTCTCCAAACATGTCGGTCATCTCCGCAAGCTTCTGCATCACCGCTGCAAATTTGGGCTCCAGCAATTTAGCAACCTCATAGGCCAGCTCTTCCGGCCCCGAATCTGCACTCTCCTTGCCTGGGGAGTCGGGCCCCCCTATCGGTTTCGCCGCCGGCGCCATCTTGAGCTCTCGCGCCCCGGCAGCCTTCTCCCGTCTTGCCGCAGATTTCATTATCCGGCCCCGTTAGCACCGAATGCAGGGCACCGGAGCGGTGCTTTAGTGTTCGGTACAGCTGGTAGGTAAGTTTACCGCCCAAACGGTCTTTTATGCCGCCGATTTAACTGCAGTTTCTTAAGGAGGCCTGGGAGCTCGGCAAGGACACGTCCTCACCCGCTCATGCGCTCACGTGATCCTCCTGTTTTCTGCATTTAAAGGTTCGTAAAGTGTGCTTAAACCCATTCTAGCTTTCTGCATCAGCCCAAGTGTTTGTTCTGGTGGTTCCTTCTCTACTACTCTCCTATTCTCAGTTGGTGTACCCTAAGGGTTGGTTCTGGGCCCTCTCCTTTTCTCTCTCTATACCCAGTCCCTTTGTGCTCTCATCTCCTCCCATGGATTTCAGTATCATTTTTATGCTGATAACTGTCAGGTCTATCTGTCTACACCTGATATTTCTCTGACACTCCAGGCCCACATCTCTGCCTGCCTGACATCCAGGGCCGGCCCGTCCATTGAGCGAGAATGTTTCTTGCACAGGGCCCCGCGTTTCAGGGGGCCCCGCGCAAACATTCTGATCCTAAAGTCAAATTAAAAAAAAAAAGCAAGCTGTCTTCTCCCGCTGCCGGGGCCGCTGCGGCAGAATCGTCTGTGCTGCGGGGCCCCCCCTGCCCAGCAGAGCCTGCCCTCCCCTGTATCCGCTCTCTCGTACAGCTGCCTGCAGTCTCACGCGCCGGCTTTCAGAGCGCGAGGGGAGAGTTTCTCCCTCGCGGCTCTGTTAAGCCCGCGGGGGCTGATGGGAAGTTCCCATCAGCCCCCGCGGGCAACTTCCCATCAGCCCCCGCGGGCTTAACAGAGCCGCGAAAGGGAAACTAGTCCCTTTGCACTCTGAAAGCCGGCGCGTGAGACTGCAGGCAGCTGTACGAGAGAGCGGATACAGGGGAGGGCAGGCTCTGCTGGGCAGGGGGGGCCCCGCGGCACACTCGATTCTGCCGCGGCAGCCCCGGCAGCGGTAGAAAACAGCTTTTAAAAAAAAAATTTTTGGCTGAGCTGGGCTGGGGGGGGGGGTTAGGAGTGCTGATGGGCTATGGGGGGCTAGGAGTGCTGCTGGGCGGGGGGGGTTTGGAGTGCTGTTGGGCTATGGGGGGCGGGGGGGGGGTTAGGAGTGCTGATGGGCTATGGGGGGCTAGGAGTGCTGATGGGCTGGGGGGTTAGGAGTGCTGATGGGCTGGGGGGGGCTATGGGGGGGGTTAGGAGTGCTGATGGGCTGGGGGGTTAGGAGTGGTAATGGGCTATGGGGAGGCTGGGGGGTTAGAAGTGGTGATGGGCTATGGGGGGCTGGGGGGTTAGGAGTGGTGATGGGCTATGGGGGGGTTGGGGGGGTTAGGAGTGGTGATGGGCTATGGGGGAGCTAAGTCTTTATATGGGCTGATGGGATTAGGACTGGAAGTGGGTTGATGGGGGGTTAGGACTGCTAATGGGCTATGGGGGGCTTAAACTAAAAATTGGGTGATGGGGATTAGGACGAAATGGGCTGATGGGGGGGTTAACACTGGAGGTGGGCTGATGGGGTTAGGACTGGTAATGGGCTGTGGGCTGATGGGGGGTTAGGATTGGTAATGGGCTATGGGGGGGTTAGGACTGATAATGGGCTATGGGGGGGCTAGGACAGGAAATGGGATGATGGGGAGGGGTTAGGACTTGAGGTGGGCTGATGGGGTTAGGACGGGTAATGGGCTGTGGGCTGATGGGGGGGTTAGGACTGGCAATGGCTATGGGGTGCTGACTGGAAATGGGTTGATGGGGTTAGGACCGGAAGTGGGTTGATGGGGGGGGTAGGACTGGTATTGGGTTGGGGGGTTGCTAGGACTGGAAATGGGCTGATGGGGGGCTAGGACTGGAAATGGGCTGATGCAGGGACTAGAAGGGAATGGATGCTGGGTGAGGCTGGAACTAGAAGGGAGCTGATGTTGGGGGAGGATTAGAATGGGATGGGGCTGGGAGAGTAAAATGGAGAGGGGAAAAATATTGTGTGGGAGGGATAAAAAAATCTACAATTGGCCGGGTATTGGGAGAGTAAGTGGGGATTGAGGATGGAGGGGTAAAATTTGAGTGGATGAAATAGGAATGAGGAAAGAGCAAAAGGAGAAAGATTAGTATGTTAAAGCAGATGTAGAGAGAGAATGGAAAAAAAAACTAGAAGAGAGAAGAAAGGACAAATGGACAGCAGATGGAGAGTTAGCAGAAAACATGAAGAAACCAGAAGAAAGTGGCTGGAGCAATTGCAACTGAAAAAAAATGCACAAAAAGGTAGAAAGATATCTTTATTTTGAATTTATTAACTGGAATATGAAAGCTCTGGGAAATGTGCATCATTAACGTCTGCACTTTGGTACAAGAGGAAATTTATAGTTTTATTTCTACAGTGTTGTTGTACATTCCAAGTTTGGCTTTTGGGGTTCCCAGTTTAATTATTGCCTTCCTGTTTCTAAATTGTGATTCCTTGGTTGGTGATGGTCTATGTTCTGCATGTGTAACTGAGCTGAGGTATTCTGTCTATGTAATTCCTATTTGACATTGCCACTTGTTGTTTCCCCAGTAGGTCATGTATTGTTGTTCTCTGAAATGTATTGGTTTAATATTTGCAGTGTTGCCTTTTGATAGGTAGGGTATGGTGCTTTGTTAGTCCTGGTAGTGCTGTTAGGATACGGCGGGTTTGCTATTGGTTCTAAATGGGCAGTGTTTGTAGTAGTTCCTAATGTGCCTGGCGGTTGGCACTGGATTATAGTAATGTAGAAATCTTTTAGTCTGTCTTTATCCATACATTCATTAAGAGACATGTTTACTAAGTTACTGTATGTTAGCATTATGCAAATATTTATGCAAATAAGGCCACTTATGCAAATGAGGCCCCGCACCGAGTCTCTGCACATGGCCCCGCACCCCCCTTGGGCCGCCCCTGCTGACATCACTACCTGGATGTCTCACCGCCATTTGAAACTGAACATGGCCAAAATCAAACTTCTTATTTTTACCCCTAAACCCTCCTACCTCCTTTCTCAATTGTTGTAAATAATGTTCTTATGCTTCCTATTTCCTCAGCCTGCAACCTTGGGGTCATCTTTGACTCCTCCCTCTCCTTCTCCACACACATCCAACAGATAGCTAAAACGTGTTGTTATTTTCTCCATATCATTTACAAAATTCTCTCCTTCCTTTCTGAACATACTACTAAAAAACAGTTATCCACTCATTAGTCACCTCCTCAACTATTGCAACCTCCTCCTTGTTGGTTTCCTTTTGAGTCACCTTTCTCCCCTTCAATCTGTTCAGAACTCTACTGCGCAGCTTATCTTCCGCCAGCTCCGATATATTCATTTAACCCCTCTTCTCAAGTTACTTCATTGGCTCCTCTTCTGTTTCCATATCCAATTCAAACTTCTCCTTCTGACCTATAAATGCATAAACTCTACTGCTCCTCGCTACGTTACCTCTCCTTTCTCACACCTCTCCTCATTAACTCCTCTCTTCCACTGCCCTGTTTCTCTCTATGCCTTTTTATTTCACTATCAACTCCAGATGTCGATCCTTTCAACTTGCTGCTCCTTATGTCTCAAACTATTGTCACAGGCCCTCCCTTTGGCAACGTGCTTGGAGGTCAGGGTGGACATTTATTTTTTTCTTGAAGTGAGAAACTTCTTTTGCCCAGAGGGATTCTGGGACTAGTAGTTCACCTCTTTGGAATGAATAGTTGTGAATGCCAATATAAGTGGTAAGGTAAAGGGTTTTATTCCCATACAGCACAAAAGGTTTCCAAATGAAAGCAAACAGGTTTCACCTTATTCTGGATTATCACCAAACATTTACAAAGTCCAAACTGTTATACGTGTTTCACAGTTCTTGTTACTTAGGCAGGTTGAAAGCAAACAAACAGGTCAAATAAAACAAAATCAAAGCTTCTTTTCAGCTTAAACAAACAGTGTTTTCAAGTATGTCCTAGCCACTATACTTCAGGTAGGGATTCCACACTCCCTGCAATACATAGTGTGCAGTCCATAGGACATTCAGACTGGGCTAATTCAGGTTCCACAAGGTCCAATTGCATAGCCTCTGACTCTGCTACGTTAATTGCTAGACATGGGTTTCCTTTCATTAGGTCTGGCAATACGTCAGTGGTTCTCTTCAGGCCTTGCCAGCCCTGCTCTGCTTGTTCTGGCAAACAGGTAATGTGCTCTTTGGCTAGTACTTTCCGTACAAGTTTCCACACCTTCTGACAACTAGGTTTGCTATAGCCATGGCTCCCTGACTTCCAGGCTTCTCTAAGACCTGGCTCAGATCTAGGAAAGGAATTGTATCTGTACCTTGGCTCTGAGCTGTGGATCTCCAGTGTATCGTCTGCAAGGCGCTCTCCTGCTTTCTCTGTCTCCTCTGAAGACCTCTCTCTGGGGCTCTCCAATATGAGACTGTCCTTCCTGGAACTTGTATTTTCCCTGTAAGGACTTCCAGTTCAGCTGCCTTTCCTTTTGTAATTGGAGCCTTCTGCTTTCTCTCTCCTCAGTATCAGTAGGCGCTCTCCTCCTCTCTACAGCAGCAACGCTTTCTGCTCCTCTCCCTGGAATACTTCTCCTCTGAAGACTTCCCCTCTGAAGACTTTTCTCTCCTAATTGGGGACCGCTTATAAGAGCGTTCCTCAGCTAAAGTTCCTGGCATTCTAAACAGGTGTGTTTGATTACTCTTTGAATTAGGCTTTGCCTCCTCTACTCTAGGGCATGTCAGCTTTCCTCGTGAGAGTCCTTGCTTGCTCCCTCTAGCTGTACTTCTATCTAACTGCACTCTACACATGTCTGATTCTTTAACAGAATCAGTGTTTTTTTCTAACTCCATAGGCTCAGTGGTGTCAGCTTCATCACACTATTCGCATCTGTACATCAAGCTTCATCTCTCCCCCTTTTCAAATCCAGGCTAAAGGCTCACCTCTTTGTGGCTGCTTTTGGCTGTTGATCCCTTGTTTTCCTTGTGTCTCCTTACCCTTCCCTTTTTGTACTCTTATTCTAATCTATTATATTGTCTGTCTTAATTAGATTGTAGCAGTTTGGTGTGCTGTTAGACTGATTGAGTGCATCGTCTGTTGACACATTGTTTTGTCTCCCTTTGATGAAGAGGATGCAAAACACCTTGATGGCATCTAGAGTGGGGTTGGGGCTGTTGTGCAGATAAATCTTGTGTCTTTATGTATGGATGATCAATATGAAAGTTTATGCTGCATAGTAACATAGTATATGACAGCAGATAAAGACCAGCATGGTCCATCTAGTCTGCCCAGCAAGGTGGCAAGAGTAGGTGCACTTGCAGCTCCATGCAGGTCACCCCTCCCCATGCCTTTGTTTAGGGGTGTATCCACCGCTCCATGCGGTCACTCCTATTTGTTGAGATATAAGAGATAGTTACGTTTATTTTTATTTTATCCTGTTGCTATAAAGGGATCCACTATGCCTGTCCCATGTCATTTTGAATTCTGTCACTGTATTTGCTCCCACCACCTCCATTGGCAGGGCGTTCCAAGCATCCACCATCCTTTCAGAGAAAAAGCATTTCCTGACGTTGTCTTTCAGTTTACCCCCTTGCAGCTTCATGTTATGCTCTCTAGTTTTACAGTTTCCCCATCCTTGAAAAAGGTTTGTTTGCTCATTAATACTCTTTAAGTATTTAAAGGTCTATCATAGCTCCCCTATCCCTCTCTCCTCTAGCGTATACTGCGACGCCCCTGCCCCGCCTTAGGGCTAAAAGACAGGAGCAGCCTATTGCCTCGTGAGGAATGGAGTTAAAAACTGTTCCCTGGTAATGCTGGGTAATGTAGTTCTTGTGCTCCTTTCACTCCGAAATAAGTGTAGTTGTGTGCCAGAGACGGTAAGGCTTGTTTGCAAGTATTTTATTGTTGTTGGGGAGATTCTTCCAGCGCATCACAAAATTCATAAACAAGAACAAAAACTGGTGCTTTAACATGAACAGAATAAACTTAGCAATAAAGTCAACTAAAGTAGAATTCAGCTTTAACTTCAGCTTTACTTCTAGGGAGTTTGACTCAGCTCTGCCCCAAGAGGTGATTCCCATTTAATGCAGCCTCTTTACATGCACTGTTACGTTCACAGTGGGAGCTTAATTCAGGTGCAAGTAATTAAGGTTTCCAAAGCATGGCAGTAGAAACAGCTCCGTTGTATTTTACTCATACACGGCACAGCAAGCTTCTTTACTCTGGTATTTCCATACAACACAATGAACAATCCATACTATTACAGTCAGGTAAGTCAGAATCAGTTTGCATTAATTCTTCAGACTGTATAGAATTAGTATCTTCATTCAATACTGGTTGTCTGCCTGCTTTTAGATCTAGAAACTCTTTAAAGCTTTGGAGAAGCAATTCAGCCTGTTGGTTGCTAGATAAGCAAATTGTCAGCAGCTATTAAGCTTCTCTCTTGGTCAGTAATGTTTCCCTTCTCCCCTCTCAGGCTAAATAAGTCAGGGTAACATTTAGGCTCTCTTAGTAAGGCTTCAAACATAGGAGAATTGAGTTTACCTTCACTCTTGTAACTCCTAGGAAAACTGCTTACTTTTTGCCAAGCCCCTCTCGTCCTAGGTAGCTCAGACGTCTTCCAGCTGTGAGGGTTCCTGTGTCTCTCTGGTCCCAACTGTATTCCAAAGAATGAGTTTTCTTTCTCACTTGCCTGCCGTGGAGGCTTCCTCTTCCAGGGCTCTGCCTTCTTCCAGGAGTCTAATCCAGGGCTACGTCCACTTTCCTCAGGACTTTTCACAGCCCTTGAAAAGATCCTTGCAGGTCTTCTTTTATTACCAGGGTCAAACGTACTGCCACACTGCTTCCTGGTCTTCCATTCACTCTCTGACTCACTCTCAGCTGATGTACCAAACGTCTTTCCACAGCTCGTCCTCTCACAGGTCCTTTGCTCTGAGGTCCTCTGCTCAGAGTTCCTTGTGCAGCTCTGTGCACTGCTCTGCCTACTTCGGCTCAGTCCTTGGCTGCTCTTTGCTCCTCCTGCACTCTCTGCTCCCTTTGCCCTCTTTGCTCCCTTTGCTCTTAGCAGGGTCATTCTCAGGTTTAAAACGAGGTTCTCTTCCAGGCACGCCCCTTCCAACCACTGGGTGTGCCCAATCAGGACTACTCAACTCCTCCCCTGGGCTGGTATCCATTCTTAGCTCAGCAGAAAGGAGTTTCTTTCCTTCCAGTATTGTCAATCTGGCGTAAATCCTGTTGCCCTTCAGGATTTTCCTCGGTCTCCATTGCCTCAGGAGGGCGCTCTTCACCACAATACATATTTAGGTCTTCAAGTCTCTTCTCATACGTCTTCTGGCACAGGCTCCAAATCATTTTGGTCACCTTCCCCTGAACCGTTTCCAGTCTTTTTATATCCTTTGTGAGATATGGTCTCCAAAACTAAACACAGTATTCCAAGTGAGGCCTCACCAGTGACTTGTACAGTGGCATTAGTACCTCCTCCTTTCTGCTGGTAATTCCTTTGTGTGCAACCCAGCATCCTTCTGGCTTTGGCCACCGCCTTGTCACACTGTTTTGCCACCTTGAGATCCTCAGAAACAATCACTCCAAGGTCCTTCTGGTCTGTGCACACCAACTTCTCTTCCCCTATCACATACAATTCCCTTGGATTTCTGCATCCTAAGTGCTTGTCACTGCACTTCAGATTAAATCTTAACTGCCAGTCATTGGACCATTCTTCCAGCTTTTGTAGATCTTTCCTCATGTTATCCACTCCCTCAGGGGAGTCCACTGTGTTGCAAATTTGTGTCATCTGCAAAACGACAGACTTTCCATTCAGTTCTTCAGCAATATCACTTACAAATACATTGAATAGTACCGGTCCCAGAACCGATCCCTGGGGCACGTTGCTAATCACCCTCCTATCATCTGAATGAGTTCTGTCGTCTGTCAATTTCTGTTTACCATCACCTTCTGTCATCTGTCAATTTCTGATCCAGTTCACTACCTTGAGACCCACCCCCAGGCTGTTCAGTTTATTGATAAGACTCCTGTGAGGAACAGTATCAAATGCTTTGCTGAAATTTAGGTAGATCACATCCATTACATGCCCTTAATCTAGTTCTCTTGTCACGCATTCAAAGAACTCAGATTTGTTTGGCATGATTGTCCTGTGATAAAACCACGTTGCTTCGGATCATACAATCTATTGGTTTTGAGAAAGTCCACTATTCTCTTTTTCAGGAGCGCCTCCATTACTTTTTCCGCCACTGAGGTAAGGCTTACTGGCTTGTAGTTTGTCACTTCTTCCATATTGCCACTTTTGTGAAAAGGTAACACATCAGCCCTTCTCCAGTCCTGTGGAACTTCTCCTGTCTCCAAGGATCTATTAAAAACATCCTTTAAAGGCCCTGCAAGAACCTCTGAGCTCTGGGATGTATCCCATCTGGTCCCATGGCCTTGTCCACTTTCAGTTTTGCAAGCTGTTCAAACACATCTTCTGTGAATGGTGTAGTATCTACTCCATTCCCATTTGCATATTTGTCAATCACAGGTGGTCCTTCTCCAGGATTTTCTTTAGTAAAAACAAAACAGAAGTATTTGTTTAGCATTTTTTCTTTCAATGTCACTTTCCATGGATCCATTCTCGGCACTTTTGAGTCTTGCAAGTCCGTCTCTGATCTTCCTCTTCTCTTGAATATACCTGAAAAAGTTTTGTCTCCATGCTTCAGATCTTTAGTCATCGTTTCTTCTGCCTTTGATTTTGCTATCCTTATTTCTCTTTTTGCCTCATTTAGCTTTGTCCTATATTTTGTTCTGTGTTCCTCTGTTTGTGAGCTTTTGAATTTTGTGAAAGCTGTGGTTTTTGCCTTAATTTGTGCAGCTATTTCTTTGGAGAACCAAATAGGTTTCCTTTTCCTCTTGGTTTTATTTACTTTCCTTACATATGTATCCATTGCCCCTTTTATTGCCTCCTTTAGTTTAGCCCACTGCAATTCCACTTCACTCCTCCTTCAGACACTTGGCCATTTTACTGAAGTCAGTGTTTTTTGAAGTCTAGGACTTTGAGCTTGCTGTGCTTGGATTCTGCCTTGATTTTTAATCTCAAACCACACTATTTGATGATTACTGCTGCTCACATGGGCATCCACCCAGACATTCCACACTCTATCTCCGTTGGTGAGTACTAAATCCAGCATCGAACTTTCCCTGGTCGGTTCCTTCACTACTTGTCTTAGCAATGCATCTTGGAAGGCATCCACAAGTTTACTTTTTTCCAGATTTGCAGAAGGAATACTCCAATCCACATCAGGTAGATTAAAGTCACCCAATCTGATCACTTCCCTCTTCATGGCTACCTTTGCAATATCATCCATCAAGTCTATCCATTTCTTCGGTTTGAGTTAGAGGCCTGTAGACTACACCAGTATGGATGATAGTGTCATCTTCTTTTTCCAAAACAATCTACAGCACTTTTCCTCACATCCCCTGTATTTCAGCAGTTTTAATACTGCAGTCTCCAGATTTATGCTCTGTGGGCAAGGGGATATGTGAAAATATTTTTGAAGATATTGATATTTAAGAATTAAAAAAGAAAAAAAAAAAGTAATTAAAATAAAATTATCCGACCATGGATAATAGTAGTTTTTCTAGGATCCTTGATGTTCCTGAGCATTTTGTCTAAGGCTTAGATTGATATGCCTGTAATGTTAGTTTGATGGTCTGAGATCCTTTTCTTCCTACTAATATTGTGGTAAGATATACACCTGAAGATGTTTATATAGGTAGAATGAAGTTCTTTACTGGAGAACATTATTGGCACCCTTATAAAGTTTGAACAGAAGAACCACATTCTTACTGCAGTAAAATCATACACACCTGTGATCAATTGTCAGTACTCACATGACTTGAATCAACCAATGAATAATGGCTCTAATGTTTAAAATGGCCACATTAACTCTGTTCCATTTTCACAATGGTGAAGACAAGAGAGCTGAATGAGACGGTCATAAAAGCCATTATCAAACATCAAACTTCAGAGGGGGTACAAGGCCATCTCCAATGGCCTTGGGATTCCTGTGTCTATAGTTCACAATGTTATTAAGAAGTTTTCTGCTCATGGAACTGCTCATGGAACTGTCAAGAACCTCCAAAAACGTGGTGGGAAGAGGGAAATTAATCTAAGAATTCTTCAAAGATTAGTTCAAACTGTTGGAAAAATACCACATACAAAATCCAAAGCGTTTAAGGCTGACCTGGAGCAATCTGGAGTGGTGGTTTCAACCCTTATGTCGTGCACCTTATGTCGTGCACTAAACAAAGAAAGACTTCATGGAAGAAGGCCAAGAAGGACCCCACTGCTCAAAGACAGACATAAAAAGACATGCCTGATCTTTGACCAAACCTACCTTGAGAAACCACAATCCTTTTGGGAAAATGTTCTGTGGACAGATGAAACCAAACTTGAGCTCTTTGGCAATGCAGACCAGCAATACATTTATAGGTGAAGAAATGAAGCTTACAAATTAAAAACCACCCTTCCTACAGTTAAATATGGTGGAGGTTCCATAATGTTGTGGGCCTGATTTGGTGCCTCACTAACTAAAGGCCTGGAACGTATTAAAGGAATCATGAAGTCAGAGGACAACTAAGGTATTTTGGAATGAAATGTGCTACCTAGTGTCAGAAAATTAATTCTGGGTTGAAGTTCATCGGTCCTGGGTCCTCCAGCAAGACAATGACCCAAACATACATCCAAAAATACAAAAGAATGGTTAAAAGGGAAAAAATGGACTATTTTAAACTGGCCAGCAATGAGTCCTGATCTCAAGCCAATCGAGAACCTTTGAAAAGAGCTGAAATCTGCCACTGGTAAAAGGAATCCTGGTAACATTCATGAGCTGGAACAAATCACAGTTGAAGAATAGGAGAAACTACCAGCAGACAGATGTACAAAACTTAAAAGATATCTACAAGAAACGTTTGGAGGCTGCCATCACTGCCAAGGGTTGTGCATCCAAATATTAGTAAAGGGTGCCATTAATCCTACCCAGGTCATATTTTGTTTATTTCTCAAATTACTGTGTCTAGGTTGCTCAGACATCTTTTTTGTTGTATGCCTTTGAACAAGCTATTAAAATACTATGATTTATTTATTTAATTTAAATCGCTTATATACTGCGCTCTTCAACATCAGTGCGGTTTACATAGAATATGAGGTATTTTATGGTGGGGGTTAACACCGTGTTACATACAGGGGCGGCCCAAGGGGGGTGCGGGGCCATGTGCGGAGACTCGGTGCGGGGCCTCATTTGCATAAGTGGCCTTATTTGCATAAATATTTGCATAATGTTACCATACACTAACTTTTAGTAAACATGTCTCTTAATGAGGGTATGGATAAAGAAAGACTAAAAGATTTCTACATTACTATAATCCAGTGCCAACCGCCAGACACATTAGGAACTACTACAAACGCTGCCCATTTAGAATCCATAGCAAACCCGCCATATCCTGACAGCATTACCAGGACTCACAAAGCACCATACCCTACCTATCAAAAGGCAACACTGCAAATATTAAACCAATACATTTCAGAGAATACTGGGGAAAGAGAACAAGTGGCAATGTCAAATAGGAATTACATAAACAGAATACCTCAGCTCAGTTACACATGCAGAACATAGACCATCAAACAAGGAATCACAATTTAGAAACAGGAAGGTAATAATTAAACTGGGAACCCCAAAAGCCAAACTTGGAATGTACAACACTGTAGAAATAAAACTATAAATTAATTTCCTCTTGTACCAAACAAAGCGCAGACGTTAATGATGCATATTTCCCAGAGCTTTCGTATTCCAGTTAATAAATTCAAAATAAAGAGATCTTTCTACCTTTTGTGCATTTTTTTTCAGTTGCAATTGCTCCAGCCACTTTCTTCTGGTTTCTTCATGTTTTCTGCTAACTCTCCATCGTCTGCTGTCCATTTGTTTTCTTCTCTCTTCTAGTTTTTTTTTCCATTCTCTCTCTCTACATCTGCTTTAACATACTAATCTTTCTCCTTTTGCTCTTTCCTCATTCCTATTTCATCCACACAAATTTTACCCCTCCATCCTCAATCCCCACTTACTCTCCCAATAACCTGCCAATTGTAGATTTTTCATCCCTCCCACACAAAATATTTTCCCCTCTCCATTTTACTCTCCCAGCCCCATCCCATTCTAATCCTCCCCCAACATCAGCTCCCTTCTAGTTCCAGTCTCACCCAGCATCCATTCCCTTCTAGTCCCTGCATCAGCCCATTTCCAGTCCTACCCCCCATCAACCCATTTCCGGTCCTAGCTCCCCCATCCAGTTTCAGTCTGAGTCCCTTCATCAGCTCATTTCCAATCCTAGCCCCCCATCAGCCCATTTCTAGTCATTTCCTAGCCCCACCATCAGCCCATGTCAAATCCTAGCTCCCCTCCACTCAGCCCAATTCCAGTCCAAGCTCCCCCATGAGCCTACTTCCAGTTCTAGCCCCCCATGAGCCTACTTCCAGTTCTAGCCCCTCCATGAGTCCATTTCAATTCAAGCCCCCACCACAGCCCATTTCCAATCTTAGCTCCCCCCAACAGCCCATTTCCAGTACCAGTCCTAGCCCCCCATCAACCCATTTCCAGTCCTAACCCATCACCCCATTTTCAGTTTAAGCCCCCCCTATAACCCATTACCAGTCCTAACCCCCCCCCCATCAGCCCACTTCCAGTCTTAACCCCATCAGCCCATTTCCAGTCAGCCCCCCATAGCCCACTGCCAGTCCTAACCCCCTTCCCCATCAGCCCACAGCCCATTACCAGTCCTAACCACATCAGCCCACCTCAAGTCCTAACCCCTCCCCATCAGCCCATGTCCTGTCCTACCCCCCCATAGCCCATTACCAGTCCTAACCCCCCATCACCCCATTTCCAGACAGCCCCCATCAGCCCACAGCCCATTACCAGCCCTAACCCCCCCAGCCATTACCAGCCCTAACCCCCCCCCAGCCATTACCAGCCCTAACCCCCCCCAGCCATTACCAGTCCTAACCCCCATCACCCCATTTCCAGACAGCCCCCATCAGCCCACAGCCCATTACCAGTCTAACCCCCCAAAGCCCAATACCAGTCCTAACCCCCCCCAACAGCTCACAGCCCATTACCAGCCCTAACCCCCCCAGCCATTACCAGCCCTAACCCCCTCCCCAGCCATTACCAGCCCTAACCCCCCCCCAGCCATTACCAGCCCTAACCCCCATCACCCCATTTCCAGACAGCCCCCATCAGCCCACAGCCCATTACCAGTCTAACCCCCCCATAGCCCATTACCAGTCCTAACCCCCCCCAACAGCTCACAGCCCATTACCAGTCCTAGCCCCCCCCCAGCCCATTACCAGTCTTAACCCCCCATCACCCCATTTCCAGACAGCCCCCATCAGCCCACAGCCTATTACCAGACTTAACCCCCCCCAGCCCATTACCAGTCAACACACCCCCCAGCCCAGCCCAGCCCAGCACCAGTCTTAACAGCCCCCCTCCCCCTCCCCCTCCCATCCCATCCCCCTCCCCATATATCGGCTTATGGCACATTTAAAATTAAAAAAAAAAAGCCTGGCTCTGGCTGCTGCCGCTGCCGCCGCGGTAGCAGCAGAATTGAGTGTCCCGCAGGGCCCCCTCTCCTCGCTGAGCCTCTCTGCAAGGGCTTTCAGATTCGCGAAGGGAGAGTATCTGTCTCCCTCACGTCTCTGTTAAGCCCGCAGGGGCTAATGTGAAATTTCCCATCAGCCCCTGCGGGCTTAACAGAGACGCGAGGGAGACAGATACTCTCCCTTCACGAATCTGAAAGCCCTTGCAGAGAGGCTCAGCGAGGAGAGGGGGCCCCGCGGGACACTCCATTTTGCCGTGGAGGCCGCGGCAGCAGCCAGAGCCAGCTTTTTTTTTAAAAATATAATTTAAAAAAAAAAGCAGAATGTTCTTTGCGTGGGGCCCCCTGAAACGCGGGGCCCTGTGCAAAGAACATTCTTGCTCAATGGACGGGCCGGCCCTGGTTACATATAACAGGTAGCTCAACTTGGATAACAGTATTAACTATTTACATTTGTAATAACAGAATGATATTCACACTTATATACAAATACATGAGGAGTGGATGCATGTGGTCGGGGCTATGTTGTGAGTGGTGGAGTTGGTGTACATTCCTCCGGGTAGCATTTGAGGAAGAGATAGTGTTTCAATGCTCTCCTGAATTTAGTTAGTTCCGGGATTCCTCGGATATCGGGTGGAAGAGCGTTCCAGCATCTGGGAGCACAGAGACTAAAAGCCCTGTTTATGGTTGTCTGAGTACAGTGGGTCATTGCTTTGGGGATTACCAAATTGTTTATAGCAGTAGATCGTCTGGCTCTATTTGGGGGTGTAATGTGAATGAGGTCCGCGAGAGAGGAGGGGGCGAGTCCATTGATGGTTTTGAATGTTAGTAGTAGGGTCTTGAAGGTGATTCTGCTGTGGATTGGGAGCCAGTGGAGACTTTTGAGGATGGGTGTTATATGGTCTCTCCTGGAGGCGCTATGTAGGACTCTGGCTGCAGCGTTCATGGCGAGCTGGAGCAGGCTCAGGGTGGATTGTGGGAGTCCTTGCAGGATAGCGTTGGCGTAGTCGAGATGTGGGATGGTTAGTGCTTGGAAGATTGTTCTGAAATCAACTGGTTGCAGGAGGGGGCGTAGATGTTTGAGTGTCTTGATCTTATGGTATGTTGATTTTACCATGTTGCTCACGTGTGTCTTCATATCCAGTCTTTGATCCAATGTGACACCCAGGTAGCGGATTGAGGGTTTGGTTTGCAGTTCGATTTTTCCAATTTTTAGGCAGGCAGGAGGGGAAAAGTTGGGGTTTCTGGAGATGAACAGCACTTCAGTCTTTGTGTTGTATTCGAAGATTCTGGTTTAGAAGCCATTTTTCCACTGCGCTAAAACAGTTAGAGGTGTGAGGTCAATTTGGTCAGTCTGGAATGGCATGTACATGAGAATGTCATCGGCATAAATCATGCATTCGATGTTGAATGATCGTATGAGGTCACAAATTGGCTGCATATAGATGTTGAACATCAAGGCTGAGAGGGAGGAGCCTTGCGGAACGCCCTATTTCTGGTGGAATGGTTTGGAGGTGGAGGACTCCGTCTGCACGTGTTGCCATCTATCGGACAAGTATGACTTACACCAGGTTAGTGCTAGGTCACAGATGCCCTTCTCTTTGAGCCGGCTCAGGAGGGTTTTGTGGCATACTGAGTCGAACGCTGCAGCTATGTCCAGGAATATCAGGGCAACTCCCTGACTGATGTTATCAATTGCATAAAGTATATTGTTGAAGAGGGTGGTAAGTAGCGTCTCCACACCATGGGATTCTCTGAATCTGTTGGCAGTGGTCTAACGGAGAGGTATTGTTGAATCTGGTATAGGACTTCATTTTTCGATTATCTTTGCTAGCAGTGGAATGCTGGCAATTGGTCTATGCAATTCTACTTTCTGGGGGTCCAATTTGTTGTTCTTTAGCAGGGGTCTGATGGATGTGTGCTTGAGATTCAGTGGGAAATAGCCTGATGTGAAAGATGCGTCAAGAAGTCTAGCTATGAATGGACTAAATTCTGTCCATAGTTCCCTTATCCAGAAGGCAGGACAGGGGTCAGTCTGAGCGGTAGTGGTGTTGATTGTAGAGATTGTGTCGATGATTTGCTCATTGGATGGGATGGTGAGCATTGCTAATGTCGCTGCTTTTGATGGCTCCACGGTGCAAGAGGGTGGGTCAGTCTTGTCTGTCTGGCATAGTTTTGATTGCAGGAAGTCAGCGTAGTCCTGGGCGTGAATCTCTGGTGTTTGTTCAGAACCTGGTTCTTTCGTTAGGTTCTTGACGAGGTTAAATAGGTCGTGTGGTTTTCGTAGTGAGTGCATGTCTCGTTTTCTCAGTTATCGCATTGCGGTGTATGGATAGCTGGAGGTTATAGGCTACCTGGTTCTCTGTGGATCGTGAGCGCCTCCATCGCCTTTCGAGTTTTCTAAGTTTGATGAGAGAGGTCCGTAGATCCTCAGAGTACCATGGGGCAGGAGTTTTTTTCTTAGGGGCTTTCTTGTGGGCTGTACGTAAGGCAATGGAACTCAGGCTGTCATTCCAGCTGGAGAGTAGTGCATCTAGGCTGGTTGTTGTTATGCTGAAGAGGGGCTGTGTATTGTGTAAGATGAATTCCTTGTTAAAAGGTTGGAACCTTCGTGGGGGTAGACTTATGGGGTTTGACATGTTTCCAGGGGGTTTCCTGGCCCGGGAATCTAAGGGAATTTGAAATAAGATTAGCTTATGATCGGACCAAGGTACTGCGGTGTAGGTAGGTGGGGAGGGGTGGTGGAGCTGTGGGCGGGTAGGGGGGCGAAGATCAGGTCCAGCATGTTTCCCTTTGTGTGAGTTGGTTCATTGATTAGTTGCAAATAGCCCAGGTCTTTGAGTGCATCTTGGAAAGCTGATGCTTGGGAGTCATGTAGGGTTGGTAGATTGAAGTCCCCTAGTATCCAATTCGGGGTGCATAGGTTTGGGGGGTTACAGGCTAGCTCGATTATTACAGCTAGATCATCAGGGGATGATGGGGCTCTGTATACTAGATTGAAGGAGCATTGGTCATTTGCTATGACTACTATGTCGAGGTTGGTTGTGTTGGTGCTGTTGGAGAGGTGGAACTTGAGGTCGGTTTTTGTGAGTATGAGAACTCCTCCGCCCCTTTTGTTGATTCTATGGCAGCTGTGTATTGTAAAGTTGGGGGGTAGAAGGTGGTTGATGAGGACCATGTCATCATTCGATAGCCATGTCTCTGTGATGAAGAGTAGGTCTAGGTTGTGAAGGGTTAGTAGGTCAGTGATGACGGGCCATTTATTGCGGACTGAGCGCACGTTTATGAGAGCGCCTTTTAAGTCTTGGGGGGGTAGGTTATCTTTTTTTAGCCTTGTGGTGTGTTGGATTGCAATGTGTAGTAGGTGATGATAGGTTGGTTGCGAGTCCTCTACTGGCTCCAACTGTATGATGACATACAGTTGGAATATTTCCAATTATTTCTCAAGATATTGCACACAACATACCTAAAATGCAAGGGTGCCAATAACGTTGACCACAAAGCTTAGTTACTCACCTGTAACAGGTGATCTCCGGGAACAGCAGGAATTTAGTCTTCACATATGGGTATCGTCGGTACCGGACGGAGCCTGTGCGGGAAAGCTCCCCAGTGTCCAATAGGAACGCTTTTGGGAGCATCCCTCAGCACATGCGCGCTGCCTTCCCGCCTTTCCAACTGTCCCTCTTCAGTTAAGTTTGTAGCTGAGTGAAAGGATAGAGAGAGAGAGAGAGAGAGAGAGAGAGAGAGACAACTCCTAGGGGAGGTGGGTGGGTTGTGAAGACTAAATTCCTGCTGTTCCCGGAGATCACCTGTTACAGGTGAGTAACTACGCTATCTCCAAGAACAAGCAGGAATGTAGTCTTCACATATGGGGACTCCCTAGCTGAAGATGCCAGGGAGATAGCCCCAGGAACCTGCCACCCAAGTAAGGTGGGCCATGCTTCCTCCCATGGATCTCTAGCATCCCACCAGGGATGGTGGGTAGGAGTTGTATTAGGTCTGGAAGAGATTTTGAAGAACAGCTTGGCCAAAGAAGGCATCCCGACAGGAGGCTTTATCTAGGCAGTAGTGGGCTGTAAAGGTATGTACCGAAGCCCAGGTGGCTGCTCGACAAATGTCATCAGTAGACACAGAGTGAAGGTTAGCCATAGAGGCTGCCATGGCTCTCACATTATGAACTGTGACATGGCCTTGAAGAGGAAGACTTACTCTCATAAGCAAAGGATATGCATTGTGCAATCTATTTGGACAGAGTTCTCTTGGAGACTGGAAGTCCCAAATGACTAGAATCAAAAGCAATAACAAGTTGAGAAGACTTTCTATGTTGCTGTGTTCTTTGGATTTTAAAAGAGCCTTGGTTTTTTACCTACAAAGTATGAAGGTTCCTTTCTGCATTACAGGCATGAGGCCTCAGAAAGAATACAGGAAGATAAATTGATGGATTTAAATGAAAAGGCGAAACCACCTTTGGCATAAAGTGTGGATGAGTTCTAAGAACAACCTTATCATGGTGAAACCTAGTATAAGGAGGATCAGCCACTAAAGCTTGCAATTCACTAATGCGACGTGCAGAGGTGATTGCAATTAGGAAGATGACCTTCCAGGACAAAAGCTTTAGGGTTGTAGTGGCTAAAGGTTCAAAAGGCGGTTTCATGAGCTGCCCAAGAACTAGGTTTAAATCCCATGCCTCTGGTGGTGACCTGATGGGAGGCTTTGTTAATAGAAGACCTCTCATAAATCTTGTTATGAGTGGATGAGAGGAAATTGGTTGTCCATTTAGAGGCTTATAGGAAGCTGCAGTTGCACTAAGATGGACTCTTACTGAATTGGTCTTTAGACCAGAATTTGATAGATGAAGTAGATACTCTAGTATCGATTCCAAAGGTATCATAAGGGGGTTTAACCCCTTCTGTGAACACCATATAGTAAAACATTTCCACTTGAAGGCGTTAGAGCATCTTGTGGAAGGTTCTTCTCAGCCCTGGCTCTCCCCTATTGCCCACTTTCTGCACTCTTGTGCCCGCTCTGCTGAGCGTGCCTGGCTCAAATCCCGCTCTTATCCTGACTTTCTCCACTTTAAATTCATGCTGTCCTCCTTCCAATCAGCCATTGCGCGTTTCAAACAAATTTACTTCCTCAATCTGATTCTCTTTCCTCTAATCCTCGTCGTCTCTTTAGCACACTCAATTCTCTCCTCAGTGTGCCTCCACCCCTGATTCCTCCCTCCCTTTCTGCCCAAACCTTGGCTAACTACTTCCATGACAAAATCCACACAATCACCCTCCAGTTCCCCTCCTCCCCCACTTCCCCCCCCCTCCCCAAACTTCTGCCACCCTTTCTTCCTTCCCTATGGTCTCTAACAAGGAAACGTCACTCCTCCTCTCTTCCTCCAAACCTACTACCTGCTCTTCTGACCCCTTCCCCACCCATCTCCTTAGCTCCATCTCTTATCCCTTTTTCTCATATTCTTAACCTCTCTCTCCACTGCAACCTTCCCTTCTGTTTTCAAGCATGCTGTGGTTACACCCCTCAAAAAACTTCACTTGATCCCACTTGTCCTTCTAACTATCGTCCCATCTCTCTCCTTCCTTTCATCTCTAAACTACTTGAGGGTGCAGTCTATCACCGTTGTCTTGATTTCCTCTCCCATATCCTCTTGGATCCTTTACAATCTGGCTTCCGTCCCCTACATTCCACTGAAACTGCTCTTAAGGTCTTGAATGATTTGTTCTTGGTAAAGTCCAAAGGCTTTTACTCTGTCCTCATTCTTCTTGATCTCTGCTGCCTTCGACACTGTTGACCATAATCTTCTTCTTATCACCCTATCCTCACTTGGATTCAAAGACTCTGTACTATCTTGGTTCTCTTCCTATCTATCCCATCGCTCTTTCAGTGTGTGCTTCGATGGCTCCTCCTCCTCTTCAACCCCACTACCTGTAGGACTTCCTCAGGGTTCCATCTTAGGTCCACTCCTCTTCTCTCTCTATACCCAATCCCTTGGCACCCTTCTCTTCCCATGGCTTTCACTATCATCTCTATGCCGATGACTCTCAAATCTATCTTTCTGCACCTGTTCTCTCCTGATATCCAGTCTAAGATCTCACTCTGCCTCTGACATTGCTGCCTGGATGTCCCACCGCCACTTAAAACTGAACATGGCCAAAGCTGAGCTTCTTATCTTTCCCCTGAATGCTTCCCCTCCTCTTTCCCCTTTCTCTCTCTCTGTTGATAACTCTGTACTCCTCCCTGTTTCTTCAGCACATAACCTTGGTGTTATCTTTGATTCCTCTCTCTCTTCACATATCCAGCTCATTGCTAAAACTTGTCATTTCTTTCTATACAATATTTCCAAAATTTGCCCCTTCCTCTGACACCACTAAATTGATTGTCCACTCCTTAATCACCTCCCGTCTTGATTATTGTAACGTTCTCCTTGCCAGCCTCCCTGCAAGCCACCTCTTTCCTCTTCAGTCAATTCAACACTCCGCTGCTCGACTCATTTTCCGCCAGTCTCATTTTTCCCCACATCACTCCTCTCCTCATGTTGCTTCATTGGCTTCCCATCCATCTCCATATACAATTTAAACTTCTCCTCCTGACCTATAAATGTATTCACTTTTCTGCCCCCCAGTACCTTTCATCTCTCATCTCTCCTTACACCCTCTCTCGGTTGCTTCGCTCTAACAGTCTTCATTTATCTGTGCCCTTTACTCATACTGCCAATTCCAGACTTCACTCCTTCCAACTGGCAGCACCCTGTGCTTGGAATAATCTTCCTATCTCTGTGCGCCAGGCGTCCTCCCTGGCCATTTTCAAGTCCAGACTAAAATCCCACCTCTTCACTATTGCTTTCCGTTCCTGTCTTACCCTATCTTGATCTCTATTAACATTTGCTTACTTTGTCCTGTAATTTTTTTTTATTTGTATTATGTAACTTATTTTGTTTTCTGTCTTATTAGATTGTGAGCTCTGATGAGCAGGGACTGTCTCTCTATGTTTGTACAGCGCTTTGTATGTTGCGGCGCTTTATAAATCTTTAATAATAATCAACTAGGGAGGGGTAGGGGTGGGAAGGTTGGGGAATGTGTTGTTTCATAAACTGTACTTGGTATGTGTTGCGGTTAGATCATGTGGTCTGTTAGATGATTTATGTTCCTTATTTGGCAGACTGACCTCATGCGGGAGAGGATCAGGAGTATGGGGGACTATTTAAAATCTCACTTCCTGTCAGTGAATGAGCCAATACCCACTTGCACATTAATAGGAAGGGTGATGTTTACTTGCAATAAAGCAAATGGCTGCATCTTACTACTGTGGTGCATGCTGTTTTTTAAAGACAGGACACGCTTTTTAACATGCCAGTGATTTGCGTGCCACTACTTTACTGTATCGGGAATAAAAATTTGTTTTAATACTTATGTTAGAACACTATACTCTGGAGTTTAGCACAGCACTCTAATGCAGCACTTGTTACTTCGAGGCCCATATGTTTGAATATCCATCAGGGCTCTGTCAACTCCATCCTTGTAATGTGGAAACAGTTTGGCACCACCAAGACACTTCCTCAGTCAAGCCATCCCTCCAAAGACAGCAAAAGTGGTTTAAAGAAGCTGCTGAGAAGACACCGTGAGGCATAAAATATAGTTACTCACTTCTAACAGATGATTTCTGGGAACAGCAGGAATCAGTCTTCACATATGGGTGACATCGGTACCGACAGAGCCTGCTCCCCAGCATCCAATAGGAAAGCTTTTGGGAGCACTCCACTGCGCCTACATGCCTGCCTTCCCATGTTCAACTCCTCTCCTCAGCTGAGTTTGTAGCTGAGAGGAAGAGAAGAAAAGAAATGAACCCTACAACTCGTAGTGGAGAAGGGAAGGTTGTGAAGACTGATTCCTGCTGTTCCTGGAGATCACCTGTTACAGATGAGTAACTACGCTATCTCCAGGAACAAGCAGGAATGCAGTTTTCACATATGGGACTCACTAACTCCCAGGCACCAGATTGGCATGGGGGGGGGGGGAGAACAGTGATCCTTGAGGCCAAAAGCTTGTAGCCAAAGAGTCTGGAAGAGTTGTGGGCCATTGGACTCAATTCCAGGAGATGAAACTCCCAACGATAGTCTGGTCTCTTATAGAAGTTTGGGACAGAGGGTAGGAGTTGAGTTTAAGTCCCAAAGAGGTGCTGGAGTACAGCTTGGCCAAAGATAGTGTCCTGACGGGAGTCTCTGTCCAGACAATAGTGTGCAGCAAAAGTATGAATGGAGAATCAGGTAGCTGCCTGACAGATCTCCTCAATGGATACTGAATATAGATTGGCTACAGAGGTTGCCATAGCCCGTAAATTCTGAGCATTGACATGACCCTCCAAAGAGAGCCCTGCCTGTGCATAAGCAAAAGAAATGCAATCTGTTATCCATTTGGATAGAGTACGTTTTGTCACCAGTAGGCCTAGGTGACTAGGATCAAAGGAAAATAATAATTGAGAGGATATTATGTGATCCTTAGTTCTATCTAAGTAGTAAGCCAGCGCTTGCTTGCAGTCTAAGGTGTATAGCACTGCTTCAGTCCGAGACGTATGTGGTCTCAGGAAGAAAATTGGTAGGATGACCAACTGGTTTAGATGGAAGGAGGACACTACCGTTGGAAGGAAATGCAGATGGGTATGCAGAACTGGGTATAGGGCTGGTCTGCCACCAGAGCCTGCAGTTCACTGATGTGGCGAGCTGACCCGAGGGCAATGAGGAAGATTACCTTCCAAGATAGAAACTTTAGTGAAGTGGTGGCTAAAGGCTTGAAAGGAGGCATTAGAAGTTAAGCGAGAACCACATTGAGATCCCAGGCCACTGGAGGTAGCTTAATGGGCGGCCTGGACCGAAGGAGACCCTGCATGAAGCGTGATACTAAAGGGTGTGAGGAGATAGGCTGTCCATCCAGTAGTCTACGAGAGACCACAATGGCACTAAGGTGAACTCTCACTGAGTTAGTCTTAAGACCTGTTAAGGATAAGTGGAGGAAATATCGTAGAAGGGACTTCACTGGGCAAGAAAAGGGGTCAATGTCCTTTGGGGAGCACCAGAGGGCAAACCTATGCCACTTGAAGGCATAAGATCGCTTAGTGGAATCTTTGAGTGATGCAAGGAGGACATTGACAATCTGTGGCAGGTCGAGGTTGTCAAGCACTATCCCTTCAGCAGCCATGCTGTCAGGAATAGGGAGCGAAGATTGGGATAGAGAAGCATCCTGTGGTACTGAGAGAGGAGTTTGGGTGCAAATCTGAGGCTGAGAGGTTGAGTCTGAACAAGGCAAAGAAGCAGGGGAAACCATAGTTGATGGGGCCAAAAGGGGGCAATGAGAATCATCAGGCCCTTGTCGGCCTGTAGTTTGAAAAGCATTTTGGGTATCAAGGGGATGGGTGGGAATACATAGAGCAATCGTTATCCCCAATATAGAAGGATGGCATCCAGGGCCTGTCAGCACAGTGACAGAACTCTGGAACAGAAGAGTGGAAGCTGTGTGTTTTGCGAAGTGGCAAAAAAATCTATGAATGGGGTTCCCCACATCCGGAAGATGCAAGAAGCCATCTCCTGCTGCAAGGTTTATTCGTGTGGACTTAAGGATATGGCTTAGTTTGTCTGCAAGGATATTGAGTTCACCTGAGAGAGATACACCACTGAGGTGAATACGGTGTTAGTTGGCACAGGACCACAGGCAAAGCACTTCCTGGCAGAGGACCCCATTCCACCCCCCTGTTTATTCATGTAGAACATGGCAACTTGGTTGTCCATCTTAACTAGAACAGGTTGCACTGAAAGTTGGGTTGAAAAATCTGAAGAGCATTTGTCAAGGAGGTTGATCTGTAGGGAAGATTCTTGTTGTGTCCACAGTCCTTGTGTGGTTAGGTCGTTTAGATGCGCTCCTCAACCCAGCTTGGAAGCATTCGTTGTCAGGGTACATCAAGGTGGAGGCATCTGAAAAAGTGACCTGACAAATAGATTCTGTGGAGACCACCACCACTGAAGGGACCTGATCAGTTGAGGGGTGATGTGGATTTTGTCTGAGACACCCCTTTGCTTGCATCCAATGAGAAGAAAGAATCCATTGCACTTGTCACATATGTAATCGAGCATAGGGGATGACATGGACTGGAGGCCATGTGTCCTTATAGCCATAGCTTTTCTTGAGCTGCTACTCTGCTTTGCTTTTGCATTCCCTTTGCCAGCTCAATGAGATGGGCACAGAGATCCTGTGGAAAGAACGCTTGGGTCTGTTGAGTGTCTAAGAGCATTCTGATGAACTCCAGTTGTTGGGTTGGAGCGAGGTGAGACTTTGGGAAATTTATGACAAAGCCCAGGTGTTGGAGCACTGTGATGGTGCAATGAAAGGAGAGTCTTACCTCTTGAGAGGAGTCTCCCCTGATCAGCCAGTCATCTACGTAAGGGAAGATGAATACCCCCAAGGTGCGTAGGTAAGCAGCAACTACTGCCATGCATTTTGTGAAGAGTCTTGGGGCAGAGACTAGACCGAAGGGGAGAAACCGGTATTGATAGTGTCTCCTTGAAACATGAAGCGCAGACACTGACTGTGCGAGGGATGGATCAGTAAATGCGTGTACATCTCTTTTAGGTCTAGAGAACTAGCCAATCGTGTCTCTGGAGGTATGGTAGAAGAGTTCCTAGAGAAATCATTTTGAATTTTTCTGGGACCATTAATTTGTTTACTGTAGGTCTCTGAGATCCAAGATAGGCCTGAATTCTCCTGTTTTCTTTGGAATGAGAAAATATGGAGTAGAAGCCCATTCCTTCTTGAGGAGAAGGAACTCGCTCTATAGCACGCTGGGAGAACAGGGTGGTCACCTTTTCTTTTAAAAGAGTACTTTGAAGGAGTTGAGTGGGATAATCCCCTGTGAAGCTGATGGGGGGGGGGGGTAAGGTTTCAAAGTGAAGCTGGATAACCCTTTGGACAATCTGGAGTGTCCACTGCTCTGATGTTATGAGGTGCCACCTGTGGGAAAAGTGACAGAGTCGGCCGGCTATGTGGAGGGGCTGGGGACCATCCAGGGGCAGATTAGCAATGCTCACCAGGTGTGGTACTGCAGACCCTCTGCAGACAGAAGAAAATGCTTTTAACTTAGAAAAAAAGAGGCAGACACCGGCTGCAGCATCGCGAGGAGTCATATAGGGGGAGCAAGAGGGACCTCTGGAGGACTGAGGAGCCACACCCCAGAGCCAATGATGCAATACCGGCCTGCACCCAATCCAGAAAGGGAAGAATTCCTTTTAAAAGCCCAGACACAGGAGACACAAGAGACACAGGAAGGAAGCTAACCCTGGAAGGAGAAAGGAGAGCTTTCCTGGAAGGAGAGAAGGACCAGGGAATAGGAGTCCTGACAGAAGGAACCGGCCCAGCAGAACCAGGTGAAGGAATCTGCTTCAAATATCCCAAGAGGGGAGAGGATACGCTTTCCAAGTGGGAAGGATACAAAGAAGAAGCTAACCCTGGAAAGAGAAGGACTGTGCCAGAGTCCTGGACCCGAGTCTGGCAGAGGCCAGCAACCTTTGAAAGACACAACGAGGAGTAACCAAGAAGGAGGTGAAAGAGTTACTTTGAAAGGTAACATTCTTGGCCCAGAGAGAAGGAAGCTGTGGTGCGAGTGTGGCTTAACCCCAGCAGAAGGCCGGCTGGAGAACTGGAGGCCTACCTTGTTGTCAGAGAAGCCAAACCACAGCAAGAGCAAGCATCAACCCTCACTTGGCTGTGATAAACCCAAAAGGAAAGGTAATCACTATTTTATTGATTGTGATTTTATGAATGCTGTGACGCAGGAGGAGCAGGGCCTAGAGGAATGCTGTTCTTCTAGAACTATTAGTGCTACAAAATACAAACCTGTGCCAAACAAGAAACTCTAGTAAAAGCAGTAGGCGAGAGAAACTGTCCTCACTCTATAGGTGTACAAAACCAAGGCTTACCTTTGGATGCAGCGCATTGGGACATCGTACAAACATTGTATAAAAAGCCTGAATGTGAGCCACTAGATATTCCTGACTGAACCAATGCAGGTGGAATTCCCGGATGACCTTTCGGACCCCGAGATGGATTGCAGGTATTGCCTGGCAGAAAGCTTTGAGCCCTTAGCCGAGGAGTAGAGCTGTGGTCTGGGGGAAGGTTTGAATCTGTGTTTCTTATAGTACTGCTGTGAAGTTAACAGGTCTAACTCAGTTCCTGTTTTTTTCTTTCAACCTGAAGCAAGGACATTTTTGTGTTGATGTAAATTCTGAGCTATTGAACCTATTTGCAATATGGGAAATAAAAGCCTTTATTCTCCCTACACTCGGACTGTTATATTCTTTGGAGCTTTGGTTACCCAGAAGGCTACCAGGACTATAAAAACCTGGGCCCTGTCTTTGAGCTAAACTCCACCATAAAATATTTTGTGTCCACCCTCCCTGCTGTGACATCCCAGTGCCACCAGGGGGGTGGTGTGACACAGGAAGGAGTTAAAAAACAGGTGCAGGTTGTGCCTGTGCAGCTGGTTGAAGCTTAGGAGCCTTGGGCTTCTTGGGTTGGTGAGGGCTCTGCTGAAGATGCTGAGTCTGATAGGAAGCAGAAGGTAGATAAGGATAGTATCTCTTTTTAGAATAGAAAGATTTCTTGGGAAGAGCCTCTCTTGGATGGGTCAGCTGTTTTCCTGGAAAGACATATGGTGAGATCATCTGTGTCAATCTCTCCTGCTTTTTCCCTTAAATATTTGCAAAAATGATTTTCTCCAGTACATGGGATATTGGCCATTTTATCATGGAGCCATTCCTCAAGATCTGATGCCTGTAACAAGTCCATTTTATGAGCCCCAATGCAGACTGCTGAAGCTCTGTTTGTTGATTCAAAGCCATTGCAAGAGGCCCTAATAAGGAACTTAGTATTTTGGCCATGCTTGATGAGTGTCAAATGCACTCTGCTTATCCTCAGGAAATATGGGGGTGAAAGCCTCCAAATCCCTGGTGATATCCTTCAGAAACATGCCCATGTACAGCATGTAAGAGTTTATTCTGGAGGTCAACATGCATGTTTGGAAGTATTGACGCCAAAGACATGAGAACACTCGTCAATAGTCTCTGGCAGGTGGCATGGATGAATAGTTCTTAGAGCTCTTTATGCAACATATCACAATTCCACCACCAGAGTGGTGGAGGAGCTGAGGTTTAGAAGCCTGGGCACTCTGGTACTTGGTACATGGTATCGAGCCTGTTGCTGACAGGCGGAACTATCAGTGGGACTTCCCATATGCGGAGCATAAAATCCTGTAGGATCCTATGCACCGGTAATGGAACCAACTCCTTGGGCGTTGGAGGATATTGGAGTATCTCCAATTCCTCTGCCCTCGCTTCCTTTTCTGATGCTATTGTGATGGTGAGCCCTGCTACTGTGTCATGTATGAAGTCCTGAAAGGACATATCCACTGATGGGGACTGATGCCATTCCTGAGGTGGCAAAAGGTCCGAAGTGATGTCCGGAAGATCTCAGGAATCGAGTGATCCTTCATCACTTTTTGAAGAACTGGAATCAGAGTCTGGTAAGTAGTTGAAGTATTAGTGGTCTTGTGTTTGGCCTCGATGTGTTGAGGATCGATGCTGATACTGATGTTCAGAGGCATTGGAATTGAAATCCATGGCAGTTTGTGTCTGTCGGATACCAGGGGTCTTGGTCGGTTTCAACGATGGTATCCTCCCCTCAAGGGTTCCGTCGGTTCAAGGGCCAGCATCAGGGCTGATACATCTGGCTGTAGGCTCAGTGCCGAAGCCTGCACTTCTGGAGCTCTCGATTTTATCAGTACTGAGGCTAGCAGCAGTGCCGCCAAACTCCTCTCAAGAGCCAGCATCTGCTGGTCCAGGGAGATGGCCGATGTCTGGGTGAAATCACCCACAGGGTTCTGAGCCACCGTCCCAGAACATGGAACCGGTAACTCTCCAGAGGTTGATTCCTCAGGAGCATCCCAGAGCCCCTCTTGTGCTTCGGAGGACAGGTCGTCCTCCTGGGGCAGGTTTGGCTAGCCAGTCGGCATCAGAAGCACTTCTAGGGGAGTCACGATGCTTATACTGGGACCTCTCTCTGGTCTTGGGATTGGTCTTCAATGCTGATGCCAATGACTTTGGAGTGGCCAGAGACTTAGACTTTCTCTTATGTTTGGACTTTGAAGAAACCTGAGACTCATGAGAGGAAGTTGATGCCCTCAAAGAAGTGGAAGCCGCTGATATTGAGTCCGAGGCGAACAATGATCCATACTGTCTGGCTTGGTTCTTTAGGTCTTTGTCATTTGCTGGCACAAAGGACAAAAATTGGGTTGATATTCAGGCTCCAAACATTTTAGACACCAGTGATGTTTATCAGTGACTGATATGGTACTAGCACACTTGGTACATTTTTTAAAGCCACTAATTGGCTTTTCCATGTCTCAAAAAAGTTGTCTTCAAGATTGAAGATAAGGTTATGGAGGCCTAAAGGCCTAGTTTAGCAGTGAAAACTGTGTTAAAGAAAAAAGAAATAGAAAAATGTAAAATAAAAGAGAATTATCGGGACCAGTGTCAGATTCAATGGACCGGTGTCAACGGGAAAGCAGAAGCACGATGTTCCACACCAAAAAGGGACATTTTTCGGCGGTGACAGGGCGACACATCCTGCTGGCTCCACGGAAAACGAAGGACTGAGGAGAAACATAGAAACATGATGACAGAAAAAGATCACATGGCCTATGTGATAATGACAGCAATGCTGAGCAGATGGATTGGGAAAATAATGAGCATTGTACCTTTAAGAGTAAGGACAAGTCAGGTTCCCATAGAAACCGAAAGCTTCTAACTAGAACTGAACCCAGCTATAGCAGTGACGTAGGAGCTGAGTGGAACTCTAATGAGTTGCACATGAGTAGCCAGAGGGTTTGGCTGCTGAAGGAAGCCGTTTTAAACCTGCTTCAGAGCTAGAGTTCAGGAAGAGAGGTGGAGAGAGAGAGAGCACACAGAAGCCACGAGGCGAGCAACGACAGCAGACAGAGCAACGCAGGCAAGGAAGGCAAAGAGGAGAGCAGCAAAGAGGGAAACTTTGGAACCCAGAACTAGCAAAGGAGGATTCTGGAAGGTCCATTTCCTTTACCTCAGGAGCACTAAAAGCTGTGGCTTCTGGTTCCCACAACGGTTGCCCAAATATCACCAATCAAAGAATTACTTAGACAGCAGTTGCTTTATCTACAAAGACTTTTATTCCAGCATCATGCAGAACAGCAAGGTCTGTCTATAGAAATGGCAGACAGCATTTTCTTCCTCTCTGTGAAGGGGGAGAAAACACTGCCCACCAATCCCCCAAAATGGCTGCCTTATATACATTTCTCCCTGTCTCAAATTAGCCTCAGTGAATCCATCATAACTACTTAGGTGTCACTTTTCCCCAGGGGAGACTCTCTACATTTGTACATCTGGACCTGCTCTTAAATCTGCTCATTTATGCATGGCTTGTGACCTCTATACATCTGGATTTGCTTTTAGGTCTGTTTATCTATGCATGGCCTGTGACCTTTGACCCTTCCTGTATTTTTCCTTCTTCTTGGCACTAATTGAAACCAGTCAGAGTATTTTGTGCTCATTAGTTTGAATTATTTGCTTGACCTGTAATTTCTTGTTAGGCCCAATATTCTGCATACTTCTATCCAGAATATGGTTTCCCAGAATCCTCCATAACAGGCCGCATCTATTATCTTATAGCAAGCATATACTCTCATATAGCTATTGTCTTCTTGTCTGTCTTCTTGTCTTCTGTGCCATCCATCCTCCTGTGTAGTTTCACCAGGCAAGGGTTCAGTCATATAAAGCCAATATATACATATATAAGCAGACTTAACTCAAATTTCCCAACAAAGCAAAGCCAAAACCTCTGTGGAAACTACCCGAAGAAAACGTAGAAGAGTTAACCTATACGAGGGAGGAAAGCTCTGATTACAGAAAAGGCATTGCGAGTGAGAAAGGTACATCTGCCATAATTCCTAGCCAGAGACTTGCTGAGGAGATTGTACAGCAGTTAAAGAACAGTGCTAATAAGAGCAGAGAGAGCACTGCTGCGAAAACAACTCTAGTCAGAAACATTCTTAGTAAGTGTTTTGAAACAGATGTAAAGGCTGTTGCTAAGAGCTTACGTAAGAATCAGTTTCCTGCACTAGAGAAAGTTACTGCCAATCAGAGGGACAACTTTATTGAACAGCTGCAGGAAGTTCAGTGAGCTGCAGGAAGTTCTCAGTGACCTGCAATCTAGAAGTTCCCCTAAGCAGAATTACTACAGTGAGGAGATGATTGTTGACGTAGAAAGCACTCCTGATACAACTGATATCTGTGAGATGGATTGTTCTTTATGTGAGATTGATCACTTGGACAACCTTTGCATGAAGGTAATGCAAAGTTGTTTTCTCCTGAATGTTTGCTGTGAAGAAACAGTTTGCCATATGCTTTATTTTCTAACTTTGAATTGCTCCTGTTTCCTATTGTTTTGGAAAGTAATCCATGTCATGTTTTGAGCCAAGAATCTATGTGTGAAAGGGAAAACCCCAAATAAAAATTTCTGTTCAAATGACCCTCGTGCCACAACACCTTTGTTTAATAGTAAACCTAGACTACAACTCCCAGCGTACCTTGCTGCTACCTTAGTCAAAAAGGACACTTGAAGACAAAGTAGAGGTCACCCTTGCTCTAGAGTCACCGGCCCTAGGCGGGGGCAGGACACCTATCTAGTCTGTCCTTCCATAACTACAACAGTCCACTTTTTACCTTTAGAGATCCTCTGTGTTGGTCCCATGCTTTTTTGGATTCAGTTACTGTCCTCTCTACCACCTCCACTGGGAGACTATTCCATGGATCCATTACTCTTTCTGTAAAGAAATATTTCCGCATATCACTCCTGAATCTATCTCCCTTCACCCTCATCCCATGGAGTTGGGAAGGCAGGCACGCAAGCATAGTGGAGTGCTCCCAAAAGCTTTCCTATTGAATGCTGGGGAGCATTCTCGCGTGGGCTCCCATATGTGAAGACTGCATTCCTGCTTGTTCCTGGAGATGATTACATTAAAAGAACTACAGAGAATGAAGAGGTTATGATCATCTGGGATACTCTCATTCTGACTGATAAAAAGCTGGATGCGTGGAAGTTGGATTTAGCGGTAAAGGAAAAGAACACCAGAATGATATTGATTATAGAGGTGTCAGTTCCAAGCAACTATTCTGTGAATTACATTGACAGGGAAAGAAATCTTCAGGTACCAAGAAATGCAGTCAGAGACCAAGAAAATGTGGCAAAAAGATACCAAGTTATTTCCAATCGTGTTGAGTGCCATAGACTTAAGAGGAATTTCCAAGCACAGCTTGATAAATTACCCATACACATAGCATTTACGAACTCCAGGGGGAGGCTGTCTTTGGGATGATGCAAGTACTATGCCGAGCATTAGCAGTAAATTTGAAAGACTGAGATGATACTCCACATACCCTGGCTTAGAAGCGAGATTCATGTTTGTCATGGTTGCAAAACTAATCCATTTTGAGAAACTCCTCTGGGGGAAAATCTTAACCATTTTAACAATTTCAAGATTATTCCAGAAACGTGGCCTTTATGCAGGGCTGGCCCAAGGGTATCTGCTTCCTTAGGCAAACCTTCAGTCCTGCATCCTCCCCTCCCCCGGGGCAACCAAGGTCCTACATACTCCCAATACTCTAGCACCTCCTCTTCCCTACTTCCCCCACCATAGTCCAACATCTCCCTCTACTCCTCCACTCCAAAGTCTCCAACATCTCCTCTTCCTTTAACCTACCTGTACATTCAACTCTTTCCTTCCCTAACCTCCCTTCTGCCTTTGGCATTTATTTTCTTTCCCTTTCTTTTAATTCTCCCTCATCCTGGGGGGGGGGGGGCAGCACTATGTCTATTTCCCTCAACTACTTCAAAGCTGTGGCAAAGCAAGCCTTGAACACCCATGCATACACTTATGGTGTGCTGCTCTTGCCCCTCCGATAGGAAGTGTGCATCGGAGTGGGGCAGGAGAAGCAAATCATGAGTGTGCACCACCATGGCACCAACAGCAACTTGCTCTGCCATTGCTTTGAAATATGTGGAGAGGCTGTGGTGCCACTCAGAGTCTGCCACCTTAGGTAAATGCTTAGTTCATGTCATGGATGGACCAGCCCTGCCTGTATGGGAGGGTGGCAAGAAGGAAGTCACCGCTGAAGCAAAGCCATGATATGCCACACAGCTTTTGCAAACAAAAAGGGAATGCTGAGCACATGGGAGTAGGATTTGTGCAGAGTCAGAACTAATCATTGTAGTACCCAGGGCACTACAATAGGAAAACAATGGCATAGTGCCCTCCCTTTTCCATAAAAGACTGCCAGAAGCATTTTCAAGCATATGGCACCCAGGGCAATACCCCATTTGTACTACCTTGGTTTTGTGATTGGTGAAAGTAAAGTTGATCTTTTTTGTTTCAGTGCTAAGCGACAAGTGGTATAAAGCATAGAATCACTGTGCAAACATTCCTACAGTAAAGTTTGGCATGGCAGCATTATGTTGGAGTGCTTTGCAGAAGCACTAAGTGGAAGACTAGTGAAGATAGCATAGACGTTGAAAAGGGATAGGCCACATTGGCCCTGGCCCTACCAAAAATTCTGGCAGGCACTTTCCAAAATTGCGGTTTGGCAGGCAGCAGGCTGCCCACGAGGATCCCATTCCCCGTAGTCAGAAAAGCGCCACAATCATGACAAAGACCCCTCCTGTTTGCCCACAGGAGATCAGATTCCTGCAGGCTGAACAGGAAGGGAAGACTGGAAATCGCCTCATGCAGGGGCATTGTTAGGGTAGAGCTAGGGGGCTCCCCTCCCAAAGAAAAAGGCATTCTGCCACCCCTGGAAGAAAGAAAGAAAGATGGATAGTGCAAAGTACAGGCAGATTCTGCTTTTGCCTACCCTAGACCTGGGACTGGGAAGAAGGTTCACTTTTCAGAAGGACAAGGATCCTAAGCACAAAGCAAAAGCAACAACGGAATCAGAAATGGATTTAAGATTTTGGCACAGTAGAGGAACATGATGTGTTCAAGGATAGAACAAAATAAATATTTAACAAGAGGCTTTTATTTACAAACCAATGGATGCTGCCCACCCGACACAGGCCGTGTTTTGTTTAATAAAACTTCATCAGGGGTAAAGGGCAACTACAAACAAAAACATCCAATAAATACATTCAAATCATAAAACATATACTTAAGAAAAATAATATAAAACAGTTAAAACCATAAACGTCATAAATAAAAATATAAATAACCACTTATACAGTTAAATGAATAAAAAGGAAGAAAGGAAAATGTTGGAACGCTATATAAATAAAGGAAACTAAAACCAGAGCAAAACATGCATACTGTGGTGAGGAAACCACTGCTGAACCTAGAAATACACAGGAAAATGAGTCCTGTCACTTTAAGGCAGAATGTATCAAGGGTTTCCCTAGTAACCAAGAGTCTGTGACTCAGAGAATAGTCATCCCTAAGCCCCGCCCACAGCAGCACGTCAGGGAGAAGCTTGACCCTAGTCACATGTGCTGGGAGCAAGGTGTGGCTCAGGAGGAAGGAAAGTTTAAAAAGCTGATTTGCAGTAACACAGATAGAAGGATAAGAAGTGGTAAGAAGGTGCCACTCTTGAGACGGAGAAGCAGCAAGGGAAGAGAAGGACAAGGAGAAAGACAAGGAGCATGGAGAGCAAGTGAGAGAGTGCTTGCAGAGCATGAAAGGTAGAGTGTAAGAAACACTGGAAGCCGAAGAGAAAAGCTTGATGAGAGATTGCCAAGCACAGCTGAGGAAGCAAGGAACGAGAGGCTGGTGCAAGCAAACGAAGGTGCTGCAGCTGAGAGACAGCATGACTGGCTTGCAGAGCAGAGAGAGTTTCTAAATACCTCAGAATCAAGGCAAGTGTGTCCTTCTCAATTCCTAGACAGGAAATGCCCATGAGAATTAGCTATAGAAGGGAAAGCTAATTCTAGTTATAGACAAAGTACCAGGATAAAGGGAGAAAGTTTATCCAAGCACCAAGTAGCTCACTTAACAGAAGAGCTACTGCAAAAGCAGGCTCTACTTAAGAAGTTAAATGAACTAATAGAGAAAGAAAATAGCCAGCTCTCTGTTCAGTTACCTTTTGATGTAAGTGAGAGAGATAGTGTAGAGGAAATGGACATAACAAGTGTGGAGAACAGTAACATGGATTTACAATGTGCTATATGTCAGGTCTCTGATGTGGAAGAGTCCTAGAGAGCAATTGTATGCATGCCGTGCTTAGGAAGCAGTCTAATTCTGAAGACGTCACAACTGAAAGAAACAGCTGAGTTCAACTGATAAGGTTGAGAGCTGGATGTAACTGTTCAAGGGACATTTAAAGGTTTATGTTGCTGCCAGAAGTTTGTTCCTGCAAAGGAGAAAACCTTTAAGAGTTTAAAAGTTTTGGAAAGTGGCAATTTTGATTTACAAGCAAGATTGTGCCTGTTTCTTTGAAGTTTGGAATAGAAAGCAAAGTTATTCTTGTTTCGTTTTGAAGCTGTACTGTGGATTAAAAACCTCCTTTATATAATTTACCCCTCGCGTCCTGTGTATGAAGGAACCCCTGAATACATTGAATAAATTTCTCTGTCTTACGCCTGAACCCTTGAGTCACAACTCCTTGCTTTAATATAGGACTACAATTCCCAGCAGCCCTCCTGGCAGCCATTTTGAGGGAATCTTATTTTAAAGCCAAAAGGCGACCTCACCTGCTGCCAGTTACCTACCTGGCCAGGCGGGGGCGACAATACCCATATGAGATTGGTGCAACAAATGTGAGCCAAAAGGAAAAGAGGAAGACCATAAGTGGGCCAATATAAAAACATATCATAGCCATTTAAAATAAATATCTAAAAATTACATTAAAAACTCAATAAATAAATAAATGAATAACGTTGTTAATATGTGCCTCAGCCTGGTGCCTAACAGTGAGGAAACATGCTTGCTAATGTGTCAGCCATGCTGATACAAAAACTAAAACAAATACTTACTAACGAATCTCACATTGGCCAAGGCTACAAAAGACTCTTCTAGGCCATAAACTGAAGCAAAAACCAAAAGGAGCATTGAACGTACGGCATCAAAACATAGAAGAATTTAAAACCATCGTATAGTCAAACGCACTTACATGGCATGTCAAGCCTAACTAGGCAGCACAAATGGCAGGCACTGCAAACGTGGCTCCACAGAACCGCTCTAATTGCCACCGGAAAACTGAAAACCAACCATACATACGTGTAAATCTATGAAACAACAAACAAAACTTGCATAGAAACCACCAAGGGTTACCTACCACGTTATACCACAATGTCTCAAACACTTTCTACAATCGTGCAGAAACTGTGCGGCGTAGGGAAACCACTCGTACTAAAAACGCCGGCGCATGAGCATTTGAGAAAGTAGGCGGAGCCCGACAATGACGTCGACTTGAAAAAAACCCCACAAAAGTGAAATGGAACGGCGATTTCAGATTAAAACAAGAAATAGTGGTAATCTAAACGTAACCCAATCCATACAGTCACCTAAAAACACATTCTTATGTGGACAATATATGTGGGATCATAAAAACTAAATAAATAATAAATAAGACGCCGTAAATAAACACAAGGGAATCCAACCCGTATGCAGAAAGGGGGAAGGGTTGCTAAACAATAAACTCTACCCACAGGAAGAGAAATATACGCAATAAAAAGTGAAATTGTGCACAATAAAAAGAAAAGGGGGAGGGGGGGGAAAAAGAAATTGTAATACAGCAATCTGATCAAAAATAAACTAAAAAGTGTCAAACCATCAAATCCCAAACAACCCCACGGGACTGTCTAAGATAGAAAAAATGTATACCAACTGACCTCAGCTACTACCAAAGATACTACTTCATAAAAAAACCGAAAAATCTTGTTCAAAATTGAGACCATTGGGAGTCATTGAGTCCAACATAAAAATGTATCTGTTCTAATTGTAGGATTGTTCTGTTGATGTCGCCACCTCTCCAGTTCATCTTCACCTTCTTGATGACAAAAAACTTGATGTCTGAGATCCTATGCGCTTGTTGAATCCAATGCTCTACTAAAGGTTTTTCTACATTACCTCTCCTTATTGCACTCCTGTGCTCTATAATCCTGGTCCGCACACTACGTAAGGTCTTACCTACATAGAGTTTACTACAGGGGCATTGAACAACATATGACATGAGATGTCTCACAGTTGGAAAAGTCATTAAGTAAAAATCTCCGAGAAACCGGATGTAAAAATTCTTTAATAGACAAAGCATGCACACACACAGAACGACCGCACTGGTAGTGACCCTTAATTTTTGGAACAAATGCACGTTCTGTCAGGGCAGAAGGGACAAGCAGATTCCTCAAATTGACGTTTCGCTTGTGGGCTATCGTGAGAGGTACATCTTCAAAGCCTTCTAAAGATTGAATCAAGTACCACTCTCTTTAAAATCCTAATATTACGCGAAAATGTGGTGTATAATAGTGGACAAACCATTCCTATATTATCCTTCTGCTGTTTAGGAATAAAGATTCACGATCGGACACCCATGCCCTAGTATATGCCTCTGCAATGTACTTAGATGGATAATTCCTACCCTGAAATCTATGCTCCATATCGTGGGCATGAAGTTCAAAATCCCTATTCTTGGTGCAAATCCTTTTTGCCCGAAGAAATTGGCCTACTGGTAAATTCCTTTTCAGAGCTGGATTGTGAAAGCTGTTGAAGTGTAGAACTGTATTGCAGTCTGTGGGCTTTCTATAGAGAGATGTAATTAGCCGATTACACAGGTACACTACCAAAAAACTGCCTCCAGTTTTGCAACTGATTCCTATAGATTTTGGGGTGCTGAATCCAGGAAAAATAGCCAAAATGTTCCATCACGTCACGTTTTCTTGCAAAATTAGATTTCTTACCCATATAAGGAATGTTCACATAATTTCTTTTTAGCCGACTGCAGTTTATTTTCTTGGCCCAAAATAGAGGTTGTAATGGTTAACTAACTAGAAACACTCCCTCATGATATTTTAGAGTGTTTTGTATTCATTTTATACATTAACAGGACAATTGGGAGGCGGGGGGCTAAATCCAGTACTCGCGCTGGCGCATGTTCTTTCCTGTTCGCCTCGCCTCGTTCGCTCGCTCAAACACGGTGGTTGCGACATGAACGTTCCTGTCAAATTTCAGTTTCTTGCAAGTTCATTATTACCTTTTGTTTGCTCAGTCGTAATCCAGCTTTATTCCGAAGTGGTTCACTACAGTTGTAGTTTGCAGTGCTGTGTATTTGTGATGGCTCACAGAGCCAGAGGTTGCGTCAACTCTCCGGACAGTTTTGGTTTTATTTGTGGGGAATATACCGTGAAAAAGCGGCAGAGGACCATTTCTGCATTTATTAAAAAGTATATTTTGCCTATTTCGGTTTGAAGTTAGGCGATCAAGACAAACCGTGGGCTCCTCACAAAGTGTGCAAGACATGTGAGGAAGATCTACGCTTATGGATGAAAGGTAAAAAACAAGCATTTCGTTTCGGAATATCTATGATGTGGCATGAACAAAGAGACCACAGCAGTGACTGCTATTTTTGCTCTTGCATTGTGAAGGGATACAACTTAAAAAATAAGAACGTAATAAGTTACCCCAACCTTCCCTCAGCAATTAGGCCTATGCCTCATAGCAACGAAGTACCTGTGCCTGAACCACCAAAATCTTTGGATCATATTTGTGTGGACGGTTCTGATCATGATGAGACTCATCAGATGGCTTTTCCCGATGAGTCCAGTACTTCCGAGTTTGAAACTGAACCAGATCCGAAACCTGAACTTTTCTCTCAAGCTGAATTGAATGATTTAGTCCGGGATTTAGGACTCCCAAAAGATGCTGCCCAACTGCTAGGTTCTCGGCTTAAACAGAAAAATCTATTGTCACCAGGAACAACTTTTTATTGGTACCGCAACCGCGAGACACAATTTTTGAAGTATTTCAGCAAAGAGGAAGATTTGGTATTTTGCAACGATATATACGGAGTGATGGAAAAGTTTAAACTCAAGTATGATCCTGCTGAATGGCGGCTGTTCATTGATTCTTCAAAAGACAGCATAAAAGGTGTTCTTCTTCATAATGGCAACACATTAGCTTCAGTTCCTATTGCTCACTCTGTTATTCTCCAAGAAAAATACGAGAATTTGGCCCTGATTCTTCAGAAGATTCGTTATGAGCATAAGTGGATGATTTGTGGAGACTTTAAAATTCTATCCATGCTATTAGGGCAGCAATCCGGTTTCACCAAATATCCCTGCTTCCTTTGCTTGTGGGATAGCCGGGCCCGCGACCTACACTGGGGGAAAAAAGACTGGCCAATTCGGGAGTATTTGAGACCCGGTGAGAAAAATGTTCTTCATGAGAGCTTGGTACCTCGTGATAAAATTCTATTACCACCTCTCCACATTAAGTTGGGTCTCATTAAGCAATTCATCAAGTCCCTTCCAAAAGATGGTGAGTGCTTTCGGTACCTTTGCTCAAAGTTCCCCCGACTTTCTGAAGCAAAGCTAAAGGAAGGAGTGTTTGTTGGCCCTGATATAAGGAAACTCATTTCAGATGGAGCATTCGCTGAAACGATGTCGGAGAAGGAAAAAGAAGCCTGGGATTCCTTCAAGAATGTTGTTCTCAAATTCTTGGGGAACAGGCAGGATGAGAACTATAAGGATATTGTTGCCAGGATGCTCAATGCCTTCAAAGAACAAGGCTGTAACATGAGCCTGAAAGTCCATTTCTTGCACTCCCATGTGAACTACTTTCCCGAAAACTTGGGGGCGTACAGTGAAGAACAAGGTGAAAGGTTTCACCAGGACATCAAGGACGCAGAGAGAAGGTACCAAGGAAGATGGAACACCACTATAATGGCTGATTTCTGCTGGTTGCTGCTGCGGGAAACCCCAGATGAAAAATACGCCAAGCAGCGCACCAAGAGAAGCATTCGGGGGAAGAAGAAACAGGCCCACCAGGAGATTGATTGACCCAAGAATGACTTTAAAATCTAAACTGTGTTGACAAATATCGTGTTTTTACTAAACTTTGAAATAAAAATTTGCTAGTTATTACCACAGTGTCGGATCTCATTTATTAGAATTTTATTTTCACACCATCGGGTGTTTGTCTTCATGTATTGCAATGGTGCGGTTTGCGTTTTCTATTCTTACATACATACCTGTACAACATTTTTTGCACATTTCTTTGCTTTGCTTTGTGTCTAACCTCGCTCTTATATGCTCAATGTTTGTGCACATGTATGTGGCTGTTTTAAGTGCAGACAATTTTGCTACCATCACAGTGTGTTTTGTTGACATTACTCTATTCTTATGTGCTGCCTTGTTACAATTTTCTTTATTCTTATTTGAATAACTACTAAACAATTAGTATAAAGAATTCATCCAAGAAACTTTTATCTCGATCGCACTCAATCTGAAACGTTCACCTCAAACTGCTAACCCAATGTAGCAAAAAATCTGTACGTGATGGAGCAAATTGGTTACCAGATTTGGATTCAGCGCACCAAAAAACGTAAAAATCAATCGAAACATTAGAGGCAGTTTAAAAAAAATTTTTTTTAGTGTACCTGTGTTATCCTCAACCTGGATCAGGAGATCCAGATAAGGAATACGTAAAAAATCATATGTGAGCTGAAATCTCAAATTGCTGTCTAACCCATTAACCCAAACATTGAATTGGGACAAGACCTCTTCCGACCCTTTCCACAAAATAAAGACATCATCTATAAAACGCACCCATAATGTAATGTTCTCTTTGTATGGATTGTCTTTAATATATTTCTCTTCAAACTCAAACACAGAGATCCTTTCTGCATACGGGTTGGATTCCCTTGTGTTTATTTACGGCGTCTTATTATTTAGTTTTTATGATCCCACATATATTGTCCACATAAGAATGTTTTTAGGTGACTGTATGGATTGGGTTACGTTTAGATTACCACTATTTGTTTTAATCTGAAATCGCCGTTCCATTTCACCTGTGTGGGGTTTTTTTCAAGTCAACGTCATTGTCGGGCTCTGCCTACTTTCTCAAATGCTCATGCGCCGGCGTTTTTAGTACGAGTGGTTTCCCTACGCCGCACAGTTTCTGCACGTTTGTAGAAAGTGTTTGAGACATTGTGGTATAACGTGGTAGGTAACCCTTGGTGGTTTCTATGCAAGTTTTGTTTGCTGTTTCATAGATTTACACGTATGTATGGTTGGTTTTCAGTTTTCCGGTGGCGATTAGAGCGGTTCTGTGGAGCCACGTTTGCAGTGCCTGCCATTTGTGCCGCCTAGTTAGGCTTGACATGCCATGTAAGTGCGTTTGACTATACGATGGTTTTAAATTCTTCTATGTTTTGATGCCGTACGTTCAATGCTCCTTTTGGTTTTTGCTTCAGTTTATGGCCTAGAAGAGTCTTTTGTAGCCTTGGCCAATGTGAGATTCGTTAGTAAGTATTTGTTTTAGTTTTTGTATCAGCATGGCTGACACATTAGCAAGCATGTTTCCTCACTGTTAGGCACCAGGCTGAGGCACATATTAACGTTATTCATTTATTTATTGAGTGTTTTTAATGTAATTTTTAGATATTTATTATCTTAAATGGCTATGATATGTTTTTATATTGGTCCACTTATGGTCTTCCTCTTCTCCTTTTGGCTCACATTTGTTGCACCAATCTCATATGGGTATGCATGTTTTGCTCTGGTTATAGTTTCCTTTATTTATATAGCGTTCCAACATTTCCTTTCTTCCTTTTTATTCATTTAACTGTATAAGTGGTTATTTATATTTTTATATTTTTATTTATGACATGTTTATTATGGTTAACTGTTTTATATTCTTTTTCTTAAGTATATGTTTTATGATTTGAATGTATTTATTGGATGTTTTTGTTTTTAGTTGCCCTTTACCCCTGATGAAGTTTTATTAAACGAAACACGGCCTGTGTCGGGTGGGCAGCATCCATTGGTTTGTAAATAAAAGCCTCTTGTTAAATATTTATTTTGTTCTATCCTTGAACACATCACGTTCCTCTACTGTGACCTGTTGCTGACGTGACGTTTTGCTCTCAGTTGGACTACATTTAAGATTTTGGCAGCCATAGGCAAGAGCAGATCACAGAGAGCAGGAGTAGGGCTTGTCAAAGATCCCCAAAAGACTGGAGAGGCAATAATGCAGTACATGCACATGGCTGTAAAGTAAGTGGCATCAGGCTCTTCTTTTGGCCGGGTATTTGGCATGTTCAAAATTTGATGCCCTAGGTAGTTGCCTATGCCTACTTCTAGACCTGAATGGTGTGGCTCAGCAAGAATAAAGCAAATGTCCTTGAGTGATCCAAAATTTATACTTGAAGACTCCATCCACTTGAAACATCTTGAGCTGTTCTGCCAAGTTGGCACAAAGTCCATCATCCTGCAGTGCAAAGCTGTACTACTACTACTACTCACTTAAGTAGTTCTACGAGGCATACACAGCACTGTACAAGAACATATGGAAGATGGGCCTTGCTCATTAGCGCTTACAATCTAATCAAGACAGACAGTACAATATAAAAAATGAGGGGTTCAAACAGAAACACAAGAAGAACAAGGGAATTAGGATCCAAAGGCAACCTCAAAGAGGTGAGCTTTTAGCATGGATTTGAAAAAGGGGAGAGATGAGACCTGGCATAGACATTTATCCTAAATGATATGGCTGTAATTGCTGCAAAAGTCCACCAAATATGGATTCAAGGGGTGTGAAGACTTATGCAATAAATAACTTTTGGGAGGTTCTCTTAATTACTTCTTGAATAATTTTATAATTGTTCTTTCATACTGAAAGTTTAATAAATGTAGCAGGATCCCCAGGAATGATTTCTGTGTCCACAAAGAGGAATATTCTGAAGTCTTTTCTAAGCTGAACTGACAGCTCTATATATCTCATACTCTTTTAAAAAACTGTAAGCTCTTTTCTCTTTTAAAACTGCAAGAAAATATCTGCTGCTATATATCTCTTACTCTCTTTTAAAACTGCAAGCTCTTTTATAAAACTGACAGCTACCATTTTCTCTTTTAAACTATTTTCTTCTTTTCTTTTCTGATCCTGAAGAAATTCTCCCCCTCCTCTTTTTCTCTTACCTACCCCATTCTTGAAGAGGAAGCCTGCAAAACTAGTAAAGCTGTGACGCTAATAATGCGTAGAAATAGCATAAAGGTGAGGTAGAAGAATGTAGAAAAATAGAAATAGCACCAGCATTAGAATTTAGATATAGAGATAGAGATATAGATATAGTCACGAGGTCAGCCCTCCACCTAGGGCTAAGAGGGCTGGCCTGCCATGATGTCCTTTAATCAGAAAGTGAGACCACACCTTTCTGCTTTCGCAATGCCTCTTGGGAGTTGTAGTCCCTTTTTAGATCTCTGATAAAGGAATAGTTATGAGTCGAGTGTTTAAGGCAAAATGACAAGAAAATTATTCCCCTCACATTAGGACTTAGTGTAGAACAAAATAGGAGAGTGTCCAGGTGTTTGCTTGAGGATTATTTACAACAAAATAAGGTAGCTGCTTTTCACACTCTGGCTCCAAAACATGCTGTGCCTTTTCTAAGTAACAAAGATGGGAAAACCAAACAGCTTCTTTTGGCAAAAGTAAAATAACTTCTTTTCCTTTGCTGTTTCACAGCTCTTTAACTCAAAGACTTAACACAGTGACTCGATATCATCGGCTAAGCAAAGCGTGCAATCCATTGGAACTTCAGCTATGTCATTAACATTACAGTCTGCATATCTTCCAGCTCAGGATTTACTGAGCTTGGCTGCCAGCTGTTACTACTTTGTTTAAGGTAACCTCCCTCTGCAAACTTGGGTGTTTCCCCTGTATACAATTCTAGACAGCAAGGGTTTGAAATACCTGTGGCTGTGGAGCTTCTTCTCTGGCTCTCATCTAGTTCCTTCCAGTTATAAGGAAATGCTCTGTGACTCTGTTTGTAATTCCTGACTAGAGCCACCCGCTGGCCCTATGTTCCAGGTAGAGCTTCTTAACCTCCCTGCTTTGGTGCTGGGTCTCCACTTGTGGAAACTCTGAAGCTTTTCCTCAGGCAGTAAGGACTGAAGGGGCTCCCTGTTCTCTCTGCCCAGGCTGGTTCCTGGCAACAGGCTGTGACTTCCCACCTTCTAGTCTGCCGGCATCTTTCCGAGAACTGCAGGTAGGTTCTTTGCCAAATCTCCAGTTCTCTAGGGTTCCCGAGCCTCTCCAACCACGTCTCTCAGGAGCTCCTTCCTTTTGCTCCCTCTGGCTTCCTTCCTTGCTTCTCTTGTTGTCCTCACTGCTCCTCCTTTGCTCCCAACCAGCATTTATATTTGTTGCCTGAGGCTTGGCTCTGCCTTTCTGAACAGGTGTGAGTGATCAAGCTCCAGGCTTGCTGCTATGTCAGAGCAGCTCCTATCTCCCTCTGTCTCTCTTGTAAACAGTGAGCTATGTGTGCTGGCTGACTGTCAGTTTTAAAGGTAACCTTTTCCTTTCTTTCTATTTCCATGGGCTCTATAGGGGCTTCTACATCACAATATGAAGACTTAGGGGCGGCCCAAGGGGGGTGCGGGGCCATGTGCGGAGACTCGGTGCGGGGCCTCATTTGCATAAGTGGCCTTATTTGCATAAATATTTGCATAATGCTAACATACACTAACTTTTAGTAAACATGTCTCTTAATGAGTGTATGGATAAAGACAGACTAAAAGATTTCTACATTACTATAATCCAGTGCCAACCGCCAGGCACATTAGGAACTACTACAAACACTGCCCATTTAGAACCCATAGCAAACCCGCTGTATCCTAACAGCACTACCAGGACTCACAAAGCACCATACCCTACCTATCAAAAGGCAACACTGCAAATATTAAACCAATACATTTCAGAGAACAACAATACATGACCTACTGGGGAAAGAGAACAAGTGGCAATGTCTAATAGGAATTACATAAACAGAATACCTCAGCTCAGTTACACATGCAGAACATAGACCATCACCAAACAAGGAATCACAATTTAGAAACAGGAAGGCAATAATTAAACTGGGAACCCCAAAAGCCAAACTTGGAATGTACAACACTGTAGAAATAAAACTATAAATTAATTTCCTCTTGTACCAAAGCGCAGACGTTAATGATGCACATTTCCCAGAGCTTTCATATTCCAGGTAATAAATTCAAAATAGAGATATCTTTCTACCTTTTGTGCATTTTTTTTCATTTGCAATTGCTCCAGCCACTTTCTTCTGGTTTCTTCATGTTTTCTGCTAACTCTCCATCATCTGCTGTCCATTTGTCCTTTCTCCTCTCTTCTAGTTTTTTCCCATTCTCTCTCTACATCTGCTTTAACATACTAATCTTTCTCCTTTTGCTCTTTCCTCATTCCTATTTCATCCACCCAAATTTTACCCCTCCATCCTCAATCCCCACTTACTCTCCCAATACCCAGCCAATTGTAGATTTTTTATCCCTCCCACACAAAATATTTTTCCCCTCTCCATTTTACTCTCCCAGCCCCATCCCATTCTAATCCTCCCCCAACATCAGCTCCCTTCTAGTTCCAGCCTCACCCAGTATCCATTCCCTTCTAGTCCCTGCATCAGCCCATTTCCAGTCCATCAGCCCATTTCCAGTCCTAGCAACCCCCCAACCCAATACCAGTCCTAGCCCCCCCCATCAACCCACTTCCAGTCCTAACCCCATCAACCCATTTCCAGTCAGCCCCCCATAGCCCATTGCCAGTCCTACCCCCCCCCATCAGCCCACAGCCCATTACCAGTCTTAACCCCATCAGCCCACCTCCAGTGTTAACCCCCCCCATCAGCCCATTTCCAGTCCTAGCCCCCCCATAGCCCATTACCAGTCCTAACCACCCCCCACCAACAGCCCACAGCCCATTACCAGTCCTAACCCCCCCAGCCCACCTCCAGTCTTAATCCCCCCAGCCCATTTCCAGTCCTTGCCCCCGCATAGCCCATTACCAGTCATACCCCACCAACAGCCCACAGCCCATTACCAGTCCTAACCCCATCAGCCCACCTCCAGTCTTAATCCCCCCAGCCCATTTCCAGTCCTAGCAACCCCCCCAACCCATTACCAGTCCTAGCCCCCCATAGCCCACTCCCAGTCCTAATCCCACCAGCCCATTTCCAGTCCTAATCCCCCATCACCCAATTTTTAGTTTAAGCCCCCAATAGCCCATTACCAGTCCTAATCCCATCAGCCCATATAAAGACTTAGCTCCCCCATAGCCCATCACCACTCCTAACCCCCCATAGCCCCCCCATAGCCCATCACCACTCCTAATCCCCCAGCCCAGCGAAATTTTTTTTTTAAAAAGCTGTCTTCTCCCGCTGCCGCGGCCGCCGCAGCAGAATCGAGTGTGCCGCGGGGCCCCCCCTGCCCAGCAGAGCCTGCCCTCCCCCGTATCACCTCTCTTTGTAGCTGCAGTCACACGCGCCGGCTTTCGGAGCGCAAAGGGACTAGTTTCCCTTTCGCGGCTCTGTTAAGCCCGTGGGGGCTGATGGGAACTTCCCATCAGCCCCCGCAGGCTTAACAGAGCAGCGAGGGAGAAACTCTCCTCTCGCGCTCTGAAAGCCGGCATGTGTGACTGCAGCTATGAAGAGAGAGGTGATACGGGGGAGGGCAGGCTCTGCTGGGCAGGGGGGGCCCCGCGGCACACTCGATTCTGCTGTGGCGGCCCCGGCAGCGGGAGAAGACAGCTTTTTTTTTTTTTATTTTACTTTAGGATCAGAATGTTTTTTGCGCGGGGCCCTGTGCAAAAAACATTCTCGCTCAATGGACGGGCCGGCCCTGTGAAGACTTAAACAAATTGGTTAAGAATCTGAAAAATATATTGTAAGAATTCTACTTCCTCTTTTTCTGCACCTACATTGGCCCTCCCTCGGGAGGGCAGGGCACACAGTTCTAAAGAAAAGAGAGATAACTCCAAATAAGGGGGTAAGCAGGTGAGGAAAGAGAAAAGGGGTGGGCTTGTGGAAAGGGGATAAAAGTATGGTACCCCCACAGACTGGGGCATGCCTACGCTTGAGCTTTGATGAGGCTATGCTTACGGACACCCTCTGTCTAGACACCGTATTGAGCAATAATAAATCTGCTTCACCATATTTTCCTCTTGAATCTCATTGGTCTTATTGGTCATAGGCAAATTGGCCACAGGTAAAAGGTAATTCCAACAGCTTGGGGGCTCATCCGGGATCTCACCACAGTAGGGGGGACTTCTGAAGGGTGGGGATGGGGAAACGTGTCCTGTTGAGTTCAGCAGTCTCGTCGCTCCCTGCTGATAGTCTCCCCTACTAGCTGATAACAATCCCGGAGCTGAAAAGAAAATAGAGGTGTGGTGAACCAGAGTGTGAGAAATAGTAAAATTGAACGTAGGCACTACTGAGAACCAAGCAATTCCATGTGCACGGACCAAGGTAAGGAAAAGTGGGACTTTTATACTTACCTTGGTGGTTGGGCCATTCTTTTGGGTACTGAGACTGCGTGTGTGCGAGTGAGACGTACAATTGTGTACAAAGTGAGTGTGGAGTCCTGATCCACGGTTCTGTACTCCCGTGAGGGGGACAGCCGGAGACGGACGAAGCAAAGAGGCAGAGCACATGCTTTAAGTCTCAGTGGGAAAATAAGAAGATAGAATGGGGGGAAGCCTAGGTCTTAGAAAGGGGCAGGGAGAGGGAGCTAGGAAAATTAAGCTAGCTGATATTCCCTCAAATAGTCCCCTGGGTAGGATGTTAAAGCATTGGAAAGAGAATAAGTTAACTAAGGATAGACAGAAGATGATTGTATATTGTTGCTTTATCTGGACCCAAGAGAGTATCCGCCCTCCTGCTGTATTTTGGCCCAAGTATGGGGCAGAGGAGGACTGTATCTGTCAAGCTTTACATACATATGTGAAAAGTAAGCGCGGGGTGGGAATGAGGAAGTCCAGTATGCAGCATGTTGGGGTGGAGAGGGTTCAGAGCAGATGTTTCCCTTGAAAACCAAGCCTAGGCAAGGTGTGGGGAAAAATGGGAATCGGAGTAAGCCATGGGACCTGCTGGAGTACTTACCCCCTCCATATCCCACTGCCCCTCCTCTCACCAACATCCCCGCCCCCCCCCCCCCCCCGATCTGCCAGACTCGCTTCCCAGCAGGTCTGGAGGTCAAGGAGTGAGGCCCAAGGAGGATCGGACTGATCCCTTACCCCTGTCAGGAGTAGACGAGCTAGGTCCTGGGCTAAAGGAGGAGGGGGATATCCAAACAGAATCGGACCCTGGGTCTGGCTCCGAGGATCTTGAAGAGGAAAGGAAGGAAACTAAGGAGATTCAGGGGAAAAGTGAAAAGAAACCCCCATCTGGGAAAGAGGAAGGTAGGCGACGAGATACCAGAGCTAGCTCCCGCCTAAACAATAAAAAGACCGAGATGAAAAAAGAATGAAGGCAAAGAGGGATGGTTAGTGGATATGTTTGAAATTATACTAGAAAAAGACACCCATGTACCCCTTACGGGAGGTGCCCATGGGTCAGAACAATGTGGGTTATGTAAATTCTCCCCTGACCAGTCTGGAAGTTAGGGATTTTAAGAAAGAAATGAAGTCCCTAATTGAAGATCCCCTAGCTTTAGCTGAACAGGTGGACCAGTTCTTGGGTCCTAACATTTATACTTGGGGGGAGTTAATGTCACTATTAGGCAGTCTCTTCACTAATACGGAGCAAGGAATGATACGGGTGGGGGGGCAGCCATGAGGAAAGGGTGACCCCCTGGGGCAGGGACCACTGAGGATATTCCTTCCTCTGAACAAAAATATCCCCTTCGGGACCCTGGGTGGAATAAGGGATGACCATAGGTGCAATATGAGGGATCAGACGGGAGCAGGGTCCCCAATGGGAGGGTCCCCGGGCTGGATGTTACCACTGTGGAGAACAAGGACATTTTAAAAGGGACTGACCCCAGTAATAGAAGGCTTAGTAAGAGATGGGTTACTAGAGCCCTGCATGTCTCCCTACAACACCCCTATCCTGCACATAAGGAAGCCGGATGGAATATACTGGCAGGTGCAGGATTTAACCCTTTGAAGGCCTACTTTAAATTTTTAATACACATTCTGCAGCTGGGTTAATGTTTGCATATTTCAGGAAAATTGTACCCGTCTTATTCAATATGTTCTAATAGTGATTTTCCTTCTGCTATGGTCATGTATTATATACCATTTGATAGGAATATTTAGTCAGAATCTTGGATCCCGAGAGTTTTGGCCTGGAAAGGGTTTTAAGGAGCTTGAATAAGATTTGTTCAGACCTGACACCCTGTGGTCCCGAACTCTTATACACTGCTGAGCAAAATTTCACATGAACACAAGTGGGTAAGTGTGGTGGGTTTGCATTTGAGTGGGAGAACCCATACACAGGGAGGAAACAGCAATGTAGGTGGATGGTACTTCCCTAGGGATATACAGAGTCCCCAAATTGGTTTGGCCAGGTATTAGAGAACGTTTTAAAGGCCTTTGAAGTGCCAGAAGAGGTGGGTCTCTTAGTATCAGCAGCCACAGCAGGGGGAAGGAGTTGGTACATGAGTTAGTAAAACAAGTTTTAGAAAAACTTAATGCTGCCAGATGAAATTGCAGTAGTGCATGTACAGAGATATCAGAGAGCAGCAACTCTGGAAGCATGGGGAAATCTACTAGTAGATGAAGCAGCAAAAGAGGCTGCTTTAAGCTCAAAGTCCGTTACAGTTGTCACCACCAGGTGGGCAGACTGCCTCCTGGCTAGCAGGCTTGCATCTGATGGCAAAGAATGTAGTTGCACGACACGAGTGGTTGAAGGCCAATAAGGATTTATTTCCCTCCCGGGGTCGGATCATTCAAATAACAGAACACAATACAGTCAAACCTCGGTTTTCATGATTAATCCGTTCGAAAAAGTCTGACTAAAACCGAAACGTATGAAAACTGAAGCAATATTTCCCATAAGAAATAATGTAAATCCAATTAATCCGTTCCAGACACCCAAAAATATTCACAAAAAATACATTTTATAGAGAATAACTATATTTTTACATACAGAAAACAATGAGAAATAAATATAAATGACTAATGAAATGGATAAATGAACATTTAACATCACTGAAAGCAAGCTAAGTACAGTACTGTACAGTACAGTATGTTAACATCTGGCCTTAGCCACCCCTGACAAGCTGCTGTGCCCAGCTCTCTTCGGAATCACATTGAATTCAGTCCATTAAAATACCTTTACATTATCTGCTCAGTGCTTCAGAATGGCAGAAAATCTTAATGACATAGCTTCAGACGTACCCTGCAAGAGAAAGAACTGCCTCCCACATTCATGCAACATCTCCTGCTTACGTTGACAGCTTTTCTTCCCTGCTACCGGGACAAAGTCTCAGTCAAAAGACGTTGAAAACCGAAGCAATGCATGAAAACCGGGACAAAATCTCAGTCAGAAAAGACGTTGAAAACCGAAGCGTATGAAAACCGGGGCAAATGAAAACCGAGGTTTGACTGTACTTCAAAAGAAATGAGCCATGCTTTCTGGCAAAAACATAAAGGAGAAAAAATAGGACAACTTCCTCTTGCTTCAAAGTAAAGTATAAAGTTAGGCATTCAAATTCAGCACACAGTTTCACTGTGTGGAAACCAGCATTCAGTAGTTATAGTGTTTTCCCTTCACACTATGCACAGCCCTGACTAGCACAAAGACATTATTTTATCTGACAAAATCAGTGTGCAGTCCATTGGGTCACCGTTGGAAGAACACTCACTGAGTGTGTCAATAATCATTGGTTCTTGTATGCATTCAGAACTTTCCTTATTAAAATATGCTTGCAAGTTCCCCTGTGCCGTGCCGTCACAGTATCTCTCGGCAGCACTCCCTCTAGGGCTAGAATAACTTCTCTTGTATTCTTTCGTGTCTGGGAGAGAGGGAAGCCACCATTCAGGGTTATTATAAACTCCCTTCCTGTAGGAGGTTCCACCCCTGGTGAGCTTACTGCTTCTATCCTCTGGTTGGGAAAGATAATGTCCTTCTCCCCTCTTAATATCAGGTTTCAGCCTGCGGGGTTTCCTTTGTAGTTTAGGAACTTCTATAAGGTCATCTTCAGACATGCACACATCCTCTGGGTAATATCTCTCTTTCTCTGAAGGTATTGAATACTCTTTGCTCAGCTGTCTGCTCAAATCCCTCGGTTGGGAGTTACAGCCCTGCCCCCACCTAGGACTTCCTGCATGAGGCTTCTCTGCATTCACACTGTAGGAATTTCTATCATTCACAAACTTTAACGTCTCACCATACTCATTCCTCAGGTCACAGCTTCCTGATACATGCAATTTGGCTTTAGGCTTCCACTCACTCCATCTGGAACGTTGCCTCCGTGCTCCAAAGTGTTTGCAATCAGCAGAACATTCACACCTGTTCTCTGCCCTTGCTTGCTGCTTCCTCCCGTAGGACTCTGAATAGTTTCTCTGGTGAGCTCTTCCTGGCTCTAACTCTGACTCACTTCCTGGGTCAAAGTAGGAAACTCCTCCTGTTTCCTCTCGGCCAGCTGCTTCAGGTAAGACAGCCTGTTCTCTTTGCTTCGTCAGCTCTACTAGTCCTTGTAGTCCCTGTATTCCTCCTGTTATAATATGATGTTCCCTGTAAAACAAACTTGCTTTGTTAATTGTTGTTCACTGTGAACCGCAACTGAACTTTGGAAGATGCGGTATATAAATGTATGTATAAATAAATAAATATTCCACCCTCTGAGTTCCCTGCACAGCCCTTATAACGGCTGTAAGCTCTTCCCCTTTCCAGGTGTACGTTATTAGGAACTGGGGAATGTTTCTCAGCTGAGTGTTTTTTCAGACCTTGTGGCTGAGTTTGTTTCTGTTGTCCCTGACAACAGCTGCTCACATGGCCTGCTTGCCTGTCAGCTTCAGGACTAAAATGCCGTGAATCTTGTGCTTTTAAGGTGGAGAATGGGGCTTCTTCACCACACAATACACACATTAACCCCGTCCGTTCCTCTCAAAGTGCTAATCCTAAAGTTCTCAGGGAAAGAAGAACAAGCCCTAGGGGAATTGGGAACAATAAAAACTGAGGAAGGAAGGTGGCTGTTGCCGGATGGGAGGGAGAGAGTGAACAAACAAAGTGCCAGAGAAATCATGAGCATTTTGCATCAAAGCAGTCACTGGGGAGTGCAGCCAATGTGTGATTAGATTTTGTGATAATACCGATGTATGGGAATTTATACTGTAGCCAAACAAGTGTGTGAGGGGTGTATGGTGTGTAAATTAATAATAAGAAAGTGTTGAGAAAACAAGTCCTGGGAGAGGAAAACAAAAACCTAGCTTAAGACCTTTTCAGAGTGTGCAGGTTGATTTTACGAAGCTCCTGAGGGTCGGGGAGGCTCAAATACATTCTGGTAATTGTAGATCATTTAACAGGATGGGTGGAGTCATACCCCATGGCCACTGCCGCATCCACAGTAGGGGAAGTGTCTAAAGTGTTACTGGAACAAATGATTCCCCGATACTGAATCACAGAAAAGGTGAATTCCGATCAGGGAAGTCACTTCACCTCCAGGGTATTGCAAGGGTTAATGAATCATGGCAACATGGGATATGCACACCCTTTGGCATCCCCTTCCTCCTAAAGAGTTGAGCGTATGAATCAGACTATGAAAAAGCAGCTGGCCAAGCTGACATTGGAGACAAAATTACCCTGGACTAAATGCTTGCCCCTTGCATTACTTCGTATTGGGACAGCCCCTAGGAAGAGTTTGGGGCTATCCCCTTACAAAATGCTGTTTGGCCTCCCGTATGTCGGAGGGTATGAAGAAATCCCAATAATTGAAACAAAGGATTTGTTTATCAGAGATTATGTATGGGCTCTGTCCTCTGAGAACCAGTCAGGAAACGTGGCAGGGAGTTCCAAAATGCCTTTATTAGTCCACGGATCAAGTGTGCCTAAAAACCCGACACAGGCCGTGTTTCGTTTGCCACTTCCTCAGGGGTTAACGGCTCACTAAAAATACATGTATATACACAATGAATTAAAAACCACAACAAATAAAACAAAAAGCAAAATGCATAAGCATATAAAAAATTAAGCACACATCATCTTAAATAATTAAAACAAAGTGTGATAAACCATTGATAAAATCACCTATTGCATTAAATAAATAACATACAATAATATAAAACAAACTGCGTACACTGTAAAGACAAATATACTCAAATGATATTGTTGTGAACATTTCAAAATACGAGTTGACGTCAGATGAACTATCAGTTTTAAATAAGGGACTAATCATTTGTCCCCAACAAACAGTTTGATCCGTTTGAAGTTCGTGTTGATCTATACAAATGTTTTAGGAAAATTCGGATTCAACATTTTTTTAGTACTCAGATGACACCTACTGAGAATATTTCAATAATTAGTAGGAAGTCCAAATGGATTCCCCTCCGCAAACAGACCCCCTCATTGAGGCTTTTGAACACATAGTGTTGCAACAAATAGACGCAATTGGGGTGGGTGAAAGGTTGCCTTATCATAATTTAACATTGGGCGAAAAACGGGCCATAAAATCTTTACAGGAAAATCCTAATATAGTTATTAAACCGGCTGATAAAGGAGGAGCAATAGTGGTTCTTGATAAAGACATGTATATACAAGAGGTCAATAGACAACTTAACAATAGAACATTTTATCAAAGGTTGGATGGTGATGCTACCGATACGCTTAAACGTTGCATAGATAATCTTGTGCTGAGTGCGTATGATATAGGGTATATCACTAAAAAGGAAAAAGAATTCCTCATAGTAGATAAACCTGTTATACCCACTATATACGTCATCCCAAAAATACATAAGTCATTGAGTAATCCTCCCGGTAGGCCCATTGTGTCTGCTATTGGCTCCCTTTTGGAACCTCTTTCACAGCTGATGGATGTCATTTTGCGTCCCTTTGTTACGCAAATTTGGTCCTTTGTACGTGATTCATCCCATGCCATAAAGATTTTTTCCTCATTTCATGATCTAGGGGCAGACGTGTTGTTGGTGACCTTAGATGTGGAGTCACTATACACTAATATCCCACAAGATGGGGCTTTAGAGGTTATTGAGCACTTTTTGATGATTAGACAGGATCATAAACGTATCCCTACCACTTTTCTTCTTTCACTGGCAGAACTTGCGATGTGCAAAAATTATTTTTGTTTTAGGGACCTTTTTTACCAACAGATTAAGGGGGTAACCATGGAGTCCTCCATGGCTCCTGACATTGCCAACTTGTACATGTATCATTTTGAAGAGAATTTTTTGAAGGAACATCCATTTAAGAATGAGATTCTATTGTGGATACGGTATATTGATGACATCTTATAGCCAGCACCCGCTCCCTAACCTTGAGGGTTTGGGGAGGGGTGTGCCTTGAGGTTAAGTTGTAGTTGTGAAGGTCGAATGACAAGGCAGGTATAAAGAATATTTTTTTTATAAGTATTTATTTCTCCCGCTCCGTGGTGGAATGGAACAGGCGTAAAGGAATATATTTTACAGCCAAAACAAGAACAAAAGGAAAACAGGCTTTTTCCAACACTGTGTTCAAAACTGTTCTTTAACACAGGAGATCACATTCCTGTCATGTGAGCTTTACTTTGACATCACTTAAACCAAGAGCAAACAATAAAGTTCATGCACTGTAACTAAGTTGTGCTTCAGCTTATTCTTATCTCTTCATAAGCTCTTCTGGTAAGGAACTTAAACAGCATGCATTTCAGCATATTATAATGAATGACCACACAAGCTTTGCTTGACTATTCTTTGTCTATGAGACAGGTTGAGCAGTCCATTGGCTGATTCAAATCCACCATTGGTAAGGGAAGAACCAATGGCACTTGTGCTTCTGGGCTCGGTACTGACTCAGCTATTTTCTGTCCAGGAACAGTTCGTTTCTCTAAGAAATCTCTAAACTCTTTCAGGAGTTCTTCAGCCTGCTTGCTATATGGGGTAGGCGGGGAATTAACTCCTTCCTGGGGTGAGTGATTGCTTACCTGAAGAGAAACCCACAAGCTAACAATGCCGTCTCTCTTACTATGCTCATTCACTGCACTGGAGTTACCCCTCCCCCACTTGTCTGTCAGCAAGTGCTGGGTAAGTCAGTTCATTTGCAGGTGAAGGATTTTTAGACAGCAATTCAAACTTATGTCCTTCTAAAGCCTTCTGGCATATATCTCTAGCAAATATATCTGCTACGTCCTTGTAGCTAGCTTGCTTGCTAATTCTGTCAGTTTGAGGAGAAAAGAAGGGTTTATCTGAATGAGCTTCTGGTTGCAGCCAACTGCCCTCATAAAACCTGGGTTTGCCCTGGGTTTTAAAATAAGCATTCACACAGTCTGGCTTCTCATAAAAGCTGTTATCAGAATTAAAGACACCCTGTACCTTGTGTTGAGGAATGCCTGAATGTTCTTTAGCAGTCTGCCATTCTTTCCACGGGTCAGCTCTCTGTTCCAAAAGCATAGGTTTTACCCCTGGGTCTCTCAGTGCCTCGTCCTTCTCTTGCTTCCAGAAGGTTCTTCTATGCACTGAGTCTCCCTGGTACCTGCTTCTTGGCTTGGCAAGCGTTCTCCTGGAATTGCAGCTGGGGAGCGTTTCTCCTTCAAAGTCAAAGGCTCTGGCATCCAAGGCTACTCCGTCTCTAAAGCACACATCTGCTGTGTTTCTCTTCCTCCACTCTCTCTTCCTCGTTCTCTTTCCTGTTCCTGTTCCCTTTCTCATTCTCTTCCTTTTTCCTTCTTCCTGTTTAACAAGCTGCTTCTGCTCTGGGGAACCCGCCTCCTGCTAGGGCGTGCCCAATCAGCAACTCTGCTTCTCCCCTCCCCCGAGGTGAGCTGTGTTAGTTGATTAGCCATGTGCATCTTGTGCTGAGAAGGGAAAATCTTGCCTTTAGCTGTAGTACCCGGACCTTCCACCGGGTCACCATCTGTTTCCATGGCTACTGGCACCGCTACAGCGTCACAATCTTTATACTTTGGAAAGGCTCCGTAGATATGATATCTGAGTTTAATATTTGGGTTAATGCACTGGATGCTAACCTACGGTTTCAGATTACGTATGATCCCACACGTATACCTTATTTGGATCTCCTGGTTCAAAAAGAAGGTGGAAAGATAACTACAATGTTATATAGAAAACCCACAGATAAAAAACAATTTTTACATTACACTCGTTTTCATAACCCTTCCCTTAAGACAAATGTACCTGTGGGACAGTTCCTAAGGGTCAAAAGGGTTTGTACCACAACACAGGAGTTTGAACATCATGCGAAAGATTTGACACAGATTTAGGACATGCCAATACCCTATCTGTTGCATTGAAGAAGCCTATGTGAGAGCACAGGATGAATCACGTGACTCTGTTAAAACCACGGAAGCAAAGTAGTCAATCTAAGATTGTATGTCCTCTTTTATATTCCTTGCAATCGCAGAAAATAGTAAATATATTTAAAAAAGAATGGCATTTAATACAGACCCTTCCCAGTTTTCGTAACACTTCCCTTATAGTGGCTCATAAGAGGAATGTAAATCTTCGGAACTTGTTAGTCCCTTCGGCTTTCACTGAACGCAAGAGATTATCTAAATATAAGGGACAATTCCAGTGCGGTCATTGTTCTATTTGCCTTAATGTTTTGCCTGTGTGCAACATTTTTATTCATCCAGGCACTCAGAAAAAGTTTTACATAAATGACTTCTCAAATTGTGATACATCTAATGTTATTTATGTTATCCAGTGCCCTTGTGAAAAGCTCTATGTGGGCAAAACCAACCGCTGCATACGTACATGTATAGTGGAACACAAGAGTTGTGTTAGACGGAAACTGGTTGATAAACCGATAGTGCAGCACTGGCTAGACATGGGACATACACTAGCAGACATAAAATTTTTTGTTTTAAAAAAAGTTCAACAGAATTGGAGAGGGGGTGATTTGATCAAAACGATGTTAAGGTTGGAACAAAAATACATTTTCTTGCTTAACACCATTGTTCCACATGGTTTAAACATGGATCAGGATTTTTCGGTGTTTTTATAATTTGTGAATGTGTTACGTTCTAGTAAAACTTCCATGTGTTTTTCTTTTTTGTTGCTCTGACATGCATAATCGTGGGCATGATGATATGCGTTAGTTTTTTTATATTTTAATGACTTTTGTAATCATTTTGGGGGCTCCTCCTCCCTCTCCCCACTTTATTTTATTTTAGTTTCAAATTCATCTTTGCACGTTTTTTTGCAGTTTTGAGAGTGTCACTTTTATACACATCCTTTTTCCCTATGACCTACGGTAATGGATCTTGGGTTTATGGTTTTAGGTCTTTTACAGCGGTTCTTTTATCTTTTTTGTGGCATCTGTTTGTATTTTTGAAAGTATTGTTGTTATAATTCATTGGATACATTACGTGGCATGTAATTGTTTGTTTTTTTCGTTTCCCGCCAAGGAATGGGTTTATAGTCTACAGCGCATGTGCGGGAAGCTGCATTGAGAAGTTTTTTTAGTTTTGCTTGCTGACGGCGTCTCTACTTTGTGTCACAGGTTTGGTTTTTGTTATTCTGTGTTTATGTGCTGGCACTGGGGCAATAAAATGATTAATCTAATTTGATAAGATAATATATGCCATTTACTTTCAGCTTCGGCAACTTAAATATTTATGCACAGTGCCTTTTTATATGGTCCGTTATGCCCGTCGGCACGTTTATGTTGAATTCTGTGTGTCTGCATGGTTTTGTTTTGTTTGTTCTTTTAATTATATTTTTTTTAAACATAATGCCATAGTTGTTTATTTTTGGCAAGTTAAGACATACAGTCTACTTTTGAGATCTGTTGTGTTTGGCCGGTGTTTTTTTTAGTACAGCAGCAGTTATACAAACTCCCTTTTTTACCTATTTTATTTTTTATTCATTTAGCTGTCCATTTATTTATGTACAGATTAATTTATACCGAATATGTGGATCCCTTTGGTTCTGCTATTTGAAGGATAGCTAAGACTTACACAGGCTGTCATATCGGGATGTTTTTGGTTGGCCTCGTTTTGGATTGTTGTTCTGCTGATATCCACAAGCTGTTCTTGGTTATGGGTCCTTTTTCCGGATAGTTGTATAGACATTTTATAATTTCACATGGTATCCCTTTGCTTCCCTACTCATATTTTATTTATTTATGTATAGTTTCATTCACATCGCATGTGAGGGGCAGTTTGTTCCCTCGGCCCTGCTATTCAAGGAGATCTGCGATTTACATTGGCTGTCATATCGGTAGGTTTTTAATTGGCTTGTTGTAGTGTTGGTCTGTTGATATCCACAAGTTGGTTCTGTCCTTGGTTTTTCTTTTGGAAAATCTGCACAGCTATTTCATAATTTTGTATGTATCTCACTTATTTATATGTATCCCGCTGATTCACTCCTATCTCCTCCAGTTTTCTCTGTAATGTGTTTTTACTCTTTGTGTAATTATGAAGTAACGTTTATTCTATTTTATTACTAGCATGTTTATGTTTTACTTATGTGTAATTTAATATTTTTATTAATTGTATTTTATATGATGGATATTGCATGTCTTTTTGGTCCTCCTCTCTCTCCTTTTTTGAGTATATTTGTCTTTACAGTGTACGCAGTTTGTTTTATATTGTTGTATGTTATTTATTATTTAATGCAATAGGTGATTTTATCAATGGTTTATCACACTTTGTTTATTTATTTATTTATTTATTTGCTTTAATTTAAGATGTGTGCTTTATTAATTTTTATATGCTTATGCATTTTGCTTTTTGTTTTATTTGTTGTGGTTTTTAATTCATTGTCTATATACATGTATTTTTAGTGAGCCATTAACCCCTGAGGAAGTGGCAAACGAAACACGGCCTGTGTCGGGTTTTTAGGCACACTTGATCCGTGGACTAATAAAGGCATTTTGGAACTTCCTGCCACGTTTCCTGACTGGTTCTTGGTTGCCTACGTGGCAGTTTGCTGTTTTTTGGTGGACAGGCTCTGTCCTCTTACTTATCTGTTCACAGGAAAAAAAAAGAAAAAAAAAAAAAAGAGATTGCTTGCTCAGATTCCACCCCTCGAGTTTGCAGTGCATTCCATCCAACCGGAGAGTGGATCCTGATTAAGTCATGGAAAGAAACAAAGCTACAGCCTAACTTGGAGAGGCCATACCAAGTCCTGCTCACCACAGAAACAGCAGTACGAACAGCTGAGCGGGGTTGGACCCACCACACCCAAGTCAAGGGACCTGTCGCAGCCCCGCCTTTGATCCAGACCCCAGAAGCCTGGGAAGTACAACCAACTAAGGACCCCATGATTGTGTGACTGGAAAGACAATAATTTTTCTCTTCAGCCAGTTATGGACTTCTTCAGAAACTAACAGAAGAACAGTTAAAAATAGACTCTGCCTAGACCCTTCTGCATTTCTTAGTTGCTCTAAACTTGTGCTGTATCACAGAGCAAAGAATGGACTATATGAGAAATGCTGCTTCTTATTACGTTGTGCATGATAAGTATAACTGATGTATTTTCTGTATATGCTTTTTCATCTAATGTTATGGTATTAAGTAATGTGTTTACTGCCATTGAGATAGGGCTCCTAGTGACATTGTGTATATTAGGGATTATTGTAATTGGTATCAATGAAAAGATCTGTATTTTGTGGGAAATGAGGCAGACTGGAGTAGGAGAAATTCACACATATCCCTGATACGCCTCCCAGGAGCCTTTGAAAGATATAGGTATATAAACCTAGAGGAGGATGAACAATGAACAGGGGTTGGGGGGGGGGGGTACCCAGTCAGAATGTGGATTAACGTTACCAAGGGAATTACACCCCAGGTCATACAATTAGATGCATGCCAAATATTCCCCTGTGGAGACCTAAAGAGAGAAAGGGAGTTAAGCCATGATATAAAATATTTTTGTCCAAAGGAAAGGCGGCAATTAAGTATGGCATCTCCTTGCTCCGGGTGGTCGAATGTACGGTGGACCACTGGAGGGGCAGGGTGGAACCCAACAGGTGGGAAGGGGCAGCCCCTTAAGACACAAATATTGATCCATAAACTTCCAGTAAGTAGCCACTGCCAGCACTTACAATGTAACCAGGTTACTCTCACAGTCCTAAGGGCAGACACTGAAGTGCATAGAACTTATGGCTTGGGAGCCTGGGCCTCAGGAACAGAACCCCATGGAAGGTTCAGGATAGTAGTAAGGAAGCCCCCTCCCCTACTGCCAAAACCCCAGAGCTTTCCCCAAGATAGGAGGCTTCCACTTTTCTAATGACCCAAAGGTAATAAAGGTAGTGGAGGTAAAGGATTTACAGCAAACCTTTGAGATGGAGACAGGCTACCAAAAATTAAATGCCTGGATGGAGTGGGTAAAATATACTGTGAAGAGTTTTAATAAAAGCGATTGCTATGCATGTGTCTCAGGAAGACCTCTTGCACAGGTAGTACCATTTCGACTCAACTGGAGGTCGGACCCAGACAGGATGTATTGCATGCTAGCCCTATTCCAGGATGAGAAGGCCTGGGGTCAGGAGAGCTGTAAGGCCTGTCACCAGCTCTCCTTAAACCCCCGTATACAAGTGAGTAGAGGTTAAGTGAGTGGGTCTTCCCCACTGAAGCAGCTACTTTACAAATCCTGAAGCTGGGCTTTTTGGGAAATGTAGTCCCTTCACTGAATCAATGAGGAGCAGTTGTGGAAAAAGTGGTTTAAGCAACCAAAGGATTTTATTTCCCCTCCCGGGGTGGATTTCACCATGAACAAAGTAACACAAACCAGGTATTTACTGGCATAAGGACAAAACAAAGGTTCTTTAACAGAAAAGGCTTACTTCAGCAATAAACAGGTTGATATCTAGCATTCCAACGTAACAATGCTGTTTCTTCACAGCTCTCTGCTTCCCAATGCTAGTAGTGCTGTACTTTCTCTTTCAAAACATGCCTTCAGCGTAATGAGATTATTTCATTAGCAAGCGATATTGTACAGTCCATGATATCTTCATCAATATTCACACATTCAGGTTCAAAGTCCATTAACTCTTCCTGGCTAGAAGAAAATGTTTGTAACGGCACTCCTGATGCCACGCCCTTTCTAACTGCTTCAGGTTTCACCTGATTTTCCTGAGTTAAATACTGGCTTTTACAAACGTTATCAGCACAGGTATTCTCTTCCCAGCTCCAACCCTCTGGGTAAATACAGTCACTGTAAGTATTTTTATAC